>NW_004624737.1:27691097-27742407 GCF_000247695.1 Heterocephalus glaber
AAAAAAAAAAAGTTAAATCAACGATAAAAGACAGGGTCTATTGTACATTTTTTCCAAGAGCGTTCATTGCTCTTCTGTTTGTGACCTGTGCTGTATGGCACTCAAGTATTTTCAAACATTATGCAAGTCCTGTCTGCTCCAGGGCTTCTGCCCTAGGCCAGTTTGCTTTGGCCCCACTCGCCTTCTGAAAGCCTCCGTTTTCACGATAGGTCACTAGTATTTCCCAGTGGTGAACAGCACTGGTCTAACCCTACTTGTTGAATATATTTCCGTTAAATAAATTCACCACTTTCACTTAACAATGACAGGCCATCCCCTTGCCGGATGGGATCTTATTGCGACTTAGTATGTCTTCGTACAGATCCTGTTCAAAGTGAATCTGTGCAGACGCTAGCCTTTCCTACTGGCAGAAGCTCCGATCCTAAACTCAAGTTTCCCATTCTGATTATCGCTGGAGGAATGAAGCCTAATAACCATCGTCCTCGAGTCTCCCGCTAACCTCGAGACAGCCCAAGCCCGGCTCCGCCCCCAGCGCGCTCAGAGGACGCCGCCGTCGCCACGTCAGCCGGCGCCCGTGACGCAGACGCGTCTGCGTGCCCGGAGGGCGGACCTCGCGCAAGGGCCGCTTGACCTCGCGCTAGGGCCGCCCTTACATCCGGGGCTTGGGCGGCGGCGGTGCCGCCGCGCGGGAGTCACGTGGCTTCTTCCTTTCCGTCTGTGGCCGGCTGGGAGCTGGTGAGGCGCGTGGGGTCTCGTGCTGGTTCCCCTTCGTCTCCTCTCCCGGCTCGGCCCACTAGGGAGTTAGTTGACGCCGGGTGAACTCAGCCAGCTGCCAAGATGCCGGCCTATTTCCAGAGGCCGGAAAATGCCCTCAAACGCGCCAACGGTGAGTAGGGATTGCGGCGCGCCGGACTGGGGCGCCCGAGGTCCCTGAGGTCGAGGGCCCGGGCCTACCGCCTGCCTCCCGAGTTGCGGTCCGAGCGGAGGCCGATGCGGCCTACCCGGCGCAGGGCCGACCCGTTTTGGGCGCGGTTTTCCTTCGCACCCTGGCCAACTGCGGATGGGAGGCGCGGATAGGGAGCCTTCCCCCGGGCCTTTCTTCCGCCCGCTCCCTCTTGCTGTGCCGCGGGGACGCGGCCGGGAGCCACGCCTGCCCTGGCCGGAGCTCCTTCTCGCCTGCCTTCCGTGGACTCTCTGGTCCACTGGGTTTTGGTCTTAGACCCCGCTCCCCTGTCGCCATCTGGGAGTGCCGGGGAGGGAAACATGGCTCCCTCCCGGGGACAATGCAAGCCAGAACCTCGCGCTACCTCTCTCCGGGCCGGAGCCCGGCGGCACCCCCACCCCCCCACCCCGCGGCCACCTCTGCCGCCTTTGGGCCCGTGTGGTGCTTTGCAAGGGTCAGGGTCCACTTAGCTCCAGTCAGCTACTTTTTGTGCACTTCTGGGCCTCTGACCCACTTAACCTGTTTCTTGGTGTTGGTTTCTTTTTACTCGCTGCGCATTGATAGGGGCAGTCTGAAAGTCAGTTCCCAATCACGGGAATTTTGGAATAGAGTTAAATGTTAGAGCATTGTTTCCCCAAGGTCACTCTGAGAGTTATTGAGCTAGCAGACCTAAAACTAAGGTTTTTTGACATCCAGATCGTCATTTTTTTGGTTGGTTCACTCGCCGCAGGGCTGTTGCCTGCTGTCTCTATTTGTACTTAAGCCGCCCTGGGCACTTGCATGAAAAACTTGGGTGCTCTGATCTCAAGAGGCATTCATTACATTGACATTATGGGGATACAGATAGTTTATTCATACCTCTGGTCTCTAAAAACTTTTTAACTTAGGTTTTTTAATTTAACCGATCAAATTTTTAAGTTCATAAACATCCGTAGTAATTTTTTTTTTTTTTGGTACCGGGAATCAAACTCAGGACTTTGTGCTTGTGAAGCAGGCGCGGTAACATTGAGCTAAATCCCCGGCCCCTGTAGTTCTTTTATTTTTTTTTTTGGTACCGGGGATCGAACTCGGGACCTTGAGGAACCACTGGATTAAATCCCCGGCCCCCCGTAGTTCTTATTTTCATTTTCTGTTCTAACAGTTTTGGGTTTTAGCTGTGTAGTAGTTTAATATTATATTATGCGTTACAGTTTTGTGTTTGGAGAATTGTTTTAGCTTTGAAATTTTATTTTATGAAAAGGTCAGTTTGTATCAATATATACAGTGGATACTACTGGTAAACTGTCAGTGCCAAAGAAGCGTTGATAACATACTTAAACTAAAAGTAACATTTTTTTGTGGGGGTGAGAATGGTCTGGAACAGAATAATTCAACATTTTGTGTAGAGTAATTGTATTAACACCCTTTTATTTATTTATTTATTCTGGTACCGGGGCTCGAACTCGGGACCTTGCGCTTGCGAGGCAGGTGGCGGCACCACTGAGCTAAATCCCGGGCCCTAAAACCCTTTTAAAACCACAAGGTAGATCTGATCTTTGTTCTAACCCCTAATCTAATGGTTAGGACAGGCAAGTTTAAAGAGTTTTAATTTATAGAAAAGAAAATTGAAGTCGCTGTTTATCACTACAAACTAAACTAACAAAGCTAGGACGTTTTTGTTTTGAAAATTAGAATTATGGTATAAAAAATGATTTGTACAAAAATTACTGCCCTGTTTTGCAAGCATTTATATCCTTCAACACTTTTTTGCATGCTAATAGGCCGAATCACTGCAGTCTGCTTGGCCTAAATACTGTTTTACATTTGGTGTGTTCTTGACTGGTCTTCATCACTTTTGTGTTTGGAATCTTCACAGGAGCTTAATATTTAAGTAACTTTTTATATAGGCCCCCTGCCCTTAGTTTCTGTTGAAATAGACTTAAGTTTTGAAGGGCAGGTTGGGGAAAGCTTCTGAGGGTAAAATAGGCAAAACAGGAAAAGGGTACTGTGGGGGTAAACTTGGATCATATTTGTGATACTTGTGTAATATTTACAAAGGTATGTATTGATTCTTTTCTGCATCCCTGTTAAGTTGTAGGATGGCAGTTTCTGTGGTAAGAAATGTACTTTTCAAGTAGTAACTTATATACTTTTGATCTTTTGAAGGAAGGATCCTTCTTAAAGTGTCAAAATTGAGCAGATTGAGGAACATGTCGTGCTTATAAAACATTAAAGTATTTCGATGGAAATCTCATTTTATCTAAATGTTTTTATCTGCCATGTTTGTAGCCCCAAATATATTAAGACCTGATCTACTCTATTATCTTAATAAAAGAAGGTAAATTTAAGTAGAATAGATCTTCAAGTCACTTTAAACCTGTATATATCAGCAATATTTTTGGAAAAAATGATAGTAATCATTAAGGAAGATGAGAATTTAGTTCAGCATTTACAAGCACATTCACATCATGTGAATTTCTCTCATAAGGAGAAAAGCTCCTTTTCTAGGTTATATTAATAGTATTTTTTTTTTCTTTTTTTTTTTGGTACCAGGGATCAAACTTGGGTCCTTGCGCTTGTGCAGCAGGCGGTGAAACCACTGAGCTAAATCTCCAGCCCTTTAATAGTATTAATCTACTGGCTCCTGACCCCATAATATCTTAAAAACTATATTCTACAACCAGTGCAAAGTACTTATTGCACCCACAAATTAAGTAACATTATAGTTTATCTATTTGCCTTTTTTTAATCGGGGATCAAACTTGGGTCCTTTCACTTGTGAGGCAGGCTTCGGAACCACTGAGCTAAATCCCTGGCCAGCTTTTTTTTTTTTTTTTTTTTTTGAGACAGGGTCTCACTATGTAGCTCAGACTGGCCTTAAATTCTGTATGTAGCCCAGGCTGACTTCAAACTCACAGCAGTCCTCCTGCCTCAGCCTCCTGAGTGCTGGGATCACAGGTGTGTGTGTGCCACCATGCCTGGCCTAAAATGCAAATTTTAAATGCTCACCCTTAAGAGTCATAATTCTCTGGCCATAATTCTCTTAGCTCAGTGGTTCCAACGCCTGCCTCACAAGCACAAGGTCCCAAGTTTGATCCCCGGTACCAAAAAAATAAGTTATAATTCTGGGTTTTAATTTTACTTTCTAGAATATTAATCTTGAAATCAACATTTCTTTACTCATTGAAATGGGGCCTTTAAAAAAAAATGTATGATCTTTGAAGCCTCAGAAGTTTCCCTTACCCCATTAGATAATTCAGAATAACTAAATCCTCATAAATATATATATACTCATATACACATGTATATATATATATACACTCATACACATGTGTATACATATATATATACACATATGTATATTTGGATAAGACAGACTCACAGTCAGATTATCATGAAAAAGTTTGTTCCATTCATGCTGAGTTTAAAAATGTGTGCCTAATCGGTGTTGCAAGCATATCATTTATGCCTACATATAGTAGTTAAGATTTAAAGCCTAGATGGAAGATTGAGAGTAGGATATATATAATAGATCATTTTAGTGTTGCTGCTTTGGTTTTTGCTAGTGTAAAGGATGAGTTTGATTAAAGGCATTTCCCAAATTTTGGCAGATATTGATGAAAGAGCTTTGAAAAACACCTAAAGTCTGAATGGGTTTTAGAAAATAATCTTATGTGCACTCTAGAAGAGAGTAGATAGTTCTTCCCTTAAGCACAAAAGACTTTGTTCCCATACAGTATGTAATTGTACTCGTTTTATTTAATAAGGTTTTTTTTAGTAGTAAGACTTAATTGAAGATGGACTTTCACCTATAACAGATAAGGTTTTGTATTTATTGGCATATGAAGAATTGATTTGATTTAAGGAGTGACATGTTAGGTTCTTAGTGTTTTATTTGTCCAATTGAAAGCTTTTTAATATATTTGAGAGTTGAGAGTATTGTTTGTAGTTTCACCGGAGGAAGGAATGCTGGGAAACATTCCTGGAAGATGTGATAGTTGAAAGAAGAAATGGTAGAGAATTGCTTGCTGAGTCTAGTAAAACCTCCCGATAAAGACCTTTTCTTTTTTTGGTCTGTTTAACACAGTTACTTGTTAGATAATGCTGGTATTGTTAGCCTTTTTTTTTTTTTCCTTTGGTGCTGACCAGGTTAATCGTTTTTTTTTCTTCTTCTTGAGACGGTCTCACTTTGTGTAGTGCAGGCTGGCCTTGAACCCCTCAGGGTGGGATCCTGCTTCTGCCTTCAAAGTGCTGGGATTACAGAATGCTGGGATTGATTACAGGTGTTTGCTACCATCCAGGCCAGATCAACTCTTACAAGAACTCTTTGTCCCAGATTTTTTTCTTGGGATTCTACAGTGATTTTTAAGAAGGGAAATGTACTGTTTTTTTTTTTTTTGGCACTGGGAATCGAACTTGGGACTTTGCGCCTTCTAGGCAGGCACCGGAACCACTGAGCTAAATCCCCGGCCCCAGAAATGTACTGTTTTTGAAGACATTTTATAGTGTAGTCTTGTAGTTCCTTCAATTTATTTTTCTCTTTTCTTTCTCTTCTTTTTTTGAAACAGGGTCTCCCTATGTAGTTCAGCTGTCCTTGAACTCACTCTGTAGTCCAGGCAGGCTTCAAATTTACAGTGATCCTCCTGCCTCAGCCTCCCAAGTGCTGGGATGACAGGCAGGTGCCACCATGCCTGGCTTCAAATTACTTTTTTTTCTTTTTTTGGTACGGGGGATCAAACTCGGGTTCTCGTGCTTGCTTTAATTTTTAAAATTTTTAAAATTACTTTTCAAATTTGTTGAAAGTTTGTGCTTGTGTGAAGAGTGGCTGTTTTGGAATTTTAAGGTGAAGTTAGTAGCCACTCAAGTTAAATAAATTGTTTCAGTCTTTTGTTTGTGCGAAAGCAAATAAAATATGGGAAATGTTTTAACTGAGAGTGTTATCTTTGGACTCAATTTCAGAAGGAGCAATCATATGTAAAACTTAAGATTGGAACTTGATTTTATAACATTGGCACATATAGGAATGGTTTAGGGTTAGGGGATAGTAAATTCAAGAGAATTTTTGCTCTCTACAAATTTTTCAAGTTACTTTGTCTTTTTTTGAGGCAGGGTCTCCCTTTGTAGTTCAGGCTGGCCTCAAACTCCTGGTGATCCCTCTGCCTCAGCCTCCCCAGTGCTGGGATCACAGGTGTGCACCACCATGCCTGGCTCATTTTTTTTTTTTCTTCCATTTTTAAAAACAAGCATTTAGTTCAAGAACAGTTTGATATTTACAGAATTATTGCAAAGATAGAATAGTGTTCCCATTTATACCATACCTGTTTGGTGCTATTAATGAGAAGTTTCTGTCAATATTGTGTATTCGTTCCAACTAATGAACTAATATTTGACACTTTTAAGTCCATACTGTATTGATTTCTTCAGCTTCCTTAATGTCCTTTCCTGTCCTGGAAATCCCACTCACAATATCACATTTTATATAGTTGTCATGTTATTTAAATCTCCTGTTGGTTGTGACAGTTTCTCAGACTGTCCTTATTTTTTCATGACTTGACAATTTTTTTTTTTTTGGTACTGGGGATTGAACTCGGGTCCTTGCGCTTGCACAGCAGGTGGCGAAACCACTGAGCTAAATCCCCGGCGATGACTTGACAATTTTGAGATGTACTGGTCGGATATTTTATAAAATGTCCTTTGTCTTAGGCCATTTGTGCTGCTTTAACACAATGCCACATTATGGGTACTTTATCCAAAACAGGGATTTGTGGGCCGTGGATTTAGCTCAGTGGTTCCACCGCCTGCTCTGCTAGCACAAGGACCTGAGTTCGATCCCTGGTACCAAAAAAAAAGCCAGAACAGGAATTTGTGCCTCCCAATTCTGAAGGCTGGGATCAAGATGGCCAGCAGTTTTGGTGTATGGTGAAGGCCAACTGTTTCTGCTTCCAAGGCACTTGAGTGCCTTGTTACTTTTTCCCCTGGAAGAGGCTAATGCTGTGTCCCTTGCATGGCAGAAGGGATGGGCAGGCAGAAGAAGGGCTCGGTAGTTTACTTCTCTAAGGGCACTGATCCATTTATGAGGGTGGACCAAACGTGTCCTAGTCACGTTTTAAAGACCTTACTTCTTAATATTGTTGGGTTAGGGATTAAATATCAACGTGAATTTTTGAGGGACACGTACGTTTAAACCAAAGCATCCTTTAGTTGGGATTTGTCTTAATACTATTTTTCTCATGTTTAGACTGGAGTATATAAGTTGAGAGAGATGCTGTGTTCATGGATTGTAAGACTCAGTATTGCTACCAGTTCTTTAAACTCCCTCTATAAATTCTGTGTAATCCCATTCAGAGTCCTGGCAAGTTATTTGGTATATTCCTACAAACTTGATTGTAAAATTTTTAGGGAAATGCAAAGTATGGCCTTTACAATACTAAATGACAAAGTTGGCTTACTCACTACCTGATTTCAAGACTTTACTATTTTGGCTGCAGTAATCAAGACAACGTGGTATTGGCAAAGGCTGTACATATTGATTTATTGAAAATGCATGAAACAGAAAGCCCAGAAATAGACTCACTAAATGTAGCCAGCTGAGCCCGGAATGGTGCCACATGCCTGTAATCTCAGCACTCTGGGAAGCTGAGGCAAGAGGATTGCAAGATTGAGCCCAGCCTGGGCAGTTTAGCAACTTGGCTGGAGATGTAGCTCCGTGAGATGACCCTGGATTTGATCTCCAATGCTGCCTAAGCTACTTGATCTTAAAGTAGTAAAGGCAGTGTGTTTTCTGCTTTAAGTTGTGTAAACTAGCAAACATTCCATCAGCCAGGTAAAAATATGACTGTGAAGTAATACTTGAACTTTTTGAAGTTGCTGAGGTAGTGTTTTTCTTTATAATTTAAGTTTCTGGATTAATTGATTATTTATTTATTGAGACAAGGTCTTGCATTATAGTTCAGGGTAGCCTTGAACTCACTATATAGCCAGGCTGAAATGACAGTGTTCCTCCTGAGTGCTGGGATTACAGGCCTGTGCCACCACACCTGTCACTTTCTGAAACTTAAATCTGAAACTTTTAAATCAGTGGAGTCGAGTGAAATTGGCTATATTTTGAGATAGTAGTAATCTTCATTATTTTACCTTTGGATAATTATGGCATAGTTTTTAGAAATGAAAAATGTGACCTAAAAATATGTGACCAGTTAAAAAGACAACTTTTTAGACTTTTGTGTAGTATACATAATTGGTTTTAATTCTCTTGAATTATTATTTTGTTTTCCAGAATTTCTTGAGGTTGGCAAAAAGCAACCTGCCCTGGATGTTCTTTATGATGTTATGAAAAGTAAGAAACATAGAACATGGCAGAAGATACATGAGCCAATTATGTTGAAATACTTGGAACTTTGTGTGGATCTTCGTAAGAGCCACCTGGCTAAGGAAGGATTATATCAGTACAAGAACATTTGTCAACAGGTACAGACAACTTGGTTTTATATTTTGAAAATGCTTTTAGTAATTTCCAGAAGAGTAAACATTTCACAGTTAATGCATTTTATATTATAAAACTTTTTAAAAAAAGTTTTCCTTTTGAACATTAACAGTTAATTGGAAAAAATAGTTCCTTTTTCTTCCTGCTTAGGTGAATATTAAATCTCTGGAGGATGTTGTTAGAGCATATTTGAAACTGGCAGAAGAAAAAACTGAAGCTGCTAAAGAAGAATCCCAACAGATGGTATTAGATATAGAAGATCTGGATAATATTCAAACTCCTGAGAGGTATATGAGTTCAACATTTAATAAGTACTTGTTGGTTAACTCAGTATTTTTTTCACATGAGTCTTGTCCTCATTTGAAGTAATATTTTTCAGGAAGAATGGTTATCTTTGAAGTTTTATGTAGTACCCCACACAGTAATGTACTAAAGATTGGTAATTCAGGTGTGGATAGTGATAGTTTTACAGTGTATACAAAGTTGGAAGAATTGATACTATCTCATGATCATTGTTGGTTTTTTTTGTTTAAATTTATTTTTTTTGTTTTTTAGTACCGGGGATCGAACTTGGGACCTTACGCTTGCAAGGCAGGCGCTGGAACCACTGAGCTAAATCCCCAGCCCCTCATTGTTGGTTTTTTAAACCATGTGGTAAAGTAGGAAATTATGTCTAAAATTATTTTTCATTTTTTTCCCCCCTTGTCTTTGTAGTGTTCTCCTAAGTGCAGTAAGTGGGGAAGACACACAGGATCGTACTGATAGGTTACTTTTAACTCCCTGGGTTAAGTTCCTGTGGGAATCGTACAGACAGTGTTTGGACCTTCTTCGAAACAATTCTCGAGTAGAGCGCCTCTACCATGATATTGCCCAGCAAGGTAAAATGACAAGATGGAATCTCAATAAACTGATTTGAAAAGTGGACTTTAGAATAGATTTTGCAGAAGATTACATCCCTTTCTCCACAATGCTTTAAAAAATAAACTAGTTTTTACATTTTTGACATTCATTTGACTTAAAATAACAAAAAATTTGTTGTACCAGTTTAGGGTAATTCAGTGTGGAATATATTCTATTGATTCCTGAAAGACTTTTTAAAGTCATTTTTGGAATTTTCCAGGGTAGTAAAGGAAAAAAGTGAACTTTTCCATTGTTGTCAGATAAATTTGAGGTTTTTATTTGTTTGTTTGTTTTTTGGTACTGGGGATCAAATTTGGGACCTTGTGCCTGGGAGGCAGCTGGCGGAACCACTGAGCTAAATCTCTGGCCCTTTTGAGTTTTACTTTTGATTCCACTCTGGATTTAAAGAATTCCATGAAAGTAAAGTGCTGGACATGGTGGTGCACACCAGTACTCCCAGTACTCAGACTGAGGCAGGAGGAATGCTCTAAGTTTCAGGCCAGCCTGGGCTACATAGTGAGTTCAAGACCAGTCTTGAACTACACAGTGGGACCATGTCTCAAAAACGTAAAGAAAAATAATTGCATGAAAAAAAGTATTTTCCTCCGTTTTTCCTCTGCAGTACTGGGGATTGAATATAGAGTCTTTGTACTGAATTACAGAAGTACCACTCACTAACCAGATTGTACTACTGGAGCTCCTGTATTGAGTTACATCTTTAAGATAGGGTCTCACTAAGCTGTTAAATTGCCCAGGCTGGGCTAGAACTTGGATTCTTTTTACCTCTGCCTCCCAGAGTGCTGGGATTACAGGCCTGATGCCATCATGCCCAGTCTATTTGTTCTTTTTTAAACAGTATGTATTGAATATAGAATGAGACCTTGATGACTGAGGGTTATCTTACTTTTTTTTTTTTTTGAGGCGGTCTCATCCTGAACTCACTCTGTAGCCCAGGCTGACCTCGAACTGCTGGTGATCCTCCTGCCTCAACCTCCCAAGTCCTGGGATAACGGGCATACACCACCACACCCAACTTTGAGGATCGTCTTAATATCCTGTTGTTTTTCTAAATACAGTTAATCTGTGGAGGAGTGTCTGAAATTATCTTACCTTTTTTCCCTACTGTCACTTGTTACTCTTTCCTATCCTGAATGGAGCCCACCTCAACACTGGCGATTGAACCGAGCTACACCCCCTGTCCTTTGTTATTTTTTCTTAATTTTTAAGATAGGATCTTACGAAGTTGTTAAGTTGCCCAGGCTGCCTTTTAACTGTGTGACTGGGTAAATAACCTGAGAGTGGCTCTGGGCTTTTTTTTTGTTTTACCCTTATCATAAATTGTGTTTTCAGGCCTGTAGGGGTGATTGGCATTTCTTGATTCAAATGTTTGACTGTACAGCTAAGAATATTGGAACTTTTGTGTCCTAGTTCGTTTAAATGACTAATGTGAATTTTCACTATCCATGAGTAAACTTAGTCTTTTTGATAAGTATTGATTAACTTGAAGTTAAATTGCATCAGTTTAGGCCTGTTGCAATAGGGATACTGTATTTCTTAACAGCAAAGGAATTGTAGAAAGTATTCTGATATCACATAAATGACAGCAGAAAGAGTATTGTATATTTCAGTGATGGAGCAAGTAGTTCACATGAGTATATATACAGCTGAAATTAGGTTACTGTAAATTCCCAATTTGTAATACATAGTTTAAGCAATATGAAAATGTTGGATCCTGTATAAATTAACTATTGTATTTCTTTTATTCCCCCAGTACTGGGGATTGAATTGAACTCAGGATCTTGCACTTGCGAGGCAGGCGCGGTGCTACTGCGCTAAGTCCTCAGCCCTTAATTATTGTATTTCTGCCTAGAATTTTTACTCTTCTAGCATTTGAAATAATAGGTCATTGAAGGGAGGATCTTCCCTAAATCTAAATTCTAATTATTTCCAATTTGTAAACTTGCAGAACCGTATTTTGGTCTTAATCCAGGACCAAGGACTATGTGTTCAGTTTTGTCAGGGCTCAAAATACTAGTCAGAGCACATGGAAGGGGTGGGGTTATGACACTTTTTACAACATGTTCAAAGACTAATGATGAATTTGGTGAATCTTGTTAAAATAACTGATATTAATATGTGGAAATATAAAATATTTAAGTTGACAGTGGAAAGTACTTAACGTATTTGACAATTATGTCTACAGCTTTCAAATTCTGCCTCCAATATACCCGGAAGGCTGAGTTCCGTAAGCTGTGTGACAATTTGAGGATGCACTTATCCCAAATTCAGCGCCATCATAACCAAAGCACAGCAATCAATCTTAATAATCCAGAGAGCCAATCCATGCATTTGGAAACGAGGCTTGTTCAATTGGATAGTGCTATCAGCATGGAACTGTGGCAGGTATGTTGTTAACTATTTGCTTTTCTTTCTAGTATTAAATCTGTTCTTTCCATTAATCAGTATCCTCATCTTGGTATAATTGGTTAATTTCAATAGATAAAGTGAGGAATTTAAGATTGTTTGAGGAACAGGAAGTCTCAGAAAAATTCTGGTTCTAATTACCCTGTTGGGGAAAAAAACATTTTTTTTTTTCATACTGAGAATCGAAGTCAGGACTTTGAGTTTGTGAGGCAGGCACAGCGCCACTGAGCTAAATCCCTGGCCCTACCCTGTGAAATTTGAGTCAAATCATGTAATCTTTCAGATTCAGTTTCTTTGCATGTAAAACAGTACATCGTCAGTGCTGCTCTTAAGTTTCATGACTGGTGCTAGTTTGAATTGTTCAAGTCTGTGATGAACTGGGACTTTGCAAAGGTATTTTTTTGTTGTTTAAAATTTTTTGGTTCTCAGAATTGAACCCAGAGCCCTGTGGATACTAAGTGCATGCATGCTCTACCACTAAACTATGTCCCCAGTCCTACCTTTTATTTATTTATTTATTATTTATTTTTCAAAGTGGTACTAGGCATCATACCCAGGGCCTCTCTCCAACTAAGCTACATGCCCTGGGGATTGAACCTAGGGGATTTGCACTGAAAACATCCTCAGCCCATTTTTTTCTTTTTTTTTAAACTTTTGAGACAGGGGTTCACTAAGTTACTTAGGGTGGCCTCTAATTTGGTGGTTCTTCTGTGTCAAATGCCCAGAGTTCTGGGTTTACAGGTATGTGTCACTATGCCCAGCTTACAGGTTTGTCTGTTTTTTGGTCTTGCTGTGTGGTTCAGGTTGGTCTTGAGCTCACTGTGTAGCCCAGGCAAGCCTTGAACTTGTGGCGATCCTCTGGCCCCAGCCTCCCAAATGCTAGGGTTACAGGCAAAGCCACCATGCCTAGTTTGTCTGTTTAATCTGATAATATTTGGCCTTTTGTTTCATATTTTTGGTAACTTCAATATTTTGTATAAGTATTCATTGGTGGTATATTGAAAATTAAAACCGCATGCGTTCGCTGTGGTTGGAGGAGTGATGCTCTGGAATATTCCCTTAGTGGTTGGGCTTAGGTAGCATGAATGGTGAATATCACACATACCATACGTTGGCTTTGGGAAGTTTCTCTTCTGGCCTCTTTTCTCTTTAGAATCCCGAAAAGATATTATCACATGATTTTTTTTTTTTTTTTTCCTTTGAGACAAGGTTTCGCTCTATAATTCAGGCTGGCCTTGAGCTCACTGTGTATCCTAGGCTGGCCTTGAATTCTCAGCAGTCCTCCTGCCTCAGCTTCCTGAGTGCTAGGATACAGGTGTGCACCACCACACCTGTCTTTTTTTTTTTTTTGGTACCGGGGATCAAACTCGGGTCCTTAGCTTGTGAGGCAGGCGGTGGAACCACTGAGCTAAATCCCCAGCCCTCCACACCTGTCTTTTCACATGATTTTGTACCCTTGTCACTTGAGAGCTTTTTATATATTGGACCAAAAGTATAATTGAAATTATAGAGGAGAGCCTAAAATTTGGGAAGTTTTTCAGCCAAGTGAAAAAGTGATTTTATTTTCTGTTCTTGCTCCATAATATTTTCCTTTTTTATAGGGACATCATCTTTTTATATAGTAAAATATTTATTGGTACATTTTGGACATACATAATGATAACATTCATCATTGGGTTTTTTTGGGTTTTTTTGTACCAGGGATCGAACTTGGATCCTTGCGCTTGCAAGGCAGGCAGTGGAACCCCTGAGCTAAATCCCCGGCTCATCATTGTGAATTTATACCTGTACACGATAACTTCTTGCCTCATTTTTTCCCTTTCCTCCCTCCCCTCAAACTTTTTCCCCTCTATATACAAAATATTTGTTTCTGTTTTTTCCTTCTGTTTTCAAGGGACACCCATTTTAAAGTATAACTGTAAAGGACAAGTTAAATATGCTTTATAGGAAAAACGGATAAGCTGAAAGAAGTGTTCATTCATTGTCTTATCACTGAGGTCACTTGTATTCTACTGTACATTCTTCCAGGTTTTCGCTTTATGTTGCCCGAAGTGGTATGATAATATTTCATACATACCTTTCTTTTTAGTCTGCTCTACTTTATATTATTATTTTTTAAGATGCGGAGGGTACTGGGAATCAAACACAGGGACTTGTGCTTGCCAGGCAGGCGCTGCGCCTCTGAGATACATCCCTAGCCCTTGCTTTACTTTAGTTTTTTTTTTTTTTTAAATAACTTTATTATCAAACACACACACATACAGAAATTAAAACTATTCAAAGAAAAACAATGTAAGGGAAAAAAAACTACAGTAATACTCAAATACAATAGAACTCAACCAAAACAAAACTGAAAAGCACTTAAACATTTTTCCATATAACTTAAGAAAACATCTCAAGCACCAACAAGATACCAGAGGATGTGATTTGTTTCAGAAAGATCCCCAAAACCAACATTGCACTTTCATTTTTCTTAAAGAACTTAAAATTTTTTTTTTTGCAGTACTGGGGATTGAATTTAGAATCTTGTGCTTTCGAGGCAGGCGCGGTGACACTGAGCTAAATCCCCAGCCCTAAAAACTCAAAAGTTTAAATGTTTTTGTAATTAGGGCAATTTTCTCAAATATGTAGGTATTGTAGGTAAATAAAAAGAACCACATGTGAAGACATTTTATTTACCATTATTTTTATGTGTTCTGTGTTTTAGGCCTCATAGAGAGATTTCAATTAATTTTTTTGTTTTGTTTTAGAATGTATTGACTTATTTAAACTACCTATTTTAGGAAGCATTCAAAGCTGTGGAAGATATTCATGGGCTATTTTCCTTGTCTAAAAAACCACCTAAGCCTCAGTTGATGGCAAATTACTATAACAAAGTCTCAACTGTGTTTTGGAAATCTGGAAATGCTCTTTTTCATGCATCTACACTACATCGCCTTTACCATCTGTCTAGAGAAATGAGAAAGAATCTCACCCAAGATGAGATGCAAAGGTAGGAATGTTAAAGTTGGATAATTTTGAAAATATGAAACAAATGTCTAATACCAGGTGACATGGAAGTGGTCTCAGTCAAGCTTTCTCAACTTCTGCTCCTTTGAACTTAGGACCTTTACACTTACTTAACTACATCCCCAACCCTTTTATAAGTTTGTATTTTCAGACAGTTTTAGTCACTAAATTGCCTAGGCTGAGTTTGAACTTGGAATCCTTCTGCCTCAGCCTCTCAGACCACTGGGATTTTAGCAGGCATGCACCACTGTGACTGGCTTGGAGTGGGTAATTCTTTGTTGTGGAGCACTGCTCTGGGCATCCTAGGATGTTCCTGTACCCATTAGCTAATGGCAGTCCCCCCATAATTGTGATTTCCTAAACTGTCTCCTGACATGGCTTTTCTTGGACAATATTTTTGGTCTTCAGGAGCCATCTTTTGTCAGATAACCAACTCTACCAAGAGCCTACTTGAGAAAATTGAGTATTAGGGCTGGGGATTTAGCTCAGTGGTTCTGGCACCCGCCTTGCAAGTGCAAGGTCCCGAGTTTGATCCCTGGCACCAAAAAAATAGAAAATTGAGTATTAGGAGAGACCAGTGTTAACAGGTAGAGTTTATTAAAATTTTAGACAAATAATTCTATCAAGTCATTTTTTTTTTTTTTTTTGGTACTGGGGATCGAACTCCGGTCCTTGCGCTTGTGCAGCAGGCGCCGAAACTAATGAGCTAAATCCCCGGCCCTATCAAGTCATTTTTTAAAAATTATAGAATATTAGTTGTAGAATGCAGATGCTTTTTGACTTATAGTAGAGTTATGTCCCAGAAAACCTGTTTTAGGTTGAACATCTGTAAGTAAAAAGTGCATTTAATGCGCCTGACCCACTGAACATCATAGGCTCATGTTGCTACTATAGGGCCATGGTGGCGAACCTATAGCACACATGCTGCAGCAGGCATTTTGTATCATTGAAAGCTCTAAAAGGTTTGCCAATCACTGCTCTAGGTACCAGTTGTTTACTGATTGCGTGGCTGACTGGGAGCTGTTGCTCACTCCCACTGTTTGCCATTTGGAGAGCCAGAACTTATGTCGCCAGTCTGGTGGAAAAGATCAAAATTCACAGTATGATTTCTATTGACATACTTTCACACCATGGTAATTCCAAAATATTTTAAGTTGAACCATCAAAATTATGTACTCGTCGGGGATTTGGCTCAGTGGTGCCACCACCTGCCTCAAAAGTGCAAGGTCCTGAGTTTGATCCCTGGTACCAAAATTGTATACTCATCTGTAGTTGGAAGATACATGTATATATATATATATATATTTTTTCCCTATATTTATATAATCACACGCAAGTATTTATGAATATTTTTTAAAAGGGTCTGTAACCCAGCAGACCACTCTTAAAAAAATGTACATCTTGTTTTCTTTCACTTGTACTTTTTCTTTGCTTTTGGTGGACCTGGGATTGAATCTGAGTCTCTTTTTTTTTTTTGTTGGTACTGGGGATTGAACTCAGGACCTTGCACTTGCGAGGCAGGTGTGGTGCCACTGAAGAGTCTAGGTCTTCATGCTATGCTAGGCAAGTCACTGAACTATATTCTCAGTCCCTCAGTTACTTTTTTTTTTTTCTTCAGTACCGGGCATCCTTCTGCTTGCTGGGTAGGCGCAATGCCACTGAGCTACACCCCTGCCCCCTCCCTGATTTACTGCTTTTTTTTTTTTTCATTTAGTTTATTGGTACGTTTTAGGTATACAATTACATTCATCATTGGGACCTTGTACCTTTACATGATGTATCTTGGTTCTTATATTTTTCCCCATTCTTCCCTTCCCTCACCCCCTCATTTACTTTCTTTTTAATTTTTTTTGTTTTGTTTTGTTTTTGTTTTTTTTTTGGTACTGGGGATCAAGCTCAGGTCCTTGTGCTTGCGCAGCAGGTGGCAAAACTACTGGGCTAAATCCCTGGTGCACCCCCCCCCCCATTTACTTTTAAAATACATTTCAGTTGGATTTAGGGCAATTCACATACCAGTTTTTTTGTTGTTGTTGTTAGACCATGTTATTTGGCTTTTGGTAGAATTATGTACATCATGTTTTTCTTACAGTTTTATAGCTATACAGAGAACTAACCAAATGAATTGAAGAGCATCCATCATGTTTAGTCATTGTTTTATTAGTTTCACATAGGGAAAATTTGTTTTCCTTTAAGATACTAATGAGAGAAAAAAAGATACTAATGAGGTGTGATTAAATACACAGTAAGAATTTAAAGCTTAGAGAATGATCATTGTGGTGTTGCAGGCCTGTAATCCCAGCCCTTGAGAGCTGAAGCAGGAGGATCACTGCGAGCTTGAGGCCAGCCTGGGCTACATAGTGAATTCAAGGCCAGCCTGAACTACAAAAATAAACTAAAACAAAAAAATAAAGTTTAGAAAATGTATTACTATAAAAGACACATTGCCATTAGTCCCCTCAAAATACTCTCCTTTGCTACACTTGATCTTAGCCAAAAGGCCGAGAAGTGATCTCTCCCTTGCTTCAAACATGCTTAGCCCATTGTTTGTGGCACTCCCCCCCCCCCCCCGACCGAGCATTGAACTCAGGACCTTGTGCTTTTGAGGTAGGTGCAGGGCCACTGAGCTGATTTCCCCGGCCTGTTTTGGATTTTTGAGACAAGGTTTCATTTTGTATTTTAGGCTGGCCTTCAACTCATGTAGCACAGGCTGGCCTTCAACTCAAAGTCCTTCTGCTTCAGCCTCCTGAGAGCTAGGATTACAGGCATGCACTACATGTCTGGCTTTTTGTTTTTACCACGTTCTCAGTTCTTGTTTCTTTGTTTGTTTTGGTACTGGGGATTGAACTCGGGACCTTGCGCTTTCAAGGCAGGCGCCGGAACCACTGAGCTAAATCCCCTGCCCTACTTTCTCAGTTCTGAAGTTCTCTTTCAAGTGTGTAGGAGGTGTAAAAACATAGTGAGTGTAACTGCTGAGTGCCATCTAATGGAAAGGCAAAACAGAAAGGCCCCAAAAAATTACATTGAGTCCTCATCTATCTTATTCATTGGATCTGGTCTCCCTAGTCAAAATGAATAAATGTGTTGAATCAATTCAGGACATAGAGGCAGTTATGGCAATACAACTGAAGAGGACTCCCTGAACTACTTCAGAAAGTGACAAGAATGGTGGGAAACTGCTCAAAGGGAGAAGGGGTGTGATTTGAGTGGGATTCATGGTAATAGTTCTTTCACTGTAAAACATTTTGAAATTTAAATACTAACCACCCTTGCATCATACCTCCTATACTGTTCCCACAGTGAGTACACTTAATAGGAGTATCAGGTTATTTATCCCTCTTACATTGTCTGGATTAATCTTCATAAAGTCCTTTATTTTCAGAAAATTCACTATCTTGCCTAATATCATTGAAATAACGAAGCTAAAATTCAAGCCTCCAACTCTTGGGCTCCAAAGTGTTAGTCCTTAGTGTTCCTTGGCGCTCTGAATTTAACACTTTCATGACAGGACTGTAATTCATATGTTTTGGCTGCTGGTTGCTCTGATTTGAATTTAATCATTCCTGCTGGCTTAAACCACAGGTGGTACATGCATGACTGTCCCATTGGGTGGCTTGTACAGCTTCTCATGGGGTTTTTGATTACAACAGTGCAATGAAAAGAGTTGATTTAGCAGACCAGATGTCATCCTATTTACAGTCCCTTAAGGAGAATGTTAAAATGGTATAAGAAAATTGCAACTCAGCTAAGTTGTAGTACAGCAGTTGTAAATGTGTATTATATACACCAGCAATAGGGTATTTATAAGATTTCCATGTTAAAATTCAGAGAATTGTTGATAAATTACTCATGAATATTTCTTTTAATGAAATAAATTGATTTATAATAATTTAAAAATTGGTATGAGTAGTATTAAAATACTTTTATATTTGGGCATTAATTAATCAAGATTCAAGCAACTAGATTTGGTCCATTTATAGACTATTTTATTAGTAGAAAGACTGATGGATGAGATCTATTTGTACTCCTGGTGGTACAAGCCACTTGTTGACAGTCATTAAGCTTGTACCACTGGTGATTCAAGCTGGTAGCAATGTGAATCTGACTTTCTTATGTTTGAGAGAAGTGAAAATTGAGCTTTTGGCTCTCTCTCCTCCTTTGGTTACCATAACTGTGTTCACTTACAGTCCTTGTAATATTTTTCCTTACTGCCATTTATTTGCTTAGTTGTTAAAGTGCCTTAGCAACTGTGCTTTTTCTACCATTTAATCACAGTTTTGTTTAGAAAATGACAATAGTGAGTAGGTGAAGTTTTGATTGTACAAGTGTTCATTTAAGCAAGGTCCATTTTTCTTTTAACTAATCCCATGCTGTGATGGAATAATATATAGTTTGCCATAGTGTGATACATATTCTGTGTCTGGCATATCATATAGATTAAAGAGAAATTTCAGTGCTTTTCTGCTTACCAAGCAACATTTACAGACTTAATTGATTTAACTTTGTTCACTACAGAATGTCTACTAGAGTCCTTTTGGCTACTCTTTCCATCCCTATTACCCCTGAACGTACAGATATTGCTCGACTTCTGGATATGGATGGCATTATAGTTGAAAAACAACGTCGCCTTGCAACGCTGCTAGGTCTTCAAGCCCCACCAACGCGAATTGGCCTTATTAATGATATGGTTAGTAGAAGTTTGAGCATTTATAGCTTTGGACTGAAAACTTGGGAAAGGTTTAGTAATTCATGATTGAATACTGGGAATTCTGATTCATTGCCAGGCGATTCTGATGCATGAACAGAGATAACCATGGTATAAACGAGCACTTTGTTTATTTGAGGCAGTTCTCTGCAGTGGGATCTGGAGTTAAATTGGTAGGAGCGTTGATGTAGCAGGAAGTGGACTGGTCCTCTTGGACACTCAGATTGAGGAAAAGTAACACTAGGCAAGAAGACCATGGATTACAGTAAGTCCCTGACTTAAGAATGAGTTCTGTTCTGGGAGAATTGTTTGTAAGTTGGATTCGTTTATATGCCAACAAAATGAGTCTTACACAGTATACTTGTGAAAGTTCACAACTCAGATGTTCATAAGCTGGGGACTTAACTGTAGAGATGACGATAAAGCCAACAGAGAAGTTAAGACGTCGGTTCTGTACACATATGGTATTACCAGCTTTTTTCTCTTTCAAGCTTTAGTTTTATGTTATTAAAGCAGTGGTTCTTAATCAGGGTCATGCAGTGAAATGACTTTGTAACTGGTACATAAACTGCTACCCGAGAAGATGTCCCAGTTGGTCCTCACCTGCACAGCATCTTCAGAACAGATAAGTAATCAGCAGAGAGCAGCGTCCTCAGTGCTTGCAAAAGCACTTGACATTATCAAGACAGCTCACACTGGCATATGCTATCGTCAGTCATCCATGGGTTGGGGATTGATTCCAGGTCACGTAGGGATACCAAAATCTAGAGATGGGCAAGTCCCTTAACTAAAATGGCATGGGATTTGCACTACACTAACTTCCTGTAAACTTTAATCTTTAGATTACTTATAGTATCTGACTATGCAAATAGTTATACTTTATTGAGAGAAAGGCAAAAAAGTTCCTGTGCAGATGTGAGTTTTTCCCCTGAATATGTTTGTCATCCGTGGTTGATTGACTACATGTGGAACCTGAGGATAGGGAGGCCCAACAATTAAATGAACAAAACACTGTCCTGTTGAACATTTGAGTTTTCTCTCTTTGGGCCTAATAAGAATAGTGCTGTTCTGGGCCAGGGATTTAGCTCAGTGGTTTCACCGCCTGCTGCACAAGCACAAGGACCCGAGTTCGATCCCCGGTACCAGAAAAAAAAAAAAAGAATAGTGCTGTTCTGATGTTTGTGTGGTGATTTACATAAAAGTAAATGATTTTGTAAGCTCTGATTTTTTTTACTTGTTATTGGTAATGAGATAGTCTGGATTGGCCACAGTACTTAATCTTTGCAAATACTTTACTGTGATAATTTTACTTCTCAAGTTCTTGGGGGCTTTTCACTATAGGTTGATGCATAACTTAACAGTTAATAGTTTGGATTGTGTTTTGGTAAATTTAAAAGGGAACTTGAGGATAGGCAGTCTTATAGTCATTTTCTAGGTTTCCAGTCCTGTACTTTATACTCAGTTTATTTTCAGTTTATACTTTGTTTATCATAGTTGGACATTTTCCTTCAGTAATTTAAATTTTATTGTATTTTTTTTGGTACTGAGGATTGAACTCGGGACCTTGCGCTTTCGAGGCAGGTGGCGGCGGCACCACTGACCTAAATCCCCAGCCCTAATCTTTTTTTTTTTGCTTGTTGTAGGTCAGATTTAATGTGCTACAATATGTTGTTCCAGAAGTGAAAGACCTTTATAACTGGTTGGAAGTAGAATTTAACCCGCTAAAACTCTGTGAGAGAGTCACAAAGGTAAGCCATTGTCTTTTTTTTTTTTGAGCTTGCTTCTATTTATTTATTTATTTATTTATTTGGTACATTTTAGGTATACAATATGACATTCATCCTTGGAAATTTGTACTTTTACATAATCTACCTTGGTTGTTATTTTTTCCCCATTTTCCTGCCCTCCCATCAACATTTCCACAGCCATTATCTTTGGCAGTTTTGTCAATGTGTAGCTAGCGCTGCAATTTCGGTTTGTATCTGTCAACAGAAGTTTTGTCCCATATGTTTGAAATAGTGCACATTTCATTGTCTTTTTTCTTTATATCAAGAGAAAAGATATTTCTGATGTGCTAGACAACCTTTGAAGGTAAATTAGCAGCATGACTGATTTAGCCATTGCTGTCAGTCACCTTCAGACAAGAATTAACAGCTTTGTGATAAATTTTGAATTACCTTGCCTGTGTGATGTTTTTGTATATTAAAAAAAATTGAAAGAATTTCAGATGTTTTAGGTCTGTTACATAGTATTCTTTCTCAATTTAATGGATTTTATAGGTTCTAAATTGGGTAAGGGAACAACCTGAAAAGGAACCAGAATTACAGCAGTATGTGCCACAACTGCAGAACAACACCATACTTCGCCTCCTGCAGCAGGTAAGATGTGCGTGAATGTTTATGAAGGAACTGGAACATAACCTGTTTTTGTTTTTTGTTTTTTTCTTCTTTTTGCAGTGCTGCTGGGGTCAAACCCAGGGCCTCCAGCATTTAGGCAAGCTACATCCCCAGCCCATTGGGTGTATATTTTGATCACAAAATCAAAAGCTCAGCAAATTTAGAACTGCCAAATGAAAGCCTCCCCAAATTCTACTCTTGCCCAAATTAGTGGTGTTGTCATTTTAAAAACAGAATTATGTATAACTGCTTTTTTTTTTTTAGCTGAATATTATCTTTGTGTGTTTTCCTTGTTAATAATGTGGGGTTACCTTATTCCTTTCAATACTGACAGTGGTTTTTCATAGTCAAAAGGTATATATAGTGCAGGGCTGGGGTTTAGCTCAGTGGCATTGTGCCTGCCTCGCAGGCGCAAGGTCCTGGGTTTGATTCCTGCTACACCAAAAAAACAAAAGGTATAGTGCGATGTTGGCGAACCTTTTAGAGCTTTCAGTGATACAGCCTGCTCCAGCACGCGTGCCATAGGTTCCCCATCACTGGTATAGTGTATTTATGCAGACTTTATTAATGAAAACCTGGTTTCTAGTTTTTTTTACCTCTGTTAGTACCACTACAGCATTGAGTATCTTGTGTGTCATACAGTACAGTGGGACTTTCTGTAGCATAAGAAGTGGAATTAGTTACATAGTTTGCACAATTAAATCTTAAGTTACTTCCTCAGACTTGATTAATAGACTCCCACCAATAATGAATGAGATTTTTTCATATTCTGCTAACACTAGGTATTAGGATCTTATAGTCCATCTTTGAGTAAGTTTGAATGTTATCGTTTATAATGACTTCGGTGCTCCTGCTTTCTTTTGTTTATGTGAGCAGTGTTATTTCTTATGTGCTATATAAATAGTTGAAGGTTAATTAGCAGAATAACTATAAATAGTAATGCTGCCAGTCTCCTTCAGACAGAAATTTTATGAAGTGTTTAAAGATTAGATTACCAGCATGTCTTTATCTACAAATGCATTTTATTTTACAAAACTCCAATTTCAAAAATAGTGGGGGGGGCCTGGGATTTAGCTCAGTGGTTCTGCTGCCTCCCTTGCACAAGCACAAGGTCCTGAGTTCGATCCCTGGTACCAAAAAAAAAGTAAATAGTGGGCTGGGGATTTAGCTCAGTGGTTCCTCCACTTGCCTCGAAATCTCAAGGTCTCAAGTTCAATCCCACAGTACAAAAAAAAAAGTAGTATAATGTGATGGTTCATACCATAAAATTTGGAGTTGATAGTCTGCGATTGATTTTCAGCCTCAGCAGTGTCCTGTTAAGATAACTTGTCTGAACTTTAAATTTTTTTTCTCTGAACAATGGGTAAAATTTCCCAGGGATGTCATGAGATTCTACATAAAAAGTGCTGAGTAGGGCCGGGGATTTAGCTCAGTGGTTTCTCCACCTGCTGTGCAAGCGAAAGGACCCCAGTTTGATCCCTGGTACCAAAAAAAAAAAAAAGTGCTGAGTAAATGGCAGCTATTATTATTAATTAACCCTGTGTTTTTTATACAGGTGGCACAGATTTATCAGAGCATTGAGTTTTCTCGTTTGACTTCTCTGGTTCCTTTTGTTGATGCTTTCCAACTGGAACGGGCCATAGTAGATGCAGCCAGGCACTGCGACCTGCAGGTATGTACTGTAAGGGAGGGGATATTGAGGTGGGCATTTGAGAATTAGAATGACAAGCTGCTTTTGTTAACAGTGGCACATTTTAAAAGTTTCACTTGGTAAATTTCATTCATAGCTTTGGTACTTAACGTTCGTTTCTTTCTGAAATTCAGTTGAAATTGTTTTAATCATGCTATTTGTAGAACGACTTAATGTTAACATAGTTTTAACTGGTCCTTACTGTTTCTTTAAAGGTTCGTATCGACCACACTTCTCGGACCTTGAGTTTTGGATCTGATTTGAATTACGCTACTCGAGAAGATGCCCCAATTGGTCCTCATCTGCAGAGCATGCCTTCAGAACAGATAAGAAATCAGCTGACAGCCATGTCTTCAGTGCTTGCAAAAGCACTTGAAGTCATCAAGCCAGCTCACATATTGGTAAACATCTTCAGGGAGAATGGTTCATAGAAGTTTTTTTTTTTTTTGAAGCAAAATACTGATTTGTACATTTTACATATACATAATGATAACACTCATCATAGGGAATTTGCACCTATACATGACATATGCTGTCGCTTCTTTTTTTCCCATTCCCTCTCTCCTCTACCTCCCCTTCCTATATTTTTTTTCTTCTATTTTCACTTTTATCTTGTCCCTTCCTTCCTTTCTCCCCTACCCCGTCCTTTGTTCCTCTTCCCATTGGTTCACAGAAGTTTTGAGGGACTTCTGTATCACGTCTTTGACAAAATGGCTTGGGATGATAGCTGAGAGAAGGGACTTACTTGTACCAGGTCATTTTGTTAGTTTATGAAATACCTTTAGCAGATAAATCACTGAACTACTTTCTGTGGCATAAAATAGTACACAACACAGGCTATGTAGTAACAGTGGTAGTGTTGTATAAAATAGCACTGTGTGTATCATGGCCCTCAGAATAGTGAAGTACCATGATTGGGCCTTTTCTTCTTGCTTAAATTATTGTTTGTAGCTTTGTTAATATTCTACCTTGTCTTGGACACTTAGGGCTGATTTGGTATAGAGATGTTGGCTCAGCAAGTAAAGGTGGTTCTTTAGCTATATCATTGCTGTTCAAAGACATTAAAAGTGGTGCTACAGTATTTGGTGCTAGAAAAGAATAGCCTAGATAATACTGTTTTTTTGTTACAAAATATAAATACATTGAAGGGTAATTTTGTAATGTCTTTGATATCTAATACCAATGTATATTGCTTTCAGTTATGTTTTAAAATGCTTTTATTTTTGAAGCAAGAGAAAGAAGAACAGCATCAGTTGGCAGTTACTGCGTATCTTAAAAATTCACGAAAAGAGCATCAGCGTATCCTGGCTCGCCGGCAGACAATTGAGGAAAGGAAAGAGCGACTTGAAAGCCTAAATATTCAGCGTGAGAAAGAAGAACTGGAGCAGAGGGAAGCTGAACTCCAGAAAGTACGGAAGGCTGAGGAAGAGAGGCTGCGCCAGGAGGCAAAGGAGAGAGAGAAGGAGCGGATCTTACAGGAACATGAACAAATCAAAAAGAAAACTGTTCGTGAGCGTTTGGAGCAGATCAAGAAAACAGAGCTGGGTGCGAAAGCATTCAAAGATATTGATATTGAGGTATGTAGCATATCACCCATAAAGAACTGCGTTTTATCCAAGTCTTTTATTGGTTATTTCATAATTTTTTAATTTTGGTACCAGGGATTGAACTGAGGACCTTGCGCTTGCGAGGCAGGCAGCGGCACCACTGAGCTAAATCCCCGGCCCTATTTCATACGTTTTGTTAAAGCTAGCTTTATTGACTCAGTCTATAAGCATTTGCTTTTAATTGCTCTGTAGCTTTTAACCTCTGATTTCATCTAGTGGTAGAGTTTAAGTAGATGTAGACTGGACAAGTGAGAAATAGAAATAAGGCTATTGAGTGGTGGCATACACCTGTAATCCCAGCACTTACTTGGACAGCTGAGTCAGAAAGATTGCTGTTGAGTTTGAGGTCAGCCTGAGCTACATAGCAAGACCCTGTCTCCAAAAAAAAAAAAAAAAACAAGCTATTTACAGTAGCTTTATATTTCCTAGGTCCTTCAATTATTTTATTGGTTTTTTTTTTTTTTTGGTACTGAGGATTGAACTCTGGACCTTGTGCTTGCAAGGCAGGCACCAGAACCGCTGAGCCAAATCCCCGGCCCTATATTTCCTAAATTAGCACCAAAAGAAACATTTATCAAACAGTAATTTCGGATTTCATTCTAGACAGCAGTGAGCTCTGTTGACTATTAGGTGTATTATTAACAAGGATATATTTGTATTTCCTTTCAGGACCTTGAAGAATTGGATCCAGATTTCATCATGGCTAAACAAGTTGAACAACTGGAGAAAGAGAAGAAGGAACTTCAAGAACGCTTAAAGAATCAAGAAAAGAAGGTAAATGAAAGGATCAGTGAACTTTTAACATGTTATAGCAATGAGTTAAAAGAGCTCTTTTAAAAAAGTGCCATGTTTTCTTGTCATTCAGATTGACTATTTTGAAAGAGCCAAACGTTCAGAAGAGATTCCTTTGATAAAGAGTGCTTATGAGGAGCAGAGGATTAAAGATATGGATCTGTGGGAACAGCAAGAAGAAGAAAGAGTAAGTTTTTTATTTAACTGTACTTTCGACTTTAAACTTTAAATCCTTTACTGTTAATGGAACCAGGGTTCCAAAATTGATTGAAAATGATGTTTTAATAGCTGCTTACTAACAGATTGGTGGAAAAACAGAAATTTTCACAATAGATTAAATATAACACAAAGCATAACCAGAAAGCTTATTTTAAAAATATCTTTACAGGGCCGGGGATTTAGCTCAGTGGTTCCACCACCTGCCTCGAAAGTGCAAAGTCCTGAGTTTGATCCCCAGTACCAAATAAAAATCTTTACACTTTAAGTGGGTTATTTAAATGGGTTAATTGTATGGCATGGGTGTATAATTCATAGTTTCCGCTTGATTTATAAAATTGTGCAACAGTCACCACAATCTTAATTTCAGAACACCTCCCAAAGAAACTCTGTACCTATTATCAGTACCTCTTAGTCTCCATTTCCTTCCCATCACCTTAGCTTTAGGCAGTCACTAATCTACTTTTTGTCTCTAGATATTTTTTTTTTTTGTACCAGGGATTGAACTTGGGACCTTGTGCTTGCGAAGCAGGCGGCAGAACCACTGAGCTAAATCCCTGGCCCAAGAACATGCCTTTAAAGACTAAGTCATTGTGCTTATTACATGTGACATTCATTTCATTTTATTGCATATATATTGTTTCTTTTAAAAAGAATTTTAGGCATCATGGGCTAAATAAAATCTATCTGTTCTACAGATGCCCCAGAACTACTATATTTGTCTCTTGTGTTTAATTGGCATTCTAGGGAACCTTTTGTGGTACGGCAAGATGGAATGTGGGAAAGAGTGGCTTCTAATTTTTAAAGAATATCTGGCGCCTGCTGCGCAAGTGCAAGGACCTGAGTTCGATCCCCAGTACCAAAAAAAAAAAAGAATATCTGGTAGAAATTTGGGGATAATCAGCAAGAAACACTTTGAAATTTAACTGTGTTATTTTGTACTTGCAGATTACCACTATGCAGCTAGAACGGGAAAAGGCTCTTGAACATAAGAATCGAATGTCACGAATGCTTGAAGACAGAGATTTATTTGTGATGCGACTCAAAGCCGCCCGGCAGTCTGTATATGAGGTGAATTTACTGGTTTTAGAGAAAGTTTGTGAGCTTTTTAGTTTTACCTTAAGTTGTCCCTATTTTATATTATGGTATCAGGGATCGAACTCAGGACCTTGCGCTTGCGAGGAAGGCGGTGGAACCACTGAGCTAAATCCCTGGCCCAGTAGTCGCTCTTTTAATATACTGGTGCATTTTGTCTTGAATTACATGTCTAATAATGATTAGTCAAATCATATTTTAATGAAATTTTGGGGGAAGTATTTTATAAGTGAAATAGTAAGCCAGTTGAATAAAGTTTTCTAAAGGTGATAGTTGCCTGGCTTAGTCTCCTTTGGTACAACCTTTTGTTTGCTGTTTAATTCAGAAATGAAAAAACTAGACACAAGTATATTGGTGTTAAATTCTAATTTATCTTTATAGACCCACTGAGTTGAAGAAAATACCAACAGCCAGGGATTTTAGCTCAGTGGTTCCACTGCCTGCCTCACAAGCTAAGGACCTGAGTTTGATCCCCAGTACCAAAAAAAAAAAAAAAAAAAAAAGAAAATACCAACAATCTTAAATGTCTCCCCTTTACCCCCAGGTAGTGGGGATTGAACCCACTACCTCTACATCTAGAGGTGCTACATCTCCACCTGCCTTTTTATTATTTGAGACAGGGTTTTGCTTTGTTCCCCTGGCTGGGCATGAACTTACCAGCCTCCTGAGCAGTGTATACCACTTCACCTAGCTCTGACAAACTACATTTTTGAAAATTTGGCATACTCATTCATTTGGAAAGTCTGGCTTTAGGTGGAAGTTCCTTTCTGTGGTTCCAAGAGATTTGTGAGTCTTTTGACAGTTAAAGAAGCGTACCCCTAATTTGTGTCTTCTGAGAAATTTTTGTTTTTGGTGATGATTCATTTGCAGGAAAAACTTAAACAGTTTGAAGAGCGATTAGCAGAAGAAAGGCACAATCGCTTGGAGGAACGTAAGAGGCAACGTAAAGAAGAACGCAGAATAACTTACTATAGAGAAAAAGAAGAAGAGGAGCAGAGGAGGGCAGAAGAACAAATGATAAAAGGTAACTATATAGACCAAGATGGGAGGAGGAGTGAGTGAAGCAGTTAATGCTAGCATTCTTAACAAATACAAGAATCCTGGATAATTGGCCTCTTAGCACTACAGTTAACTGGGTTCTTTGAACTAGTTTGTTATATGTTAAGATACTGCATCTGTGAACTTGTTTTCACACGTTTGACATTATTTTTTTATTTGTTTTTTTGGTAATGGGGATCGAACTCGGGACTTTGTACTTGCGAGGCAGGCACCGGAACCACTGAGCTAAATCCCTGGCCCCGTTTAACATTATTTTAAAAATTGATACAGGTGTTTTTATTACTGTATTCTTTTTTTTTGGTACCAGGGATCGAACTTGGGTCCTTGCATTTGCACAGCAGGTGACGAAACCACTGAGCTAAATCCACGGCCCACTGTATTCTGTGTAGATAATAGTATTAATTGATTGATTGATTGATTGTACCGGGGATCGAACTCGGGTCCTTGCACTTGCAAGGCAGGCGGTGGAACCACTGAGCTAAATCCCCAACCCCGATAATAGTATTTATTGAGGAATGCTTGGCAGATGAAGGTTGTCAAGTGGTCTTATATCTGGAATCCCAGCTGTGCAGGAATGGAGGGAGGGATTCTAGCCTCCTAACTGATTACAAAACTTGAGTGACATACTCGTTTTCTTAGTATCTTCTACCATTTATCTGATTGCTATTTTCAAATTCTTAAAATTTACCTTTGTGGTTCTTACTGAGTACCAGAAAAGTGGGCCTAGCACTGGGGAAAAGCTGCTGGTATGAGGCACACTTAGCAATCTAATTCATTTTGCAGAGCGAGAAGAGAGAGAGAGAGCTGAACGAGCAAAACGTGAAGAAGAGCTTCGAGAATATCAGGAGCGGGTCAAGAAACTAGAAGAAGTGGAAAGGAAAAAACGCCAAAGGGAGTTGGAAATTGAAGAAAGAGAGCGTCGTAGAGAGGAAGAAAGAAGACTTGGTGATGATCCACTGTCTAGGAAAGTGAGTATAGAAATAATTGTGTTTATCTTAATGAGATCCATGTTTGCTAGCTAATTGCTTGACTACTAGAGGGTGACACTGGCTCTCTTTGGTGGGTCAGCCTGTAAGCACCACCCAGGAGCATGTTGGCAGTGCTGAGTCCCAGCCCACCCAAGCTTCTGACTCAACCTGCAGGTTGACCATGTTCCTAGATGATTGAGATAGTTGTTTTTAATATGCACTTGAGTTGTATGTTCTGTTATCTTATAGGTCTTGATGTCCTGAACTCAATGATGATTTGTTACCCACATAATCATAGGACTTGGAGTTTGCCTTTCTCTTTGTCCCTACATTATTGCCTCATTTCAAATGTTCCATCACTTCCTGGTTTCCTTATTAGTCTCCACAATCATATCCACCCAATTGTCCTCTACAACATGACCTGATTGATTTTTTCATAATGTGGAATCTTTCATAGCTTTACAAGTGTCTTTTTCATTTGCTTTTTTGAGATAGGGTCTCACTTTGTAGTTCAAGCTGGCCCTGAACTCACTATGTAACCCAGGCAAACCTTGAACTCTTGGCGATCCTCCTGCCTCTGTCTCCTGAGTGCTGGGACTACAGGCATGCACCACTACACCTGGCTTTTTCAGATGTCTTATTACAACAAGCTGGGAAATTTTCTTTTTTGTACTGGGGATGGAACTTAGGACTTTCTGCTTGGGAGGCAGGTGTGGTGCCACTGAGCTAAATCCCCAGCCCCTGCTGGGAATTTTTGTTTCAAGATCACTACGCATTTCTCAACATGTAACTCTTGATACTTGCTTAAGTTTTTTAAAATAAACGAGTAAATAAATTTATTTATTTTTGGGGTACCGGGAATCAAACTCGGGACCTTGGCCTTGCGAGGCAGGTGGCAGAATCACTGAGCTGAATCACCAGCCCCTTAATAAATTTATTTTATTTCCTTGCATTCCTGCCCTGAAAGCTTGCTTTGAGTTTTATAGCCATGTTTGCAAACATTTAGACCAAAATATGTTTGCTCTGTGTCACGTTTTCCTTTTTTCAGTTGATTTTTTTTTTGTTATCTCAGTTCTTTCCAGAGTGTCCGTGTGTGCTGCAAAAGGTTTCTTTGTCACAGTTTAAAATTATCATCTTGGTTTTTTTTTTTTTTGCACCAGGGATCGAACTCAGGGCCTTGAGCTTGCACAGGAGGTGGCGAAACCACTGAGCTAAATCCCCGGCAGATTATCATCTTGGGCTGGGGATTTAGCTCAGTGGTTCTGCCGCCTGCCCCGCAAAGACAAGGACCTGAGTTTGATCCCTGGTACCAGGAAAAAAAAATTATCATCTCAGAAATGTGGAGATCTTTGCTTGATCTCTTTTTGTACACAGTGTCATGGAGGGGAGGGTTCTTGATAGTGGTGTCGTTACTTCTGTAGATACTGTTTTATTCCATGGAAACTTCCAGAGTTTTCTGTGTCTTTACAGTAAAAATAATTTAATAAATTCACTAATATTATGTTTAGGCTTATTGCATATGATCTCCCCCCTCCTTCCTTCCCTTTTGGCATTTTTGCCCTTAGAATTTAGTTTCTTTAGAGAAGACAAAATTTCTTTAAGGAAATATTTCTCCTTTTTCTGTTTTTATTCTGTCCTCTATTATATCTTTTAATGTTTTACTTTTTTTTTAATATGCTTTTTTAATGTTCTATTCTTGCCATCTTTGTTTTTTTTTTTTTTTTGTGCCAGGTTGCTTGAGTCTGGTTCAGTTTATATTTTATTAGCAGGACCCCTTCTGATCTCCTGACCTTCAAAAAAATTGGAAATGTTAATTCTTTCGGATCATTCCTGTTATGGCTATTACAGCACCCTTTGAAAACCTCATGTGAGGTTCTAATGTTTGTACTGTCTCCTCTAACCATTGGAGTCTTTGTTAAATGTTACTTACTGACCAGGTAAATGTGAGGGGGGGAGAAGGAAGCATGGTCTTCTAGATATGGATGTTCCTCCATAAAACTGACATTAAGTTGCATTGACTTTAAGGTCACATTTCCTCTCAGTGTTTACTTGAGAAAGTTTCTTAGGACAACCTCCGTCTTAAGACAGCGTAGAGCCGGATGTCATGGCAGGGGACAAATTTCTTATCTGGCCTTGCTTGTCCTTCTCTGCTTCTCTTCTATGGCCCTTGTAGAGGATTTCACTGCTTACTCACGAAATACTTTTTGTTTTTTGTTTTTGGTACCAGGGATCGAACTCGGGTCCTTGCGCTTGTGCGCGAAACCATTGAGCTAAATCCCCAGCCCTCATGAAATACTTTTGATTGCAGGTCACTGTCAGCTTTGTGGATTTTTAATTTAGTCTCCACCTCACTACCAGGTCTTGCTTTAAAATATCTTCCAGAGTGTTATGCATGTTTAAGGCCTTTGGTTACCTTTGTTGGAGCAGTAAAGTTGCATCAGAAGGTGTTTCTTATTTTTTTATTTTGTTTTGGTACTGGGGATCGAACTCGGGTCCTTGCACTTGTGCAGCAGGCAGCGAAACCTCTGAGCTAAATCCCTGGCCCGAGAAGGTGTTTCTGAGTAATGTTATTTACATTCATCTGTAAGGAGGAGGCCAGATTTGCATTTTTACTATAAGGATATTGAGTATCTTTGATATTTGCAATTTTTTTCCCTTGGTTTTTTGAGACAGGGTCTTGGATTATGTAGTTCAGGCTGGCCTTGAACTTGTGGCGATCATCCACCCCCAGCCTCTAAGGGGCTGAGATTACAGGAGTGTGGCACCTTACCAGGTCTTCCATAGTTTTTAATGACAGCACAATGCTTTGAAGAAATACAGTTAATATAGCCATTTCTTTAGTCATTCCATTTACTCTACCTTTTTGTGCTTAGTAGGTGTATTACTTGTTTATAAAGCTGTCCATCCACATCATGAGAATACTAGTTTCACTATGTTATCAGTCTGGTTGGAGATTTAAAAAGAGCTTAAAAGATATGCTCATATTTAAAGACTCGAAGTTGTTTAAGTTTGAGAATGTTTGGTAATAGTAGTGGTTGTAATAATAAACCATTATCGCTGTGGTACCTCTCGTTCTCTTTGTTGGTGCAGGACTCTCGTTGGGGAGATAGAGATTCAGAAGGAACATGGAGAAAAGGACCTGAAGCTGACTCTGAGTGGAGGAGAGGCCTGCCAGAAAAGTAAGTAGAGTTTTGGAAATACATAGTACCCCTGCTCATGGATCTTGGAAATATATCAGTGGTTTTTAAAAACTGGTTGATTTTTAGCGATGGAGAAAGGAGAGCCATAAAGAATTGCATACATGTCTTTAACTATTAGTGGACATTCATAATTTATTTCAATATTATTGTGATAAGTGACATAAATATCTTAATACGTGCTTCACCTCTCCTTTTCTTTGTTGCCCAACAGTTTACATGGTACGAGTGAACAGTTCCAGATTTTTCTTCTAGATTTGTTAAAGGATATTGAACCATCCTTTAAAATAAGAACTTTTGGTAGGCAAGAATTCAGGCTTCAATTTCCATACAGAAATTGGGTATTGGCAGATTGTTGTAAAAGATTTAGCAGTTGTCAGCATGTTCTTGGGAAAGAATGAATAGCTTTTTTTTTTTTAAGGCTATTGCTGTTTTGATCCATGTGTTGGTGTAAGATACTGGTTCTTTTATTTAAATTAGTAAAACATTCTTTTTTTTTTTTTTGGTACAGGGGATTGAACTTGGGTCCTTGCGCTTGCAAGGCAGGCGGTGGAACCAGTGAGCTAAATCCCCGACCCAGTAAAACATTCTTCTAAGGAGCAAGATTAATGGATTTAGACTGGTGATTTGGGAGGGGTTTGAGACAAGGTCTCACTGTGTAGCCCAGGTTGGCCTTGAACTCACTGTAACCCAGGCTGGCCTCAAACGAGCAGTGATCCTCCTGCCTCAGCCTTCCAAGTGCTGGTGGTGATTTTTTTTTTTTTTGGGTACTGGGACCTCGAGCTTGTGAGGCAGGCAGCAGAACGAACCACTGAGCTAAATCCCCAGCCCAGTGATTTTTTTTTTGAGGGAAAGAAAACATATTCCTTCCAAAATCTCAGTGCTTTCTAAAAAATTTTGCTGTTAAAAAATGTATGGCACAGGGGCCAGGGATTTAGCTCACTGGTTCCGGCGCCTGCCTTGCAAGCGCAAGGTCCTGAGTTCAATCCCTGGTACCAAAAAAAAGAAAAAAGAAAAAAAAATACATGGCTCAGACATTTCTCAGACAAAGAAGTAAAAACAGCAAATAAATATATGAAAAAATGTTCCACATACACTGGTTATTTGAGAGATGCAAATGAAAACAACACAGATTCCACCTCACCCTAGAAAGAACAGCTGCTATTAAGAAATCATCTAATAACAAATCCTGGCGGGGGTGTGGGGAGAGAAGAGCCCTTCTCCATTGTTGGTGGGAGTGCAGACTGTTGCAACCACTGTGGAAATCAGTATGGAGATACCTCAAAGAACTAGGACTAGAGGTCCCATTTGACCCAGCTATTCCCCTGGTGGGTATCTTCCCAAAAGAATTAGAATCTTAACCACAGCGATACATGTGCACCCATGTTTATAGCGGCACAGTTCGTAATAGTGAAAGCTTGGAAACAGCCCAAGTTCCCACTAACTGGAAACTGGATAAAGAAGATGTGGGTTTTTTTTTTTAATAAAATGGAGTACTACTCAGCCATAAAGGAGAAACTAGAGGCATTTATAGCTAAATGGATGCATATTGAGGCCATCCTCTTAAGTGAAATAAATAGGACACACATATGTAAATACTGAATAGTTTCTCTAGTGTGAAATGAAAATGGAATGGCCTAATAACATATTTCTCGGATTGTGTTTTCATCACGTGTCATATGACTACTGAAATTTAAATTAGGGAGAAGTTTGGCTTATGTGGAGTCTGCTAACTGGAGTTTTTATTCTAGATCATTATTTGTTCAATGTTGGTTTTGGGGATCTTTCTGAAACAAATCACATCCTCTGGTGTCCTGTTGGTGCTTGAGATGCTTTTTTAAGTTATATGGAAAAATGTTCAAGTACTTTTCAGTTTTGTTTTGGTTGAGTTCTACTGTATTTGAATATTATTGTTTTTTTCCCTTGCATTGTTTTTCTTTGAATGGTTTTAATTTTTTTTATGTGTGTTTTGTATGTGTGTTTGATAATAGTTATTTTAAAAATTAAAAATAAATATATGGCTGTTGCTCTGTAGGGAGTGGAGACGTGAAGGGCGGGATGATGAGAGACCTCATAGAAGAGATGAAGACCGCCCAAGACGCTTGGGGGAAGATGAGGAGAGAGAGTCTTCTCACAGACCAGATGACGACCGGGTGCCCAGGCGTGGCGTGGATGAGGACAGAGGCCCCAGACGTGGTCCTGATGAAGATCGCTTCTCTCGCCGTGGACCAGAAGATGACCGACCTTCCTGGCGTAATGCAGATGACGACAGGCCTCCCAGACGAATTGGTGACGAGGACAGGGGAAGTTGGCGTCATGCAGATGATGACAGACCACCTAGACGAGGACTGGATGATGACAGAGGAAGCTGGCGAACAGCTGATGAGGACAGAGGGCCGAGACGTGGGATGGATGAGGACCGGGTGTTGAGGCGGGGAGGTGCTGATGATGAAAGATCATCCTGGCGGAATGCTGATGATGACCGGGGTCCCAGGCGGGGCTTGGAGGATGATCGGGGTCCCAGACGGGGCCTGGATGATGACCGAGGTCCCAGGCGAGGGTTGGATGAAGACCGAGGAGCTTGGAGGAATGCGGAGGATGACAGGATCTCCAGGCGAGGTACAGATGAGGACAGGGGGTCTTGGAGAAACGTGGATGATGATCGAATCTCCAGACCCGGTCCCTGGAGACCATATGTTAAGCCAGGTAAAATTCTGTTATCTAGATGTCTAGTTCAGATGCTTTATGGAATCAGTTTGATGTGTTTACGTGTAGAAAATGAAATTTTGGCTTTTTTTTTTTTTGGTACTGGGGATAGAACTCGGGTCCTTGCACTTGCAAGGCAGGCGTTGGCACCACTGAGCTAAATCCCCAGCCCAGAAAATGAAATTTTAACGGATAGCAACAGATTGGGCTGTCTGATCGTTTTCTGTATAAATGGGTCTTTTTCTTTAAATGTCTTCTGCAGTGATTGCTGTTCCTCACTCCAAAATGAGTAACCCTCCTTGTCTTAGTGACATTAAGCTTGTTTTCTTTCTGTCACTCAACTGCTGCTTTGGAGGCTCTTTTGCATCCATTTCTTAAGTTCCGTCCTCGACCAGCCTCCATTTAAAAATAACTAAGAACCAAAATATGCTCTTACTAAGTATTTGTTCACATGCTTGCCCACCGTAGTACTACACATGGAAGGGCTCATTTTCTTACTTTCTTAGTCTTGAGCCTGCTTATCCTTTTATAGTTTATTAACTTGGATAAATTGTGTATGTTTCTGTGATACATTTCTGTTGTAACTGCATGCAGGTGACAAGTGCACGTTATGTACACAGCTCAACTCCCCCTACAAGCCTCATTGACACTACATGCAACCTATGCAAAACTGTATTCACCACTTCCCCCAACACACACACCTGCTTTTCTCTTTAGGGAGACCACTATCTAACTGCAGAAGCTAGAAGTCTGGGAGTTCTCCTTTGCTCTGATTTTTGTTTCATTCTTTACATGAAATCTTTAGTGCAGTCTTCTGCCTTTTTGATGCTCCTTAAATCCACCCACTTCTGCATTAACCCTGCTTGAACTTGGGCCACCATTATTATTTCTTTGATCCTGTCTCCTTACTAGCGTCTGCTGGTTTGCCCATACCGAGTTCTTATTAATTACATTACAATGTTCATTTTCACAGCTTCCTTTCTTATCTTAGTGGTTTCTATTTGTTCCACTCTCTATTCTGACCTCATGTCATTCCACCGTCAGCTCTGTGACCTGGATTAAGTGATTTAGCTCGTCTGTGTCTCATGCAAAATAGGGTTCACAGTACCATGGAGTCTCATTAAATTGTAGTTCTATAAGTTGTCATGAGTAATGAGGAATCCTAGAGGAAATACAAAGTTGCATTTCTTTGGTTATAACATTTTTGTTAGCCATTAGTATATAGCCATACTTAAAACAATACTGATGCATTAACATCGCCAGCAGTACTAGAACTCAAGCCTGAACAAAGTTTGTCTTAACATATATTTTCTGAGATACATGATAACTTTCTCGTGCTTGAGGACAGTAGCACTTGACCAGTATGCTGGGTAGTTAGTTTTAAGCAGTGAAGTCACCAGCAAAAATAAAAAATTTGAAAAGTATGGAATTAAGTAAATGGATCTTTAAACTGACATTTGTTTATAGGAACAGAGCTGAAACTTAAGAGGGCTGCCAACTTTGGCCAGTATCATGTATGTAGGGCAACTCGAATTTTTTGTTGCTTTACTCATGTGAAAGTGCCGTGAGTATTTTGGGCTTACAGAGTTTAGCAAGTATAGAACCTGATGATATTGAGGGTCAGTTCAGAGCCATTGATAGAATTAAATGAGTCAATTTTGGTAGAGGACTTAGGTAGGCAGTGTTTTAACACATGGTGATACCAGTGTTAATGACAATAATAGCTAGGGCCCGGGATTTAGCTCAGTGGTTGTTGCCTGCCTAGTAAGCGCAAGGTCCCGAGTTCAATCTCCGCTACCAAAAAATATATATTAATAATAGCTGTTAGCTTTGTAGTCATAATATGCTTTCATTGAAATCTTGAGTTCTTGTGTGAGATGCTGGTAGGACCAAAACATTTTATCCTTGTTTCATTGCTAGATGTTGGGTGGTAAGTGGTAGATGACAGGAATATGAAGGAAAAGGTTTTTTTGGTGTTGAAGGGTCTGAAAATGGGAGATATAAACTCATAATTAGAGTTCTATAGCTGGGTGTGGTGGCACACACCTGCAATACCAAGTACCCAGGAGCCGAAACCCAGTGGATTGCAGGTTTGAACACTGCTTAGGCAACTTACCCAGGCCCTGTCTCAAGTAAAATAAAAATTAAAGTTAAAAAAATAAAAAGGGCTGGGGATTTAGCTCAGTGGTTTTGCCACCTGCTGTGGAAGCACCAGGACCTGAGTTCCATCCCCGGTACCCAAAAAAAAAAGGGCTAGGGATCTAGCTCAGTGGTACAGTGCATGCCTTGTATGCTTGAGGCCATGAATTCAGTCCCCAGGATTGCAGTGGGGAAAAAACCTCAGAGCTCTAATTCTCCAAGAAAACATTGCATTTTCTCCTTAAATGAGTAGCGCGTTTACCATTAGGACAGATTTTATACTAAAAATCTCTGCTTACAACAGGAAAATTGAGTTTTTATTCTATGGAACATTCCACTCATACACGTATTGGGAACTGCCAGTGATGGGGTTTTTTTGTACAGTGGTGTACATGGCTTTAATATATGGTTTGTGTTTTTTTGGTACCAGGGATCGAACTCGGGACCTTGTGCTTGCAAGGCAGGCAGCAGAACCACTGAGCTAAATCCCCGGCCCTTTAATATTGCTTTAAATGAAGTTGGGAGTATCTTTTTAGAATGGTGATGAATTAATGCTGACATTAATATCTCTTTATGATTGCCAATTCACTGGGTTTTGTTGTTGTTGTTGAGACAGGGTCTCCCTCTATAGTTTTTAGGCTGGTCTTGAACTCACTATGTAGCTGAGGCTGGCCTTGAACTTGCAGTGATCCTCCTGCCTCAGCTTCCTGAGTGTTGGGATTGCAGGTGTGTACCACCATGCTCAGTGCCAAGTTTTCTTCTTGAATGGAAAAAATTTTTTCTTTTTTAAAAAATTAGGTGGATGGAGAGAGAAGGAAAAAGCCAGAGAAGAGAGCTGGGGTCCACCTCGAGAATCAAGACCATCAGAAGAACGTGAATGGGATAGGGATAAAGAAAGGGATAGAGACAATCAGGATCGTGAGGAGAGTGACAAAGACCCCGAACGAGAAAGGGACAGAGAGAGAGATGCCGATCGTGAGGATCGCTTCAGGAGACCCAGGTGGGGTAATCTCAGCAACTGTTTGTAGAGTTTGAGAGTTAGTGCTTTCCTGTATGTTCCAAACTACAGTGGACCCTTGACTTACGGACTTAGGAACTCAGTTGGTTCCTGAGGGTTGGTTGTAACTCAAGTTGGTTGTAAATCAATACAGATGAGATCTGGATGTTTACCTGGGCACATGCTATAGATAACAAGAGGCAGATGAATCTTCCATTAACCTCATTAGCCCAAGTTGTTCATATATCAGGTTAGTCGTAACTTGAGGGTCCACTATGTTTTTGAGAAATACTCTTCAACTCTTCCCCATTTGTCACAGACTAAAAAATTTTAGAGGTTATCTAATTGAACATTTGCTCTTAAAGGAGAAAATGGGGGCTTAAACTGTCAGTTGTGTAACTGTTGGGAAATTGAACCAGTTGAGGGGTCTTTACCAGTCATTGCTTTTTATGAGGAATCAGTTTTTATTGCTCTTAAATTATCAAAGCCCCTTCACTTTCATTAGGGATAAAAATTCAAGTTTATGCCAGGTGTGGTGGCACAGGCCTGTAATTCCAGCCCTTTGGAGGCTGAGGCAGGAGGATTGCTGAGTTCAGGGCCAGCCTGAGCTACATAGTTTCAGGCCAGCCTGGACTATATGTCTCAAGACCCTGTCTCAAAAAAAACAAAAAAAAAACACCTCTAATTTAAACTAATTTTGGCACAGTGAGTGGCCTTGTATTTATAAATCTACATCAGCACTGCCAAATATAATATGATTTTCTGCCAGGATGAAGTTGTTCTGTATCTGTACTGCCCAAAGTAGTAGCTAGCAGTCACATTTGGCTGTTGAGCACTTGGAATGTGTTCAGTGTTATTGAGGAACTGTCTTGATTTTATTTTAGTTAAAATTCAGGTAGCTGCCCACGTGGTTAGGGACTACCGTGTGCACCAACACAGTTCTAGGTGTCATTTGCTCTCTAAAAACTGAAGTATCAGATTGAGGTCAAGTTCTGAGGCTAAAGTTCATCCCTGTTACATTTATATACTCAGCACCAACTTCGGTGTGATGTAATCACTTACAATTACTCATCTAGTTTACCAACAGCAAGACTTAGCTTTTTAAATGGCTGCAGGGATGAAGGTGGCTGGAGAAGAGGACCAGCTGAAGAATCTTCGAGCTGGAGAGATTCAAGTCGCCGCGATGATAGGGATGACCGTCGTCGAGAGAGAGATGATCGGCGTGATCTAAGAGAACGACGAGACCTAAGAGAAGATCGAGATCGGAGAGGGCCCCCTCTCAGATCGGAACGTGATGAAGGTATGGGCTCGAAGCTGCCGGTGTACTGAAGAACGTAACTCGTGGGGGCTTGGGACTTTATGTATCTGTGAATTTGTTGAACACCAAAATAATATAAACAGTTGATACTTTTCCTATTTAGAATTTGTCATCAAGTTGTGAAATGAGCTCATCTGTAAATTCAGATTACAGTAATAGACTAAATTAAATAGTAAACAACAAATACTGATAAATTTTATTTAGTGAAAATGAAGGCATAGTTTACCAGTTATTTAAAAAAAGTCCTAGCTGGGTGTGGTAGGATCATGCCTTGTAACTCCCAGCACTCTGGAGCCTAAGGCAGGAGAATTGCTTCAGAGTTCAAGGATAGGACCTGGGGATTTAGCTCAGTGGTTCTGGCGCCTGCCTTGCAAGTGCAAGGTCCTGGTTCAATCCCTGGTACCAAAAAAAAAAAAAATAATAATTTCAGTGTATTTAAAATGTTCATTGTACGTAAGTACTTAACACTTTTAATATTTTGTCTGTATAGCAGCATCACAAGGCTATTATTCTATATTAAAGTCATCCCTGAGCCAAGCATGGTGGCACATGCCCATGCCTGTAATCCCAGCATTTGGGAGGCTGAGGCAGGAGAATTGCTGTGAGTTTGAGGCTATCCTGGGCTAGATGGTGTGTTCAAAACCAGCCCTGAACTCTACATAGTGAGACCCTGTCTCCAAAAAAAAAGGTATAAAAGCCATATTTATGGCTGACTTGCTCTTTACATTCAGTAAGAGCAGAAAATCCTTTTAGTGTATTTTTGTTTTGTTTGTTTTGTTTTGTTTTGTTTTTGAGGGTGTGTAGTTCAATCTGACCTTGAACTCACTATCCCAGGCTGGCCTCAACTCATGGTGATCCTCCAACTTCACCCCCCTCTAAGTACTGCGGGGATTACAAGCATGTGCCACCACATCTGACTCCTTTTAGTTTAAAATTTTTCATTTAGCTAGATTTTTGTCACCTTGTATTAAAGGTTTTGTAACTGTTAAAATATTTCCTAGGTTAATGATTTTAGCCTTTCAAATTTTTGAGTTCATGTAAGCCTGTGCACATTGTAACACGTTTGGGCTAGTTTGAGCCACTGATGATACATGTATGACCGTCCCGTTGGGTGGTTTGTACCACTGGTGGTAAAGATAGATCTAATCACTTACTGGTCTTTTCAATAATAAAGTTAATTAAAAGTCTATAAATGGACTGAATCTAGTTAGTTGCTTGAATTTGGGTAATTACTGCCCAAATACAAATATTAAACTGTTCATACCAATTAAAAATTACATAACCATTAAAAGAAATTATTTATATTCAATAGCTTAACACATTATACATAAAGGCGGCTAATTTGTGCAGAGTGGAAAAGTCCTAATGTGTTTGGCCCCAGTTTTTCACATAGTCATGCACGATCCACCACCTGTAGCGCAAGCTGACAGGACCCAGGACCATCGAACACCCAGCAGTGAGACATAGGAATTACAGTCCTGTGGTGAACGTGTTAAAGATGTTTTCAGAAATTGTATCAACAATTAAAGTATATAGGGTTTTTGTTTATTTTAGTTGTAGTTCTGTATTGTTATTCTTTAGTAGAGAATTTCTTAGTAATTTGAGGGAGAGGCATTCCTTTTGCTTAGGTGGCTATTAGTTAAAGCCAACAGAACAAAGCATAAACTTACACTTTTTTTTTTAACTTACTAAATTGAACTTTTTAGTAAGCTCTTGGAGACGAGCTGAAGACAGGAAAGATGACCGGGCAGAAGAGCGGGATCCCCCTCGTCGTGTTCCTCCCCCAGCTCTGTCAAGAGATCGAGAAAGAGAAAGAGACAGAGAAAGAGAAAGAGAAGGTGAAAAAGAGAAGGCCTCATGGAGAGCTGATAAAGATAGGGAATCCCTTCGTCGTACTAAAAATGAGACTGATGAAGATGGCTGGACCACGGTACGACGCTAAGTCCCAAGAGAATGGATTCAGACTTTCGTGTCTTACATAGGTTTGATCACATTCAAGGATTATTATACTTGTATTTCAGTCTAAATTGGATTCTTTAACATTTCACCATAACACAAAAGCATGAACTTGTATTAATCCTATGTAATAGACTGATCATCCACCCTATCCACAGGACAGTGAGAAACCATGCCATTTTCTGGAATTTAAGGTGTTGCGTTATTTCATCAATCATTTGTTTACAAAAAAAAGAAAAACTAACAAATTTAAAATGTGAACCCATCAGGTATTGAGTAATACCTGTATCTTGGTATAGAACAGATCTTTTTTTCTTTTGATTTTGAAATACCTGATATTAATTTGGAATGAGGTAAGGTTCTATTAAATAGGTTATTTGAAGACTCTTTAAACCAGTGGATCTGAAACAATTTTCGCACCATTCGTAATTGAAACATACCTCTTTAGGTATTTTGAGGTATTTACTATTAACTAAATTTAGAAAGCTTTTGGGTTCACTCTAAGTGCAGTAAACATTGGAGTCGGGATTTTCTGTAGATTTTACTTGAGGTGAGTATAAAGCAGTTCGCAGTCTTTATTGTAATGACAATACTGCTCGAGTGCAAACCCTGAAACAATACAGCTTTTAAACTTAAAACTTTTTGGTAAACTATCGCTGAATTTTTTTCTGTTGCCAATAGGAAACTGCTTTCCATTAATGGAGAATTCATGCCTTTCAAGCATTTTAAATACGACAATATTTATAAATGTGGTTTGGAGAAATTGTTTAAATTCTTTTTCCTAATTTTCTTTCTCCAGAATAGAGTCTTTCAACAAGTAATTTCTAGTAATGACTGTGTTGACTTCAATTTTGGAGTAGTTATGTTAAAGATTAACTATTTGGTCATATTGAAGCCAACACAGAACTTGCTGCTGTGTTTTCTTTCTTCAGTGATAAATAAAATACTCACAGAATTTTAGTGTTGATTTGTGATTACAAAGCATTTTGTTTATCATAGTAAGTTTGCATATCCAGTTGAATTTGAATTTTTGTCAGTGCTATTAAATATCTATGTTCAGTATTAAAAACTTAAATACAGTAATAGAAAGCAAATACAACTAGGGTATTTCCTCTAGAGCATCCTCTTTATTAATGAAATTCCTAGTTTATCTTGTAATGCTGTCCTCTAGGTTCATGTACAAGTGTGAGGTAGCACCATTACCTGTAAGGCCAGAGGTTTTATCTGATGTTAAAAATGATGGAATCACTTTTTTGGGGGGGGGGTAACGAGGATCGAACTCAGTACCTTGCGGTTGCGAGGCAGGTGGTGGCATCAGAGCTAAATCCCCAGCCCTACTTTTAAACACTTCTTAAATTCTGCTATTTCACACGTGTATAAGTTTTGAAAGGTCTTCATGGGGAGAGGGCCTTTTCTTTCACAATAAGAGCAAAGTTCAGTGCAAAGACTGTGGGGCAGTAATCTGCTATGAATTTGTTCCTAGTGCTGAGAACTGTACATGTGACATCACAGGTAAGTTCTACCAGACGGTTCTTGCCGTTTAGGTAAGTTCCAGAGGCATGGGTTTCAAGGCTAGTCTGCAAACGCAACCTTTCTGCTTGCAGCTTGTCTCAGACATGTTCTCCCAGGTTTTCTATGTATTGGGTGTGAGAACCTTGAACACAGGGGGAAGGCAAAACAGTCTGATGCTAAAAAACAATTTTTTTTAAAGTCTGATGCTGTTGCTTTGCATCCAACTCTTGGGTTTCTAGTATCTAGGTGTCCCCAACCCTGTCTCCGTAGTTCTCTCTTAACAGGTATTAAAAGAAAACAACACCCTACTCACTGGTGTACTAGGTGCTCCCCATGTTCCCAAGGCTTCTGCCATTTTTAAATGAGAAGAGTTGCTGTTAGTACGGATCTGAGGGTGGAGACATCACGGGCTCAGGAAAAGACCCACTACATCCCACTAGGCCTACCAGGAGGCATTTAGCATCTGTGTGGGATGTTATATCAAGAACCATCAGAAACAAAAACAAGTGACTTTTTTGGGGTACCGGGGATTGAACTCAGGACCTTGCGCTTGCGAGGCAGGCAGTGGCACCACTGAGCTAAATCCCAGCCCTACAGTGACTTAACAAAAAGAAACATCTGTTTTGTCGGGGTTTTGTTGGTACTGGAGATCGAACTCGGGTCCTTGCGCTTGTGAGGCAGGCGCTGGAACCACTGAGCTAAATCCCCAGCCCAACATCTGCTTTTTTACCTCAGGCATTTTGACTGTAGGTTGAGTGATGTGTGCTTTTATAAGTAATTGAAATATATAGGACACTGAAGGAAAGCTTTCTCATATAGTGAGAGGACTAGCAAACTTCTTTCCCTGGCTGTGTTCGTGGAGTATATTTTTTTTTGTACCGGGGATCGAACTTGGGTCCTTGTGAGGCAAGTGGCGGAACCACTGAGCTAAATCCCTGGCCCTTGTGGAGTAATTTTAAGATGTTAGGTTTTGGTTTAGTAAATTGAAAAGTTGTTCTAATCAAAGCAAATTCTACTGCAGTTTCCAGAAGGTCTGTGGGGAGGGGGTGAACCAAACTTGGACATACAAGTTTGAACAGAACAGAACAGGTCTAGGCCTTCACCCTTGGTAAAGCTCTTTTGAGGATTTCACATACTGGTTACTTAGCAAAATAGCTGCATGTTCTTACAACTTTGTCACATCAGTAACTTTGTTTTTAAACGTTGTGTTTCTTTATACTAATTTAATTTTGCAAAATGTCTCACATTGAATTCCAAGAATCATTTTTAAGTGTAGTTAAACCTACTTTCCATAAAGCTCTAGAAAATTAACTAGTAATAACTATTTTAGCTCAGTATTTCAGTATTACTTGGAACACTGAGGCAGGTTTGACATGGAGTGGGATGATAGAATGTCTTCCTGATTGGTTGATGCAAGCTCTCCGTATATTCTCCTAACTTCAGTAGTGCAAGTAAACCTCATGCTCTCAGGGTTCCCATTTCTAGTAAAATAGTGATGTCAGAATAGCAAGTTTTTATCAGGTGCATATGGCATAATCCCTATACTTAGGGAAGTCAATAATGTGTATCTAAAAAAATTTCAAAGCTGAAATTGATCCTGCCATCCATCATGTCCTTTTGGCCTGAAGAATTCATTGATATGTTCATCGTAACCCCTTTGAAAAGTTAGAGCAGTGGGAGTAACAGGAACTTCTGTTCTCCCCCAAACAAGGCTAATTTAAACTAGGTAGTATGTTTTCTAGTGCCCTTCTCCTCCCAAAAAGTAGTAATGTGGTTTTATTAGGCTAAGCAAGTTGAGGCTCAGTCACGTGTGTAGTTCTCTGGTCTGAGGATGTAAGACTAGTAGGGTGCATTGGCTTCCTAATAACACACCTACCTATCCATCACTTCCTTGGTTCTGATGCATCTTACCTTTGACCAAAAAAGCGTATAGCTACCCAGTATTATTTATGTTGTCTTCTGTTGGGACTTCAAATGAGTGTTAAATATCAAGCCAATTTATTGTGGAGAAAGCTGTAAAACAAAGCAGTATAACTCCTAATACCCCAGCTAAATGGAAGCTGTATACAGACTAAATCTCTTGCTGGTACTTGCATTGCAGATAGTGGTGTTTATGCATTTTTGATGAATTCTTAGCTCACTTCCGTTTTTGCCTCCATCTGTTTTGATGGTAGGTAGCCACATGCCATAGTATTTAGCATGGCAGATTAAAAATGCAAGAACTATTTTTTTTGTACCAGGGATCGAACTCAAGGCCTTGCCCACGCGAGGCAGGCGGTGGAACCACTGAACTAAATGCCAGGCAGAAAAAATGCGTGGCGGGAAGTAATGCAGGTTACAGAAACCTTTTGCCCAAGGATCGGTTTTAATTTCACCGGTAGCTGGTGGGGTTCCAGAAGCAGACCAGTATCTTCAGTGACAATGCTCCTTTGCCTCCAGCCCCTAACAGAACAGGGTAGGTAGTTCTTTTAGTGCTTATCTTGGTGGACCTTTCATATGCCGGAAGCCAAACAGCCTACAGTGGGACCTTCTTGAATACAAGTTATTAATTAGCCTCCTATTTTAATTTGAGAAGCAATGGCAGGAATGGACTTTTACTTAGGAACCTTGAAATTGAGCAATTGATGGTGAGCTAACATTGCTCTCTTACCTTTCTCCCCTTTGATCTTAATATCGAAAACGATTAAAAGCTGAAAATGGGTGGTGAATGTGTAGAGAAAATGCCAAGTAGGAGTTATAGGTGAGATTAATGAATTCATATACTGTTAACTGTATAAATACACAATTTTTTTAAACAGCACCATTTCCAAGTTATACACGATTATGACTTGGCACAATTTTTAAAGGTGGAAAAGGCTAGTTGCTAGTTAGGTGATAAGAGATGTTACATAAAAGGATAGGAGCTGGGTTCTACCTGCTACAGACTGCACTTCACACCTCCAGCTAGGACGGAAACAAGCCACAAGGAGGGAATACGCACCCAAGCTAACAATGGAAACTTTACTAAACCACTTCTCAAACGCTGCAGCCACCAAGGGCTTGCTTCATCTGGTAACTAAGGACAACTAAAATACTAATTGCATCAGCCATTTTCCCAGCATTCCATAAAATCCCAACTTCAGCTCAATTTAGAGGCTATTAAAAAAATATTCTAGACCTAGTAAAGTGCCTCCATTCGTAAAACGAAACATCCAAGATTAGAGAGTTTCTGACTGATATGCGTCTAAAATAGATCGACGTATACCGTAAATAAACAGCGCCTCTCCGTTGCCATATTTCAGTTAACGGAATACACACCCAGCCTTAGCCGATCTGGATGTGCGCAAAGTAGAAACTGCAAAGACAAAGATTTTTAGCGTCGGTCTCAACAACGCTCGACAGTAAAGTACTCCGCACGCAGCTGCTTCTGAAAAACCACCACGACGTCCCAAATTGAGCCAGCTCCCGATGTCGTCGCTTCCCCAGCAGCGAGGGGGAGACAGCGCGAAACCAACACAGAGCTGGCGGCGCCTCTGGGGCGCCAGGTGCGGCAGTCGGCAGTCCGGGCGCTCAGCGCAGCTTCTTGCCGGGCAGGCTTTCCCTGGTGCTGCGCGGCGGCGGGCGCGCGGCAGGCGGCGGCGGCACTTTGGAGAGCGGGCAGTACTTGATGGTGTGCGCGTTGTCGCCGCTGGCGCCGCACAGAGGGCACGTGTAGCGCCGCAGCACGGGACACAGCACTCGCCCGTCGGGGCCCTTAAGGATGTGGGTGGTGTAGAGGGCCACCGCCTCCTTGTTGTTCCGGCAGAATACGCACACCTGCAGCTCCGGCTTCAGTAGCCGGGCCGCGGCCGCCCCGGAGGCTGCCTGCAGCCGGGGCACGGATGCCCACGCTGGGGCCCGCTCCTCGCGCGGCGTCGCCTCGGCGGCTGTGGCAACAGGCGCGCAGCCCAGCAGTACGGCGGCGGCGCGACCCGCGAACGGGCTCAGCTCGGCGAAGCGCTCCTCCAGCATCCCGGCCTCCGCAGCGCCCGCGCCTAAATCCAGCGCGCGCAGCTCCAGCGCACCCCCCAGGTAGCGGCCCCGGGACCCCGGCTCGTCGCTGTCGTCGTCGTCGTCGTCGTCCTCATCGAAGTCAGGCGGCGCCAGCGCCGGCCCCAGCGTCCCGAGTCCGATCCCCGCGTGAGGGGAGCAGCAGGACGACGAGGAGGGCGGGGAGCCGCCGCTGCCGCCGTCCACCGCCTTGGTGATGAGCGTGGCGAGCCCCAGGTAGTCGTTCCAAGAGCTGAAGGGCTGCGGGTGCGCCGGGCTCGGGGTGCTCACGTAGCGGGCGCCAGGCACGAGCGCCATGGGCGCGGGGGCGCGGCCGCAGCGGGGCGAGCTGGGGGCCCAGGGAAAAGCCTCCATGGGCGGGCTGAGGGCCGCACGCCACCTCCCGCCGCCGGCGCGAGCCGGACGGAAGGGACACGCCGAGCCTGCCGCCCGCCTGCCGCGGGGTGGGGCCGCCTCGCTGCCTTTTATCGGGCGCGCTCCTCCTTGCCGCTGCGGCCCCGCCCCCTGCGCTCCCCCGCCCGGGCCACCGCGCCCCGAACGGGGGCGGGGCGGGGCGGAGCGGAGGCGGAGGCGGGCGGGCAGTGCGCGCGCTGCGCTCGGGCCCGAGCAGCCCCGGCGCCCGGCTTGCGCCCGCCTCGCCAGCTGCGAACCGCCCTTCCTTCTGCGAGGGGGCAGGCGGGGCGCCGCCTCGGGCGGCGGCGCTAACTGGCTGCCGCCCGGAGAGTCCCAGAGCCACGGGCGCCGCTCCGCCTGCTGATTGGTGCGGCCGGGCGGGAGGCGGGCGCGGCGCTCACAGCTGGGAGGTGAGGGAAAGTCGGGGAGGGGGCGGGGCGGCGACCGGGACCCCCGTCGCCCAAGCGCAGGGCCCTAGGTCTGAGCAGGTGACCAGGTCTGTGTGTTCCTCTGCCTGCCTCGGGATGGGGTCGGGATGGCGACCGGACGGTGCCCCAGGGCTCACGCAGCCGCCTCTCAGCCTTGGATGCCCCCCCCCCTCCCCAGCCCGCGTCTCCCCAACATCAGCAAAAAGGCTGTAGGAGGCGGGACTGGGTGCAATCTCAGGATGCAGCTCTCCCGGTTTGGGTCTCCTCTCTCTCGGCTGGGTGGCCTTTCCACCACACACGGCCCAGAAGGGTTTCAGAGTGAGAGAGTGTGTGCATCCTCGGAGCCCAGTTACCGAACACAGGGAATCTGTGAAGCGAAGACCTGAGCTGGGCCGAGGCGCTCCGAAGGGAGCTCCAGGGCCCGCCGGCCGGCGCGGGGAAGGATTTGAGGCAGCAAAGTGATGCCTGTTGGAGCCCCTTGTCAGGTTAGGGCTTCGAGGTATGAGGCTCTTCCTTACCTCCTCCATCCTAGCGGTTTGATGTAAGACCTGAGACCAGGCAGTCATAGTCTCTGCTTTTGCCAGTGCAGTTCCTTTTCAAGTTTTTCTTGGCACTCAAGTTTAAAAGTCGTCCTTTATTTCCTCCCCATCTCCCACCAAAAATAAAAGAGCTTGAGTACTGTGGGGCTCCCACAGAAGCCTGGCAGGTTTGCTGACACTGAACTTGAGCTCCCACCACGAGAACGCAAGCCCCAGAGTGGTATGAAGATTATTATTCTATAAATGGAAAATTCCACTCTGTTCACGCAGCCCTGCAGCCTGCATGTTTTCAAGCTAGGCAGACTTTTCAAGCTCTGAAGAGTGGGAGCACCGTTCTGAGAACTTTAGCAAGGAAAGTTTAAAACTGTGAGCTGCCATGACTGCTCCTCCAGGTCAGGCCAGAGGAAGGGAGGCAGACAGACCAAGGCCCCTCTCTTTCCCCATGATACTGAGCCCCTGTGGTTGAATGAAGAGGGAAAGAAAACTGTTTTGGGAACTTGAATGAGAACAAATGCCTTGCGTGGAACCTGCAGCCTGGGCAAGGGGGTCACAGTGATCGAACAGGGGCCTCTGGGAGGAAGAGGAGTGAGCAAGTGTCTCCTGGATCTGGCCACACTTGCTGCTTCCAGTCTGTTCACCTTGCCCACTGCCAAGTGTTAAGTAGGTGTTTGACCCCGAAGCACAGTCTAGAAGTGGAGGGGAAGTGCTCTTTTGTCTTCTGGCACCTTCTGGGTTGAGCCTTTGCTCTGAGTGACCATGGACAGGCCAGAGTGGGTGGTGTTCAGCTCTGGGTTAAATAAACAGACATTTTTGTCACTAAGAACAAACTCAGCCTAGCTGTGAGCTCTCCAGGTCTCTTTCAAGCAGTGGGACTGACTTCAGGGATGTTCTTAGCACCTCCCAGGAAGTTTGATTGCCTTTTGTTCACTTTGCAGGAGTCTGCTATGAAACAGACAAAACTAGCCAGAGTGTGAATATTTCTTCAAGGGACATTCACAGAATGTTGGAGCAGGAAGACAGGTGGACTTAGGTCTCATCTCAGCAGTTAGGGCTATCACTCAGTTTCTCCCGGAGTGGGGCCTGCCTGGTGGGGGAGAAGGCTCTGGGGGAACAGGGTGTCCGTGGGGAGGGCTGCTAGGGCTCTGTGCTCCCCCTGCCCAGGCTGTTTCTTCTGCTGGCGTTAGAATGGAAACCCGCGGGTACACACAGACCTCAGGCATCTTGAGATCTTCAGAAGCATGAGGTCAGCCCTGGGGAATGAAGCAGCTTGGCTGGTATCCAGGGAGCTCCAGAGATGCTGTTTGTCAGGCTCCAGGGTCCTGCTGGTCGGCCTGCCAAGCTTTTGCCAGGGGCTGGAAATGCTTTGGCTCCCCTAGCTGTGGGCTTGCAGTGGGTGAGGGGCAGTTGGGCCCACAGGGCCTCTACTCTTCGAGGTGCTAGCTCTGCCCTTGACACGCCTATAGCCAGCTCAGAGTCCTGGGGATAGGCTGCCCTGTGGAGGCTTAGAGTATGTCATAGCAGAGATGCCCTGTGGTGAAGTAGGGGGGCCTTGCTGGGCCCCAGAGGTGGGTTTTCAAAGACACATATGGCCTTGGGTGAGGGCCCCAGCTCGTTCCTGTGATCAGTGAAGGGGCTCCTTCAGTGAAGTGGCAGCTGCTCCCCCTCTTTGCTTGCTTAGTTTTGAGTCCCTCCCTCAGCCTCAGGGATGAGCTGTGCCAAGGGTTGAGGCAACCCGGAAATGTTGCTTCTTTGCCCCACTGGATAAGGAGAGAGCTGGTGACCAGTCCTTCCCGTGAGGTGTAAGTGTCTGTAGGGGATTCTGGGAAGGAATTTGCTCCTGTATTTAAAAAGGAAGCAGCCGGGCACAATGGCACATGCCTGTAATCCCAGCACTCTGGGAGGCTGAAGAAGGAAGATTGGAATTTTGAGGCCAGCCTGGGCAACTCAGAGATTTAGTGAGACCTTGTCTTAAAAAAAAAAAAAAAGCCCAGATGTAGCTCAATGTGAAGGCCCTGTATTCAGTTCTCCAGCAACACACACACTTGTGGACCAGGAGACTTCCTCTGCTCAGGTCATAGAGCTGTGGCAGCCACAGGTGACAAGTTTTCAGGACAAAAAGCTGGCACACTGGTGGCCTTGGTGACTTTTTTTGGTGAATTGGTGGCATGTTACATGACATAATGTGTCTTTATTGTTTCAGCCACTTTGAGCCGGGCATTCTTTTCCTTGCAGCTGACTTTGTTGTCATTAAAATACAGCAATATGAAGAAAATGCATTTGGTGATGGTTTCAGAAAGGCAGGCTCCAGGGTTCTGTCAGGACAGAGGTGACAGCATTGTTGGAATTCCATATGTGTTTGGATAAGAGCTGAAAGGGAGCATGGAGATTGGGGGCATCTCTTCCCTCACCCCCTGCCTTGGGCTCAAGAGGCCTCACACCCAATCCCCCACCCATCCTCCCAGCGGCCTGCAGGCAGGGCTCTGACTTCCCCATGCTGCAGATGTGGGCCAGGCTCACGTCTCCAAGAAGTAGCAAGGCTGAGACTCATACCCAGTCCCTCTTGCTCCAGAGCTGGATTTGTGCCTCTTTGGGTGCACCTGCAGATTCTTGGAATCAAAGGGTTCTGGTGGAAGAGGGTGGGGCCAGCCAGCAACACAGAGTGGGAGAGGGGCCAGAGCAGGAGCTGCCTGGCTAAAGCAGAGTCCGATTAGAAGAGGTCTGTGTGCTTGTTTACCCAGTGGTTTGTCTCTGGTGTGAGTAATCCTTTCTCTCTGCAGCCTGTGGCTTTCTTTTTTTTTTTTTTTTTTTTGGTACCGGGGATTGAACCCGGGTT
>NW_004624737.1:27742507-27763508 GCF_000247695.1 Heterocephalus glaber
TCAGTTAAAATGTTTATGAGCCTGCTGTTGTAATATAGGTAGGTTTTCAAGCTAGGAATATACTTTTTTTTTTTTTTGGTACCGGGGATTGAACCCGGGTTCTTGCACTTGCGAGGCAGGCGGCAGAACCACTGAGCTAAATCCCTGGCCCCGCCTGTGGCTTTCTTTCAGAGCTTTGGACACAGGATGTGCCTGGTGCTGACAGGCTGAAGGGTGGATGCCCCTGGGCTGAAGGTGCTTCGAAGAGCAATAGTAGCTCCCAAGCCCCAAGCCCCAAGCCCTTACAGGGCACTAAGCATTGACAGCGTTTCTGAAATCCTCCCAGCACCCCTACCGCCATACCCATTCCACGCAAAGGGAAATGAGGTTTGGGGAGGCTGAAAGCATACCTAGCATCTCACAACTAGGTGATGGGTGGAGTTTCTCTAAACCACCCTAGTCCTAATCATCCCCCTGGCCCACGGACTTGTTCATTTAGAGTTCACTGCATCCTGTCTCCCCAGCTCCTCTTGCCTCCCTAGAAGAGACTGCTAGCCTCCTGTCACTTGTCAGGCCTCATAGATGCCCCTCTGTCTGCAGGGGGAGAGGAATAAAAAGTTTGTGGGAAGGAAAAAAACCAGCACAGCCACTTTGGGAAAAGTTATATTGTGTTTTTAAAGGTTAAACAGCTGAGCATGGGCACATGCCTGTAATCCCAGCCCTCAGGAGGTTGAGGCAGGACAATCGCTCTGAGTTTGAGGTCAGCCTGGACTATATAGTGAGATCTTATCTCATAATTAAAAAAAGGTTAAACACAGGGCTGTGGGTGTAGCTCAGTGGTAGTGTGCTTGTCTAGCATGTACAAGGCTCAGAGTTCCATGCAAGCACTGGGGAAAAAGTCAAAAATAAGGTTACCACATGATCCAGTCATTCTACTGCTGGAGAATGTACTTACCAAGAGAAATGAGAATGCAGATCCACAGAAAGTCTTGTCTTGTACACAAGTATGCTTGGCAGCATTATTCACATTAGCCAAAACCTGGAAATAATCCAACTGCCCATCAAGTGGTGAATGGATAAACAAAGTGTGGTAATAGCCACAGAATGGAATACTCCTCAGCCATATAAAGGAGCAAGTGATACATACACACAAGGTAGAAGAACCTCAAAAACATTATGCTAAGTAAAAGAAGCCGGACAGAAGACTGTATGATCCTGCTTGTAGGAAATTTCTAGAACACTGTAGAGCTAGCAAGCAGTCCCGTAGTTGCCTGGAGTTATGGACGGAAAAGAATGAGTGGAATTGACTATAAACAGGCTTGAAGGAGGTGGATGAAGAGTCCTCAAACTGGATGGTGGTGAGGATTACACAACTGGGTAAATGGACAGTCCACTTACTTATGGTCATATAAATTATATCTCAATGAAGTTCTTAAAGCTGTTCACAACAGCATTATTCTTAATTACCCCAAACTGGAAACAGCCCACGTGTTCATCAACAGTAAGATGGAGAGTGATATGTTTATTCAGTGGAAGCCATTGGGCAGTATTAATGAGGGACTTACAGCCACGTGAGAAAAAGGGGTATCATAATGTTGAATGAAAATATAGACTTGCAAAAGAATAAAATGTATTATACTCAAATCTTAGTAAAACTAATATTCAATATTATTGTGTAGGAGACTATGGATTTGGACTGGCCCAGGCACTGGGCCCAACATGCCCAATCCAACACAGACTTTAATTGCAGTAACTGAGCTTGGGTTGGTGGCAGGAGGCCCTGTAGCCAGGGATGTAAACAATTAACTAGTTAATCTGTAACCAATTGACTGGTTGATTGACCAGGCTGTAGCCAACTAAGTTGTTTCTTCTACCTCATTTCTGTCCTACAACTGCTGTCTGATCACGTAGTTGGTTGGAGTTCTCAGAACCTGTTATGGTTTTGGGAGCTGCCTCATTTGCGAATTGTAGTTTTGTTTTGCTTGAATACACTCTATAAAGTTTAATTGGTTTAAGAATTTTTCTTTTAACACTTTAAATAAAATGTTTAAGAATGTAAACCTATGTGGTACAACTGTAGAGGAGAGCAGAGGAATGACTATAAAATTCAGGGCAGCGTTTTTCTGGGGTTCTGGGGATGATACGGGACAAGGGATATGTTTGAGGCATGACCTAAAAATACAGTGTGTTTTTAAATTTCTAAAAAGTTTATCGCAGCAAAAAGACATTGCCATTAATTCCCCTTAATATACTCCTCCTCACTTCAAACACACTTACTTAATTGTTCTGGCCATGTTTTGAACAGTTCTGGAAGTCTTTTTATTTTTTCTTGGTTTTTTGAGACAGGGTCTTGCTATGTAGTTTAGGCTGGCCTTGAACTCACCATCTAGCCCAGAATGGCCTTGAACTCATGGTAATCCTCCTGCCTCAGCCTTCCAAGTGCTGGGATTGTTTTCGATAACCCTTTGTACATAGTTGTCTTTTACTGTTATTCTGTATACCTTACTCATAGTTTTGATAGTCCTTTGAAGCCACTTAATAATAAAAAAAAATTTTGCTGAGTGTGCTAGTACATGCTTATAGTCCCAGCTACCGTGGAGGCTGAGGTTGGAGGATCACTTGAGGGTAGGAATTTGGGCCCAGCCTGGGCAGCATGGCGAGACCTCATCTCAAAAAAAAGTTTGACAAAATATGAATTATTTGCAGTCTTTGGTCCTTTATTACAAGTAGATATTGCTAACAATAACTTCAGAGCTGACCAGACCCTGCAGTTGAGAATTTCTGCTCCAGGCCTGGGCATGTTGCTCAGTGGTGGAGTATTTCCCTAGCACATGCAAGGCCCTTACATCTCTAGCACTGCAAACCAATCAACCAACTAGGAGGAGAATTACTGCTGCAGGTCCAGTCACCTCTTTGATGACTCTTCTCCATCATGCAGATACCAGTCTCTGCCTGGAGGGGGTCTGAGGAGCTTCTAGCCTTTCTTTGGTGGTTGGTGGTGGGATGTGGGCAGGGAGACCCCAGGCAAGGACCTGTTGCTTCTTTGGGGCTGAACTTGGTGTGATGGGAAGACTTCAGGGGAACTTCAGCTCTGGGGATTTCAGTGTGAGATGAGAAATTGACGATGGGGGGACTCGGGGAGGGGTTGCTGCTGTTCAGGGCTCCCCATAGGGCGTGGTTACCGTTTGTGCTCAGTGGTGCCTGCCTGTCATTCAGTGTGTGTTGTCTTCAGCCTCGTGTTTGGTTAAATGGCTCTTGGGGTTGTAATTTGACTTTTCCATCTGTGTACAAGTTTTAAAAATTATAGAAACTTTTCCTTCATGGTTGGTGTTCCATGATTATAATGAAGTTGAGCATTAAAGAGTTAAGTTTAGCAAATTAAACTACATACGCTGTCTTATTTTCTTGTTGCTGAGACACAATACCCAACACCCACAAGTTAAGGGAGGAAAGGTTTGTTTTAGCCCATAGTTTGTGGAAGTTTAATCCATAGTTGGCTGGCTCCAAGGCAGGGCAGCATGGCAGAGGGGAAAGAGCTCAGAGCATGGCAGGCTGGAAGCAGAGACAGGGATCAAGGAAGGAGGAGGGAGATAGAATCTTTGGGGCCATGCCCTCATGACCCACCTCCTCCAACCAGGATTTACCACCAATGTCACATTTGGCTATAAACTCATCTGTGGACTCATCCAGTGAAAGTATCATGCCCTAGGATCCAAACACCTCCCCAAAGCCACATCTATGAGTGCATGAGGCTTTAGGGGAACAGCTAGACATAAGCCATAACACACACACACACACACACAACCTAGGAAATGCATGGGAATATTTATTCCTTTTCTGAACTGGGAGGTTCTTTTGAATTTAAATAATAGATAAAGTTCCAAAGGAAAAAGTAATAGATATGCAACATGGAAAAAAATATAAAAACATTAACAATGATAAAATGCTAAGGGCCAGGGATGTAGCTCAGTGGTACTGCGCCTGCCTTGCAAGTGCAAGGTCCTGGTTACAAAAAAAAAAAAAAAGCTAAAAGGACACAACAAAGAGTTGGCAAACATTTTCCTGAAACATGATAAATATGCATCATAAATATTTCCCCACAATATATTTTCTAAAATATATCTATGGTATATATGAGAACACATTGATATTTAATAGCTATTAATGTATGTATAACAGAAACTAAATAGAAAATTAACACAGAAGTGAAAAATGGATAAAGTATATAAGAATGATTCATAGGTGAAATAGAATGATTTGTAAATGAGAAAATCTTCAGCTTCTGTAATAACTGAAAAAGGCAAATTAAAAGGATGCTATTTTTATCTATGAAATGATTTTTTTAAATCCTCTGAATTTTTGAAGAACCTGATGAAGTGGATACTTTGCTATGCTCACCTCTTTTGGAGAGCCATTTGGCAGGATCTTTTAAGACCCTGAAATTTTTTCTTCCATTGGATGAGTGATTTGACTCCTAGGAACCTATTATAAGGAAAGTCATGTTTCTTTTTTTTTTTTTTGGTACCGGGGATCGAACTCTGGTCCTTGTGCTTGCGCAGCAGGCAGCAAAACCACTGAGCTAAATCCCAGGCCCAGGAAAGTCATGCTTCTTAACGATGGGCCTGGGTCTGGGAAATGTGTTATGAGGGCAATTCTGCTGTGAAAGGGTCACAGTACACAGATTAAGACAGCTATGATGTTACTAGGCCTTGTAATCTTGTAGGACCAGCACTGTGTACTTGTCCCTTGTGAATGAAAATCTTATAGACATGACTATAACCCAAGATGCAGTCAGAAATTCCAGTAAAAATGTTTATTGTAGAGTTGTTATGAAATAGTACAGAACAGAAGACAATTTAAGGAATGGACAAAATAAGGAATGGTTAATTGATGGTACCTATGTATGATGAACTATTACATAGTCAGCAAAAATTATGCTTTTTAGGGCCAGGGATTTAGTTCAGTGGTGCCGCCACCTGCCTCGCAAGTGGAAGGTCCCGAATTCGATCCCTGGTACCAAAAAAAAATTATGTTTTAAAAATTATTATTATTTGCTGTATGGGGGATTGAACTCAGGACTTCGTGCTTGCCAGGCAGGTGTGGTGCCACTGAGCTACATCCCGGCCCTTTTAAAATTAATTTTTAATGATAAAAGTAAGTGCTTAGACTATAAATCTGTATCTGTGCAGGATGTGGCGGCTCATGCCTGTAATTCCAGCATTTATGAGGATGGCTGTGAATGTGAGGCCAGCCTGGGCTACATAATGAGTTCAAGGCCAGTCTGAACTATATAGCAAGACTCTTGACTCAGAAAACAAAACAAAAAAACCCCAAACAACATCCCCTCCCCTGTAACTTGGTATAATCCCAAAGTATTAACTGTTCTCCCTAGGTTGTTGTGCGATTTAGATCCCTCCCTTCTCATGTTGTAATCAAGAGCTAGGCCTTGGGCTCACCTGACCTTCGGAGCCAGCACTGGTGGGTATTCTTCCCCTGCATCTTTCTGGCACAGCTGTTCTTGCTCACGTCTTTACAATCAGGGCCCTTGTGATCACCCTGGGCCCAAATGCATAATCCGGGCTCATCTCACTATGGTGGGGCCAGCGGGTCAGGAACCTTAACCCCACCTCCAGGGTAACTTCTGCTTTGCCCTGGGCGGTGATATCTTCACAGGTTTGGGCGGACATGATGCTGCCTACCCCACGGGCTGTGTGACCTTGGGCACATTGTTTTCTTGAGCTTTGGTTTCTTCATGTGTAACAGTTTTCTAATCTCAGCACTGCTGATATTTAGGACAGATGGTTCTTTGTTATGTCCCAGACCTACTGTCCTGGGCTTTGTAGAGTGCTCAGCAGCATCCCTGGGTCTGTCTGTTAGATGCGAGTAACTGCCACTTCCCTAGTGTGACAACCAAAGATGTCCCTTGGAGGCCAAAGTCACCCCTGGCTGAGACTGGAGCCTTGAACCAGCTATGGTTCTTACCTTATGGTGTAGTTGTATCAGGTAGAGTCTCCCGGAGTGACTAGAGCATAGCAGGGTCTCTCCAGGTGGTAGCTACCTGTATTTTACTGTTTTAAATTTAGTTTTCACTGAAACATAAAATCATAAAAATTGTGCATATTTATGAGGTAACGTGATGTTGTCATATATGTATCCATTGTATAATGGACAAATCAGGGTGAACGTTATCTATCACTCCAAACACTGATCATTTCTGTGTGGTGAAAACATTCAAAATCCTTTCTTCCAGCTTTAAAAAATACATATTTGACTTTTCTGAATATATATTAATATTGTGGTAATAACTTAACTAGAATTATTACTATTATTATTTTGGTACTGGGGATCGAACTCGGGTCCTTGCGCTTTTGAGGCAGGCGGCAGAACCACTGAAGCTCAATCCCTGGCCCATTTAACTAGAATTATTAAAGATAAGGGCCAGGGATTGAGCTCAGTGGTTTCCGCCACCTGCTGTGCAAGCGCAAGGACCCAAATTCAATCCCTGGTACCAAGAAAAAAAGAAAAAAGAATTATTAAAGATAAACTGTTAGTGGTTGGTCAGGAGACTTGAGGAGTAAATACTTTAAAGGCAAAAGTTACTTTTTCAATAACACTTTTAGTTATTCAAACGTGAGTTAATTTCTATTATAAACAAATCACACAATATGGACCACACGAATATTTTCCTTTCTCTCCAGGCCCCTGCCCACTGCCATTCCCTCCCCAGAGGCAATTCATGGCGTGTGAGCGCCTGGGGCAGGAATTTCATTTCTATACTTTCACTATTTCATCCTTGTGGGGGTGGTGGTGCTAGGCTCATGGTGGTCACTAAATTACGTTTGTTAATGAATGAATTTAATGTGTGTTGTTTCAGTTTGTTTTTTTTTAAAGTGCTACATAAATCTTAGCAGTTGTTATTGTATCCCAGTCCGGCAGTTTACAAGCCATCTGGTCAGTTACTTGAACTCACAGAATCTTACTTCTGCAGGGGGTTGCTGTGAAGTATTCCAGGGGTTTTGCCGCTCATTTACCCAGACACACACACACACACACACACACACACACACACACTCCTTTTTAATTAATAGCTCTGAAATCCCATCTATTCTGCATTTGCTTTTTTTCACTAATCATGTCTTAGAATCTTTGCTGGTCAATTATATAGAACTGCCACACTCTTTTTTGTTGCTTTAAAAATGAGCATGGTTTATTTAAGGGGTGATATCAAACTCCCTGTTTCTCTTCCCAGGTCTGGCAGGGGCTCAATGAACAGGTCTCAGTTGCTGATGGACCAGAGTGTTCTACAAGCTGGAGGAGCCTATTGATACTTAGTTTTGATCATCTGTGCCAAGCTTTGAGTCTTTTTGGTTTGAATGCGTCAGAGTCTTGTCTGGAAATCTACCCTGAGACTATTTTTAGCCTGTTTGGCTGGGGCTCAGCTGCTCTATGGAAACATTGTGCAGGCAGGGCTGTTCTTTGTCCTCAGGTGCTGACTCCAGCAGGCGGCCACAAGCGTTTGAGGTACTCCTGTTTCTCGGATGGACCCAGCCCACGGTTTATGGGAAACCTCAGGTTCTTGAATCTTAATTCAGGACTGAGGGTCTCTGGAGTCAGCTCCAGCCAAGGGGTAAGAGACCCCCAGGGATTCCTGGGTTCCCTGCTGCTCCTGCCGGGACTGTGTTGGCAGCTGGACACTGATGGGATGTTTGCACTTTGCCTCAGCTTCTGCCCCAAACAAGCTGCCCACATGGCACCCCCTAGCCTTTGCAGGAGCTGTTTCCTCTTCCCTTCATCCTTTTTGGTCAGCACACACTGCCTTCCGAAAGTTTCCCCCTTTTCCACACGGCACAGCTGGCCACTTTCTTTTCTGAGTCCTAAGGGACTTTGTACCATCTCTGTCCTGGACACAAGGTAGGACTGACAATGGTCACCAGTCTGCTCCCTTCCCTGGATGGGGGCCCATCCTGGCTCCTGCACATCACAGGACTTTGCAAAGGGCTGCAGAATAAAGGCGCTTGAGGAGAGGTAGAGTGCAACATGGAACAGGAGGAGCCAAGGGATCCCAGGACCAGGAGGCACGGGCAGTGTGCAGATGACTCAAGGGTGGGGATGAGAGACCCAACATGTCAAAGACTTTAATTCAACTCTGTCGAAGCCTCTGATTCCTCGTAGAAAGACTGAAGGACGATGGCCATCGTTTCAGTGGTAATAATCACACATGGATCTGGAAAAGCGCCTTGCAGCAGTCTTCACATGGAGAGGAGCACAGCACTGCTCACTTTTCTGGGGTCTGATCCCAAACCCTGACCACTGAGATGAGGCTGAGAAGTGGGGAGGCAGGAAAGGGCCGGGGTATGGCGCTATCTCTGAATAGACCTGTTCTACGTGGCGTTTTCGCTACGCTCCTAAACTACTTTGTAGGAGCTGATTAACTCGAGATTTATACACATTAGTTTTGTTGTTGTTGTTTGTTATCCTGGAGATTGCCCACAGGGTCTGCGCACTGAGCTATATCCCCAACTCTTGTTTATTTTTTATTCTGAAACAAGGTCTCACTAAGTGGTTGAATTGCCCAAGCTGGGCTCAAACTTCCAATCCTCCTGCCTCGGCCTCCTAGAGTGCTGGGATTACAGGTGTGCACCACTACACCCAGCCCTTTGCACACATGTGTAACATGCTCTTTTGCCTGGTTTCTCAGCTCAGGCCATAAGGTGGTGGGATGGAGGAGGTGGTGAGGGACAGGTATTCAGTCAGCTCTGTAACTATTACTGTATAGCTGCAGAATATGATTACCTGGCAGTGTGAAATCTGAATTACTGGGAACACATTAAACTTCATTTATTCTGTTTAAGAAGGCAAGAAATGTATAATGCAGTTTAGAAAATAGTTAACAAAATTTGATGTTTTGAGTATCTTTCATGTGACTACAGATTCACTTACGTGAATGCCAGCTAAGTCATAAAAACCATGAATAACCTATCCTGCGCTGTTACTTTGTTAATCTCCAACAACCCAGGGAGGTAGATATTATAGGTTATCTTATTTTATAGATGTGGAGGATGAGGCTCAGAGAGGGAAAGCAACACACTCAAGGTCACGCAGCCCCCAAGGAATTTGGATCCAGGCTAACCAACTGCAAGGCCAGTGGTTTTACCTCATTCGGTCTCTGACTCTGATGTGACTGTCCTCGTCTGTCTCAGCAGTGTCTCGAGCTATCCTTTCGTCTCTCCACTTCCCACTAGTTCCCTGGAGCTGCTTTACAGGTTGCTGGATGCATCCTCTGACATTTGCTGCTGAACAGCACCCTTCCTGGAGCCAAGGAAAAATGCAACGTTTGTTGCTGACAGCTGAAGATGGAGCCTGATGCTCAGATGTGCTTGGGACCCACAGTATTTGGGTGAACCAGCCATGCTGGGTGCCTAGGCCAGGGATGAAGTCCGAGGCCATCTCTGCATAGTGACTGGGGCCAGCTGAAGGGCAGGAGGCGACCGCTCCTGGGACAAAGGGACCTGGTCAGGTGGGGTGGCTGCACACAGGTTGACTGCTGGGTGCAGCCAGAGACACAGGCCCTCGTGTGGAACAACAGTGTTACCTTCAGAAGGGAAGCCACCATGAAGCAGCATCAAGGGCCGGAACGGTCTTTGTGACCCAGAGCCGGGATCCTTGTTTCTCACTTTCTCTCCTTTGGGTCTCAGATTCCTTGCTGTTAAATAGAAAGGCAGACATTGGCACGGAAAACGTGAATGCATACCACAGTTAAATGAGGTCACAAAACACTGCGACCCACTCCCATTTTCTTTTATTAAACAGCTGATAGGCACCTTTCCTGGGATTATAAATGTGCACCACCACACCCTGCATATTTACTTATTTTATTTTTTTGGTACCAGGGCTCAAACTCAGGACTTCACCCTTGCCAGGTAGGTGCTGTGGCACTGAGCTAAATCCCTGGCCCTAACTTATTTAAAAAAAACACACACAAGCTTGATGTGTTATGCACATGTACCAACTCCCTGTATGAATGTAGTCAATGTACTGCAAACATGTACTAATAAAATAAAATTTAAAAATACACAAACTTGAATGCAGGTTTTAGACTCCATATCCTGAGCTCCTATCACATCCTTGCTGCTGGCCCTGCTGTTGAAGCCTGGCAGTGGTTGCCCCTTCAGCCCTGGAGGTGCAGCCAGCTGGCTGCTGTGTGGATCCAGCCACCTGCCAGCAAGACCCTATGTCTGCACCTGCTCCGTGGTTTCCAGGGCTCCACACCTGAGCAGGCTTACAGCCAGGATTGGCTGGTGCCAGCCTCTGTTTTCCAAACATCCCAACCAGGAGCCTGGTCCTGAGTGCTTCTCCACCTTCCCTCTGTGCCTGCTGCCCAACCCAGGTCCCCACAGTGTGAGGGCCTGCAGAGGTAAGAGTTGGAGTAGGGTCAGGGGACAGGTGAAACTTTGATGCTTCCTCTACTTTCCATTCTTTCTCTAGCCATTTTCTGGGCCCACCCCTGTCCTATGCCTGTTTTTTCTGCCTCCACTAACCCCTGTCCCCTAGTAACTCCTGCTGGGCCATCATGGCCACTCCAGTGCTGCTTGAGCCTTTGGTGGTTCAGTAGGCTTCCCTGTGCTCCTTTGGGTTCCTCTGGACCACACTTCTCTCATGCCAAGTGGTCTTGGTAGTGCTGTCAATCACAACTCTGCTCCTGCCACAGACAAACCAATGCAGGGATCCTCAGCCCTGGCCACAGAGACTGGCTCATGCATGGGCATGTGACCCAGATGGGATCAGCCAGCTCCTGCCCTGAAAATGACGGGAGAATGCTGCAAGAAGGAAGTGTTCTTTTTGCTATCACTTATCACCTGGCGTGCTGGGAGTCTGACTGCTGGAGGTTGTCTAGCCTGCCCAGGGAGAGCACCTACATGCAGAGGAAAATCAGTGGAGATAGAGCCCTAGTCGTCAGTGCTTCAGCCCCTGGATCCAGCTGTACCTGAATAAGGCTGCTCCTGGATTTCCCAGTTAAATGATCCAGTAGATCTCTGCAGTTTAAACTGGTTTGACACAGGATTCTGTTCCTTGCATCTGAAGGAGACCTGGCCAATCCAACTTCCCTGACCTTTCCCCAGTTCACCATGGCCCTTTCCTAAAGTTGGTAACTCCTGTTTCCACTGAGTGCTATATTGTTGTTACTTGCGGCTGTCCTCCTCCTTGGCAGAACCTCCCTGCTTTTCTTTTGGCCCCCAGAGCTGAGACCCCAGATTGTATTTAGTGAAGGGTGACTGAGCAGGTCAGTGGGGTGTGAATGAATAAGGCTGATGAGCCCCTTCTGCAGCTGCTAATGCCTCTGTCTGTTCAAAAACAAGCCGAGTCTCAGCTCACCTCCCAAGGAGGCTTTTTACAAAAATGAACAACTGGCTTTACTGGTCAACCTTTCCTACTGCAGGAATGGGCTCCGCTTGGACAGTGCCTCTATGATCCTGCCAAAGGTTTGGGGTTGTGGACTAATGAGAAAACCCAAAGTCAGAGCTCGAAACCTGCTGGGGGTACAGCGGGCAGCCAGAGCTGTCCTGGTCCCTTGGAGTCAGCCAGGAGGTCAGAGGTGGGACCCCTTGTGGTGTTGGGGTAGCATCCTGGACAGGGCTCTATTTTGAATGGTTAGAAAGCTGACTTATTGGCAGGAATCTTGACTATCCACAACTTCAGTTCCTGGGGAAAAGTTCAGATTTATTTAATGTGATATGATCCTGGTACATACTGTTTTCAGAATGGCTGCAAGGATAAAAGTTATGACATTAAAAAACTGAGTCAAAAAAAAAAAAAAAACCAACAAAAAAACCCTGAATCAAATGACCAACATGTTTCCAGGCCTGCCACTTGTGGAAAGCTTGGTGGACAGTTGAAGAAATGTTTTCCTATAATAAATTAGAAAGTGGGACTTTTTCCCCCCTCCAGCTAATCTTTTATAATAAATTTGACTGTGTGGGGAAGGATTTTTAAAAATAATTCTTCCCTGAAACATTACATCTGCTGGTCTCAAACTGTTAGAAAAGACCCTTGATAAACCTGAAACTGATGGAGGTTATATAATCTATAATTTCCATATTAAATTAAATTTATTTATCTTGAGATGGGGTCTTACTTGCTCAGGCTGGTCTTGAACTCCTAGACTCAAGTGCTATTGTTTAGCTCTAAAATGGCCCCCAAAGGGCCGTGGATTTAGCTCAGTGGTTCCACTGCTGCCTTGAAAGCTCAAGGTCCCGAATTCAGTCCCCAGTACCAAAAAAACCCCAGCATAAAACAAAAAACAAAATAAAATGGCCCCCAAAGCTGGGTGTGTGTTACACGCCTGTGATGCCAGCACTGGGGAGGGTGAGGCAGGAGGATCACTCTGAGTTCAAGACCAGCCTGGGCTACAAAGTGAGTTCAAGGTCAGTCCGAACTATATCGTGAGGCCCTGTCTCCTCCAACAACAACAACAACAACAACAACAAAAACTGGCCCCAGATTCTCACGTGTTTGGAAAGTGATTGGATCATGGAGGTGCTATAGCTGGCTTGGTGTTGGGATGTGGGTCTGGTCGGAGGAGATGTGGCTTGCAAGGGTTAATCTTCCTCCCCAGCTCCTCCCTTCTTTCTCTGCTCCTTGGATGCCCTCCAGACAAGAACAGTTTTCCTCCAGCCAGGCCTCTCCACCATGCTGCTGAATATACAAGGACTGAAACTTAGAATGTGAGCCAAAGCAAACCTCTTATCCTTTAAGTTGCTGGTGCTGGGTATTGTGTCCCAGTGACAGGGGAAGTAGCAAAGACACAGCTATTCCAGTTCTCATTGTCTGAGTTTCATTGCAGCTTCAACCCTGAGGATAGAGAGATGTGTTGTCTTCACTGAGCCCATCTGCAAATGCAGATTTATGAGTGGAATAAATGATTTTTTTTTCAGTACCAGGGATCGAACGCAGGACCTTGTGCTTGTGAGGCAGGGCCGGCACCACTGAGCTAAATCCCCAGCCCCTAAATGATGTTGTTTTAAGCCACTGAGTTCTGGGTAGATTGTCATACAACATTCTTCATGGAGACTCTGGGTCTGTGGATTGGCTGGGAATGCTTGAGGGGCTTTGGTTCTTTATTGTGTTGACTTGAGTCAGATTTTTGCTCTCCTGACCTAGAGTTTTTTAAAATAACATTTCTTTCACAATTCAGGGCCCATGAAATTGCTGAGGATAAAATCAAATTCTAAAATCACAAATGACATAAGAATTACCATGAAGAAGAGACAGCACACAAGATTCTAAGAACCCAAGGCAATTTGAATTTATTAAAGAGAGAAGGAGTAAGAGGAAATAAGAAGGAAGGAACAGTATATCATAATACAAGAAAAAAACTGAAAAAGAACTGGATAGGCTTAATAGCAGGTTAGTAACAGAAAAAATTAGAGATGAAATTCTCTCAAATGCAATAAAAAATGGTAAAGAGATAGAAAATATGAGCAGTTAAGAGATAGGGAAGATAGAATGAGAAGGTCCAACACATGTACATCTAATAGGCATTCCAGGAGGAGTAGCATGGGGAGAATAAGAAATATTCAAAGAGGTAATGCTGAGAGTTTTCTATAATTGATAAAAGATGACTCTTCAGTTTGAAAGTGGACAAAGGAGAATGTTTTAGCTCTAAAAATAAAAACAAGTAAATACACACTTACATACAATGAATAAAATTACAGAAAACCAAAAACAAAGAAAAATCTTAAAAGAAACCAGACATAGATATTGCCTACAAAAGAACAATAGCTAGGCTGCCAGCAGATTTAGTGAAGGTAAAAAACAGAAAACAATAGAACTATATAGTAAAGATGCTACTGTAAATAATTGTTAACTGAAAATTCCGTAGCCAGCTAAGCATGAGGGTGAAAAAGAGACTTGTTAAGTCAAACAAAATTTAGGAGACTCTGCCTTGCAGATTCTTGTAGACAGGATGACTACAGGATGCACTTTAATAAGATGGAATTTAAGCCCAGGAGGAGAAAGAAGAATGTAAGAATTAATTGTAAGACAATAATTTGGCAATTACATACATAAGTCTAAATAAGCATTGAATGTATAAAAACAGCAATTAAATAGCACCCAGTTTTGAGGACTCAAGAAAGGTGAAATTAAAGTATCAGACTTTGACAACTTGGAAAATGGAGATGAGATTGGAGGCAACAATTGGAGGTCCTTGTTATTGAGGTAGAGAATATTGACACTGTGTAACTTGGAATCTCATTAAATATTCATGTTAAAAGATGGTAGAAACTAGCTAAGCTAAGAAGGTTATAAGAAGGTATAACTTTGAAATTTCTGGAAAAATAATCTTAAAACTCTGATTAGTCCAAAAGAAAGGAGGAAAAAGAAAGCAAAGAAAATGCAAAGTAAGTAAAAACTCAGAATGGGATGATAGAAAGCTACATACCTCGGTTATAATACAGTACATGTAAATAGATTGTACTTGCCATTTAAAAGAGAAATTCTCACACTGAATTAAAACTGTACCACCGCCAACTTGAATCCAGTTTCGTGCTATTAAAAGCATCAAATCTAAAACCTAGGAGCGATGGGCGGTGAAAACATGGAAGAAGATACATGCAACAAATATCAACCAAGAGGAAGCCAGCGGAGTAATGTAGTATCAGACAAAATCAATGAGGAAGAAAGTCTGTTACCATCGCCTTTCTCCCTAGCTCCCCACTGACTCTGGGTTCCCCTCAGGATGGAAACCCCCCCCTTCAGGCTCAAAGCAGCCCCTACACTGATTGTAATGGGGATGACCCTATTTGCACCTTCACTGGTCTGTGTCCTGGACTCTGCCAGGTGGGGTGGGGTTTTTCCAAGGGACCATCTCACTCTTTGGTAGCTTTAGGGGTGGCTTTGGGTTTGATCCAGTGCTGGACCTCCAGGTAGAGGAGGAGGTGGTGGGTCACATGGAGAATGACCTAACAGTCAGGCAGCCTGAGCTGTGATCTCAGCCCCTCTCCATAACCTCACGGAATCACCACTGCCCCCAGCCACAGCATGTACCCTTTATGAAGGTACCTAGTAAATCAGAGTGAAGTTGGGCATCTGGGAACCTTATCTCAGACGCTTGGTTGCAAGGGAAACAAGATCATCCAAGGTGGGCTCAAACTAAAAGGAAATTTGTTGGCTAATAAAACAGGGAAGGTGAGGAGTGACATAAGCTTTGGTCATGACTGGACCCAGAACTTCTAAGACCATCAGGACCTCGCCTTTCAAGGCTTTGGCACTACTCTCCTCTCAGCTGCCTTCTACCTGAGCTTGTGCTCCCAGCCCCTCAGTGCAGGTGGCCGTCTACAGATGTGGCCTTCCGTGCAATCAGCTTCAGAGTCCCAGGGGGAAGATGATGCCTCTTCTTTGACACTTTGAGCAAAAGTCCCAGAGTGAATCTCAGGTCCAGTCTGGTCATGTTTCCACCCTGGATCAGTCACTCCGGAGAGCCATCATACCAGACATTTCAAAGCCTGGTGTGGTGGCCCCCACAGAGTGCTGTCAGAGCCCAAGGAGGCAGTGTGGAAGTGTACCTAGGAGGTCAGAGGAGGGGACAGCACAGTTCATAATAGCAGGCCTCATCTCTGTACTTTCTGCCTGTACTCAGGGTGACTTTCTACTCCACCTGAGATCAGGCCTCAGTTTCCTTCTGGCTGAGATGAGGGCCTAGCCTCCACTCCACCTGAGTGAAATTGCAGAGAATCGCAGCCAGAGCCACAGATCTGATTACTGGAAACTGAATGGCTTCCAAGGACTCCTTGAGGAGCCTGGATTCACACTTCTAAATATGGAAATTTAATAACCATACTTGATGTAACCCTCTATCTCTGTCTGCAGCACTCCAGAGAGAAAATTAGTCTTGGTGTTTGCAATTTTACAGATATTAGGGGACCAAGGCAAAACATATCAGTTCATGAGTTGGAGGGGGTGAGGTGACCCGGCAGGCCTCGTTGGCTGGTTGGATTGTTGATAGAATCGTTAACATGTGAGAGTTGGAGGCCCGCTGGGCTGAATCCGGTCAGAGATCTTCATGCCGGCTCTGTGAAGATCTAGTTGGACAGCTCCTACTTTGTAGGTAAAAGGAGGCCTCTGTGTGACGTGTGTGTGTGTGTGTGCGTGCGCGCGCGTGTGTGTGTGTGTGTTCCTGCAGGAGAGGGTTCATTGCTTTCATCAGATTTACAAAGGGACCCATGACCAGCAAAATACCGAGAGCCCTGAGTGGGGCTGGAGACCCTTCATTGGTGGTGGAGGGACATGGGCCCTGGGAGAAGGGCTGCCCAGGAGAGGCCCTCAGCTCAGTGTCCGAGCTGCTGCTAAACCTCAGGGCTCTGGATTCTAGGTGGGGGAAGTCTTTTTTAAAAAAAAAATTTATAAAACAACTTTATTAAACCAAAAATCTGCATACCACACAATTTAAAAACTTAAAATGTAAAATTCAGTAGACCCCAGCACATTTACAGAGTTCTACAACCACAACCTCAATCAAATATACGTCATTTTCGCCATCAAATCAAAACACTCCACTGTCGGGAGCAATGCTACATAATTTTAGGGGAAAATCATTTGGTTAGCTTAGTTCTCCTGCCTACAGCCCAGCTATGGAACTCTGAAACGTAATTCCATTTTGGCCTCCGGTCACGACTGAGACCTCAATGATCCAGTGATGCTGTGATTCTCCAGGACAAGAAACATCCTGGGAGCTGAAAACATCCTGGGAGGAACAAACATCTACTCAGTTCCTCGTTGTTCTTGGATTGTACATCTTATTTACGCAGGATGTGCTGAACTCTCTGCAAGTCATTTGTTACATTTGTTTCTCCTGATGTACTGAGTAAAACGTGTGGTAAGCTGGGGGCTTTTGTCTTTGTCTGCCCAGAGCAGCACTGATCAGATCCAAAGCTCATCTTCTTTTCAGTTTCATTTTTCTACCTTTCCTGTAATTCGCCTTATGCTGCCGTGGCTCCCAGGAGACTAGGACTTACTGCAGAGATAACATCCCCTTTCCCTGTTCCCTACCCTCCACCTACTAGTCGTCGGCTCCCAATCCCACCCTGATAAATCTAAATAACCGCTGAGCTACTCTGTCTTCATAGATTTTCCTATTCTGGGAATTTACTTTTTTTTTCTTTTAAAATAGACCACGTCCACAACAATAAAGACCTTAACCTATCCAAAGAAGAATAAATCCTGCAACGTGAGTCCCCACACCATATTAGAGTGAAACCAGAGGCTGATAACAGAAACATACTTAGAATATATGTAATTACTTTTTTTCTTTTTCTTTTCTCTCTCTCCTCTTTCCTATTAAAATTTTCATATAAGGGAAGTCATATGATGTACAAGATTGTCTGATTTATTTCACTCACCATTATGGTCTCAAGATGCATCCATTTTCCTACAAATACCTCAAGTTTATCTTTCTTAATGGCAGAGTAGTATTCCAGTGTGTACAGGTACCACATTTTCTTTATCCATTCATCTGTTAATGGGCATATAGGCTGATTCTAAGATTTAGTTATCATGAATTATTCTGCTATAAACACAGGTACACATGCATCGCTGGGGTATGTTGTTAACTCTTTTGGGAAGATATCCAAAAGGGGAATAGCAGGTCAAATGGAATTTTCATTTTTAGTTTTTTGAGGATTCTCCATACTGATTTTCCATAGTGGTTGTATCAGTTTACATTCCCACCAACAATGAAGAAGGGTTCCTTTCTCCCCTCAGCCTGGGTGGCTGAAGTCTTCTAATCCAGATGTTTCCAAGTCTGGCTAAACATCAGATCCTCTAGGGGATAAATCAACAACGTGCTTTCCAGGGCTAGCTCCAGACCCTCTGGGTCAAGTTATGGATGGGTCCCAGAAGCCTGTGCGGCCAGTGTATCTCCAGGTGGTCACCCAGGACTGTTGCTGGGACAAAGATCTGGGTCCGTTGTTTGAGAACATGCTCTAGTAGGGTAAGTGGGTGTGTTGAGGATTTCCAATGTGACCCTCACTTTTGGTGATTTGCTAGAAGGACTCATAGGCCTCAACATACAGTCATACCCATGGCTAAGATTTATCATAACAAAGGAAACAAAAATTAATAGCAAATGGAAAAGGATGGGACGAAATCTAGAGGAATCAGGGCACAAACTTTGAGGAGCCCTCCTCCAGTGGACTCACACTCATGGGACATGCTGAATTCTCCAGCAACAGTTGTGACAATAGGTGTGAGCATTGCCCTCTAGGGGACTTGTCTGAGTCTTCTTGGAAGGAAGTCTACTCAAGCATTTTGGCCATTTTTTGTATGTTTGTTTGTTTGGTTTTGGTACCGGGGATCGAACTTGGGTCCTTGCGCTTGTGCAACAGGCGGTGAAACCACTGAGCTAAATCCCTGGTCCCAATTTTGTCCATTTTTGAATTGAGTTCTTGTTAAGTTTTAGGAGTTCTCCATATAGATTATCAGATACATGAAATATGTTCCCCATTATATTGTCTTTTTACTCTGTTGATCTTGTCTTCTCCCCTCCCCCCCCATTAACTTTATTGGTACATTCTAGGTATAAAATACAGTTACATTCATCATTGGGCTCTTGTACCATTACATGAGTATCTTGGTTCTTATTGATCTTGTCTTCTGATGCACAGAAATTTTTAGTTTTCATGAAATTCAATTTGTTTACTTTTTCTTTTGTTTCCTGTGTCTTCAGTGTAACATTCAAAAAATCATTGCCAAATCCAGTGTCCTGAAGCTTTTGCCCTTTTTTTTTTTAAAGAATTTTCTTTTTTTCTTAGTCTACCTACCTAAAGGTTTATCACATCTGTTGATCTTTTCAAAGAAAGCTTGGTTTGCTTCCCATATTTTGATTTTTGTCTATTGTTTTACTATTCTTGATTTCATTTATCTCTATTCCAGTCTTTATTATTTTCTTCCTTCTGTTGGCTTGGGGTTTTGTTTGTTCTTTCTCCAGTTCTTCGGCTTGTAAGATTAGGTCATTGATTTGAGAGCTTTGTTTGTTTTATTTTTTTAATGTAAACATTTACAGGTATACATTTACTCCTTAGTACTATTTTTTTTGGTTTGTTTGTGCTGTTTCCCTTAAGTTGTGGTATGCTGTGTTCTTGTTTTCATTCATCTCTAAGTGTTTTCTAATTTTCCTTGTAATTTCTTCATTGGTCCATTGGTTATTTAAGAGTATGTTGTTTAATTTCCACCGCATGTGACTTTTCCAATTTTACTTACGCTATTAATCTTAACTTCATCTCATTGTGGTTGGAGAACCTACTCTGTACAAGAGCTATCTTTTAAAATCTACTGAGGGGCTGGGGATTTAGCTCAGTGGTTTCACTGCCTGCTGCGCAAGCGCAAGGACCTGAGTTCGATCCCCGGTACCAAAAAAAAACAACCTACTGAGATTTAATTTGTGCCCCAACAAATGTCTTATCCAGAAAAATTTCCCATGTGCACTTGAGAAGAATGTGGTTTTTTTTGTTTTTTGTTTTTGGTACCAGGGATTGAACTCAGGACCTTGTACTTGCGAGGCAGGCGCAGTGCCACTGAGCCAAATCCCCAGGCCAAAAATGTGTATTTTATTGTTGCATGCAATGTTCTGTACATGTCCCTTAGAGCTTGCTGGTTTATTGTGTTAAATTCTCTATTTCCTTATCTTCTATCTTGTTGTGCTATACATTATTGAGAGTAAATGCATCCTACAGCTGTTATTATAGGACTATTTATCTCTCCCTTCAATTCTGTTAGTTTTTGCTTTGCATATTTTGATGGCTTCTCATTACATGCATAACTTTTTTTTTGCTGTATTGCATTTGTTATTAATACATAATGTCCTTGTTTCTTGTGAACTTTTTGGATTTGAAGTCTATTTTGTTTGATATGAGTAATATCTCTATTCTGTTTTGGTTATTTGCATGATTTTCCCCCTTTCTTGTCTTTGGAAATAAAGAGCATCTCTTATGACAGCATATTGCTCCATTGTGTTTTTCTAAAATTATTTTGCCAATTTCTGTCTTTTGATTGGAGAGTTTAATTCATTTACATTGAAAGTAATTACTTAAGGAGGGACTGACTTTTGTCATTTTCTACTTGTTTTCTATATGCTTCATAGGCTTTATGTCCCTCATTCCCTAAATTATTGCCTTTCCCCCCCTATTTATCTGATTTTTCTGTAGTGAAATGTTTAAATTGTTTTTCCCATTTCCTTTTTTTTTTTTGGTGCTGGGGATTGAACTCAGGACCTTGCACTTGCGAGGCAGGTGCGAAGACACTGAGCTAAATCCTCGACCCGCCATTTCCTTTTGCATATATTCTATAACTGTTTTCTTTGTGGTTCCCATGGAGATTACATCTAATATCCTAAAGCACTCTAATTTGAATTTATCCCAGCTTAAGAAAATTCTTCTCCTTTATACTTCTGTTACTGTGTTTTTCAGGAGCTATCTTAAAATTACACCTCTATATGTTGTGTGCCCCAAAATATAAATTCATAACTGATTTACATTCATTCATTTCTTGCATTATATAGCCAACAACATGGGGTTACAAACCACAGTTACATTAATCATAGCTTTTAAACTAATTTTTGAAAAAGTATTATTTTCCTATATCATATAAAAAAAAAGAGTTACAAAACCCTTGTTACAGTGATTCTAGCTTTTACAATTGTCTAGTTATTTACCTTTATTGAATTTTTTTTTTTTGGTACTGGGAATCAAACTTGGGACCTTTCACTTGTGAGGCAGGTGAAATCCTCGGCCCTATTTACCTTTATAGAGATACTTATTTTTTTAAAAATTTTAATTCATTGGTACATTTTAGGTATACAATATAGTGACATTCATCATTGGAAATTTGCACCCTTACATAATCTCTCTTGATTCTTATTTTTTCCCCTTTCCCTGCCCTCCCTTCAACACCTCCATCTCTCCCTATTTATAAAGATTTTGTTTCCTTTTTCCATTTTCTCATATTAATTCCATTCCCTTCTTTCCTTTCC
>NW_004624737.1:27769209-27803035 GCF_000247695.1 Heterocephalus glaber
CTTTTGTTGCCAGTTCAGAGAGTCCAGGTGGTTGAGTATCAGAGTGTTCCATCTTGTTTCCCTTTAGGGTTGCTGTAGGTGATGTGGAAGTCTGGTTTTGAGGCTTGTTTATTGTCTTCTCATTTTGACGGGGGTGAGGGGGTGGGGTGGTGTGCTGCGGGTGACCACATGTCACTCACATCCTCTGTGCTGGGAGCTGTGGTATCTTGGCCCAGAAGCCTCCTCTGTGCTGGGGCTATTTATTTCTTTTCCTTTTTTAATTTATTTCTTAATATAGCTTCAAGTTACTGTCTAGTGTCTTTTCTTTTCACTCCACAGAACTCCCTTGAGCATTTCTTTCAGGGCAAAGCTAGTGGTAATAAATTCCCTCAGCCTTTATTTATCTGGGAGTGTCTTAATTTCTCCCTCATTTTTGAAACAGTTTTGCTGGGTATAGGATTCTCGGTTGAGAGTTCTTTTTCTTTTAGCCCTTTGAATATATCAGCCCACTGCCTCCTGGCTCCAAAGTTTCAGATGAAAAATCCACCAATATTTGTATTGGGGCTTCCCTATATATTATGGGTTGAATCTCCCTTTATGCTTTCAAGATTATCTGTCTTTTAGAAGTTTGATTATGTGTGTCTTGGTGAGGGTCTCTTTGAGTTCAATTTACTTGATGTTCATTGAGTTTCTTGGATGTTTATATTTATGTCTTTCATCAAATTTGGGGAATGTTCAGCCATTATTTCTTCAGATGGTTTTTATATTTTCTCTCTTCTGGAACTCCTTTGAGGTATCAATTGGTTGGCTAATGGTGTCTCATTGATCTCGTAGGCTTGGTCTACTCTTCGATCTTTTCTCTTTTTGTTATTTAAATTTAACAATAATTTCCATTGCCTTATCTTCAGGTTCACTGATTTTTCTGCCTCTTCAAATCTGCATTTGAATCCCTCTAGTGAAAAATTTCACTGTTTACAATTGTATTTTCAGCTCTAGAATTTCTTTTGGCATCTTCTTAGGTTTTATATCACTTAATTTTTTTTTACTTTGTTTACATAGCATTTTCTTGACTTTCTCTACATCTTTCTTTAGTTTTTTAAGTATCTTTAGGGGCGTTGTATTAAAAATCTTTGCTGTAGTAGATCTGCTGTCAGGGAAAGAAAGAGAAAAATGGAGGATTCTGGCTCTTAAAATCCCCTGCAAGTCATGTTGGCCAGAGGAGAGGGGCTTGAACAATGAAGATCATGCAAAAAGAATGGCTGTTTACTTCTTACTCTGCACCTCTGTCATCAGAAATAGAAATCAGAAGCACAGATTCCTGAGATTTGAAGACAGGGTCATTTTTGCCCACCCTGGCTCCCATAGGCTATGTGCATGTCACTTTCGGGACACATGTGCAGCTGGTTGTCACCTTGTTGGGGTGGGGGACAGGTAATTAGTGTACTGGCAGCATTAACTGTACTTTCCCCTGGAAGTGGCAAGCCTCCCATAGGTAAGTTATATCAGCCAGTGCACTTGTACTGTAGGTGGGAAGACAGATTCCTGTTGGTTCCTAGTTTGCCATCTTTCCAGAATCCTCTCTGATCTCCTCTTCTTATTAGGACACCAGTTGTATTGGATCAGGGTCCTCCCCAACAACCTCATTTAAAATTAATTACCTCTTTGAAGACTCTGTCTTCAAATAAAGTCACATTCTGTAGTATTGGCAGTTAGGATTTCAACATATGAAGGAGGGCAGCGCACATTTCAGCCCATAACCGTATGCAATCCCCCAACTATAGGTAAGGGGCTTGGAAGTTGGACATTCTCAGATAAGTGCAAGGATTTTTCATGTCTAGGGGCTTCTGTCATCCTGTTTATCATGTTCTCTGCCTTTTTTCTCGGTGATGTTAGTGCTCTCTTCCTCCTCCGTGCTGCTTGGGTCTAGAAGGAGAGAATCCCAGTGGTTTCTGTATATTAAAAACAAATCCATCATCCAGCCACAGCCTGCTGATCAAGAGATTGTGGTGCCTGCAAAGCTGTCTTCCCTGGAGCTTGGTCTGGGGATCCCAGCCACGTGGCACATGGGGGCCAAAATGGGAGGTCTCCTACCCCTCCTTGGCTCGCTGGCTTGCCCCACAGCTCTCGGGTGCTTTTGCTCTGACATCCAGCTAAGAGAAATAGAAATATGCAGCAATGTCCCAACCCACCCAGTCGTGTCATTTCTTTTGGTTTCTTGTCAAAAGTATCCCAGTTCCTAGAACAAAGGGCTTGGGGTGAGCTTTCAGTGGCAGAGGCATTTCAGGAGCACTGTCAGGGCTCTCTCATTCCTGGACTCAGGCAGGGACCTGAGAGCTTGTGGTTACAGAGGCAGAAGCCTAAAAGATGGGCACAGACCTTTCCTGTGAACCCCAAACTTTGATTCTGCTGAGCAAGAAGCAACCCTCAAGCTCCTGGGATGGGGGGAGACTGTCACTTCCTGGGTGATGCCAGCATCTCTAGAAGGCTGGTGGGGCAGGCAGGAAGCTCTGGCTAGGGGGTCAGGGGACTACAGAGTCAAGTGATTTCCTTGTCTCTCAAATGGGAGTGGTGCTCCCTACTATGCCTCCCTCACAGGATTGGGTAAAGATGGGATAAAGAGGCAGAGTAGCATTTCCAGGACTTCACAGATGTGAGAAGGCCAATGTTTCCTCTTGGGATGAATTGGGAGGAAGTCCAGTTTTGGTCTTCAGGCAGGTGAACTGTGTGGGGCTGTGACACATGGACAGTCCTTAGGTCCTTGGGCAGCGCATATTCAGAGGAGTCTGAGGTTATGGGTAGAGAGGGCTGGGGCTGTCCCTCTCCCACTTCCACTCCACCCACTCCATGCCCAAACTGCCCTTTATGCTGAGTCTGTCCCTTAACATGTCAAAAGCATCCCTAGAGGTTGCTGTCTTCCAGCCGGGGTTCACATGGGTGGGCAACAGCTTCATGTGGAGCTGTGAGGCTGCTCAGAGTCAGCCCCTCAGTGGGACTCAATTCCGGGAGGACCAGGAAGGGAGTTGTGGGGGCTGAATGGATGGATGCATTTGGACAAGAGTTCCTCCATTTTATCTAGGGGAGAGAAGGGAGCAGCAAGGAGACAGCACGTGGCCCGGGGGAGATTTTCCCTCCATGGGAGATGTGGGTTGGGGGCTTTCCACATTGGGCTGGTGATGGCTGTTTGTGGCCTGATTATGTCCTGTCTGTTGAGGTTCTTGGTGTTTTTCATTGTGCTTTTTCCACAGCTGTGGCTGCTCCTTAAAGTCATCAAGCCAGTTTGTCATGTGGCTTAGGGGAATTTCAGAGTATCTGGAAGTTTGGTTCTCAAGGCCTGAGGAGGAGGAAACTCCACACTCCACAGCACGGGTGGCAGAAGTTTCAGTCAGGTGTCTAGAAATTTGGGCCATAACAAGGCCTCGATCACCTTAAAGGCTCCTGTCCCGGACATGGGGCATTTGGCCACTTCCAGCCATGTCCAGCCAACCCTAGCTTCAGATGGGAGAATAGATTTGCCCTTTGCTGTGTGAAGTCAGGAGCTGCCTAAAGAGATACTTCTCGTTGAGAAGGAGGCAAAACATATTTTAATTCAAACAGATCTCACCAAGTCACTTGCTGCATGGCTCCTTAGAAGTTTACAGATGTCTGTGATATAATGAGCCTCTTTCCTCACAGGACTCAATGTCCTGAGCCTTTTGGGGAACACTAGTAAAGTTGGAGTGTGTTTTTCATTCTTTGGTCTTCTTTTTTTTTTTGGTACCAGAGATTGAACTCAGAACCTTGTGCTTTCAAGGCAGGCGGCAGAACCACTGAGCTAAATCCCCGGCCCTCTTTGGTCTTTTTAATGATGTTTCAAGTGCACATAAGGCAAATGATTCTAAAGGGTTTACTTCAGTTGCTCAGACTCCCTTGCTATATGAGACAAGGAGGCAACAGAACAGCCAAAAATCATGGCTGCTAGGACTTATTGTGTGCCAGGAATTATGCTCAGGGCTTTGGGAACATGAATGTCATTTAATTCTCAGAATAGTCCCAGAAAGTAGCGACCATTGTTATCATCCCTATTCTGTCAGTGAGGAAACTGAGGCCCAGAGAAGCGACTGTGGGGGAGGAGCCAGGCTGAGGGCTTTCAGAAATGGCACAACTCCTTCAAGTCCACCTCAGGCCCAGGCAGGAATCCTGTGTGCGATGGTTCAACTGTATAACTCAGGGCCCTCTGGGGTCATTTCATTCTCTGTCATATGGAGTCCCTGATTTCTTTCCACCTCCGGGCTGGGAGAGAAGTAAATGAGACCACAGGTATGAAGTATCTGCTATGGCGGCTGCTGAGGGACAGTGGTGGGGCTTGGTTGAGTGAGTGTGTCCTCTTCTGGACTCAGTCAGGGAAGGGATGTAAAGAACTTCAGTGAACTCCTGGGTGTTGTCCTGTCATGGTGAGGACACAGAGGCCCCAAGTGGTCAGGGGAGAAGAGCTGGCCTCATGAGGAGCAGTGGGCAAGTGCCAGTGTGTGAGCCCTCACCTAAAGTGTGTAGCACAGCATGAGTGTCCTGTGGGGAAGGGCTGAGGTGATTGGACACCACACCAAGCATCTGCAAAGCAGGGTGGCTGGGCTGCAAGTCTGCAGTGGGCAGGGTCTTAGTCTGTTCTGTGCCACTATAACAGAATACCTGAGGCTGGAAAGTTTATAAAGCACAGAGGCTGGTAAAACCATGGTCAGTCAAAGGCCTTCCTGCAGCATCATCTCATGGTGAAAGGCAAGAGAGAGAAAAGGAAAGGGACCACACTCATTTTAGCAGGAACCTAGCCCCTCCGTAACTAGCCCTCTCCTGTCAGGATGGCATTAATTTATGCACAAGGGCAGAACCCAGTGACCTATCACCTCTTAAAGGGCCCAACTCTCAGGACTACTTGCTGGGGATTTAAATTTCCAGCACATGAACTTTGGGGGACACATGGATTGCAGCAGGGAGTCTGAGGATGGACCCTTGGCCTCCACCACCACCTGCTCTGCCTGACTTCCTGTGGCTGCGTCATTTGCACACTCCCTTTCCTGTGTCAGCCACCTTTGTCCTGAAGTCTCCTGGCTGCTCAGAGGATGTGGTGAGACCCCAGTGGTTAGGACAGAAGTGATGGCCTGGGGGAAGTCAGGGCCAACATGCCCAAGAGGCTCCATTGGGGCCCTGCACCCAGATGTAGAGGGTGCAGGAGGTGCTGAGTGGCCCCCGACTGTGGTTCTCAACCAGGGATGTTTTTTGCCCCCCAAGGGATATTTGGAAATGTCAGGAGACACTTTTGACTGTCACACTGTCATGGGGAATGTGTTGTTATTGGTGTGTTAATGGGTAGAGGCCAGGAGTGTTGCTAAATATCCCACATTGGACAGGACAGCTCCCAAGAACAAAGAATTATCTGGCTCCGAATGTCATTAGCAAGGAGTGAGAGACCCTGCCCCAGGCGGAGTGATGATGATGTGAATGGCCTTGGTGTTGCGGGAGGGAGACACAGCAGAGACCGCGTGACCCAGTGCACAGGGCTCATCACCGCCCAGTCCCTCCCAGACCAGTACTGCATGGGACTTCGAAGCCAACCCAGGGAGAACAGAGCTGTTGGGCCTTCACTCGAGTACATTTGTACCATCCAGTGTAAAGAGGACTTGCAAGGGACATGAGTTAAATGAAAATAAAGTTCAGGTGTACATCTGAGAAAACATCTGTTACTGAAGTTAAGCAGGCTGAACACCATGCATCACCCCATTTAATCTCATGCATTATGGTGGATTATTATCCTCATTTTATTTGGGGCATAGCAGAGGCTCAGAGAAGGGAAACTGAGCCAGGTGTGTACCTGGTTGGTGGTGATGCTGGGATTTGAACCCAGCTCTGCCTGAGCACAGGGCTAGTGCCCCTGACAGGTAGGTGTTCCCAGCCATCAAAGGACTCCTGAAGGGCCTTTGATAGAAATGCCAGCCCTGACCTCAGAGCCTGGCTTGCCCAGGCCAATACCTGGGCCAGGCAGTCAGGCCTACAACAGCTTGCAGTCCTAGCTGGACACTTGGAGAGTTGGGAATAACAGTCACTGCTGAGTCCTCAACTCATCATCTACCAAGACCATGTTCAGAGCTTGGCCATTCTCTCCTCCAAGCAGATGTAAGAAAGTGGCATCCTCCAGGAGTGGCACAGAGTACCCAGACCTGGGTGTCTGGTATGGCTTGTTTTTGGGTGTCCCTCCAAAGCCTCATGCAGTCATAGCAGGGGCTTTTTCAGAGGTTGCTGAATCTAGAGTGTGTGACTGATTCATGGTGCAATGCTAGGATTAAGGGTAGGTGATTACTAAATCAGTCCATTAATTGGGTTGGCACTACCCTAATCCCACTAGCCTAGATACAGCATAAAGGACAGAAAGAGGCTTGTCTTGCCGCTTGTTTGCTTTGCTACCTTCTGCCCACCATGAACTCTTTCTCCTCTGCGTTGCCTGTCTGCCATCCACCCTGCCACCCAGCCAGCTGACTATAGACTGAGACCTCCACAACTGTGAGCTAAATAAACCTTTGCTCCTTTAACTTTGGGCATTGGGTGTTTTGTTTCAGCAACAAGGAAAGTAACTAAGGCAGCATCCCTGGAGGGAAGATACAGCCTGGGGCAGCAACCCCAGGCCCATGCTTCATCCTAGGGTTCCACTCCAAGGACCTCCCTCTGCTCCTCCCAGGTACCAAGTGGGCATCTTGGCCTGCACCTGCAAAGGGGCCCCTGTTGCAGTGGGAGAAAAGCTTCTGAGGCCCCAGAAGAGGTCTGCCTGGCTGCATGTTCTCAAAGTCACATGGAAATGATGGTTTGAGCTTTTACCTTCCTCTGCCCTGGCCTGCTGGGATGTCACCATTTAGCTAGGACCCAGGTGGCTGGATTGTCTCCATCCCAGTCCATCTGTCTGCTCACATTTAATTCTGCAAATGATGCAGTGATGTTCCCTAAGAGCCCTTGGCAGCAAGGAGCCCTGCTCCCTTGTGGGGGCGTCATTGCGAGCCTTCGGTCCTTCTGAGGCTCAGCAGCATTATCGGCAGCTGGAGGTGGGAGCTGCCTCTGGGAACCTTGAAGATAATCTGTCAGCACAGTGTTGTACACAGTGTGCTGGGCCCCCCTTTGCTTCTCATCCCTGGCCTCTTAGGAAATTCTCATCCTTCTTCGCCCCTTCTGCCAAGAGACCAGGCCAGAGCAGGACTGTCAGAGCTACAGCTGCAGGGCTGGTTGCCCTAACTAAAGGGCACCCCCTGCTGCCGTCAGCCAGGTCCTCACACCTTTGTTGGGACTGACAGGTGCTGATTTCCCCTCCTTAGGTTTATAACCTTCTCCTCTCCAATGCAGCTCCCTCCAGAGAGGGAGGTATGCTCCTGTGCTGAGAAAGTTCTGGAGCCCTGCCCTCCGGCTCTTTTGTGTTCTCATTATGAAATCTTTGCTTAATCCAAGGTCATGAAGATACTCTCTCACCTTACTTCCTGGAAGCTTGTTTTACTTCTCATGGTTTTTATTAAAAAAGGAAAACCCACTAAAATTTAACAGCTGGAGATTGGTTGCTATGGAGTGAAATCCAATTTGGTGCAATAATGAGCCCTAAGCTTTGGGTTTTTTAGCTGGGAAATGGGGACAATAATTGTTCTTTCCTCACATTTAGTGTTGTGACATTAAGTGAGATAATCTGGGTAATGTGTTCAGAGCAGGAGCAGCGTGTGGTAGGTAAGCCACACTCCACGTTGGACCCTCCTAATGGTTTTTGTGGCCACTGGGCATTCTGTTCCACAGTGATGGTGTCTTAGTTACTTTTCTCTTTGGTGAGACAAAATACCTGACACAAGCTAAAGGAGGAAAGGTTTATTTTAGCCTGTAGTTTGTAGAGGTTTCATTCCATAGAATGAAAAGGAAGGAACCCCGCAAAACTGAAAACAGTGGAAGATCATTCCAAGGGATCTGGCCCTGGACAGAGTCATTTGGAGTGACTGATGCAGTGGGAAAATGTTGTATATTCTGTGTAATGAAAGTATCGTGTGTCGCACATCAAGGGTCAGATGGCACTTTGACACCAAGCACCAAAGTGTTACCAAACTTGGTGAAACTGAAAGGAAAGTTTCTTGAAGACAAATTGAGGGAATATCATTCCCAGTATCTTACTTTTTGCAACTATCATTCTAAAACAAATCATCTGACAGCTACCAGCTTTCACATTTCACTGTGCATAGCAAAACATGGTAAGCCCCTCTCTGATGGGGATTTTTATCAAAATGGCCATGTTGACTGGGAGTGATTCCCTTTTTCATGATTTCCCAAATAAGGATAAAATTATCCAATGCATCTCTGAGATGCCACTGAGCAGAAATACTGCTACAGAACAAGTGCTGCACATGGCAAGTGATGTTAGTCAGCAGCTCACCACTGACTTACAGAAGGCAGCCTGTTACTCCGTGTGCTTGTATGAAAGCACAGATATAATCATGCAGGGGTAGCAGTAATTTTGTATTGTTGTTGGTGACATCATGAGAAAAGCCGATGAAATTTGTGTCTTTGCCTGGAAGAATATAAGGGACAGATATTTACAATGTTGTGATGGAAGCTTTTTTGTCACAAGACATAAGACCAGAAAAAGTGGTTTCAATTACTGGTGATGGGGCACCTTGTATAGTAGGAACAATGTCTGATTTCATACAGTTCTTCGTTAAAGAAGCAAAACATCCAGTCATTCAGTTTCATTGTATTATACATCAAGAATCTCTTTGTGCTGGGGAAAGTGGCAAAAAATTAGACGTTATCCTCAAAAATGTCACAAAATCGATGAATTACATCATGGCTCATGTTCTTAATTTTCAACAGTTTCAAGCACTCCTTGATGAGGTTCAAGCACAGTATAATGCTTTACTTATGTACAATAATGTCTGGTGGCTGAGCAGAGGGTGAATCCAGGAGAGATTTGTAACCTGCTCACATGAAATTAGGGTGTTTATGAATGAAAAAGGGTGAGAATATCCACAGCTCACTGGAATGGCCTGGCTTAGCAACTATATATATATAATTAAAAAAATTTTTTTTTTTACAGATTTTACACTACATTCAACGTACTGAACAAAGAACTGCAAGTTGTAGGGAAAACAGCAGAAAGAATGTTTTCTGATATCAAAAGATTTGAGAGAAAACTGCAGGTTTTGGAAGAGTCCTTGAAAGTGGGCAGCCGAAATATTTTCCAAATCTAAAAATGCATTTAGAGCCAGGGATTTAGCTCAATGGTTCCGGCACCTGCCTTGTAACTGCAAGGTCCTGAGTTTGATCCCTGGTACCAAAAAAAAAAAAAAAGAGAGAGATAAAAATGCATTTAGAAAATTCTACAACACTTGCAGACAATCCTACAAAGCCATCAGGAAATCTACAAGAAATTTTCTAGCATTGTAGTAGCTGCAAAGGAGAATTTTAGTAACCAATTTTTACAGTTCTGTAAGATGAAGACACCCCAGTGCTTTCTTACTTCTCCAGATAAAGCCAAATTTGAAGAACTTGATCTTTCTTTCCTGCTTACAATGGTTAGATTTTGTGTATCTTTTTTTTTTTTTTTTGTACTGGGGATCGAACTCGGGACCTTACTCTTACAAGGCAGGTGCCTTGTAAGGACCCGAGCTAAATCCCTGGCTGGTTAGATTTTGGAAATCTGGAAATCTAGAAATTCATGCAACTCTTGAGAAGATAGAGAAGAGAGTGTGAAGGGATGACAAAGGACAGCACAGTGGGTAGTTCTGAAAATGAAATCCTTACAGTGTGGAATTCTCTGCCAAATAATTTTAAGTCAGTGAAAGCACTTGGGATTGCTTTTCTTACTTTGTTTGGCTCATCTTATGCTTGTGAGCAGCTGTTTTCAGCTTTGAATTGTATCAAATCTGATACGAGAAACTGACAGATGACCTGAGTGTTGCATGTGTTGTTCTTAAACTAACAAAGTATGAGCCAAGGTTTGATGAATTATCAGCATGCATACAACAGCAAAGATCACATTAACTGTGCCAAGGCAGGCCGAATGTAAACTTTTACATTTCAATAAAAAGCTGTTTATATCATTGAAATTTGTTACTGTGTTTGTCTGTCTGTCTGTCTTTCTTTCTTTCTTTCTTTCTTTCTTCCTTTCTTTCTTGTACTAGGGATTGAACTCAGAGCCTTAGTCTTGTGAGGCAGGTGTGGGCACCATTGAGTTAAATCCCCAGCCCTATTGTGTTTTTCTTTTAAGACAAAATATGTTAATGTATGAGTTTTGTTTTCTAAACTAAAACCTCAGTATTCAGGTTTAATTGAAGTGTTGGCACTTTGCCATAAGTAAGTGGGTTCTGGGTTGCAGTTGGATGATTGGTCTGTAAAAGGTTTGTCATCACTGGACTATGGTTCCTCCATTTTCTTATGCATTTTTTCCCCCTGGAGTTGATGATTGCCTTTCTGTTTACTTCAATTTCTGTGTACATAATGACACATTGTTTAAAGACAAAGGTACATTCTGAGAAATGCATTGTTAGGAAATTTGGTCATTGTACCAATAGCATAGCATGTACTTACACAAAGTAAGATGATGATGATGTTACTAGATAATATCTTATGGGACCACTGTGTTGCACATGGTCTATTGTGCACCAAAATGTTGTGTACCACCTGCCTGTACTTATGAATTTAGTCCTTAATCTTCGGTCATACCTCTATCCATCAGGGGCTTAGTTGCAAAAACTGGAATACTTTCTGGTTTGAAGAAGAATTTGTTACAGGGTGTTTACTAGCTCCAGAATCTTCAGGAGGGAGGAGAGTCAGGCTTGGAGGTTGCACAACCAGGGGCAGGGCTGGATGTCAAAAATGCCAATACCTCCACTGCTCTCCCTGAAGATTAGATGCCTCATTCTCTACCTTTCCCTGAAAATGGCTTCTGTTTCTTTGCATTGTTTTCTCTACAGATGAAACCTTCCGTTGATGCAACCCACTGGTGGGGCTAAGGTCACAGTTTCACATCTTAGCTACAGAGAAGGCTGGCTCATTTCATCCAGGAGTTCCCTTTGATATCTTTGTGGATATTTTCCTTTCCTCTCTCCTGTGCTAGCCTGTTTCAGAAGAGAGAGAGAGAGAGAGAACATTTCTGATTTTCCAAATTCAGAAATATCCTATTCTTATAGTTAATTGATGATTTAACAGTTTGATAGAAGGTTCTAGATAGAGATAATTTTCCTTCAGAAATTTGAATTGCTCCATTATCTTCTGGCTTCTAATGAGCAGAAGTTCAATGATTAAATTTAATCATTCCATGCCTTCATGTGGGTCTGCTTGCATCTGCTATGCTGGTGCTTGGTGAGCCTGTTAATCTGAAAACCCAGGCTTTCATCTTGAATTATTTCTTTGGTGTTTTCTCCCCTCTGTTTTCCTTTTCTCTTTTTCTGGGATGTCTGTTATTTTGATGTTGGACTTCTTAAAGTTACTCTCTCATTTTCTCTTCTATTTTTTCTTTATCTTTTGTTCTACTTTTGGGGGAGATTTCTCATCTTTAACTCCCAAATTTATTTCTGCTCTATTAAGTTTTTGTTGTTGTTGTTTCTGTAAATGTTTCTTTCTTTTTCTTTTTCTTTTTCAAGACAGAATCTTATTCTGATTCCATGGACCTAGTATTTTTTCTAATCTCTCAGTCTAAGATCTAACTGCGAAATTAATCATCTATTTCTGGCTTAATGATTTTTCTCTTCCTGTATCATTTCTGTTCCCACCAGATTGATTTTCTTGGCCTGTCTTTCATGTTAAGTTTTTTAAAAGATACTTGGTAACCCTTCCTTGTCCAGTCTTATCTAGAAGTCCATTCAAAAGGCCTACTGGCAGCTCTGATCACAGGAGTGTGCTGTCATTTGCAGGCCTTATTTAAAGGTGGTGGTTTCCAACTTTTCCTACACATTAGAATCACCTGGGGAGCTTTTATTTTAATTTATTTTTTGGAGGGGGGAGGTGTTTGGCTCCTCCCTCAACTAATTAAATCAGAATTTAGGAGCTCTAGGATTGGTAGTTTTAAAGCTCCCCAGGTAGTTTTACTTGAAGAGAGGTGACCCTAGCTCTTGGATGATTTAGCGCAGCTGTGTTGAGAAACAATCACAACAGCAGAAACAGAAGTCGATTCTGGAAACTTGTAATCATATGTGTCAAATACAATACACTGCTTCCCCTCCTCTGAATGAAAATGGTGGGAGATGAAGTGGAGTGAGTGTCAGAAAGTGTGTTTCCCCTGACAGGAGGTAATTCTCCTTGACATATTCCCTGGGATAAAAGCAGAAGAAACTTCTTTTCACATCTGTCATTCATCCTTAGAGGACACAAGACAAATAATGTTGGTATGCAGAGCTCTGTTCCCTTGAATTGGTCAGGTTGCCCTGTGAAGAATTTTCCAACCTCTTGCCTTTGTTTCTGCCACGCTCTGAGATCTGAGCGAGGGAAGGAGTCTGTGGGTCTTGATATCCAATCTTTAAGCTGTAATTGAATTTCCTGTTTTGGGTACTGTTCCCCCCACCCACCCGGGTCCTCGAGGTCCCTGGGGCAGGGCTGGCTGTTTGACTTTCTAGAGCCTCAGCATCCGGTTCTCCACTGAGGTGGCAGGGGTGCTGTGCTGAGGAGGAGGAGGATTGGGTTTTGGCTCCTGGTGTCACCCTGTACCAGGCACCTCTGATCTACCAATCCCTCTCTCTTGGGTGAGTGGGGATTCCATAGTGTACATCAGCTTGGGCCTCAGCTTCCTCTCTCAGCTTCCTCTCTCAGCTTTGTTCATCTGTTATCAGCTTTCAAAACGGCACTCCTGCTGTTTCTCGTTCTTCTTCTTCTTGTGTGTCTATTCCTGTGTGTGTGTGTGTGTGTGTGTGTGTGTGTGTGTGTGTGTAGTACTGGGGTTTGAACTGAACTACAGCCCTAGGCTTTACAGTTTTTAAAAAAATTTTTAGACAAGTTCTTGTTTAATTGCTAGGTTGACCAGGCTGAGCTTGAACTTGTGACCTCCTGCCTTAGCCTCCCAGAGTGCTGGGTGTCTATTCCTTTAAGGATCCCTTTATAGAACGCAATGGTAGAGTATACTCAAGAGTGTACTTAGCATTGTTTGAGGCCCTGGATTCAATTTCCAGATGCTCCCCCAATCCCTTTATGATTTGAATGGTATTTGAATCATAGGTGACTGTGTTCCATCTATCATTTTTCACTGGATATGTTCACCATTGCCACAGGAAGAATTTGTCCTATCAGTGTGTCCCATCAGTGTGGACATGTGAGCTGTTTTAATTTTAGGGAAGGGCTCATTTTACAATTTTAGAATTAATTGTTCAGGTATAATTTATTGTCCACAAGACACAGATTTTGCTGTGCACTAAATGGTCTTTTGGAACCTTCTAGGATGGTGGGGCTGGTGAGAGAGGAAAGATTCTTTTGAGTACTGATGAGACAAACTTTCTTTTTCTTTTTTAATATATATATTTATTGGTACATTTTAGGTATAAAATACATTTACATTTATCATTGGGTGTTTGTACCTGAACATGATGTATCTTAGTTTTAAGTTTTTCTCCCATTACCTGTGCACCCTTCACCCCCTCCACCCTTCCCTATTTACACAGAGTTTGATTCCATTTTTTTTTCTCATAATTTTTTCTTTCCCTTCTTCCCTTTCCCCTTTCCCTTCCACCATCCCCAAACCCTTGGACCTTTTCTTATTTCAAATTGTCAATCATTCATTTTAATCATTTTCATCCTTATTTACACTTTCAATTTCTCACACTAGAGAAACTATTTGGTATTTACACATGTGTGTCCTATTTTTTTTCAATTAAGAGCATAGCCTCAATATGCATCCATTTAGCTATAAATGTCTCTAGTTTCTCATTCTTTATGGCTGAGTAGTACTCCATTTTATAAAAAAAACACATCTTTATCCAGTTTCCAGTCAATGGGCACTTGGGCTGTTTCCAAGCTTTAGCAATTGCAAACTGTGCCACTATAAACATGGGTGCACATATATCGCTGTGGTATGATTCTTTTAATTCTTTGGGGAAGATTCCCAGTAGGGGAATAGCTGGGTCAAATGGGACCTGTAGTCCTAGTTCTTTGAGGTATCTCCATACTGACTTCCACAGTGGTTGCACCAGTCTGCACTCCCACCAACAATGGAGCAGGGTTCCTTTCTCTCCACACCCCCGCCAGCATTTGTTATTGGTTAATTTCTTGATAGCAGCCATTCTTTGTGGGGTGAGGTTGAATCTCAGTGTTGTTTTCATCTGCATGAGACAAACTTTTTAAGAGTTTACTTGATTCCCATTTAGCTCAGAATGTTGTGGAATGTCTCACAGATGCTGCTGAGTCTTGAGCAGGGATTTAGGGCACTTCTCTTGCTCCATGTGGCTTTTGGTTCATAATTGCTGTGTGAGTTTGTTTTATGGACCATGTTTTCAGGAGAGCTAGACTTACATGTTTGATTTGGTTGTGAACATTGCTTCCCATCTTGAATGATGCCAGGCTTTTAAAAACATCTTTAAAATTTGTAATTTTTTTTTCTTGTTTTTGGTACCTGGGATTGAACTCAGGACCTTGTGTTTGCAAGTCAGGCACAGTGCCACTGAGCTAAATCCCTGGCCCTAAATTTTTTATTTTTCATTTTTATTTTTTATTTTACTTTATTTTTTGGTACCGGGGATCAAACTCGGGTCCTTGCGCTTGTGCAGCAGGCAGTGAAACCACTGAGCTAAATCCCCGGCCCAAATTTTTTTATTTTTTGAGACAGGGTCTTGCCTTGTAATTCAGGGCGGCCTTGTACTCATGGTGATACTTCTGCCTCAACCTCCTGAGTGCTGGGATGACAGGAATGCACCACGATGCCAGATTTTGAAAGTTAACTCTAGGCCATGGCTTGAGGAATTTATTTGACTGAACTAAAACAAGGCAGAGTATCTATAGCCAAGCCCGGGTCCTGAGCCTATGTTGGGGCCCCACCTGTAGCAGAGCCCACCTGGCCGGCTTCTTCTGGGACCTGCTACTTTGTTCTCCCTGATGGGGTTGGGGGCGTGAAGGAGGATAAATGGTAAAAAGACACAGAGTCAGTTTAGCATGCGGGCAGCCCGAGGGCTCTTGCCTCTAGTTGGCAGAGGAACCCCCAAGTCTGACTTGTCTGGCCTTTATTCACCCAAACATGGGTACAAGCGATCAAAAGTAACACAAGACTCAGCTGCTTTCTGATATCCCTTAGTACACACTCTGGTAAACAACTTTACCTCAGCTGTCTGGAGTTTTCCTTAGAACCTGTAATATGCAATCGCCCTGGAGTGCAGCCTTTCTCCTTTGTGCTCACAGAGGAGGCCAATCAGACCTCAGTTCTCCTCTGGTCTCCGACAAGAATCCACATTGTGGATTTGCAGAGAGGTACCATGAAGTAGCCGTCCAGTGGTTCTGTTTTAGAACCCGGGGTTCAGGCAGAGGAAGAGGTAAGTGGAGGGGCAGGGGCTCCCTGGTCGGCCTGTTACAGAGGAGCAGGTATAGCTCTGGCTTGACTTTTTTTTGGTACCAGGGATCGAACTTGGGTCCTTGCACTTGCAAGGGAGGCGGCAGAACCACTGAGCTAAACCCCTGGCCCAAAAACATGCAGTTTTTTGTTTTGTTTTTTTTTTGTAGTACCGGGGATTGAACTCAGGTTCTTGCACTTGTGCAGCAGGCAGTGAAACCACTGAGCTAAATCCCCGGCTAGCTCTGGCTTGATAAAGGACCAGACAGACTCTGGTTTGAGTCAGACCTCAGACAGCAGGTGGGGAAGGAGCCCAGGTATCTGGGCCCTTGGCTAATGGGCAGGTGGCCAAGTATATGAATTTTTGATGAACCAGGGCAATGCTTCATCTTCTCTAAGGCAGAGGAGGTGCTGAGGAATAGAAAGAAACCATGTTGTAAGACCTGGACCTGGGTCTTGTTAGTTGAGAGAGATATCCCTTTTCTCAGCAAATATTTCTGGAAAGGGCCAGATAGGAACTGTTTTAGGCAATATGGATCTTAAGATTTCTGTTGCATTTTCTTTTTCTTATCCTGTTACCCGCCCCCACCCCCCAGCTGTGAAACTGTAAAACTATCCTTCACTTGCTGGTCACACAAAAAGAGTTGCAGGCTGAATTTGGCCCCAGGGCTATAGTTTTCCCAGCCTTCATCACATCACTTTGTTTTTTTTCCCTCACTGAGTCTCTCACAGTCTGAGTTATTATCTTATTTTATTTATTTTGTTTCTCTGCCATTATGTGATTGCCACAAGACTTACACTCTTGGCTGCTTAGTTCTCTGTGGTGTCCTTGAGGATGAGGGTACTGGTTGGCACTGGGGGGCCACTCCAGTATCAGTGGAATGAATACATGTGTTATCAATTCCTGCTTCATCTCTGGTAACTCACCTGTGAGATGAGGGACCTTCCAGAACATTCCAGTACATTCTGAGAGTCTCATTCACAGAGGGATGTGGGAACTTGGGTCTACCTTACAGATGGCTTGGGAAGCTCCTGGGTACAGTGAGAGGTAAAGCAGACAGGCTTGGGAGCTGGTCTGCTCTCCTCTGCAGCATTGGGCCATCCTGACCATGTGCACAGAGGGACTTTTCTGTGAAAAGACCTTTTCAATTCTCTGTTGATGGTTTGTGTTCCCCATAGGCATGATAGCCATCTTATTTAGCAACTGATGTGAGCACAGGGCTGTCCAGTCAGGACCCAGACTACTGTGAACAACTGTTTCCTCACCCTGTTTCTCCAGTCTTGGCCCAACCGATCCCCTCTACCTGGGCTTTTTGCCATGACAAACTTCTCAGCTTTTCACAAACATTCCATGCCTCACTTCTTTGTTCATGCTGCTTCTTACATCTGGAATGTCTTTTCCCAAGGCTTCTTTTCTTTTGCCAGATGAACTTTTATGTATGCTTTAGGGCCTGACTCAAGTGTCAGCTCCTCTGTCCCCTGGCACACTCAGTTGCTGCCCTATCTGCTTTCCCATGGTTCTTTAACCCTTCTTGGACATCATGCTTCTATGGTATGATTGCCACTGACTTGGGTTTGTCTCCTCCTCCAGCCTTGGTCCACAGCGCCTGGCTTCTAAGAGCACTCAGTACAAGTTTACAGAATGAAAGGATGATATTCACATGGCAGATTTGGGGGGAACGTACGACTGGGCTCAATCTGAGATTTCTTTTCCTGGGTTGTGACACTTGGCTTCATCACAGATGCAACTGGGTGTTTTTGTGAGAATCTCAAGTGTTGAGGGAATTGGATGGCAGACCTGGGCAGCTGGTCCTTCAAGAACTGGCACCTACTTTAATGGTGCCTCAGGCCCAGGGTGCCATCTGGATGAGGCAGGGCTTCCAGGCTGAGGGCAGGATGATGGGCTGGGTCCAGCCTGGGCTATGAGGCCTAATTCACTGCTCATCAGGCAAGCCACCTCCTCTCTCTGGCCTTGGCTTCCCACTTTTTCATGAAGGGCTCTAAAGTCCCTCTGGGCTTCCTTCCAGAGCCACAACATCAGTGATTTCCCAAGGGAAAACCTGGTCTTCAAATTGGATCCTCTCTTGCAGATCCAAACACCACCCAATCCTTATATGCCTCCACCTCCAGAAGGCCACCTCCTGCTCCAAGTCACATTCCTCTCTGGGACCTCTGTCCTCTAAGACACATGCTCACAGTGCTGCTGCAGCTCTGGAACAGCCACTGTTGCCGGGCATGGGGCTGTTGTCCAGTGCCAGGCATGGTCTAAGTGTGCACCTGGCACATTGTGAAGCTCAGTGTTTACAACAATCTCCTCCTCATTTTACTGAGGGTTCAGAGAAGTAATTTGACCAGCTGTGGTGAGTGCCTTGGTCCATGTCTGAGGTCAACTATAGACCATTTCTGCATGAACATGTGACTTCCTGTCTCTGGCTCAGGGAGTGTCTGGTCTGAGGACTGGGCTGATCTGAAGTGCCATGGAGTTGGCACCCTGGAGAATGCCCCAAGTCCCTGATCAGTGAGGGCAAAGCTTGGCTGACAAATACCACAAGTCCATGTCCTGATAGGACAGTTCAGGAGGTGGTGATCTACCCAGTCTCTCTGGGCTCCCTGTAGGGCTGAGCTACTCATAGTGGTAAATGTACATTAATTTACCTTTTGTTGGCTTTCTTCCTTCTCCCATCATACTTCCCCAGTCCCCCATCCTTGTTTCCTGGGATTATACCCCAGAGAAATTACCTGCACCCAAATCATTATGTCAGAGTTTACTTTTAGGGAACTCAGGTTAAGCTCCTTACTCAAGAGCCCCCATCTGCTAAGTGGTCAAGCTGGATTTGACCAGGTCAGGGTGACCCACCCGGTCACCATGTTGGTAGCTGGGCTGGGGAAACTGGTTGGGTCTAGGTCAGAAGCTCCTGGTGACAGAGCTGAGATTTTTGGTGTTTATGGCCTCAGTAGCTGATTTCAGTGTGACCTGGATGAGTTTTCCATGGATGTTTGCTGAGTGTCTTAATTACTTTCTTGTTTCTGGAATGAAATACTTGACACTCACCAGTTAAAGGAGGAAAGGTTTATTTCAGCTCACAGTGTATAAGGGTTTTAGTCCATAGTCAGCTGGCTCAAAGGGAAGGTGGCATGACAGAAGGGCACTGAAGAGGAGAAACAGTCTATGGTAAGGCAGGCAGGAGGCAGCAAGCAGTAAGCCTTCTTTTCCTTTTATTTCATTCAGGCTATGAGCCTATTGGATGGTACTATCCACACCCAGGTTTATGCTACCAATCCATGGACTAATTTACTTATCACATACCCTTAATCCATATTCACACACTCTAGATCCAGCCACCTGCAAAAAGCTCCACGTATGAGGACATGAGGCTTTGGGGGTGGGGGTGGGGATCTAGATACAAGCCATAACACTGAGGGAATGTGGTTTCTTTCCAGGAAATCTGAAGCCAAAGCTAGAGAGTGGGAAAGGATTTGGGAGACGCCACCCTGGCTTTGTCTCTGGTCACTGATATGTTTCTCCTTCTCAGGCCCACTCTCTGTCCTAGAAGCTGCCTGTAGGTTAGCTACTGCCTCTAGGTTTCGTGAACTTGGCCAAGGAAGAAGGGTCTTCTGAGGAAGGGACCAGCTCAACCTGCTTAGCAGGCCCTGTGTAGACCTGAAGGGTATGGACATCCTGGTCCCTGCCCTGAAGGTCAGAAAGTGGCTTGGTAAACCCAGTTGACATTCCTGAAGCTAACTATTTGAGGCCTACAACATTTCTGCTTTTTAAAAAAATTATTCATTAAGTTTATTGGTACATTTTAGGTCTGCAATATGATGACATTCATCATTGGGAATTTGTACCTTTACATGATGTGTCTTGGTTATTTTTTCCCCATTCCCCTGCCCTCCCTTTAACCCCACCCCCCTGATTTACAAAGACTTTGTTTCTGCTTTTTCCTTTGCTCGTATTTTTTTCCTTTCCCTTCTTTCCATTCCCCTACCTTTCCTGTTTCCCCTTCCCCTTTGCCCCTTTTCTTCCTATTTCACATTATCTATTATACATTTTGATCCCCATTTATACTTTCAGTTTCTCACACTAGAGAAACTATTCAGTATTTAGACATGTGTGTCTTATTTATTTCACTTAAGAGTATCGCCTCAATCCATGATGTTTCTGCTTTAAATGGAGGGCTGGAGACTCTGAAGTGCTTACGGCTTTTCAAACAGGTTCTCCAGCTGGCCTCCATGCCACCCCCCAACCTCTTGCTGGGGCCTTCTACTGGGGGCTTCTGCTGGATGAGCCCAACAGGGAGCTGAGGCCATGGGGATAGATCAGCCCTGGGGCACGGAGCTGGACTGAGAAGGATGTGGAGGCTGTGGGAGATATCAGCCTGCAGGGTGTCTGGAGCCCCTGGCCTGCAACTGTACCTGTGACATTCCAGAGGCAGCAGCCCATTTGGGGGACTGTGGATAAACTCAGGGGTGCTCTGCCAGAGTTACATCCCCAGCTCTTAAAAATTTTGAGACAGAGCCTCATTATGTTGCCCATGCTGGCCTCGAACTTGTGCTCTTCCTGCCTCAGCATCCTGAGTAGCTGGGATTATGGGCAGGTATCACACTGCCTCCTGTTTAATCAGAGAACATGCTGTCCTGAAGGGTGGCAGGTGGAGCTGGGTGCAGAGCCTCCCTTTCGACTGGATGCCTTCTCTCTGCAACTTAAGGCTGCCGTGAAGCTCCACATTGAAGTAATTTCTCAATTTGCTCCTTGCTTGTGTTTCACTGACCTTGAAAGTGCCATTGTCCAGGACCGGCGCTAATGGACCTTTACACAGTGACAATAAAATATCTCAGCTCTTGGAAAACAGAAAGGAGAAGGCGCCTCCAGTGATGGTGTGTGCACTCCAGTGTCTTCTCATGGAAGAGTGATGTGACTGACTCCCCACTTACCCCACAGAACCTTGTCTCCACCCCCCATCCTGCCCCTCTGAGGCTGGAAATGGCACTGCGTTAAAAAACCCGTCAACAGTAGTGCAAACGTCACCTTCCCCCACTGAGTAATGTAATGGCCGATAGCTGATTTGTTTTTATGTCCTTTCCAACTGAACACAGAATACCAAGAACAGAGGGAAAGTTGGCCACGACAATCTATTGAGGGGAAAGGACCCTGCTGGTGGATGCAGTTGGCATGGTCAGTGAGATTTCTGAGATCTGGAAGATGCTTTTAGCTACGGAGCTGGATCTCACACTCTACCTAAGACTTGTTCTTTCCCTCTACTTGTAGCATGTCGCTGCCTGGGAGCTGGGCCTCTGCAGGTGGTCTGTTACTCGTGCCCTGATCTGGGCCTGGCTAGTCCCACCTGGCCAGAGGGTGGAAATGAATCAACTTGCACTACAAACCTCTCCAACCCGACCTGGGAAGGAGTAACAGCTTAGCTGGTGTCCTGAGCCGTGGCCTAACTGCTGTGGGCAGCTGGAGGGAGCTTCAGTGGGATGGGGCGACCCAATGCGGGGTGCCTGGTGGGGGACTGAGCTGCCTCTGAGCCAGGACTGCAGAAGGTGTGAATGCAGAGAAGAGTTCTTGGGTGGTCAGAGAGCCTCGCTTAGTCAGAACACTCAACCCAGCAAGCTGAGCTGTGGAGTAGAGCTGCAGCATCCTCTCCCTTCTGACCTGGATGTCAGGACACTCTGGAGCGCATGCTGGCTCTGGCCTCTCTGACTTTTTGTGGAACCTGGTCAAGCCTTTCTCCAGATTTCTCAGCCACCCCACCGGAGTTGCTCATGACATGTGGTTCCTGCTGGCTTTGATAGCTCAGAGTCGCTCTCTGCCTGGGGTCCCTTTGCTCATGTCTGAGCCCCACACTGGCGACAGCTCCGCACACCCAAGGCCTCCAAGCTCTTTCCAAGGCACCTCTGTGCCCTGTCTGCTAGGGTCTCATCGCCCCTCCAGGGGTCCCGAGATGTGCTTGGGATGGGTGACTTGCTCCTGGAAGAGGGCATGGGGACTGGATCATCTGGGGTTGCTGATAAAGAACGTGTAGCACCTCTGCCAGGAAACTTCACACTTGACCCATGTCCTCAGTCCCGTCTGAGCCTGTCCCCTCTGAGGAACAAAGCATGCCCCTGACCTGTACAGCTGCAAATGGAGAGGCTGAAGGTGACCCAAACGCATGATCTTGCAGCTCTGAGGCTCAGGGGTGATCTGCTTCCTTACCTTTTTTGGCTTCTAGACGCGTCTGCAATCCTTGGGTCCTGGCTCAGCCTCCATCTTCAGAGGCAATGGGTTGAGACTCCCTCACACTGCACATCCCTCCCGCTGCTGCTTCCTCTGCCCCACTGCCCCACTCCACCCCCCTTTCCACTTTTAAGGACTTGTAGCATTGGGTTGAGCCTGCTGTGGTTTGGACACAATTCTTCTCCCCCAAAGCTGCTGGTGAAATTGGGTGGCCACTGTGGCGGTGTTTGCTGGGAGGTGGCTCTGTCAAGGGTGACCAGGTTGTTGGAGAGGAATTCCTGTCTCTCCTGTGAGTTCTCACTGTGTGGGACTGGCTTAGTCACCACAAGAGCAGGCTGGTATAAAGTGAGTCTACCCTCCAAGTGTTGCCTCCTCTGCACATATCCGTTTGCCCTTCTCTTTTTCTGCCATGAGCTGAGGCAGCATGAATCTCTCACTGGAAGCTGAGAAGAATTTTGTGCCAGACTTTTGGACTTCCAGCCTCCAGAACAGTGAGCAGAAATCAACCTCTATTCTTTTTTTTTGATACTGGGGATTGAACTCGGGACCTTGTGTTTGCGAGGCATGCGACAGAACCACTGAGCTAAATCCTCAACCTCTATTCTTTATAAGTCACCCAGTCTCAGGATCCTGTTAGAGCAACAGAAAATGGGCCAAGACAGGGCCCATTCAGATAATCTAGTCCAGTGGTGGTGAACCTTCGCACATGTGCTGCAGTGGGCTGTTTGTATCGTTGAAAGTCCTAAAAGGTTCGCCATCACTGATCTGGTCTAATCTCCCCATTGCAAGGGCCCTTTCCTGATCCACACCTGCAAGTCCCACAGCGTGTAAGGCCACGCATCCACAGCTCTAGGGATCGGATGTGGACATTAGTGGGGGCCATTATTTTGCCTCCCACCCCACCATGAGGCTTGGGCCTCCTCTTTGGAGCCCCCCCTGACTGCACCAGGTGTCAGGTGTCACACGCCGTGTGACAGAGCTCGTGGGTAATCACTATGGTGGTTAATTAGTGGTCAACGTGAGTGGGGACGCCCAGCTGAATTGAGTTAGGGAGGTTCTGGCCGTGGAAAACCCACTTAAGGAGGACTGTTGTCAGAATGGGGTAAAAGGATAACGGGAGAGGAGGATTTCATGTTGATTTCCCCCAGAGAAGCTTCGGCTGCTCTCCTCAGAGGAGCTCTGGTCCTCGCCTTCCAGAGGGATGGCTGCTGCTGTCTTCAGAGGAGCTCTGGTCCTTGCCTTTGTCTTGAGCTTTGTCCCTGGCTTTTGGCACAGACTCTGGCTTCCAGCACCTGCCTCCCGCCTGCCTGCGCAGCCTCTCTAGCCTCCAGCACCGGCTCTTGCAATTTCCGGTGCAGACTCCCCAGTCTTGCATCGCAGATTCCTCAGCCTCCTGTTATGGACTGACTTGTACAGGACATTGCCCTGGGATCCAGGCCCTCGGGTGGAGCCTTTAGATCTCTAGTGCATGGACAGATCTCTCGCACTCTTCTATATTTGACCCTGTGGGCGGATATTGTCAGCTAATCTTGTAAATTTCTGTGTCCTGCAGTAAATCTGTTCTCTTGCAAACACTCACTACAACAATCGCTTTCCCTAACCAGGATTATGTGGGCAGAAACCTTAACAACTGTCTGGGTCTCTAGGGTCTAGGGGCTGGCAGATGAGTTCATAGCTGACCCTGGGGACTGAGCAGCTCCAAGCTGTCCGAAGAATGGAGAGTTTCTCTGGGGACTTGGCAGGAGCAGGAAGCTAGCCCCAACCATGCTTGTGCTGGTCCATTTCTTTGGTCCTTGGCCTGCAAGCATGGATCCTAACCCAATCAAGGTGGAAAGACTGAAGCTCTGAGAGGTACAGGGACTGCCTGGGTTCCAGGGGAAGTGACAGAGTGCAATTCTGGGTTACCAGGCTTCCCCACCTGCCACTCATCCTCTCTCCCTACCTTACTGTTTTCTACAAACTTCCACTCCCCAGAGCCAGAGTTCAGTTCTAAGCCCCAGCGCCTCAGAATGTGACTTCAGTGTGACTAGGGTCCCTGAAGATGGAATTCATTAGGATCAGGGTGTTGTGCATCAAGGTGGACCTTACAAAGGGCAGTCCTGATGGAGACCCACACAGGCAGAAGGCCACATGAAGGCCTGCAGAGATGGGGGAAGCTTCCGCAAGCCAAAGGACACACAAATTGCAGCCCCCAGCAAAAGCCAGGAGAGAGGTCCAGGACAGATATCCCTCGCTCTGCCTCAGAAGGAACCAAGCTGCCCGAGAGAGCAATTTCGGATTTCTGGCCTCCTGAACTGAGGCAATAAAGTTCTATTGCTAAAGGCACCCAGTTTGTGGTGCTTTTTGAGAGCAGCCCTAGCAAACTGAGACCCTACCTGTGAGCAGTGGCCTAGGGTCAGGGTCTCTAGCAGCTGCTGAGCTGGCCCTTCCTGAGCCTTCGGGCTCTCACCCCCTTTCTCTCCCCTCTGTGGCCCTAGGCACCCAGGCCTTCTACATATTCATTTTAACAGCTTGATTGGGGTGTGACAGCTGTCAACACACTGTGAGCAATATGGCAGTCTGAGGGGCTTTGACTATGTACGTAGCCACGCAGCCACCACCCTTGTCAAGGTAATGAATAGACCTGCTCCCCTAAAGTTTCCTCATTCCCTACTCCCATCCCAGGCAATCACTGCCACTATCAATTACTTTGCATTTTCCAGAATTTTATATTAGTGGAAATCTCCAGTAGGTACTCTTTTTTTTTTTTGGTACCAGGGATTGAGCTCGGGTCCTTGAGATTTCGAGGCAGGCGGCAGAACCACTGAGCTAAATCCCTGGTCCCCAGTAGGTACTCTTTTTATTTTGATTCTGGGCTATAGGAGCTACCTGGCCCTCCTGCCATAGGTCTGACCTTCCCTCCTCCTGTGGTTCCTTTTTCCACCTCTGGCTAGCATCTCTCAGGTCTCAGCAGTTCCTCACAGAAGCCTCCCCTGGTCTCTAGACTGAAGACCCTTGCAACACAGTTTGCTGGCATTTCCCCCTGCTACTCAGCACAGATGGAAGTCAGCATCATCTGTGGCCCATTAATGGCTGGCTGGCTACCAACCTCTGCATGCCAAGGGGTAGCCATGATGGATTCTGCTCGCCACTATCCCTGGCTCCTGGCACCCACACGACACAGAGGTGCACCTGATGAACAAAGACATGCCTGTGCGATGGAAATGGCAGCAGCTGATCTCTGTGGCTAGCCTGGGTCAGTCCTGCTGTCTGTTCCAGTGACCTTAGCGGGAGGCGGTTAAGCCTTCCTTTCTTCCTTCTGATTCCTCTATTTCCTCCTCTTCAAATGGGTGCAGTAACAATGCCCACCTCACTGGGATGTTGTAAGGTTGAAGGGAAATGATGCATGCAGAGAATTTCAAAAGGCCCCTGCCACATAATTAACACTCGATTCCTGATGGTCAGCGTTCTGCAGGCTGTCAGGCTGTCCTCCCAGAGCTGAGCTTCTGACTCTCCTTCTGAATGATGGGGCTGCAGGGCCATGTCCCCCCTTCTTGCTAACAAGCTTCACGGTTACAAGCCTCTTAGTGGTTTAGTAATGCTGGAGAATTAGCAGAGCATGTTAAATCCCCCATGTGAGCTTGGTTCTGTTCCAGCATTGGGCTTTTAGAAGTGCTGACAGTGCTATGCTCTCCTGAAGTCCTCTCCCTGGGAACTCCGGCTGGAGTTATTTGGTGCAGATACTTATGCAGTTGAACCCATGAATAATGGCGCTGCAGGCCCATTGAGAGGTGGAGTCTCCAGCTGGGCAGCTGTAGTTGTGGACAGTGGGCTTCCCACTGACCTGACACCCACGAAGCCTCGCAGATTCCACGGCCCCTCAGCCTTCTCTGCAGTCTCCGAAGACTGTCTGGTGTAGGCTAAAGACAGACTGGGACAGGCTTTTGGGTGAGAAGGTTCATCCAGGTTGATGTGGCTATGGCCATATGAAGGCTGCATGAAGGCAAGGACAGGGGGTGCTGACCTCTGAGGAACCTGGGGACATGTTGGGCCAGGTCTCAGTGGGGTTTGGGCTCGGGGCATAACTCTGAACGTTGTAGTCTATGAGAACAGGTCTGCTCTGAAGTATAGTCATGTACAGCCTGGGTGACTACACATGGCCACCCTGTCTGGACTGCTGGTTTGGGGATTAGTGTTTCAAGGCAAGAGCTCAGCCCCTTGAGAACGTGGAGGAAAGCAGTGCTAAATGAGAAAAAAGCTGCTGATCTGTGGGGAGAGCAGGTGGCACAGAGCCCAGCCCCTCCACCAAAGCTGAGGACCTCAGGCCCTCGTGGAACCTCTATGGTTTCACCTGTATCACAGGGAAGTCAGAATGTCCACCTCCCTGTGTGGTGTCGTTGGGAGACCATGGGAGCTGGGGCTCACAGAATCTTTGTAATCTGCTGGACAGAACAGGCAGGCTGTTGCTCGAGGCCTTGTATTCCAGAGGACGCACTGTAGCTGTCCCTGGGAGAGACCCTGCACCATCACCACCTCTGTGTAAGATGTGGTTATCTGGGGCCTCCTGGAGACTGGAGCCAGCATCAGAGCCAGAGCCCTACACAGTGTGTGTAGGGGGCAAAGGGGGCCCCAAAGGAGGCTGAGCCTCCTCCCAGACAGCCTCCTGTTCCTGGGAAGTTCTGCAGCAGGTGTTTGTGTATCCCCAGCCGGCTTTGACATACACACACATAACCCGCTGATTCATGGGTCCTGTGGGGCCCAGTGTCTGTGGGGATCCACTGTCACAGGACCATAGTGAGGCTGGCCAGGGTCACTGGGGGAAGTTCAAGTGTGACACCTCGTCTTGGGTATCAGTGGCAGAAAGGAATATTCTTGGGGTACCCATGTCTTCAGGAGTAGGGTGTCATGGGGCTCTCCTCCCCAGACTCTCCCTTGCTCCGTGCTCAGTGCCAGTCTCTCTCTGGCGGCCTGTGTGGCTTCCTTCCCTGCCTCCCCCTCTGAGTGGACACAAGGCAGGGTCCCTTCCTACCCTGGCATCTTTCTCGACCTAACCTCCCTCCCCCTGCCCTGTGTCAGCATCTCAAAATCCCCTAAACTGAGCTACTGAAGCAGGTAGAATGTGGAGAGTGAAGACTGCAGATACTGATAATTCATTATCTTTTCCTTTTGTTCCTATGATATATATTATTCTTAATAACCCTCACATGATAACTTGGCAGGGTTGGTATTACTATTTCGATTTTACAGATGAGGAAACAGGCACGAGGAGGCTAGGACCCACACTCCTGACCACACAGTGGGCTCCCCCAGCTTCACCGGAAAGCTGGTCCCTCTTCTGCCACTTCTTTTCTTTCAAGGGCCACCTGTTTGAGGAAGCCTCCAGCCCTTTAATTTGTAGGACTGCACTGCTCACAGTACTCTCATTTATTTCTCCCTGACTTGGACTCCATCCTGCAGAGCCTGGGTGGGAGAGCAGGGTACCCATAGGAGCCCTGGGAGGTGCCCTGTCACAGTCTGCTCAGGCTGCCAGAACAAAACAGCACAGGCCGGGCCCTTAAGTAGACAGCCGCTCCTCAGTTCTGTTTCTGGTGGCTGTGGGGAATCCTGTGATGGCATTCTAACCCTTACCAGGAGTGTGACCTCTTGTTTGTGCCTCTCAGCCTCTATTTTTTCATTTGGGAAATAGGAATAATGGTAGTACCTGATTCTCCAGGTAACTTTGTGGAGAATATTAGGTGATTTATATACTGGCACTGTCCCTGGCACATGGTCAGTAAATGCCAGGGGCTGGCTGAGGGCAGGATGACATGGAGCCTGGAGCACACATCCTTGGGTGCAGGATGAGGTGGGATTTGGGGTGGTGTGTGCCCTGCACTTTATAAGAATCAGTCCCCACGATGGGCTAGAGAAGTTGGCAGTTGCTTTGCTGAGCTGGGCTGAGACAGGAGGGAAGGAGGGGATAAGTCTTAAGGTCCCTCAAGGTCATGGAAAGGCAGGGCCAGTCAGGTGTCCAGTGAGCTGTGTCAGTTCAGAAATGGCACCCATGCTTTGAGGCATGGACAGCCATATTGGAGGGTCAGAGGTCAGAGGAAGGGTCAGAGGTCAGAGATCAGAGGGAAGGCTTTCTTGGGGTCACCATCCTCATGTCCCTAGTTAAACATCTTCATCTCTGTGTCCCTCCTCTGCTGACGGGTGAGGCACAACTCTAAAGCTTGGTGGTTCTAAATGAAGTTGGTGGTATTCATGAGTTGGCGAGTCATTTAATTTTTTTAAATAAATAAGATTAAAACAGGGCCAGGGATTTAGCTCAGTGGTTTTGCCGCCTGCTGCACAAGCGCAAGGACCCGAGTTCGATCCCTGGTACCAAACAAACAAATAAGATTAAAACATTTAATTTGGCAGAGTGTTAAGTTTTTTTCTGTATGATCTATTGTAGTGAAGGTCATTTTAAAACATGACAGCTCAGAAAATGAAGAGTCAGGGTGTTTATAAATTAGAATTCTTCTTCCTCCCAGTAGCTGCTGCTTATCTGAAAGCCTTGAGTCCCAGAGCTCACCAAAATCAAGGGTTGGGCTGTTGCTTAATAACCCAAGGGCACTGGTGTTGAGTCTTGTAGCACATGCACCTCACTGAGGGCCCTGGTCAGCTGCTCCAGGGTCCTGTTAAGCGATACACCTGCTAAGAGTGGACAGGTGTCCCCTGTCCCCCAGAACTTCCCCAGAGTACTTTCTGGGTTCCTTCATGGCGTGGGGTGGGAAATGATGTGGGTCCAGGTGCCCACTTGGGACCCCCCTGGATGCTTCTTATGGGCTGAACCAATGCTGTCCCCTCCAAGTCCCCAAGATTCACAGGAGGGTGTCACTATTCCTGCTCCCTTCACCTGTACTCCAGCCTGGGGACAAGATGGAATCTATGTATATCTCCTACTCTCTTACTCAGGACCACACCTTGCCTGATGAAGAGGTGCCAATTGTGTGGCATTTTCCCATGTTGGAAGAAGATCCCGGCCCCAGACTTCCTATGTGCTGAATGCCGGTCCTACCTTGGGCTGATGACATGCAAAGCAAACTCCAGTGGGATTTCTTGACAGAGCCTTATCTTGGGAAGGAGAAGCCATCCAGAGGTGGGAGTTAGGGGTAGGAGCTGGGCTGTCCCGGGTCTTCCTGGCCTGAAGATCCATGCTTCTGCCATCCAGAGTACTTACTTCCTGACACAGGGGCCAAGGGCTAGATATGCAGGAAGTCATTTCACCCACACAACAGCCCCAAGTGGGAGGGCTGTTCTTTCCTGGATTTTCTATGTATGGAAGCTGTGGCCCAGAAGGGCTGTTTTTAACAGTCCATGGGCATGCAGCTATACATAATTGGAATCGGGACTTGTATCCAGACTTGAGGCTTCCCTTCCTTTCTAGCTGCTGCTGCTGCTGGCAGCCCTTGGTGTTCCTGGGCTTGCGGCAGTGTCACCTACATTCTGCCTTGTCTTTACATGGCCCCTCCCTCTGTGTCTGTCTCTGTGTCTTTTCCTATAAAGACACGAGTCATGTTAGATTAAGGGCCCCAGACACTCCAGTGTGACCTCATCTTAACCAATTACAACTGCAAAGTCCCCATGTCTATCACAAATTGGGGTAGAGGGGGCTAGGACAGTCTCTTTGGGGACCTTTCCCAGCAGATGGCTATGGATGGGGGGTTCATTGTAAGCAGCCAGGAAGGTGCTTTCTCCACCTGTCAAGACCTGGCACTAATGCCACATGCTGTGATTAGCATTTATTGAGTGCCTACTGCATGCTAGGGCTGGGCTGAGTGCTCTACAGACACCGCCTTAAGGGTCTCACTGCAGTTCCAGGAGCTGGGTTTCATTGTTATCCCTCCTGGACCAGGAGCCACCTACCAGGTCTCTCCATAGGTAAGTGATGTTTTCTATTTGGAAAGCTGGGGTCTGGGGTGGGTTTTATTCCAGGAAGGGAATAGCAAACACCTCTCTGCCCTCCCTGGTTCTTGCTCTTCTCTGGGCCTCCAGTTGCATCTGCCCCTACATGCTGTCACTTTCCAGGAAGGCTGGTGATGGCTTCTTGTGGTAAAGGGTTGGAATCTTGGGTGCTTCTTCTCCCATGATGGGGAGATCACACAACACTGTCTGTCCTTTAATAGAACCAGGGTGTTTCTGACACAGTGGTTTGTCCCTGAGTGAAGAAATCACAGCTCAGGGACAGGGGTCAGGGGCCTTGACATAGCTTTGATCCAATATGACATTTGTGACAGGCTGTCAGATCATCTGCTGCCCCGAAAGTGACACAGTCTACAGGTTCATTCATTCAGGTCCTGTTTACAGTTATGTCTCAAGAGCAATCAAGTCAGCAAGTAAGACCCTGTGCTTTTACGGGAAACCTAGCCTGTAAAATCACTGTGGTAGGTGACCCTGACAAATTGGGGGTTTGTACTATTCCTGCACTCTTACAGGATTCGAGCACTGCCGCTCTTACTGGCATCAAGGGACAGGCTGGGAAGAGAGCATCAGATTTGGGTTTGAGGTCAGCCTGGGCAGGTTCAGGCCTTAGCCACTTCCTTTATTAGCTTGATGGGACCTCGGGCAAGTCACCTGACCTACTGAGAGTGTCTTCTTGGAGAAATGAGGATAATAATAGTATGGCCATATAGCCCTGCCACTCAGGGGCTGTCTGCCTTTCAGGTGATTAGGCAGGAAATTTAAAAACCTTACACAAGAAGAATATCTTCTATTGGGTCGAAGCAGGAGGAGCAGGTTGGTGGGACGTGTGCCTGCCTGAGGCGGAAATGGGCACCAGGGAGGAACTGTGGTGTCTGTCCCTCCCACCTCCATTTCAAGGAGTGCTTTTGACCCCTCTAGAAGGAAGAAACGAAGTTGCTGCCTTGATAAAAGTAGTGAGGTTTGGGGGCTCAGGCATGATATTGGGGACAGCATGAGATCCTGACTGAAAGCCTGGCACCCCTGGGACCTGGATTGCGGCTCACGCTGAGGAAGCTCGGCTGGCTGGGTGCGTCGGGGAGATGGTGTCCCGAGAACACCACGGCAAGGGGCAGACGGAGCCTTTCCCTGAGGGGCGGCCAGGCAGCAGTGAGGAGGCCAGAGCGGAGGAAGTTGCTGATTGTCCGCCAGCTCCCAGGAGCACCCAGCAGAGGTTACAGTGAGAACCAGCCAGATGTGGGCTCAGTGGCTGTACCCACCTGCAGGTGGCCAGGACACGAGTTAAGTGAGTGTTTACATGAAGGCATTCTGATGGGGTGAAAGTGCTGTAGCCAACTCCAGTGTACCCCACTCTGCTACCTCTTTGTGATCCCCAGCCTCAGTTTCCCCGTTTGTGAAATGAGAATGATGAGAGTGAGCTCCTTCACCAGGATTGTTCTGAGGATCAAATGATGTGTACATTCACATATATTTTATTCCTGTGATATTCAGCGATATCCACTGTCATAAAGCCGAGAGTGCTGCTGTTGGTTGCTGACTCCTGGCCTTGGTATTCAGTGTTGTACGCCCGGGAGGCTGAGGCTTGTATCTGGCTGAGGGGGTAAATGAAGGCTCCTTCCAGGTTCCAGACTTTCTCGTTAGTGCTCAAAGCATGATTGTGCAAAGACCAGTTGGGAACACGCCCACGGACATACTGTAAAAGACTGCCCGGAGCCAAGAGCCAGGGAGGCAGCTGAGCTATGGGGGGGTGGGGCAGCTCTTAGGTTTTGCATCCTCAACCCTCATGGTTATCTTTTTTTTTTTTTTTTTGGTTCTGGGGATTGAACTCGGATCCTTGCGCTTGTGCAGCAGGCGGCGAAACCACTGAGCTAAATCCCCAGTCCCCCCTCATGGTTATCTTGACCGAGCATTATATACTGTTACTCTTTTGCCTGCCTGCCTGCTTTCCTTCCTTCCTTCCCCCTGCTCTTTCTTTCTGTCTCTTTCTCTTTCTTTCTTTCTTTCTTTCTTTCTTTCTTTCTTTCTTTCTTCCTTTCTTTCTTTCTTTCATTCATTCATTCTTTTTTCTTTCCATTTCTTTTTGTGGTGCTGGGTATTGAAACTAGGGCCTTTGCACTGAGCTATATCCCCAGTCTTTATTTATTTACTGACTTATTTTGGAGACAGGGTTTCACTCAGTTGCTCAGGTAGGACTTAAATGTTCCATCCTCCTGCCTCAGACTCTCAAATGCTGGGATTATAGGTGTGTGCTCCCATGGGCAGCTCATAGTGTTACTCTGACTCCCATGTGTAGACAAGGAAATCAGGTCTTAGGGAAGTTAAGTGATGTGCCAGGGTCATAGGGAGGTTAGAGACAAAGCTCAAATTGGAAGCAGGTGGCTTACTCTGGAGCCCAGACTCTCTAGCCATCCTTTTGCAGTTGATAGGAGCATAGACCATGACGCTGGGCTTCCTGTGGGTGGACCCCATCTGCACCTTGCTTCTGGCTAGCCAGCCCTGGACGCTGTTGTACCGCTCTAACAAAGTCATTTCCAAGTGGTAGCTTCCAGGATACACCAGACCCTAGGCTTCCTCCAGGAATTACATGAAGGGATTAGGAGGCAGACTGTTTCAGAATAAATATTGGGGCCCAGAATTATTATTTTTGTAAAATGGGTAAATTTTCCTCTCTTGCTTCCCCACTAGAAGACTCAATTGAATAAGTAAGAGAAAGAACTGCATGTGTTATTTGAAAACTGTTTAGTGCAATTACTGCTACAGATTTTGCTGAATTTGAAAATGATAGATGGCAAATCTTAATTTCCCAAGCTCTCCATCCTGGCAAGCAGTTTGTTAAAGACTAGCGGTGCGGCTAATCACTGGTGCATAATGCCCACCAATACATGGGTTTCCTTTTTATATAACACATTATGCTAATCACCCTGTATTCCATTTTTCAATAAAAGGTCAGCAGAGCACTGTTTGTTCAGAATGTGCAATTTAAACTTCATGTCTGTCATTAGAGATAATCTAGGTTTGCTGCATCAAGTGGGGTTGTCATAGAAACCAGACCCGCAAGCTCTGTTTACAGCCTTTGGAGAATAAACACTTTGCATTTATTTCTTTGGAAAGGAAAAAACCCCCAAAACATCAAAAATCGAACAATTAAGTAAGGTTTGAAAACAAAGCAGTACTAGCTCGGAAGAAAGAGGTATGTCATTCATCAAAAATCAATAACTGCCACACAGTTGTTCTATCCAGGCGTTCACGCAGGAGGCTGACGCAAGTGGTCAAATATTTCCCCTGGGAAGAGCAAGAAGGGGGAGCAATGTGTTATTATGCCGAGTACGGAATTAATTTAAGTGTGCTAATGGGTTTTATCCAAGCTATTATACCCTTGAAAAATATTTTGTGTGAATTGCATTGAGTGTCTGGTTGGTCTTTTTATGTCATGTGTTTGGACCTTCATTTTTGAACCCCAAATAGACCAGATGATTCTACATTACAGTTCTCTGGTTCTCCTTCTGTTATCTATAAGGACCCTCCTTGGAAGGAATCCTGGGCTTCAACATTTTAAGATCTTGTCTAAGTAGCATTACCATATTTATCAAATAAAATGACAGTATACCCAGTTAAATTTTTTAGTGTATGCCATAGATATTGCATGAGACATACTTTTACTGAAATTATTCATTGCTTATCTGAAATTTCAGTGTAACTGAGGATCCTGTGTTTAATTTGTGGTTCTGCTCCTGAGCAGTTTGAGAAGATGGGAAAGCAATTCTCTTACCTCTCCTGCCAGCCTCAGGCCTGAGTGTCCTTCAACTGGGGAATGAAGTATGTAACCGAGATATGTGTGTGTGTGACTAATCCTGTTAAGCCATGGTGTAATTGTGGCTCTAATTTGCTGGAGGTATCGGCAAAGTCAAGTTCAAAAAAGTCACTCAAAAGGGACCAAACACCCACTTGAGACAGCTGCTGCATAGGGAAAGCTTTTGCACAATCCCCTCACACACTGAAAGAGGGTCCCTTCTGCCAGGGATTTCGCTCAGTGGTTCCAGCACCTGCCTTACAAGAGCAAGGTCCGGAGTTCAATCCCCGGTACCAAAAAAAACCAAAAACCAAAAAACATTAAAGATTTGGGCCAGGAATTTAGCTCAGTGGTGTTGCTGCCTGCCTCGCAAGCGCAAGGACCCAAGTTTGATCCCCGGTACCAAAAAAAA
>NW_004624737.1:27803135-27868235 GCF_000247695.1 Heterocephalus glaber
CCCAAGTTTGATCCCCGGTACCAAAAAAAAAAAAAAAAAGAGGGTCCCTTCTTTCGGGGGGAGGAGCTAACCAGCCCAGTTAGTTTTGGAGCTGGGCCAGAGGCAGGGCCTGGGGCTGATTGGTGGGATCTTTAATTGTGCTTCTTTTTTTTTTGGTACCAGGAATCGAACTTGGTCCTTGCACTTGTGCAGCAGGTGGCAAAACCACTGAGCTAAATCCCCGATATTAATATACCTTTCATTTTTTTTTTTTCCCCGGCACGGGGGATCAAACTTGGGTCCTCGCACTTGCACAGCAGGCGACGGAACCACTGAGCTAAATTCCCGGCCCTGGTGGGATCTTTAATATGGGCCCTAGAAAGGTGGGCTTCTGTGAACTCTGGCCCTGTCTGAGGGAGACATCACTGATCTGACCTCCATGCAAGCAGCACTATGCACAGGAATCTGAAGGTGGATGCACTAGGCTGCTTTGTTGGACTCAGGCTGAAGGAGTAAAGATCAGCACACACATCTATTTCAACAAGTAGGAATTCAGCATCTGCTGCCCTAAGTTGGGTGCCCTGGGGACAAAGCCAGATGATGGTCAGTTCTCCCAAGATGGCCAGTGGGGAGAGCTGAGTACAGATATCAGCCAGGAATCTGAAGATGGTTCAGGCACCCAAGCAGAGGCAGAAGCAAAGGACCATGGGAATGTGGGGAGGAAGGAATGAATTTCACCCCAAAGTCTGGGGAATCTTTTTGCAGGAAGGGAATTCTCTGTTGGTCATCCCCCTCTACCCCCCAGGACGGGGATTGAACCTAGGGCTTTCACTATATCCCCAGGCCTCTTTTAAAATTTTTTATTTTCAGACAAGGTCTTGCTAAGTTACCTAGGCTGGGATTGAATTTATGATCCTCCTGACTCAGCCTCCCAGAGTGCGGGACTAGAGGTGTGCACCACCATGCCCAGCTCAGGTGGCCTCTGAGGGAGCTGTTTTTAACAATAAGCTGCCTGGAGGCAGAGATGTAAATATGTCTAGAGGTGGGGCTGGCAGAGGCTATCTTTCAGTTAAAATTCAGGCAGTGGGTAAGAAAGAACAGTGGTTAAGGATGGGCTTTGGGCTTGGAGGCCTGGACTTGCTTCTTGCTGGGCTGCTCCGAGCTGGGGTGCTGGGGCCACCCTCAGATCCCCCTCTGCATAATGTGAATGATGATTTTATGCCCCTCATCAGAGTATTGAGAGAAATAAATGAATTTGGTGAATAAGCTCTCAGCACTGTCCCAGGCAGGCTCTAAGGGCCTGAAAAGTGTCATTGCTATTGTCATTATTCCTCTGTGGCTTTCAGCCCCTTGGATCCCGATCCTGCCTCCTCTCCTTTGTCCAGAGTGAGCTCTGTGACCAGGAGTGCTGTCCCTGCCAGCGTCCTCCTGCCTTCTATTCCTTGGCTTGTCTGGCCCCTGCCCTCTGCTGCCTGAGCTGTTGCTGCCAGGCAGTGTGAGTCCTTGGACTTGCCTGCAGGTTTTAGCTCCTGTCTCTGCTCCAGATCTCAGTCCTGGCCTGCTGCTGGATTGGTCATCTGGGCAGCATCCGGTGGCTCTGCCTGTGCCCTGGGCTCTGTGGCTTCTGGCTTGGCTCTGTCTTCCCTGCCAACCTTTTGTCTTCTCTCCTTTTGGGTCTGGGGATTGGAGGAGGCTTTGCCAAAGAAGGAGATGGAAGGCCTTCCAGGAAGTCGCACAGGCGAGAGCCCAGGTGAAGAGATACGAAAGCAAGTGACAAGTTCGGGAAATGGTGAGTGGTTGGAGTGGGGAAGCCAGAGTGCTTGGGAAGCAGAGCAGGGACAAAGCAGAGGCAGATGGCAGCCGGGCCGGACAGACCTCCTCATAGCGGGCAGCTCTGCTCTGTCCTTCCATGTGGCCGCTGAGAGGTTGGCAGTCATGGTGACCCATACTCCTGGGACCTGGAAAGTTCAGTCAGACTGTGTGACTTCTCGTGCAGGAGCTGGGCAGAGAGCACAAGCAGAGCTCATCAGTGTTCCCTGACGTTGCTGTACAGACACACAGAAATTCTCTGCAATGAGTTAACTAAGTCATTTATTTATTAAAATTTTTTTTCGATCTCCAGTACCGAAAAATTTTTTTTTCGGTACTGGGGAATGAACTCAGGACCTTCACACTGAACTACATTCCAATCAGTTTTTTTTTTTTTGGTGGAGACAGGGTCTTGCTCTGTAGTTTAGGCTATCCTTGAGCTCACTATGTAGCCTGGGATGCCCTCAAACTCACAGCAACCCTCCTGCCTCAGCCTCCCAAGTGCTGGGATTACAGGAGTGTGCCAGCATGCCTGGTCTTCCCAGCTCTTTTTGAATTTTTAAAATTTTGAGACATGATCTCATTAATTTGCTAAGTTGCTCAAGCTGGGCTCAATCTTGTGATCCTCCTGCCTCAGCTTCTGAGGATGCTAGGATGATAGGCGTGTGCTACCACACCTGGAATGTATCAGTTATTTACTGCCATAATAGTGCTGTGTAATGAGAAATCACACAGCCTCAGTGTCTGTCTCAGTTACTTTTCTCATTGCTGAGACAAAATACTTGACACCCAGTTAAAGGAGGAAAGGTTTATTTAGCTTACAGTTTGTAGAGGTTTCAGTTTGTAGTCAGCTGGCTCTAAGGCAGTGTAGAATGATAGAGGGCATCACAGAGGAGAAACAGTTCATGGCAGGCAGAAGGAAGAAGGCAGCAAGGCAGCAAGCTACTAGCAACAAGCGGTGACACCCTTTCTGTCCTTATAATTTATCTAGGTTGCCCACCCTGAGGACAGGTAGCATTCACACCCTTACCATTGCACCATGAATCTATCCCAGAATCACATCCTTGATCCCAGCATCACACATGCCACCTCTATTTTTTTTTTTTTTTTTTTTTGGTACTGGGGATTGAACTAGGGTCCTTGAGCTTGCACAGCAGACGGAGAAACCACTGAGCTAAATCCCCGGCCCCATGCCACCTCTTAAAAGCATCCCTTATGACTACATGAAGCTTTGGGGCACATCTAGCCTCAAGCCATAACAGTGGCATACAGCAGTGGACATTTACTTAGCTCTCAAGACTGTGGGTCTCAGCTGATCTTGGCTGAGCATTAGCTAGGTGTCCATCCTGGCTGTGACAGGGATGGCTGGGTAGCTCAGCGCAGTGCCATGTGCACCATTCTCAGTGGGGTAGCCTGGGAATGTTTTCAGGGCAATTTTAAAGAAGCACGAAAACAAGTGGAAATGCATGCCATATTTTCAAGGTTCTCTTGCATTACAACTGCTAATATCTCATTGGCTAAAGGAAGTCACGTGGCTTACTCAGAATCAAGGGATGGAGAAATAGGTTCTGCTTCATTAGTAAGAGGAACGGCAAAGTCATGTGGACAAGGTATGGATTCATGGAGACTTGAAAGATTGGGAAGATGAAAGCAATCATTGTGTCACACTACAGTGAGCTAGAAGGATATGATTCAGGGCAGCTGCTGGCCATTTTTCCTTCCATGGAAAGAGAACACATCTGAGAATGAAACTAGGCAGAGGGGCTGAGCCAAGTGGTGGCGGGACAAGCCAGAGCTCAGGTTCAGCTATACCTGCAGCTTCATTCCCCGTGGGCTCTCTAGTTATATGAATTAGCAAGTTTCCTTGTGTGAGTTGAGTTCTTGCCACTTGCAATGGAAAGAAGCCCAGCTAGCACTGCTCTGAATGCCAAGCACAGGGGTTTGAATGTTAAAAATGTCTAAGGAGAGGCTTTGATGTCTAACTTCTTGTGTGGGGAATGTAACTGGTGAAAATCATAGAGCCTTTGCAGTAGCTCAGATGAAAGAAAGATGAGTTCTGCATTGGGGCCAGTGAGAGGAGGGGACGCCAACTGATACTTGGTAGTATTAGTGGAATTTGGTGGCTGGCTACGAAGTAGGGTAAGAGAGTGTGAGATAAAATACGTAAGCTTTCTCATCTGGACAATGGAGTGGAGGTGCTGGTAAGCTGGTTCTCCAAGAAGTAATGAGCCCTCAACTCCAGTGGTGTAAATACGCTCATTGTGGCTGATTTCAAGGGACAAACAGTTTAACAATCAGCAGGGAGATTTTCTGAGTATTTAATAACTGGTTTCTGGGAGGTGGCCTGACCGGTTCCAGCATAGCAGTGGTACAAGGTCATGCATGGTAATTCCACACAGTCAGGGATGCAGCCAGGTCTTGGATGCTTTGCACTGGAGCTGCCCACAGGTCTTGCACAGGAAGGTGCCTACAGGATGTGGGAAATACAGTCCTGGGGCTCTGCAGAGAGGATCTGTCTGTGGAGCTGCAGGAGGAGTGACATCATCACCTTTGGAGAAGGACGAAGCTTGTGTGCCCGGAAGTGCTCCTTGATTCCAGCTGGTGTAACTGGTGACTTAGAGGCCTCATCTGGCTCACAAATAGATTTTGATAGCTCACATGGTATTATTACAAATAAAAGTTCATTGCTGTTTTAGATTCCTGGGGCTGCCTTAACATAAACTGATGGCTTTATACAACAACCCCTTAATCTTTTGTAGTTCTGGAGGGCAGATATTTAGTCAGGGTGGTAGCAGAGTTGATTTCTTCTGGAGGCTCCAAGGGAGAAACAATCCCAGGCCTCTCTTCTGGCTGCTGGTGGTTGCTGGGAATGTGTGGCCTTCCTTGGCTTGCGCAGATACACTCCAGTCTCTGCCGCTGTCTCCACATTGCCTTCTGGGTGTCTCCATGTGTCCCTTCTGCCTCTTACAAAGACGTTCATTGGATTTGTACGAACTCACCTCTATCATTACCTTCATGACTCTTGTAAGAACTGTATTTCCAAACCAGATCTTATTAATACTTGGAATTTCTGGATGGTGTGACTTTTTGGAGGACATTATTCAACTCACTAGAGTTTCCAGTGATTAGAACTTAATGGATTTCACTAAAAAAAAAAAAAATTCCTAACTTCTCTTGAACAGCACAGCTGCCCAGTGGGCCTGCAATAGGCTGGTGTGAGAGGCAGCTGCCCAGTCTCCAGACACCTTAGCCTTTGCCCAGTTCAGGAGGGGCTCAGTGTGGGGGAAGTGGGTCTGTGAAGCTGGAATCCGCCTTTCACTCTTCCACCTCCTTCCCAAGAGTATCTCCTTAGCAACAGACATGCAGTTATTCTGTGCACGAACCATCGTTTAACAGTATTTATTTCCAGAGTCAGAAATATTTGATTCCAATTAGGAACAGCAAATTGAAACCCATGCAGTGTCAAAGATACAGGTCAGGCGGTAATCACAAGCCCCATCACACAGGCCAGGAAGGGAGAACTCAGGTTCCTGGAGCAGGCAAAGGACGTGGCTCCCTCTCTAGTCCTTGTGTGCTCTTGAAAAAGTAACTCAGCCTAAGCTGGCTTCAGTGTCACGACTGTTGTTAGGGTTTATATCTAGGTGCCCCCCCCCAGGCCTCATGCACTTGTAGGTGGGGCTTTGGGGAGGCGATTAGATCATGGAGGTGTGATACTCATCAATGCATTAACCCGCTGCTGAGTTTATAGCTAAATGTGATGTTGGGAGGTGAAGACGGGTGGGAGGAGATGGGTCACTGGTGGCGTGGCTTGGGAAGGTTTATTTCACTTCCTCCTCCCTGGATCTCTCTGATTTCTCCACCAAGTCCTGAACTATTTCTCCTCTGCCATGCCCCTCTGCCATGCCATCCTACCTTGGAGTCAGCAGACTATGGACTGAAACCTCTACAAACTGTGAGCTACAATAAACCTTTCCTCTTTAGAGTTGTGGGTGTTGAGTATTGTGTCTCAGTGACAAGAAAGTATTGAAGACACCTGTGGAATGGGTATAATAGCCTCTTTCGATGTTGTAAGGGCTTGAAATACTGAGTGTTAAGTTCTAGCATGCAGTAAGGGCTTAATAAGTGTGTTGGGAGTAAATGACAAATGAACGAGTTGTTTGAACTTCGTATCACTTCCAGCTGAAGTAGTAGTTCAGCTGTGAATAATATTTCCCACACCACACTGACAATATTAGAAAAGATGATGATGAAATGTTCCCAGAAAGATAGTCCTTGGCCTTGCAATAAAATAAAGTGTATCTTTCAGTCAAAATGAAATTTGCAGTAGTTAGTCAAGGCCAACACGTAGGAATTCCAGAAGTAGAAATGACAGACATCAATCCCAACAGATACAAAGTTTATACAATTGAGGCAAAATAAGATGTTTTTAAAGCATCTAGAATAACATTTTCAATTGTGTTCTAAAAGAAGTTATACATGATCTATGAAAAAAGTTTTCCTGATTAAATAATTCAAGAACTACTCAAATGCTTCACTGCAGGACTTTTCAGAGTTTTAATGTGTTAATGTGCAGTGTGAATTTAATACCAGCCGCAGCATAGAGTGTTTTCACAACATACTTGGTTGTGGGAGCCTACCCATGCTTTCCTTGGAAATCAGCATGGCATGCAGCATAGCACTGGGTAGCGCTCCATGATTTTTGATGACTATCTTTCCCCACCAAATGCCAGACATTGTTGCAGATTTTAGGAGGGCTCTAATGCTGGACAGAACTGTCTGGCCGTACAGTGTTGTGATTTTGGTTATTAAATGACAGTCAGATCAAATGGCTTTTGGTATGGAAGGAAAGTCACCAGGGCTCACGTCTGTCTGGGAGAGGTCACCTCTAAGGCAGCTGCCGAGGGGTTCCTGTTGGCAGCCTGTGGATGGCTGAATAGGAGGGCCTGGAGAGACCCCCAGGTTCCTCTCTGCCTCCAGGTCTTCCCAGGCCAAGGTGAACCTGCAGGGGAACTCCCCAGCTCCTGTCAAAGTGCTTGAGCACCAGGTGGGCTGAAGCTGAGGGTGGCCTGTTCCTGGAGCTGTCACCTTTAATCTTCTGATGTCTATGCCACCAAACCCCACCGGAGGACTTCTGGCCAGCAAGCCCCTCCCTTCCAGACTTGAGGATCCAGGCTACAGTCCAGCTTCAAACCCTTTCATCTCTCAGCCTTATATCTTTGGGCAATTCAGTTGTTGACTTTCCCTGCTGAAAGGGAGACAGGGAAATTTTAGTGGAGTGTCCCCATGCCCACCTAACCTTCATGGAAGAGGAGAGACTAGGGGCTGATTCTAAGAGGTAATCTGCAGTCTACCACAATGTCCTTACTTTACTTTGGACAAGGCACTGTTTCTTTTGTTTTATTATTTTATTTTAAAATATGAAAATCTATATATACTCATTGATGAAAATTTACAAAATATTAACAATTTTCAAAAGAAAAGAGCAATGACTAATTATACTTCCTAGAAATAACCATCATAAGCACTGTAGAAAACTGTTTTCTACCTCCTAATCTTTTGCTTTTTTTTTTTTTTTTGGTACAGGGGATTGAATTCAGGTCCTTGTACTTGTGCAGCAGGTGGCAAAACCACTGAGCTAAATCCCCGGCGCTCTACCTCCTAATCTTGAAGTCATGTCTTCAATGTGATTTTTATATCTTGTTTTTTCACCATATATTTTGCATGACATTGGAAATTCTTTTAATGGTGGCCTCAGATTCTATCATATGGCTGTAATTATATCTACCATAATTTACTTAGTCATTCTTCTAATGGACACTTAAATTGTTAACAATTTTTCATTATTAATAATAAAGAACATTTCCTGGGCTCTGACCTCAACTTATATTATTTTCCTAGAAGTGAAATGACTGTTTCACTTGAGCTAAAATGTTAATGCTTCTTGATGTTCAGTGCCAAATTGTTTTTCTGAATGGAGGCTCAGCACATTCTCTCAGGACGGAGAAGAAATAGAGATTTGGGAAGCATCTACCTCCTTTCACTTTGGTGGTGGTGAAGTGGTTGATATTGAAACATCCTCTCGGTGGCTCTTCACTCATCAGTGTCCCAGGACCTGGCTGATGTCACTGTGCCACGGAGAGGATGAGTTTGTGAATTATAGGCCACAGATTGCCTCCTCCTCTTCTTGGATCTCACTGAACATCCCGAGAGATCTTTGGCCAATGCTTGTGCCTCATATGTTGGGGGATGCTGACCATCTTGTCTAACATTTTCATGTTATCAAAGCTGTCTCATTTCTCTTGGTCCTGGCTTCTTCCTTGAGGACATTGATAATCAGAAAAGAGGCAAAAGCTCCCACCTCAGGCCTGGCTTTGAACTGAGGGGTTCGAGTCACAGCTGTCCTTAGCTACTTTTTCATCACCAGTTGCCCAGGCAAAGGTGTCCCTGGATCTTTTTGGAGATGACCTAGTGAGTACAGTAATCTTTGGTGCCAGGGCGAATATGTGATCTATTCCCGTGAATGAAACAACAGTTGGAGTCAAATACACTTGGATTTAGGGCAAGTTTTATGAACTAAAAGTTTGTGTCCCCACCCTAATGCATATGTTGAAAGTCCAGTGTGGATGGAATGGGCAAGGACCTCTGCCCAGCAAACCACAGGGCCCTTGGACCTCACACCTGGAAGACCACAGACTGTGCACTGTGGATGGGGAGCAGACCTTGGGGTCCAGGAAGCTTTGTCCCTGCATCCAATTGTCCATCAGCCACGTAGACCCGAGGTCCTTGCCTCTGTGCTACAGATCCCTGAGGTCCTTGTAATTGAGCCATGGGGACTGCAAACCCTGTGGCACTAGGAGCAGGGTCCCTGAGACTGCTGCCTCCTCTGACCTGCAGACTCCTGGGCTCTCTCCAGCTCTCCTGGCCCAGGTTATGTCTTGCTAAGCTGGAGGATGTGACACTTCTGGACTGGGAACAGTTGTTTCTGGTGTGGAGAGAAGAATGGCAACTGCCCAATGAGGCAGAGGCCTGGTACCTGCATGGCCCGGAAAGGCAAGCTTGCCTACCACTTTGTACCGTGGAATTGGGTCAAGTCTTTGGAAGTCATTAGGTCTTGAGGATGAATTTATTATCTAAGAGAAGAAGTAAAATCTACTGTATTTACCCATGTTTTTGCTTGTCACCCTCTTCCCTCCCTCCTTTCCTTTTTTTTTTTTGTTGCTGGGGATCAAATCCAGGGCTTTGCAAACGTTAGGCAAGTGCTCTACCACTAAACTACATCCCTAGTCCCTCATTGTGGTTTGAATTTGCATTTTCCTGACAGTGATGCTGAGCATCTTTTCATGTTCTTATTGCCTTTGGAGAAATATCTGTTCAGATCCTTTGCCTATTATTTTAGTTGGATTATTTATCTTTTTATCATTGAGTTGTAAATATTCTTTATATATTCTAGATATAAGTACCTTGTCAGATACATGATTTGAAAATATTTTCTTTCATTTTGCGGATTTTTTCACTTGATGGTATGCTTTGAGGCATAATACAGTAGTTTTTAGTTTTGATGATCCAAGATTTATCTGTTTTTGAATTTTGTTGCTTATGCTTTTGTTGTCATATTTAAAAAAACATTGCCTAATCCAGGGTTGTGAAAAGTCATGCCCATATCTACTCCCAAGAGTTTCATAGTTTTAGTGCTTACATTTATATCTTTGAACCATTTTGAGTTAATTTTTGTGTAGGGGTGAGGTAGGGGTTCAACTTCTATGGTTGTACCAATTTACACTCCCATCAACAATGGAGAGGGGTTCCTTTTTCTCCACAGCCTTGCCAGAATTTGTTATTGGTTGATTTCTAGATGATAGCCATTCTTTCTGTAGTGAGATGTTGTTTTAATTTGCGCTTCTCAATTGAGAAGTGACATTGAACATTTTTTCATTTATTTATTTGCTATTTGTACTTTTTCATCTGAGAAGTATCTATTCATTTCAGATGCCCATTTTTGGATTGGGTCTTTAAATTTGGAGTCTGATTTTTTAAAAGTTCTTTATAGATTCTAGATGTTAGTCCTTTAACTGAGGAGTAGCTGATAAAATTTTGTTCCCATTCTGTGGATTGTCTCTTCCCTCAGTTGGTGGTTTCTTTTGCAGTGCAAAACCTTTTTAGTTTGATGTGATCCCAGTTGTTGATGCTTTGTAGTATTTCCTGTGTGATCAGGGTTTTGTTCATAAAGTCTTTGCCTACACCTATATTTTCAAGCATTCTACCCATTCTATCTTCCAGCAGATTTAGTGTTTCTGTTTTAATATTTAGATCTTTGATCCATTTCTATTTTAGTTTAGTGCGTGGTGAGAGATATGAATCTAGTTTTAATCGTTGGCATGTGGAAACCCAGTTTCCCAGCACCATTTATTAAAGAGGCTCTCTTTCTTCCAGTGAAGATGTTTGACCCCTTTGTCAAAGATAAAGTAGCTAAGTGTGCTTGGAGTTGTTTCTGCATCTTCTGTTCTGTTCCATTTATCCTTGAGTCTATTTCTTTGCCGGTACCATGCAATTTTTATCATGGTAGCTTTGTAGTATAACTTCAATTGAGGATTGTGATGCCCCCTGTCTTGCCCTTGCTGCCCAAAATTGCTTTTGCTATTGGTCCCTTCAGGTCCCATATGAATTTTAGGATTGTTTTCTGTAGTTCTCTGAGGTATGCTATTGGTATTTTGATTGAGATTGCATTAAATCTGTATAACAGTTTTGGAACTATGGCCATTTTCACTATGTTGGTCCTGCCTATCCAAGAACGGGGTATCTTTCAAGTTTCTGTTTTGTTTTTTTTTTTGGTACCGGGGATCGATCTTTGGTCCTTGCGCTTGCAAGGCAGCGCTGGAACCACTGAGCTAAATCCCCAGCTCTCTTTCAAGTTTCTGATATCCTCTTCGATCTCCTTTTTTCAGAGTACTGTAGTTCTCAATGTATAGGTCTTTCACTTCCTTCATTAGATTGATTCCTAAGTATTTCATTTTCTTGATGTTATTGTGAAAGGTGTTTCTGTGATTTCTCTCTCAGTGAGTTTGTTGTTCAAGTACAGGAACGCTATTGATTTTTGAGTGTTGACTTTGTATCCTGCTATGGTACTGAATTTAGTTATTAATTCTTACAGTCTTTCGGTGGAATTTTTGGATCTTTTATGTAGAGTACTATGTTATCAGCAAATAATGATAATTTAACTTTTTCCTTTGCTATCCATATTCATTTTATTTCTTTCTCTTCTCTAATTGCTCTGGCTAATGTTTCTCAAACTATATTGAACAGGAGTGGTGATAGTGGACATTCTTGTCTTGTTCCTGATTTTAGAGTGAAAGCTTTCAGGTTTTGACCATTTAGAATGATGTTGTCTGTTGGTTTGTCATAGATGGCTTTTATCAGGTAGAGGTAAAGACCTATTCCAATTTTCTTTAGGGTTTTTATCATGAATTGGTGTTGGACTTTGTCAAATACTTTTCCTGTATCTATTGAGATGATCATGTGGTTTTTGTCCTTGGTTTTGTTAATGTGATATATTACATTTACTGATTTGTGTATGTTAAACTAGCCCTGCATCCTTGTGGATAAATCTTTCTTGGTCATGGTGTATTATCTTTTTGATGATTTACTGAATTCTGTTTCCCAGTATCTTATTGAGGATTTTTGCATTTATGTTCATTAATGAAATTGGCCTGTAGTTCTCTTTTTTAGTTTGATCCTTCTCTAGTTTTGATATCAGGGTAATGCTTGCTTCCAGGAATGACTTTGGGAGCATTGCTTCCCTTCCAATTTTGTTAAAGTGTTTGAGAGTAGTGGCCTTAGATCTTTTCTAAATTTCTTGTAAAATTCAGCAGTGAATCTGTCAGGATCTGGGCTTTTCTTTATTGTAGTTTTTAAAATTACTTCTTCAGCGGAAAGACCGGAGTTCGATCCCCGGTACCAAAAAAAAAATTACTTCTTCAATTTAATTGACTGATATTGGATTATTTAGAATTTTTATATCTTCTCGATTCAGCTTTGGTAATTCATATGTATCTAGGAATCTGTCTATTTCTTCTGTACCTTATTGGAGTACAGGTTATGAGACTGGATGTTTTTGCTTTGTTCCCAGTTTTAGGGAGAAAATATCCAGTGTTTCACCATTTAGTATGAAGTGAACTGTTGGTTTGTGTAGCTGTTCTTTCTCAAGCTGGGGAAGTTCCTTCAATTCCTATTTTTCTGAGAGGTTTTTTAAAAATGTTATCTACTATATGAATATGTTTTGGATTTTGTAAAATGTGTCTTTTCTTACTCATATCTCGTATCTGAGATGATCATGGGATGAATTGTTCTTTTTTAGCTTGTTAATGTGATTGATTGCATTGACTGACTAGCTTTAAACAATTAAATCAGGCTACATCCATGAAATAAACTGTACTTGGTCATGTAGTGTAATTATTTTTATATATTATTGAATTCTATTTGCTAACATTTAGTTAGAGATTTTAGTGTCTATACTTGTGAGGGAATTCAGCTTGAGTTGAATTTCCCTTACCTGAAATGCTTAAGATTAGAAATGTTTTAGATTTTTAGTTTTTGCAGATTTTGAATTATTTGTATATTCACATACTGAGGTATCTTGGGGTAGGGACTCAAATCTAAACATAAAATTTATTTATGTTTTATGTACACCTCATGCAAGTAGCCTAGTGGAAATTGTACAATATTTTAAACAATTTTGTGCAAGAAACATAGATTGTGTACACTGAATCATCACACTTGTGGCACCATGTTGGTGCTCAAGAGTTTCAAATTTTGGAACATTTCAGGAAATCCTTGCCTGTACCTGTGACTCACTATTTCCCCTATGTTATCTTCTAGAAGTTTCAACATTTCTGTTTTTATATGTATGTCTGATTTGTTTTGACCTATTTTCTTGTCTCTGATGAGTTTCTTTGCTGAATCTACTGTATCTCATGGTAACGTAACTTCTCATTTTCTTTTCATTAATATTTACATGCTGCAGGTTTTCATTCTTTTACTTTTGCTTGCCTATGTTGTTATACTTGAGGTGAATTACATATAAACAGCATATAGTTCAGTAGTAATGTTTTGAAACTACTCTGCCAACCTCTGTCAAAAACCTGTCAAATTAAAAATTGGTATATTTACCTCATTTACATTTAATATAAATATTTATATGATAGTGCTAAATCTGCCATTTCATTAAAAATTTTTCTGTTATTTCTTGTTTTAGTTTTCTTATAAGTTATAGGACATTTGTTTTTTTCTTTTTTTTTTCTGTGTAGTACTAGGGATTATAGGATCTTTACCCTGAGCTATATTCCTGGCCATTTTAAATTTTTTTATTTTGAGATAGGATCTTGCCCAGGCTGATTTTGAATTTGTAATCCGTCTGCTTTAGCCTACCAGATACTTGGCCATTTTCTAGAATAACATTTTTATTTGTCTCTAGTTTTGAGCATATCTATTGCTTAGGTTTTTGAAATGTTACTCTAGGTATTACGTGTATATACACATATTTTATCACTGTCTCTTGGTATTTTCATGTTACTAGTTGAGGTTTATTTTTTAGAAACATCACTTTCCTGGGCTGGGAATTTAGCTCAGTGGTGCTATGATTGCCTCGCAAGCACAAGGTCCTAAGTTCAATCTCTGGTATCAGAAAAAACAAACAAACAAAACCTCATTTTCCTTTATGTCTTTTTTTCATTTATAATATAGTTGCCTTAAATATTCTCTCTCCTATGTATAAGAATCACATTATTAGACAAGGTTATAACTTTTAGTTCAATCTTCAAAATGAATTTAGTAACTAAGAGGAGAAGTAAAGTCTAGTGTATTTTAGAATAGTAAAATCTATTGATTTTATCCATATTTTTGCTTAGCATCTTCTTTCCTCCCTTCTCTCTCCCTCCCTCCCTCCCTCCCTCTCTTTCTTCTATTCCTTCTCTCCCAGGCCTCTTGTTTTCTTTCTTTTTTGAGAACTTCCTTTAACCATTCTTCTGGGGACAAATTCTCATAGTTTTTTTTTTTTTTTTTCATCTGAAAATGTATTCATTTTCCCTTCTTTCTGGAAGGATATTTTTGTTAGGTATAGGATTCTGATTTAACAATTCATTTTTTTACCACTTGGAAAATATTGTGCTACTTCTTTCTGGTTTCTTTGATTTTCAGTGTCATTCACTGTCATTCTAGTTGTTTTTCCCCTAAAGGTAAGGTGTCATTTTTTTCTTTGTATGCTTTAGAAATTTAATTACAATATGTATTCAGGTGGATTTCTTTGGGCTTATTTTGTTTAGGGTTCACTCACCTTCTTAAATCTGTAGATTTATGCCTTTTGCTAAATTTGGAAAGCTTTCAGCCATTACATTTTTGAGGACTTTTTTCCCCCCTATCTTCTTTTTCCTCCTCTCTGGAATTCTGATGATATGAATGTTAAATCTTTTATCATAGTATAGCATAGTATGACTTTTGTTTAAAAATCCTATTTTTTTTTTTTTGGTACCGGGGATCGAACTCGGGTCCTTGTGCTTGTGCAGCAGGTGGCGAAATCAACTGAGCTAGATCCCCGGCCCTAAAAATTCTATTTTTGAGAGAATTTCTGCAAATGGGAAGGGACCAAGAGTTGAAAAGAGCAAGGAGGGAGAGGAGGAGTAGAGGATTAAAAAAGAAGAGATATATGATGTACAGGTGCCAATTCCTCATGGTAACTGTAATCATTATATGTAACAAACATGTACTAATAAAAAATTTAAAAAATCTTTCTTTTGTTCAGGTTGAGTAGTTTCTAGTATTTCATCACTAAGTTCATTGGTTCTTTATCTCTTCCTTCTGTTTTGCAATAGAGCCCATTTACTGATCTTTTTAATTCAGTTATTATATTTTTTAGCTCCAAAATTTGTTTGGTTTTCTTTGTATGTTCTTTCTATTTCTTTTACAATACGTTCTTCTCTTTCCCCGCCTTCATTGAGATATAATTAACAAGTAAAATTATATGTATTTAAGGTATATAACATGATATTTTGATATACATGTACTTTGTGAAATGATTACCACAATCAGAGACTGTCTAGTTTTCATTTGCTTCATGCACATTTGTAGTTATTTGCTGAAGAATTTTATCATGGATGATTTTACATTTTTGTCATATGATTCTAACATATCTGTCATCTTGATGTTGGCATTGATTAATTATATTTTATCGTTTGAGTTCTTCTTTGTTCTTGGCATGATGAGTAATTTTTTTGACTAAAACCCAGACAATTTTGCATTGCTATGAGATTTTGTATCTTTAACTTTTTGTTTTAGCTGAATTCTTCTGACACTACTTTGGCAGAAGTTGCAGCGTTACCTGGTTACTTTTAGGTGGAGGTAGATGTCCAGGTTTGCACTTGGAGTCTGTTGACTTGTGAAGTGGAGGAAGAATTGTGGAGATCTGGTTCCATATTTGGTCTTCACAGTCACTGCAGGGGTGGGGGGCCAGGGCTTATTACTACCTGGTAAATACAGGATAAATTCTTGGCTCCCTACTTGTTCTTCTGACACCACCCTGGCAGGGGTGTTGAGGCACCTTATTACAGCCTTATGAAGGTAGAAATCTAGATTCCCCTCTTTGTCATTGCTGATGATGAAGGGCAGACCACAGCTTTTACTATGGTGTTTGGCAGAAGTAAAGTGGTTATTGGCTAGAAGGTTTTTGTCTTTCAAGGCTGGCCTTTAGGCTAGCGAGAGTAGGTTTTTGTTGGGGCTTCTTCTTCTCCTCTCCTTTTTTTTCTGGGTATATGTAGGCATATCTGTGTTGTTGGTTTCTTCTACTCCATATATAGGGTGGATTAAGCAAAACAAAACAAAACAAAACAACCTGAGGAACTCATCACTGTGTCATTTTTTGTGTCTTGAATTTACTAGATGGATTTCCTTCTCTCCACTGTTCAGAGTCTTCTTATGTTTGCTTTATACTTAATTTTTGAGGAGCTTTAGCTATATATAGTGGAAGCAATAGGAAAAAGTATCTCCCTAGAGTGGAAGTCTCTAGACTCATGAGTATTTATTTAAACTTTGGGTTCCAATCTAATACTACCTTTTCTCTCTCTCCCTTTCCTTCCTTCCTTCCTTCCTTCCTTCCTTCCTTCCTTCCTTCCTTGCTTTTCTCCTCCTCTGCTCCTCCTCCTCCTTTTCCTTTCTTGTCTCTAAAAATTTTCTTACTCTGGTCATCGGAAGTGTCTCTGCTTTCTGAGTTAGAATTCCTCTGAGCTGCATCAGTGGTTCCTCCTTCCTCCTTAGCTTATTAGCAGAGGCCTAACTTGGGTCTCTCAATAGCTATCAGACATAAATTAGAGGTAGGTTAATTAATGGATTGCAGGGCAAAGATCCCAGAGCCCTTTCCTCCCTTGGGGCTTAATCTTGGCCATTTAATTGTGACACTTCTTTCTCCCTCCTTAGCTTGTGAGGAAATGGGATACAGCCAAGGTGATCACTTATCTGGGGTGACAGCAAGTAAACATGAAAAATGTGCTGGAGAGAACAAAAGGACAGTGATCAGAAATGCTTTTTCTTTCAACCTAAATCATGATGTTTTGGGCATCGGCTAGAGCTTTCCAAGTTATTTATAACTGTCTATCCCTGTTAGGAGATATATGTTTTATCTAAAAGTAGATAATGTCTCCTAATCAGATGATAAATGTGTGTGTCCCAAACGGAGGCCCCCTAGTTAGCCACCTCATTAACAGAGTTTCAGGTGAATCGTGGAAATATTATCAGCACAATACTGAATCAGATACCTCAAGATGCTCATGTTTGGACTCAGAATTTTCTCAGTGGAAGACCCTTCGTATTACAGAGGTGGTCCTCACAAGCAATGTATTTCAGGATGACATTAAAAGTGCTGCTTATTCCTAGTAGCTAATTATTGTATGTAGTGGGTGTGTGTGTGTGTGTGTGTGTCATGGTGCACCTCCTTGGAGTTTATGTTGTGCAAAGCCAGCATCTGACTCTTTCTCTGCAATTCTTCTTGAGGGATCTCAATGGGGCATCTAGGCCTCAGTCTTAGCGGGTGTTCAATACTCATTTTGTCTTCCCTCATAGGGTAATTCACAGTGTGGTAGTGGTAGAGCTGTCAGGAACCTACCTACTGCTTCTCAATCCTAGCTGCTTATTAGTAACATTTGGGAGGGCAGGCTGAAGCTGAGAAACTCTACAGTTAGGTAGTATCTGTGCCTCTTGCTTATCTTTGAATCTCCCCAGTCCTTTAGCCATATTGTACCACATAGTAGATGGTCAATTAAAGGTCAGTTGGCTGCCTATTCATGTCAGATTGGGTTGGCTTCTCCCATGTTCTGCTGGGTTTAGGCCGATGCTATGTTGTTTTTCTCTGAACATACCAGATGGCCCTATAATGAGTGAGTGAGTCAATAAAAGCCTGCTATTTTCAAAGTAAGTGATCTTATGAATGAAATTCAGAGCAGGGAAACAACTATTTCACCCAAAGAAAGAGACTAATTAAACATCAGACTGCAGTAGGCACGTTTGTGGAAAGAACTGGAAGCATTCTGCTGCAGGGAGACTCATTGTTCATTCCAGAGAAGGCAAAGAGGGAGGAAGTCTTAATCATGCTTTTAATGATCAAAGGTGTTCTTAAAATCAATCCTCTCATTAACTGGGTGAAGAATGATACTGACCTAGTGGGACGTTTCAGGCAGCATAAATTAATTATGAATTGCTGCAAGTGATCTGCCATTATCCAGCTCTGTGCCTTTGCAGGAAAAGGGCCAGAGGAAATTGAGTTAACGCTCTGAGGTGCTGATATTAAGTAACCAAAGCTGGTCCCATGTCACCCTTTTGGTGACTGCTTGGGTGTGGGGTTCATGTTATGTGCTTGACTGAGCCTGGCCACCACTGTGTCTGGCCTTGCAGCTATGTCTAGAACCAGGTGGCACATTTAGGTGCCAACCATTCAGGTCTGCCTGGATTGTCCTGCTTTCATCCTGTGTCCTGGGAAGTCCTTCCTTGGGATGTGAAAAGTCCTGATTTTCAAGGATGTACAGAGAAGGTTGTGGGAAGACTATAAAATCCACACTTCAGCCCAATATAGAGTGCTGAATGCAACACAGTGTCAGTGTTCAGAGGTTACCAAATAGGTCACTTGCTTCCTGCTGTTGCTGTCTTTGCCCCTGATTCCTGATGTGGGAACCATGGTGGCCTTTCAGAGGTGTCCTTGCTTGCCTTTGTTGTGTACCCAGTCTGGAATGAATGTGGACACAGCACGGCCTCTGGAGTCAGCTGTCTGGTGCAAGTCCCACTTGAGCTTGTATTGGCCATCTGATCTGGGGAAAGCTCACCAACTCCTCTGTGACTTGGTTTTCCATCTATACAACAGGAATACTAAGAGCACCCCTAGGAATTTGTAATGAGGCAATGCCACTGAATGGCTTGGCTCAAACTAAGTGACCAGTACGTGTTAACTGCCACCAATAAGATACTGTTGTAAGGCTCTGATACTGCCATTGTTGTTGGCACAAGTGGCTGAGTGTGTGTGTGGGAGGAACAGTTCAGGGCTGTGCTTGGAGCACCTTCCCTAGGAGCATTAGCTCTTCTGTGAATGCACACAGATGACAGGGACTTCTCTTGCGCATGGCAGGGAGATACAGGGCCCTGCTCTCTGGTGGACCTGAACCCTAGTCATCTAAGCAGGGACATGGGGTTGAAGATGGGAAGTAGGGAAGAAACCACCTCAGCCCCCCAAAACCTAAGTGCAGAAACATAGTGGACTCAGCCACCCTTCTCTCTAGGGGCTTCCCTTCCATGCAGGATGGCATCAGATGGGACACACTTATGATGTGGCTCCTCAGACTCTTAGGGTACTGTCTTCTTGGCTATGGTCACACCAGTGAGGCAGGTTTGCAGGACTGAGGAGCCTCAGAGGACAAGGTGCCACAAGGCTTGTCTGCCCCCTCTGTCTTTCAGAGCCCCTCATGAGCTCCCCATCCTCCTTCTCCCTGGGGCCAGCCAGATCTCTCATGGCCATGTCTGTAAATTTGCACGAACTTTTCTTTCTCATATTACTAACATAGGGAGAAGTACTTAGGGAAGTTTAGTGTCAGCCAAACAGTTGTAATGAGGTATAACTGATATATAAGAAATTGCACAATTTAAAAACGTACAATTTGATACATTTCATTAAATGTATACACCTCTGAAACTATCCTACAATCAAGAAAACAAACATATCCATTAGTCCTCCAAATTGTTACTCTCTCATTTGTGTTTCTTTCTACATTTCTTTCTCCCCTACCAGCCTGGGGCAACCAGTGATCTGCTTCTTGTTTCTGTAGAATTGTTGGCATTTAAAAAGAATTTTAGGGCCGGGGATTTAGCTCAGTGGTTCTACTGCCTGCCTTGCAAGCGCTTTGATCCCTGGTACCAAAATAACCCAACAACAACATAAAAAGAATTTTATATAAATGGAATCATTTTGTATATACTCCTTTGTCTGGCTTCTTTCATTATAAGTATTTTTAGGTGTATCCATATTATTATGTGTTTATTTTTTAAATGCTGAATTTTGTTGTATGGATATGTCATAATTTGCTTATCCAGTCACACATTTATGGACATTTTCAGTTTTGGGCTCTTACGTATTAAGCTGCTGTGAACTTTTGTGTGCACATCTTTATGTCAATATATGGTTTTAGTTCTTTTGAGTACACATGTAGAGGTGGAATGGCTAGATTGTATGACAGATGTATGTTTAACATTAAAAAAACCTGTCAAACCATTGTCCAAAATTCAAACCCTGTATTTCCATTGGTGGTGTATGAGTGTTCTAGTTATTCCATATCCTAACCAATACTTTGGAGGTTCAGTCTTTTTATTTTAATCATTCTAATAGGTGTGTAGTTGTATCCCATTGTGATTTTAATTTATGCTGTGACTTGGACATGATTTGAATGTGTCCTCCAAGGGCTCCTGTGTTGAAATTTAATCCCTGAGAGAGTAGAAACTTAATTGACTGTGGAGTTTAGAAATGGGGCCTTTGGAGGGTAATTAGGATCAGATAAAGTCATCAGGGTGGGGCCCCCATGATGGAATCCTGGTGGCTTTATAAGAAGAGGGGGAGAGACCAGAAGACGTATATGTGTTCTCTGTCTCTTGCCATGTGATGCCATCAGGCCACTTTGGAATTCTGCTGGTAAGAAGGCCCTCACCAGATTCAGGCCCTCAGCCTTGGACCAGAACCATGAGCCAAATAAACCTCTTTTCTTTATAAAGTTACCTAGCCTCATAAGAATAGTAACCCAAAGTGGACTAATACATCTAATGCTAATGATGCTAAACATCTTTTCATATGCTTACTTGCCATGTGCTCTGTCTTCTTTGGTGAAATGATTGCTTGAATATTTTGATCAGGTAAAAAAAGATTATTAATACTATTTTTATATCGTTCTTTATATAGTTCCTTTACCAGATATGTTTTATAAATATTTCCTCCCAGTTTGTACCTTGTGTTTTCATTATCTTGAGTTTTTTGAAAAGCACTTTTTAGCTTTGATAAGGTCTAATTCATTCATTTTTTCTTTTATTATGATTTAAGTATCATGTATTGTAGAGCTGTCTTTACAGTTAAGAAAATGAATATATATCTATCATGCCCACTATCTATCACAGCTCACTCCCTAAACAAGGCCACATAGATGTTCTTTTATGTTTTCAACTAGAAACTTACTGTTTTACATTTTACATTTAGGTCTGTTATCAATTTTTGGATTGGATTGCATGGTCAAAGCTCATATTTTTGCAATGGATATTAATTGTTTCAACACCATTTGTTGAAAGGATGAGTTTATCTCCTCTGTGTTGCCTTTGTATCTTTGTCAAAAACCAGTTGTGCATATATAGGCTGGTCTCTTTTTTTAAAACTCTTCATTCTGTTCCATTTATGTTTTTTGTCTATTTTGATGACAGTATAACATTGTTTTGATTACTGTAGCCTTTCCAATTTTGTTTGTTTTTTCAAAATACCCCCTAATACAATTTCAAGTAGCAGTGGTAAAGGTGGACACACTTTCTTTTTTTTTTTGGTGCCAGGGATTGAACTCAGGACCTTGAGCTTGCGAGGCAGGTGTGGTGCTACTGAGCTAAATCTCTGGCCCCACACCTGTCTTTTTCCTGTTCTTCAGGGTAAAGGCTTTCAGGATTTTAATCATTAAGAATGAAGCTAGGTGTAGGTTCTTTTTGAAGATGTGTTTTGTTCCCTCTATTCCTCAGGATTTAAAAAAAAAAATCAGGAATAGATATTGAACTTTGCCAAATACTTTTCCTGAGTTGAGATAATCATAGTTTTTCTATTTTTAGCTCATCAATGTGGTGAATTACATTGATTAATTTTTTTTTTTTTAGTACTAGGGATCAAACTCAGGACCTTGGACTTTTAAGGTGGGCGGTGGAACCACTGAGCTAAATCCCTGGCCCCTAAGGCAATCTTGAATGCTGGGCTAATTTCTAGGATAAACCCCACTTGATCATGATGTATTTCCATTATATACATTAATTCAATACAATTTTGTTTAGATGTATGCATCTGTGTTCATGAGGGATATTGGCCTGCAACTTATTCTTTGTCATATCTGTTAGGCTTTGGCATGCTGGCCTCAAAGAATGAGGTTGGAAGTATTCTTGTTCCTTTAATGTTTCTGAAGGAGTTTGTGTAATAAAGGTACTATTTGTTCCTTAAAATTATTGGTTGCCAATAAAACTACCTTGGCCAGAAATAATTTTTCTGATTTTTGTTTCTTATTTCCATTTCTCTAAATCTGAGTTTAGTTTGCTCTTTTTTTTTTAATCTAGTTGCTTAAGGTGAAAGGTGAGATCATTAATACCTTTGTCCTTTTTCTAATATAGACAGTGGTATAAAATTTCACCTAAGTACTGCTTAAGTGGCATGCAATACATTTTAATTTGTTGTATTTCATTTTAATTCACTTCAAAATATTTTTTATTACCCTTATGACTTCTTTTTGGACCCATGAATTGTTTAGAGATGTGTTATTTGGTCTCCAAACATTTGAGGACTTTCCAGATATCTTTCTATTATTGTTTTCTAATTAAATTCAGTTATGGAATGAAAATATACATTGTATGAACTAAATTTTACATTTATTGAAGCTTACTTTATGAACCAGAATTTTAGTAAATATTCAGTATGCACACAAAAGAATGTGTGTTCTGCTGTTGTGAAGTTTTCTACACTTGATCTTAGCCAAAAGGCCGAGAAACGATTTGTGAAGTTTTCTATCAATTTAGTTAATTGATTATGTTTCTTCTTTGTCCTCACTGACTTTATGCCTGCTTTTTCTATCAGTGTTCAAATCTTTAGCCACTAGGGAAATGCAAATCAAAAGTACTTTGAGACTCTATTTTACACTGTCAGAATGCCTGTCAACCCCCCCCCCAAACAAACGACAACAACAACAAAAAGCCCCCAAAATACTGGCTAGGATGCAGGAGAAAAAGGAACCCTTCTGCACTGCTGGTGGAAATGTAAGTTAGAATAGAAATCAATATGAAGATTCTTCAAAGAACTAAAGATAAAACTACTGTTTGATCCAGCTGTACCACTCCTTGGTGTATAGCTGAAGAAACTAAAGTGAGCACACTATAAGGATACCTGCATACCCTTGTCTATTATAGCACAATGTAATAGCTAAAATATGAAACCAACTAGGTGCCCATCAACAGATGAATGGATAAAGAAAATGTGGTATATATCTACATGGAGTATCATTCAGCCATAAAAAGAACATAATTTTGTCATTTGTAGAAAAATAGAGAAATATAGTGATTGTCGTGTTGAGTGAAATAAACCAGACTCAGAAAAACAAATATTCCATATCCTCCCTAAAATGTGGAATCTAAAAGGATAACCAAAAAGGAAAAGGGAGACTATCATTAGAGAAGAGGAAGAGAAGAAGGGGGAGGGGGAGGGAGTGTAAAAGGCAGGTTATAGGGGGTATGGATCTGACCAAAACACATTATACACATTGAAACCTCTCCACCACCTGTGAGACTAAAGGGAAGGGAGGTCAAGAGGGTTATGAGGGGAAATAATTAAAGCATGCTATGTGCATGTACAAATCTGTAAAATGAAACCTATTAATCTCTATAATCAATATGTACTAATAAGCTAGAAAAATCAATTATTGAGAGAGGGGTATTGAAATATTTCACTGTATTTATAGATTTGTCTATTTCTCCTTTCAGTGCTACCTTTTTTTTTTCTTCCTGTATTTTGGAACTCTGTTATTAGAGACATAGACATTTAGAACTGTTATATCCTCAAAATAAATTGGCTTTTTTATCATTAGGAAATTATTTTATTTATTCCTGGTAATATTCTGTTTTTGTAAATGTACTTTGATATGAATATAGCCAACTTGACCCATGAAAACTGTGATAAATTTATCCTGTAATCCTCAATGTTTGTGAAAATTTGTTATGCAGTAATAGAAAGATTTTTCTATTTCTGTATTTTTAAGATGTTATCCTATTTTCTTCTTGCTTGCATTGTTTCTGAGGAGAAATCTGCTGTCATCTTTCTCTTTGCTCTATGTAGTATATCTTTTGAAATTCTGGCTTGGAGATTTGTTTTCAGTACTGAGGATTGAGCCCAGGGCCTCAGGCATACTATGAAAGTCCTCTACCACTGAGCTACATCCCCATCTGATTTTTTTCTTTACAATTAATTTTAAACAATTTGACTAGAATGTACTTTGGGGTAATTGTCTTCATGTTTCTTGTACTTGACTGTGAGGAGCTTTGGGGTTTGTGGGTTTACAGTTTTCATTAAATTTGGAAAAATTTCAGCCATGATTTCTTTAGTTATTTCTTTCCCTCGATCGCCTTGGTCTTCTCTTTCATGGGCTCTATTATATATTCAGTTGCCGAAAGTTGTCCCACAGCATACTATTGGTTGATTTATTTTAAAAATGAACAAATATTTTTCTATTTTTTATTTTAGAGAATTTTTATTGCTGTTTTCTGTGATGTCTAGTCTGCCATTGATCCCATTGGGTGTATTTTTAATATCTCAAACATTGTAGCTTTAATCTCTTTATTTTATTTTATTTTATTTTTTGGTACTGAGGATTGAACTTGGGACCTTGTGCTTGTGAGGCGGGCAGCAGAACCACTGAGCTCAATCCCTGGCCCAATCTCTTTATTTTAAAAAATATCTTCCATGTCTGTACTTAACTTTTAAGTATATGGAATTAAGTTATAATAACTGTTTAATGTTCTTGTGTGAGCATTCTAACATTGGTGTCAGTTCTGGGTAAATTTTTTCTTTTTTTTGGTACCAGGGATCGAACTCAGATCCTTCCGCTTGCAAGGGAGGCGGCGGAACCAGTGAGCTAAATCCCCGGCCCCTGTTCTGGGTAAATTTTGATAGATTTGTTTTTCTTCTCAAAGTGCCGTATTTTTCTGCCTCTCTGCATACCTGCTAACTTTTTATTGGATTCCAGACATTTGAATTTTCCCTTTTTGGTGTTGCATGTTTTTATTTTCTTGTAAACATAGCTCAGGGATGTGGTTACATTACTTGGAAACAGCTTGATCCTTTCGAGTCTTGCTTTTAATATCTGTTAGGTAGGATCAGACCTGTATTTAGTCTGGAGCTAGTTATTCCTCACTACTAAAACAGGATGCCTGCTCTTTGAGTTGTGAGGTGGTACAGGCACTATTCCCAGCCCTGGGTGAGTACTGTGTTCTGTTACCTCTAATCCACTTGTGCTGATTAGTACTCTGTTGAATACTTACTGAGGCCCTCTGCAGACTTCTGGAATTTTCTCTGTGTGAAGCTGATTTCTCTCTGGTCTTGAGAACATCAGCTGCTCTGGTCTTTCCTGGACTCTCAGGTTTGCCTGCTCAACTCTAGGATTCTGCTGCCCAGATTTTTCTCTCTTTGTGCTGCAGCCAGGAGGCTCTCCTATGGCAGCAATTGTTAATTGAGACAATTGTTAATTGTCATCTGGTCTGTCTCCTAGTTCTCTGGGATCACTTTCTTTCAGACTCTTTTTTCAAATATTTTTGTCTAGTTTTTTTTGTATTTCAGATGAGGGGATTTCATATAGTCAGATTCCATTTACATTCTGCTTTATAAACTCTGTTGTGATTGCAAGAATCTGAACACTTTACTATCTTCCTCTTCTTATCTAATCTTCTTTTCCACAATGTTTTGATGACCTTCATGCTTTTCTCTGAATTCTGTGGCTTAATACCTTCTATTTTTACTCACTAATCTCCATTGACTTTCATCCTCTAATGCAATAGATTTTCTTCTGACCAATACTCTGTGACATACACATAATGTTTTTCTTATTCACCCTCCCATAATCTTTCAACCAAGAAGCAGGGAGTCTTGCTCTGCCATCTCTATGCACCCATTTGCACTCTCTGTCTTCCTATTTAAGCTGCTATCATGGCATGTTTCTCCCCTTCAAGCTCTTCTATAACCTTCATTCCAGTATATTCCTCCTCTACTCTTCTTTCCCAGACCAAACCTTCCTCATCACTCTTTTACCAGCTTCTTACTCTCTAGACTGTCCATCCCCCATGTGATCTGTGATATTTTATAAATCATGGAATACTTCATACACATCCAGTGACTCCCATTGTCCTTAGAAAGTATGCTCAATCGTTTTGAGTTCTTTCTTTCATAAAGCCCATTATTGGATACATTTTCTCTTCTGTGTTCCTATGAGGTGTTTTCTTCTCTAATCATTGTACCTATTATTTTCTACTTTGATTAGCTCTGAACTACTGTCTCCTTACTGACTCACTATCTCCATCAGGATCAGAGAACCTCACAGAGCCTTCTATATATTAGGTGCTCACAAAGCATCCTATGTGCCATCTTGTCTCTGCTGGGTATGTGCTTCCCAGCTGGAAAGGGCCTTTCCTTCATGTTTCAGAGGCAGGTTCAAATATGACCTTCAACTCCCCAATCAGTAAGTCTTGGGGTTTACAGAGGTTACTTATTAGTCCAACCTGGTCATCATGGCCTTTTCTGGACCAAATTAAGGAAAACTGTATACTATGATGGGTTGACAATCTAAGATGCAGAGATAAATAACAGAAGGCAGAAGGTTGCAGAACTTGTGTATCTGGCAAACAATTGTATTACATAGCACTGGGGTCCATTTCTTCTGCATCCAGAAAATGGTGCATATGTTGGTGACTCAATTTTGAACTGAAATATCCATGGACTCTACACCTAAATGTAGACATTAAAGCCCACTTATCTTGTCTAAGGCAGGCATGGCACCACTTGCAAGGCAGGCATGGCCCCACTGAGCTAAATCCCCAGCCCTTTCAAAAGTCATATTGAGATGAGTGTGATCATATGATTCATCAAATATTAACATAAATTAGTGTATGTATTTTGTTTTTCCTTATATGTTCTTTGCAGTTCTAGGGATTGAACCTAGAGCCTTTGCACTATATCTTAGCTCTTCTTTTATTTAATCTGTCTATCTATCTATCTATCTATCTATCTATCTATCTATCTAACTTTGAGGTAAAATCTTGCTAAGTTACCAAGAGTAGGATTGAACTTGCAATCCTTTGCAGTCCTTCTATCTCAGCCTCCTAGAATGCTGTGATTACAGATGTGTGCCTCTGTGACTGTCTAGGACATTTCTGCTTTCTGGTAGAAAGATGTTAAGTCTCTGGGTATACATTTCATTCTATACTTGTATGTATGATCAAACATATCTAATCTGAACTACTTGTGGGAAGGACAATATGAATTAAGAAATATCTGAAACTGAGTATATATTTTAAATAATTCATGTTTCCTTATTACTGATTAGGGCTCTTGACTATAGAGAAACAAAATCCACTGTGGCTTAAGTAAGAATGATTTGTTAGGAAATTTAGCTAGCCCATGGAATGGCTGGGATGGTTGATGCCCAGACTCAAGGATATTCTCCAGTAATAACTTCCAAACCACACTTAGAACTGGGTCACCACATCGTCTTCATGTCAGGGATACCACAGCCTCCCCATGTCAGAAAGTTACTGAATAAAGCAGCCACTTCCTCCAGACCCTATCTCCAGAATTGTACATTTGTGCCAGGATCTATTTTAGTAAAAAGGATGCACTGTACCTCTCCATGTAATTTCTTCCAGTCAGAGTCTCATGAAAGCACCCCTCTCTTCATGCAACCTAATTCCTAATCAAGGTCTTGTGCAAGTTCATATGACTACTGGACCCAAGTTGTATCCTGAACTCTAGCTGCAAGGGAGTCTGGGTAAACCAGTGTGTGAGTTTTCCAGTCTCTGTGCAGAGAAAGGGGTTGGAACAGATGGTTGAGTGAGTATCTTCCTTGTTTGGGTTCCCCATAATGTCTTACATGGAGAAGGAACTCAGTAGATATTGGTTTAATTGTGTGTGTGTAATGTCAGAGAGCTCTGGACTGTGGGTAGTTTGAATAAGTCCCACATCTATACGGGCATCACTTTCTTTAACTGCCAAGTTTTGCTCAGGGAGTCTCAAAGGTCTCTTCCTTTTTGGATAGTCCATGGCCCTCTGAATTTTTTCCCAACAGATGCAGAGGTGTCAATGAAGTCATTGGAAGAAGCTTTCATTTTTGATTTATTGGTGCCTTCTCATTTCCCTGAAAGTATCTGAGGACGTGAGTGTTCTAGATGTTACACAAATCTCCATATATGTCTTTACATGCAGGAAAGTGGCTGTTCTCTTAAAGTATACTTATTAAGGTCTCAGAAAAGCCAGGGAAATTCTCTTTTGTTGTTGTTGCTACTTACTGCAAAAACAATTCTGGCTTAGGGGCTCAGAATATCTTGTGCTTTTAAGCTACGTAAAATATGTAAAGAAAATAAGACTTAGAGGCATGGTGTAACATGGACCCTGAATGATCTCATGGTAGAAATTTAATTTTATTTCTAGCTATTTGGCGTTAGAGATAGTATTATATCTCTCAGGCAGAGAAAGTCATTAATCAAGGAAGAGACCTCTTAATCCTTCTTCCAGTTTTAATGAATCACTGTAAAACGCCTTTCACTGGTGGATGGCCCTTTCAGCTGGGTGTGGTTACCAGGCCTCTGTGGCAAGTTTGCTGTGGTGCTGTGCACCAGCTATGTAGCCACCTACACCTGCCTCACAGAAACTGCCATGTGGCAAGGATGGCTTTGTGGCTTCCTTCAAACTGCAAGCTGTCTTGGGAGCAATTGAGACCCTTGGGGCCAGGTCTGGACAGTGGCATATGGGACAGTATCTTAGAAATCAGCCTCCAGATATTACCATAGTCCCTAAGCAGAATGTCCAAGTACAGGTTATGTTCCAGAAATAGAGTTTCACTCTCAGTGTATGGTAGGGAGAGTCCCTCCTTATTGAGATCAGAACTTCATGCTTGGTCGGATGAATGGTACAAGAGAACTGGGAGTCTCCCACCTTTCTCCTTTTCTCTCCTTCTGTCTCTTGCTCCCTCCTTCCATGTGCTGGTAACTGTCTTAGTTATGGGGGTGATAGCACTGCATAATACAGAGTTCTTGTCTTCAAGGATCCTAAAAGTAGGAGGAGTAGACACCTTGTGTCAGCCAGTGATTATGGCATCACAACCAAACTTGAGACAGGTTCAAGAATGAAAGCTTACTTTGTTGATGTATCTTTGAATTGGCTGGAGATTGGCTGATCCAGTAGGGGTGGCCTGGTTGGGTAAGTCTTCTCCACATGCCTTCTGTAGGAGTTCATTAGCACCAGCAGAAATGAGCCAGACAACTTAAGACCTGGGCCTGGGCCAGGTACGCTCTCTTCTGCTTCATTCTATTGGCAACACTGTGTCATGTGACCCAGCTCCATGGGTGGGTCAATATGATGGGAAGAATCTCCTATGACAAAGAGTGTTAATATAAAGAGGGGTAAAGAAAGAGAATAATGCAATTGATCACACATAGTAAGACATTAAAACAATAAAGCATTTGTAATAGAACTCTTTTAATGGCAAGTGTCAGAAATGGTTCTCAAAGGAGCTCAGGCTGAGGGGAATTGCGAGACTCACATAGCTGGCAAGTGCAGCTGTCTATGTGTGGCTGGACCCAGACGCAGGAGTGGTATTGTCAGGCTGGGTTTCTCCTTTTCCTTTTGGCCCAGCTTTGTGATATGTTTGGCTTCATCCTGCAGATGGCTTTTTAAATGCAATCAGACAAGATGGCTCCAGGAGTTACAGGCTGTTCCAGTCTTTATTGCTTTGTGCGAGGGAAAGAGAGACCCATTCTCACACCCAGAAAGCTGTACCAAAGTCTTGGATGTGTCTTTGGCCCAGGTTGGGCCATTTGTCCTTGGGCCCAGCCATGCTAACCAGAGACTGGGTGTTCTGGTTATCTGAGACACATGTCCAGCTATGTTAAAGGGGTTGGAGGCAAACTAAGCACAAAGAAAGTGGGGAGGGGGAGTTTTCCCCAAAGGAGCAGCAGGGTGTTTCACCAGAAGGCCAGGGAAGGGTTCTAGATGAACACAATACCCAATATCCATTTTAGTGCAGGGTCCAGTGTGGCGAAAAGGAAGGTGTGGAGTGACCCTACTATTTTCCTGCCTACAACATCCCTTTGTAGGCCCCATAGAGCTCTTAATTCAGTTTAGTGACCACACAGGACTGGAGTGTATTTAGGGGAATAGGCCATCACCAGGAGAGTGCTGGTCTGCAGGAACAGACAGGTGTTGATGACCCAGACCCGCCACTCACATTAGGGTTCATGGTGCACCAGACAGACACTAATGTGGGGGCACTCAAAGATCTGTAAGGTCTCCGCCAACTCTCATACCTCGTGACTGTCTCTCACTTTGCTGGCAGGATGTGCTGGAACATCTCGAGGGTGACTTTCTATCTCCACCACTGTTTATAAGACACAGGTGTAGGGTAAAGGTTGAGCAGGGAGCGGCCAATGCTGATGGCAGGGCTACTGGCATCGGAGCATTTTCTGATGCAGCTCTTTGGTAGTCAGAGGAGGCAGCAGGGTTTGGTGGGGGCGTGTGGAGGGGATGCTTTAACTCCAGATTTTACTGAGCACCACCGTGGCATGCCTGCCACTGGGCAGCATGACATAACAAGTGCATGAGTTGGACACATCCCTGCTCTCAGAAAGAAGTCTCAGATTTCGTGTTGCACAACTCACTGAACCTCCTTGAGCCTCAGTTTCCTTGTCTGTAAAGGGGGGATGATGTCTGTCCCGCTGACATCACAAGGCCACTTGTGAGGGTTAGTTTATAGAAAAGCAAATGTGTGACAGTATTTTGTAAAGTCATTTCCTTATCCGACAGGATCACTATCTAACTGACGGCAGCGATTGCTTAGGGAAAGCTGTGCATATCGGTGAAAGGACTTTCCCTTCTCTTGGGGAAACAGGCCCAGAGAAGGAGTGTGACATCAGCAGGCCACATAGAGGTTAGAGAGAGGGCTGGTGATCTCAGATCTCCTGTCCTTACCTGTCACCTCTTAAGTGTCAAAGCACAGGTCTGTGGGTGACTCTAGGCCCCTAAGTGGCATCGGAAGGCTCCTTGACACCTCCTCGGTGTCAGCTGCCTCAGCTCCCTGCCTGGAGTGTGTGTGGAAGGGAAGGGAACCACAACACGATGCAGAGTGCCCTTCCCTGAACGTCTGCCCCACCCACCTGTCCCTTACATGGTGTTTTCTTTAGCTTGTTCTGCTTTTTGAGGCACTGCAGGGCCAGCCCCTTTATAAAGCACCTCTGTCATGCAGGAGGGTGAGAGGCAGCCATAGCCACCCCACCGAGGAGGAGCACCTGGCCAGACAAGGGGTCGTGTCCTTGAACTCTGTTCACTCTAGCCAGAGGTGGGGCAGGAGGAGGCTTCTGACTTCAGAGGGCCACTGTGGTGGGAGGCTGGGGCAGGGCCAGGGTGCTGGCTCCCACTGGGTCAGGTGGACTGAACCTCTCTTCCTGGAACCTGAGTTCCACCTGCTTCCATGAAGCACGGGAGGGTTACGGTAAAAGCACATTTGTTACAGGGACTCACAGGTTAAAGATAAAAGGAGAACTCTGGCAAAGAAGAGGTGGTAGCAGAAGCCAGAAATTAATTACTTGTGATTGAGGTCTAAATTTGGCACTGAACTTACTGGCAGATGGGACAAAAAAGTACAACAATAGGTTTTCAGTCTCTTTGTCTATTTGAAAGAAATAGGTCTTCAGAGAAAGCACGTTGTTTCCCTCTGGCATGAAGTCCTGGAAGGAACTTATCAGCTGACTGACTCCCTGTATAGAGAATGCTGGGTAATAGAAGTGTATTCATTCAACAAATAGGAAAGCTGACATGGCCTCACTAGTGGACACCTTACAAGCTGGCACATTAGTGGTCTTTGTTTATTTTCTTTTATTGTGTATCTCTTCCTCCTTCCTCTTCTGCTTCTCCTTTTCTTCCTTTCCTCTACCTCCCCTTGCCAAATTTCTCTCCCTGCTTCCCTCCTCTTGCTCCTTGTACTCTTTGGCATTTGGTGTTTCATTGTTTTCTGTTGGACTATAGGCTCTGTGTAGACAGGGATCTGATTTGTCTTGCTAATTCTGGCTCTCCACAGTGCTTACTGAGAGAATTTAATATATAATATTTTAGAGAAAAAGCCAATCATTTGTGAGTCATTGGAGTAATATCTAACCCAACCCTGGGGAATCAGTGGAGGGGGAGATGGCTCTCTGGGGAAAGTGACATCTCAGCCAAGGCTCAAAGGACCAGTAGGAACTAGGGAGAGGGCGAGGGGAGAAGATCATTCACGGTAGAGAACATGACTCCTAAGAGAAGTAAAACCTAGTCTCAGCACAGGGGATTAGGCAGAGAGTGGGAAGAGGCAAAGGTGGAGAGATGGGCAGGAACCCTTAGAGCAGAGACCTGGACTTCACCTTGAAAGCCATGTGTAGCCTCTGGAGGGTAAGGCATAGTCAGTCAGGGTTTTGGAAGGATGACTCTGGCTTGAACTGGAGGGAGACTAAGGGAAAAAGCAGGATGCCCCAGGGGCCTGGCCGAGGAATTGTGACCACTAATCCTGACATGTTACTTCATTGCACATCAGTAGAGCTTGATCATGGTTTTGTCTGGGTGGTTCTTGAAGGTGCGACCTTGGGCACTGTATATGGTCCCTTGCCTGTTCCTCTTTGGCACTCTTCCCTTATCTCCTTCCAGTTGCCAAGAACTAGGCAGTTTTGCTCCACCACACCCTCTACCACAGCATGCCTGCCTTGGAGCCAGCTGACTATGGATCAACCCCCCCAAACCGTGAAGTAAATTAAACTTCTTCATCTTTAAGTTGTGAGTGTTGAGTATTGTGTCCAGCCATTGGAAAGCTAATACAGGAATGAAGGTGGTGTGAACAAAAGTGACCAGAAGGGTTGGAGAAAAGAGGACATACTGGAGGGAGAGTTTAGCTTCTGCGTGGATAGGCTGAGGGGGATGAAGGATGCAGGAGTGTAGGGGACTCCTGGGCTTTATGATGGGGTGTCTGGGTGGCTGATGGACACTCATTAGATGGGGGACACAGGAGGAGGGACATTCATTTTAGACAGGTTGCTTTTGAGGACCTATAGGACACCCTGGAAGAAGTGTCTGCTGGCATAGGGGTCTGCCGTGGGAGAGAGTGGACCATGGAGACAAAGTTTGTGAGTCATGGGCATATAGAATGTGGGTGAAGTAATGGGGCTGCGTACAGACCCTAGGAAGGTGAAGTGACAGGAGGACCCAGGCTGGACCTGGGTTTAAGGGCTTGCTGGAGGAAGAGTAAGCTGCAAATGGGGAAGTATTAAATCAGGAGTGTGCTGTGATGAAGGCCTGAGGAAGCCAGCTGTCAAAGCTGCCCGTTAGAATTTCAAGAAGGCCAGAAAGGTCAACTGTGCCAAATGCCACTAGAAGATCAGGAAAGATAAGCGCTGACAAATGCCTTTGGCATTTAGCAATAAGGAGGTCACAGATGACTTTTGCAAAAGCCATTGTGGTGGGAGATGGTGGTGATGGTGGTGCTGAAGCTGGATCTAGTGGACCTAGGAATGGAGAGGCAAGGCGAGGCAGGATTGGGGCAGTGCATTAAAAGAAGTTTGGCTGTAAAGGAGAGGTGGTTGGAGAGAACTGGGGTGAGGGGATGTAAGACTTGTTTTCTAAGATGGGCAATCACAGCAATTTAGGGCAATGTTTGCAGCTGCAGTTTTGCCTGAGATGTAGAAATGGCCTTTGTGGAGTTGTTTCATCTGTGAGCTCTTCACAAATTCTAAGGAGACCCCTCTGGATCAACAGATGTGGCCTAAGAATTCAGTGGGACTCTCACTTCACAGGGGACAAAGCTTTGTGCGCTAAGTGTGGAGTGGCCACGGGTCAGCCCAGGTGTGTCCAGGCTCTGGAGGAGAGGAGCAGGATGACACAGCCCCTCATCCTCCAGCCCTGCCCCAGAGCACTTTACCTCTGGACATTAAACCACCAGTCCCACTTCCCAGCCTGGCTCCTTGGAGTGCCTGTTCTGCTATCCTCTGTGCGGCAGTTGGTCTGGTGCGGTCCAGGAGTCATGTGTCCTGTCCTCCCACAGATTGGGTGTGCTGAGAGCAGGGAGCCATGTGAGCCAAGGTTTAGGTGGCTGGAAAACCTTCCATTGTGAGTGGATTTGCAGGAGGAAGGAGGGGGCTCATCTGTATTCATTCCTTGAATGTAATCCCTGAATTGAATCCAGAGGCTTTCTTTCCAATATCCCAAAATAGAAAGTTGAGAGAGAGAAGAGAGAGAGAGAGAGAGGGAAAGAACAGGGGAGTGGGGTGTCTCTGTGTCCTCCGTTTCTGGGGACAGGGACTTGGGAAGACCAGTAGGGTCAAGTTTCTTTCCTGAGTCAGTGAGGTGGTGAGAAGCCCAGGCTTCCTCTGGGAAGGCGTTTCCCACCTGGCTACTCTTTGCCGGGGTTTCAGATGGAGCAGCTCCAATTAAATAGGTTCCAATGACAAACTTCCCATTGATGAGCTGGAGGCAGAGGAGGAGCTGGAGATGCAGGAGAGTTCTCCAGCCCCTCCGTCCTCATGATTACAGAATGCCGTGTGTGAGACTGTAAAATTGTCTCCTCTACCTACTGGATGATAGAATGTGTGCTTGTGGTAAGTTTCCATGGCTGGTAGAATAAATTCCCACAAACCTAGTGGCTTAAAGCAACACACACTTCTGACCATGTAATAATTCTGGAGGTCAGAGGCCCTAAAATCAAGATGTTGGCAGGGCTGACTCTCTCTGGAGGTGCTGGGGCAGGACCCATTTCCTGGCCTTTTCCAGCTTCTAGTGGTGCCTGCAATCCTTGGCTTGTGGCCCTTCTTCCATCCTCAAGATTGGCAGTGCTGCACCTCCCAGCCTCTCTCTGCTCCCACGGTCACAGACCTCCTTTCTTGCCACTCTCCTCCCTCCTCCTGTGATTAAGGTGGCTCCAGCTGGATAATGCAGGAGAATCTCCCATATGGCAACCTGTAATTTGATCACATCTGCAAAGACCCACTGTCATGGGGAGTAACATTCACAGTTTCCTGCGAGTAGGACATGGACGTCTTTGGGGGGCCACTATCAGGCCTGCCATGGTGGAAATCTGTCTTCTAAACGATGACCCACAGCAACCTGGTGTTCTGGATGGTTCACAGGGTGGGGAGGTGTGGCTGACTCTGCAGCCCAATCACCTGGAACCTGAGAGGCTGTATTTCTACCTCTGCTATATATTGGGATTCTTCAGATTTCATTTGAAGAAAAAGAAAGCCACTGATTAGTGCAATCCCTCCAGAACGAAGCCCAGAGAGGGAAGGCAGTTTACCCAATAACTCATAGCTATGTCAGTAGAGCCAGCGCTAAACTCTGGTCTCCTACCTCGCAGTCAGGTCCTTTCTACCAGCCCCTCTCAAGGATAAAATAACAACCAAATTAAGAAAGATGTGTGCGGTACGCGAGCTCGCACACGTGTGTTTGTATGTCTTCATTCATCATTACAAAAATCCTGAGCAAAAGGAGAGGGGTATATTTTTTTAACCTCACCTCCCCCATTTAGGGTGAGAAAGGCCCTGTCTGATGAGGACAAATGACATTTCTGGTGTGTGGCCAGGAAGGGACCAAAACCTCAGTGCAGCCTCAGACAAGCCCCATTACCCCACACTCACCTTCTCTCGAGTCTCCTCCCGTCCCTTCCTAGGCCCCTAGGGCCCCTGGCTAATGGAAATTGGTATTGAGTCAGACGCTCGGCCACATTCCTGCTCTGGGGCTTCTGGGCTGCAGACTGTCATTAAATTAACTGTGAAGGTTTTCTGTGTGGGCCAGGAGCAGTGACGCAGGGGACATGGCGGGAGTTGGGAGCTGTCGTTTGCTGCCTTGAGCGCCTGGAGATGCGATAATTCAATCAGGGGGTGCAGTGCCTCCCCCAGCCTGGGCCAGGCCCAGACACATGGTCCCCCCACCTAGCAGCCAGACAGATAGGCGAAATGAAACAATTAAATCTAAAGCGAGCTGTCTGAACTGATTTTTTCCTGCTTCATCCTCAGTCAGCTCTGCAAACCCTCTTCCCAGCATTGTCTTGCTCAGTGGCTGAGACAGCCAGGACAGGACTCAAATGACTGGCTCCAAATCGAATTCTCTGTGGCCTGAAATACAGGCTTCCGTTCCTCCTCCACCTGCCTTTGCTGTTTTCCAAATCCCTCTCCTGGCTTCCCCCCAAAGTCAAAACTTCTGAGCCTCTGGATTTCAGGGGCCTGGCAGCCACACCCACCTTCTGCAGGGCGCAGAGCAGCTCGGGAAGTGTGTGCTTAAGCCTGAGGCAGTGGCTGCCCTGAACTGTACAAGCTGGGCCCATTAAGGCTCTCAGGCCAGAAAGAAGGGACTGTCCTTCTGGTTGTTGCGTCCATTCTGACTCCTGTGTCTGGGCGAAGCGGGGAGGGAGGAAGGGCTCCATGTCCTCAGTCACTGTACTCTGACCCCATGGAATTGGTGGCCAGCGGCCCCTATCAAGATCCGGCCATTTGTCTGCTAGAAAGCTCAGGGGCACCACCAAGTGTCAGTGCTCAAGTTGAGGAAGGTGAGGCTGGAGGGGGAACTCAGCACACTGGGGCGGGGGGAGATCGGGTCTCTCTGCTATTCCACAAGCCCCTGGGCTTAAGTTCAGCCCCTGGAACCTTGTCGATTTGTTGAATGAGCTAATGGGAGCCATGGGACGTGTCTGGGCAGAAATGGTAATGACACCCTGAGCTCCTCAAAATCAGGGCGTTGTGGTCCTCATCCCTATATCCCAAAGCCTCGACCAGGCCCTGGCGTGCAGTTAGCTAAGTGCTCAATACAGAGCGTTAAGTCAGCACGGTTGGAGGCAAGGTGGCAGGGTTTCAAAACAGAGTCTACCCTCCCCTATTTCATAGTTATTTTGGGAATTCGAAGGAGCCAGCCTTCCCAGGACGAGGGCATAGATGGAGGAAGTTCGGGGGGTGAAGAATGTACCCCAAACCGGCTTGAGTGTCAGGAAACTCAGACTGTAGTCCCCATTATGTGTTGTGGGTTGAGTCTCTTCTCTTCTCTGGATTTGTTTCCCTTAGGTAAAGGGAAGGGCTTGGGCTAGTGGTTCCCAAACTCCAACCCTCTTGTTAAAACCCGGGGACTCAAAACCTAGGAACCCAGGTACCTGTGGCCCGCGGTGCTGTTCTCTCCTCCTACTGGATCTGGGAGGGCGGAGGGCTCCATGGCCTTCCCAGAGATTTTTCAGGTCACAAAGCGTGGAGCAGCCTGGCTCTCGGGAGAGGTGTCGAGAAGGAACGGGGGAAGTCAGGCCCTGGGGTTTGGACTCGGTGGGGATTGATTTCCCAGGTGCCCGAGGAAGGACAGCTTCTGTGTAGGGACAGGATGAAGTCATTTATCCCTGGTGCAGATGACCACCCAGCTCCACCTGAGACATGTTGCTGACTTTGGGTCACCAAGAGCCACTTCCAAGGTGCTGGTCCTATGATAGAGGGACAGGGGCTGGGCCCTATGGCACATTAATAGGCTGTTCAGTGTTGACCATGACCCTTGGAAGGCCTTTGATTATGTGGAATTTCAGGATGAACTTCCAACTGCTCTGTAAGAGTCCTGGTGGTGACCTTAAGGTTTATCTCTGGAATTGCTAAATAACCCAAATGATCTACTATTTATGCATTAAACCAGGTCACATAAAATGGTCTTTATATCATCTCCAGCTCTTTAGGGTCAGTTTTTCTCCTTTAACTCAGCATGGGCCATTTTTCAACCTTTGTTACATTATAACTTATCTGTCCTTAACAGTATTAGTTCAATAGCCGTGAATGCCCAAATTTAATTCTTCTGGGATGTACACACAAGTATCTGTACACACGCATATGGACACTGGAGAAAAGTTCCCGGGCTGTCCCTGCCCATGTTGAGTGTCTGTGACCACACTAGCCAGGTCTTCAAAGAGCCGGAGTTTTCTACTGAGCCAGCTCCTCCCCTCCTTCTGTGCATTCTCTCGGCACAGTCTGGGCCACCAAGAGCCCCGGAGCCCTCATGACTCCTTCACATAATTAACTGCTGTGCCATGTTGATTCTTCTGTCCAAGTGGCTCCAGGATTGCTGCCACCACTGCTTGTCTGGAGACAGAGCTTTTCCTTGTGTTTTCAGGGTTGTGGGCCTCTGCTTCAGCTGCAGCACTGGCAGGTCCCCTCTGCTCTCTGCAATCAGCCCTTCTATCCACCCCCTCCGCGGGCAGCCAACTTCCTTCCTCCACCTCGGAACTCTCATCCTCTTGCTAACTCTTTGTATTATTTCTGCAAACAAGCTTGATTATTTTTGTGGATCCTCAGGCCTTGGCCTGACCTCCCTTGCTCCTTGCAGCCTTCCACGTGGCCTGTGTTGTGATGTCGTTGTCATTACCATCAGTGCCAAGTCTGTTTAAGAGTCTGCATCTAGCGTCACATACTGCTGCAAATCAAGTGTGTCTCTTGTGTGGGTTTCTTCATCTGCAGAAGGCAGTGTCAAGGAGTGACCAGGGTGACTGGCTCTAGCTTTGGATCTTGCCTCTATTGCTACATAAAAAATTGTCTATGCTAGGAGCAGTGGCACGTGCCTATAGTCCCAGCACTCTGGGAGGCTGAGGCAGGAAGATTACAAGTTCCAGCCCAGCCTGAGCAATTTAGTGACTTGGTGAGACCCTTTCTTAAAAATAAAAAAGGGTTGGGGATGTAGCTCAGTAGGAAGGTCCTGGATTCAATCCCCAATATTGCCCCCCCAAAAAAGTTGTCTAAAGTATTGGTGCTTTAATTTCACCATCTATAAAATAGATGTAGTAATAATATCTACCTTCTATGGTTGTGAGAATCATATAAGGAGGCTGGAATAGCCTCTGGCATAGAGTAGGTGTTTATTTATTCTAGTCTACTATTTTCTTTTTTTAAAATCCATTCCTTAGAGATACAGTCCCTGAAGTAAGCTTATTGGATCAAAGGTTAGAAGGACTTTATGGCCCTTGAAATGTTTTGACTAATTGCTTGTGAAAGAATGTCCTACTTTTGGTCCTATCAGCAAGGCCTGAGCAACAGTTGGTTTCTTCCGCTGTCATCCTGTGCAGAATAGTCCACATTTTAAAGCAGAGTGTAGAAGATGAAAACCATGATATACTCCATCTCTGGCTACTGGGCCTTCTACCCACCCACCTCCTCCACTCCCAGGCCAGAAGCACTCTTTCCTCGAGTATACCCTATGGTGCTTGGCACTACTCATATTGAATGACATATTGAGATATTTATTTATGCTTTTTTTCCCTCACCATAATTGGTATTTTTCCTTCTTTATTCCAAGATGGCGGCTTGGACTTTATGGCTGGGTTTTATGTTGCAAGGGATTCTGGGCCCTGAGCTGTTTTAGGGTATGCAGGGCTGCCTGTCAGGATACAAGTTCCAGCTGTTGAAGTACTCAGAAGGGGGAGCAGGGAGTTGGGCAGAGATTCCTTGGGGGCCAGGGAAGGTAGGGACATCTATTTCACTCCTTGTTGTACCCTGAGCACACAAATCTGCATGGGGCATGCTTTAGAGGGTTCAGGGGAACACTACTCCCCCAGGGTAGGAGTCAGAGTGGAGATCCTGGCCAAGAAGCTGCTTATGGGAAAAAGCGTGAAGGGGTGGTGAGGCTTGGGGTCCAGGAATGGTCCTGCCCCAGCCCTTGGCTCTGGTAGGCTTTCCGGCTGCCACTTCAGGGTGAGTGGGCTGGGGGCTGAGAAGGACCCCAGTTGTTGTCATCCTTATCTCAGCCTTGACCCCTGGTACAGGTGATAGTGATGATGACTGGAGAAGGTGACCATCCCCTAGGCCATCAGTCAGGACTAGTAATTGTGCAGACCTAGTTGCTGCCCTGTGAGCTTGGAGTGTAACAAATGGCTTAATTTCTCTTTAAATCTGCATCAACTCTGACTCTACACCCCTGATCTGTGGCCACTGGGGATGGCCATCCTGATGGGGCTCCTTCTTCCTGGCCCGAGAGTCTTGTGCTGAGCTGGCTCCTTCAGCCTCTTTAGGTGCCTGCATGCGGCCCTGGACCCATAGGGCCCCAGCCAGTCCCTTGTCCAGCTGCAGGGTGGTCTTCAAAGTCACTTCCCCCAAGGCCCTGTCACCCTCTGGGGTGCTTTGGGTCTCTATCCAGAACCCAGGGACTGCTACCTTCTTCTCAGGCTTGGAGAAGCACCTTCTGTCACCAACTGCCTGCTGCTTCTGCCCTCCTCAGAGACATGTGGCTCTGCCTTCCTATCTCCTGGATGCCAGCATCTCCACTTAATGAGCTGACACTTCACAGAAGACAGATAGACAAGGTTTCTGCAAGCAGCCTCTATCTTAGACCCTGGCTGTGCCAGCTTCCTTTGAGTTGATGAGAGACACTCTGGCCCTGAGTACAGTCTTGGAGGGGGGTATGGGGACACATGTGAAAAATGCATCAAGAATGAAATTCAGATGAATATCTCAACAAACGGCACTGTCACTCCCAGCATCAGCCATTCTGAACATAAGGTAGGAGTTTCATGAATTCATTGATTCTAATTCAATCCCCACAAGGCCTCTGACATTACAGAAAAAGGGGGACTCTGTCTGGTATCTTTTGTTCTGGGGAGCAGATGACCTGGGAGAATCGGAAGCACCATGTACAGAGATTGAATTCAACTTGTGTCACTCAGAAGTGCCTTGGAGACTGCAGGTCTGTGAAAAAGTGTCCAATTAATACCACACTATCATTTCAGCTTCTCAAACTGGAAGATCCTTCACCTGTCTCCCCACAAAAACCCTACAACTTTACCACTAAATTGCAGTCAACACTGCCATGGTTTAAAAGAACAGCATGAAATCATTCATCAGGCATCTGCCCAACAAATCAGGGTCTGTTATTTCTAAGTCGTTTAATAGCTAATTACATGCTGCATAACGTAAAAATGCAGCAAGGCCCCATTAAGAATAAATCCAATTGTTTGCGAGGCATATTATAGAAATCCAGGTTTGGCTTTCTTCCACTTTCAGTGACTGTATTGAGGCTTTTGGCAAGTGAAAGACCTGGAAATAGAACTGCTGTTTTTATAACAACCCTGTTACTCTTAATGCCCATTTTCTCCCTGTAAGTGCAGCAAAGTATGGAAATACTGCCATGCTCATTCGTGCAATTTTCCTACTGCGATTTTTTTTTCTGTTAAAAGCCCCAAGAGAGTGCATTTCTCTACCTATTTATTTGCCACTGTCAAAAGATAGCAAAATTCATGAAAAACTCTGCTGTCAATCCTCAACAAATACGCAATTATTTCAGGCTGGTGTTTTAAGAAAAAAATAATTTCCGTGGGAGAAACTTGCTTCTCTTCTGAGCAGGGGTGGGACAGGGGGTGTCGTTGGTTATAGCTGTGCTGGCTTCTCTGGGGATCTCCTAGGAACACCTGTTCCAACACAGAGGCGAATTTCTCCTAGCAGGGCTGTGGTGTGCGGCCGAATGCAATGCTGGCTTCGGTGCTCTTCTCTGTACCCCTAGGTGAGAGGGGAGCACAAAGTGATTTCTCTCACTGTGTCACAAAGCCCATCATGTCAGGATGTTACACCAGACACTGGGCAGTAAGTGACAGCAGGGCTTGAAGAGGAGAAAATAGATGATCTTGTCCCTACAGTAATGCAGGAAAGATATATAAAGGGAAGTAAGTGGTAATGTTCTTGAAAGATAAACAATTGATGCCTGTCAGAAATAATTGATGACTGAGAGCCTGAAGACTGGCCACGATAAAACATCCATAGAGAAGTATGCACACTCCACATTCTCTGACATCACTTGGCTTTCCTCTTCGCAGGAATCTTTGTGGGATCAAATTAGAAGTACTATTTGCTGAAAGGCAATATTCTCCCCTCTTGGCTTGTGAAAGCAGAGCTCCTTGTCTCCCAGGGAGCCTTGGTTTGGCTTTCATCTTGATATTGAACTTAAGCCTCGTAGTCTATAATAAATGGATGTACCCTTGGCCTGCCTGATAAGAACACTGCACCTGCCATGGATGCTCCCTTCAGTAGAAGGGCCAGGAGTGGGCTCGCTTGATTACTTGAACTCTGGTATTAATTAACTCAAATCTCTCTCTCTCTCTGGTTTGAAAGGTCCTTTGCGGGATTCTTTCTAAAGCACATTTGCTTGCTCTGCCGTCTTGCCTGAGTGAAGAACCGCCATCGTGAACAGAATTGAATTCCTGGAGGAGGGCGGCTGGCTCCAGTTCCGCCAGGTCTGGAGAGCAACGCTGAGACCAGCAGGTGGAGACCGTGGGGAGCCTAACATCCTAATGTCAGCTCGCCTCGGGGAGCACTTTCCCCCATGGGAAGCTCACCAAGAACAGAAATACCAGCTTGCCTTGGGAGGTGGGTAGTGAGTTCTCCATTATGGGGTGGGGGGCGCTGTGGCTAGAGCTGGGTGAGCTGTTGGGAGGACCACTTACCAGTGTGCACCGCTGGATCAGACAACGTTCACAGTTGGTGACCTGCTCACCTGCTCTCATTGTTAGCGCCAGTAAGATGCCATTCATTGTTGTGACCTTGAAATCACTTCGCTTGCCCTGGCTGCTCCTGTTAGAAATGGCAGGAAATTAATGCTCCCTGCCCATGTGGCCCTCAACCAGGAAGTGAGGGGTACACGTACCCCAGCTCCCTCATCCCTCAGATGGGCTAACTCGGGGTGGGAGTGTCTGTACTGCCACCTAGCGTTCCCCAAGGGGATTAAGCTTTAGTGGCCTACAGTAGTAGCTTCCTGGACATTCCTAGTTTACTGGGAGAAGTTTTGTTAGGGTTAGTGGTGACCTCCTCCGTGGCCTCACGCCCCACCCTTCCACTCATTTATTCTTCCCAAGTAAATTCTGTACCTTATCTTGGGACTGTTGCCAGGGGAGCCCCAACTAAGACAATGGCCACCTGTCCAAACCTCTGAGGGGCTCTGGCCTGACCCTGGGGCAAGGGCTGACAAACATGGTCCCAAGCTCCCAGGGACGCTACTGAGAGATGAGAACAGCTTCAGCTCTGATGAGAACAGAAATAATTCTCTGACAGCCTCTTGCTTGCTGTTCTCAGACCCTTTGCCTTCACAGCAAGGTCCCATTAGCCTGCTGCTTCCTCCCCTCTGTGTTATGCTGTGTCCCATCAAGTGATGCTCTGGCTTGGTGTGTTAGGACCCGCCCGTCTTCACCTTATACCCTCCTGCTTTAGAATGCAGGGTCCCATGTTTAGTTCAACAATAATTGCAGGTGCTCCTTGGCCAACTTCCTGCTCCCGGGCATTCCTAAGGGGGGCTCTCCTGCCCACATAGGCTCTTCCTTTGCCTATTCCAGAGACACCTATCTGTTCTGGCCAGCCCTTATGCAGCACCTGAGTGTGATACCGAGGGGCCTGGAAGGCCAAACAGGGACTTTCTGAATACTGAATTTTATTGTAGTTTTATGGATACAACCACCAGGAGACCAGACTGAATGTATTCTACCTCAACTGGCTATGAATGAATTTAGATTTCATCCTGTTTCTCTTCTTTCTTAAAAGTCTGGAATTCTGGTTATTGGAAGCCATAGTGCTAAAGACTGATGTATTCCCAAGTCTGAAAGTGTTGCTAATTTATGAAAATCAGGAGCAAGACCTGCTTCTGGGTGTTTTCATAGCACAAACATCCCTGAGTCGACTTCTTATTCAAGGACTGGAGAAGAAATATTTGTTTGTTTGTTTTTTTCCTTTTTTGTAAAAAAATTTTTATTTTATTGGTACATTTTAAGTATACAATATAATGACATTCATCATTGGAAATTTGCACCTTTACATGATCTCTCTTGGTTCTTATTTTTTCCCCCTTCCCCTGCCCTCCCTTCAACCCCTCCGTCCCTCCCTATTTACAAGGACTTTGTTTCCATTTTTTCATTTTCTCATGTTAATTCCATTCCCTTCTTTCCTTTCCCCTACCCCTCCCACTTCCCCTTCCCCTTTGCCCTTTTTTTCCTATTTCACATCTATTATACCTTTTAGCCCTTATTTACACTTTCAGTTTCTCACACTAGAGAAACTATTGGGCCTTTACACATGTGTGTCCTATTTATTTCACTTAAGAGTATGGCCTCAATGTGCATCCACTTAGCAATAAATGTTTCTAATTTCTTGTTCTTTTATGGCTGAGTAGTACTCCATCTTATTAAAAAAACACATTTTCTTTATCCAGTTTCCAGTTGATGGGCACTTGGGCTGTTTCCAAGTTTTAGCTATTACAAACTGTCCTGCTATGAACATGGGTGCACATATATCACTGTGGTATGATTCTTTTAATTCTCTGGGGAAGATACCCAGGAGGGGACTAGATGGGTCAAATGGGACTTCCAGTCCTAGTTCTTTGAGGTACCTCCATACTGATTTCCACAGTGGTTGCACCAGTCTGCACTCTACCAAAAAAAAAAAAAAAAAAAAAGAAAATGGAAAGACATCCCTTGCTCCTGGGTAGGAAGAATCAACATAGTGAAAATGGCCATACTTCCAAAACTGCTATATAGATTCAGTACAATACCAATTGAAATTCCAGCAGCATACTTCATGGACCTTGAGAAAACAATCCAAAAATTCATTTGGAACAAGAAGAGACAGAATAGCAAAAGCAATTCTAGGCAACAGAGACATGGCAGGGGGTATCACAACCCCCAACTTAAAACTATACTACAGAGCTACTCTGATAAAAACAGCATGGTACTGGCAAAGAAACAGACCTGAGGACCAGTGGAACAAATTAGAAGATGCAGAAACAACCCCAGACACATTCAGCCACCTCCTCTTCTACAAAGGAGCCAAACACCCTCACTGGAGGGAAGATAGCCTCTTTAATAAATGGTGCTGGAAAAATTGGATTTCAACTTGCCAAAGATTAAAACTAGACCTATATCTCTCACCATACACTAAACTAAAATCAAAATAGATTAAAGATCTAAATATTAAAACAGAAACGCTGAACCGGCTGGAACAGAGGTTAGGTAGAAGTCTTGAAGACATTGGTGTAGGAAAAGATTTTATGAACAAAACCTCAGTTGCCCATGAACTAGCACAAACAATCAACAAGTGGGATCTCTTCTTATTAAAAAGCTTCTGCACAGCAAGAGAAACCACCAACAGTGTGAAGAGACAACCCACAATTTGGGAAAAAATTTTCACCAGCTGTCCCTCAGACAAAGGTCTACTATTTCGAATCTATAAAGAACTTTAAAAAATCAGACCTCCCAAATTGAAAGATCCAGTCCAAAAATGGGTATCTGGAATGAACAGACATTTCTCAGACAAAGGAGTAGAAACAGCAAATAAACATATGAAAAAATGTTCAAGGTCACTGGTCATTTGAGAGATGCAAATGAAAACAATGCTGAGATTCCACGTCACCCCAGAAAGAATGGCTGCTATCATGAAATCAACCAATAACAAGTGCTGTCAGGGCTGTGGGGAAAGAGGAACCCTGCTCCACTGCTGGAGAGGAAATATTTGAATGCAATGCTGTAACTCAAGCAAAGTTGTAGATCCCTTTTAGCTTTCACCCAAATGCTGTCTGGGTGCACATTTCTGGCTGTTTCTACCTCCCTCCATGGTACCCAAAGTGGGGCTCCTGTACTTCTCATGCCTCTGAAGGGTGCACCTGGCCTGTTTGTCTCATCATGAGTCTAAGACTCACTTAAAGAGTTTATGAGCCTTTAAATGATGTTTAATGTTCCTCCCCTTTTTAGGTTCGAAGAGGCTCAAATTTTCCCACTAACTTGTTCTCAGCAGTGCTTTTTATATCGTCTGTTCAGGGCATTGTACCTGAAGTGTGAACTTCTGTGCATCAAAACTGTTCTATTTAGGAAGTACATTTTTGTTTTTATGAATCAAGACTTTTGTTTCTGTGAGTTTTGTAGACTTCCAGTCATCTGCTAGAAGATGCCCAGTAAGGTGGTTATTTTCAACCTGTAAAAACAATGTGGCATTAAAATGAATGCTAAAGAGAATTTACTTAAAATCCCCTCAGTCTTCATAACTCTTCTATTTTTGGCCTTTGGATTGTTAGGCAGACCCTACACTAGACATAACTTTTTCACATTTGATCGGAAACATTTTGTCCCATGTTTCTACAGAGACTTCACAATGACTCTTCATGGCTACAAAATCCCAGCATGTTCCTTTGCCAAACCAATCCTTCATTGCCGATATAGGAGAGACTTTCAATCTTGAGCTATGGTAATGAACACCTTCATGAAGAAAACTTACGCTTTCCTTAACTTATTCTTTTAACATGTAGGCCAAAAGTATAATTACTTCTTGGGTCGGGAGGTAGAGGTGTTTTTCTGGCTTTTGATAAATAATTCCATATTGCTTTCCAAAAGGGCAAGTCAGTGTGCTACAATGCCATCCTGTGGGCTCTATGCCGGCTGTTAGATCCAGGTGCAGAGCAGTCTAGAACAGTGCTGGCAGACCTATGGGATGTGTGCTGCAGTGGGCACACAGAGCCCTCTCTCTTGGCACACAAGCCACGTCACCTCAGGAAGCCAAGATGCCCCAGCCTTGAGCCAGCAGCCAAGCATTCAGGTTTAATTGCAGTGTTAGCACTTTGTGATAAATAAGTGGGTATTGGGTTGCAGTTTTGGCACTTGGTTTCTAAAAGATTCACCATCACTGGTCTAGAAGGATTCCTGACTCCCTCTTATTTAGAGTTGCAAAAGCCGTCTCTGTTCTTCCTAGGAAGGGTTAGAAATGACTCAGCATGTTTGAGTCCCTGGGTTCAAAGAAGAAAGGGAAGGAGGGAGGGAGAACCAAAGTGCCAAGGAACCTTGCGCCATGTCACCTAAGTCCTTCTAGCCCAAATGATGGTGAAGGTGGGCATCATGTAGCTTTGGGGTTAGGCAATGGTTCACTCTCTTACTTGATTTTGTTATTATAACTCTCCAGGCTTGGTGTTTATTACCCCTGCTAGAAAGCAACAAAACCAAAGCTCAGGGATGTGAAGTAACATAGTGACATGATTAGTAAGTCGCAGAGGCAAGACTGGAACTTAGGTCTGCCTGATCCAAAGCCCATGTCTTTAACCGCTTGGTCATGTATTCAGTAAAGTATAAACAGAGAAGATACCTGTAGGATAAGATTGCAATGTTAGGGTAAAATTGTCATGTGTAGATGAAGCAAACATCGTGAAGATCATAGGCCAGTGATGGCAAACCTTTTAGAGACGAGTGCCCAAACTGCAGCTCCAAACTCATTTATTTATTGCAAAGTGCAAACACTTCAATTAAACCTGAATACTGAGGTTTTAGTTTAGCAAAAACAACTCATACATTAACATCTTTTGTCTTAAAAGGAAAACAAATAATACATGTGCCATAGGTTTGCCACCACTGTCATGGGCGGTTTCAGGGCCCCTTTGAGAAAAAAGGCTGTGTGTGCCTTGGTGGGGTGATTAGGGGTTAGAGAGTCTGAAGGGTAGCCCGTGTCAGATTCAGTTTAGACCTAAAGACTCCTAGGCATACTGGTGCATGGTTGGCTGGTGTGGGGCAGGGTGTCCGGTTAATAATGCTTAAGTAGTAAGTGAACAGATACTGGGGAAGTTGATCTTGTCTGCGGAGTCAGAGAAGTCTTCCTGGAGGGGGTAATATTCAAACTGTAATTCAGTGGCTAACATTCACTAGATGAAGAGGGTGGTGGGTGAGGTGTGGAGACCATTCTAGCAAAGGGACTGGTATGTGCCAAGGCCCTGTGACTGGGGAGAGCTTAATGCGTCTGAGAAAGTGAGAGACTTATGTGGCTGCAGCACAGAGCAGGAAGTCTTGTATTTCTCGTCCTCATTGATTCTGGCTCCCATAAATGGGCAGAGCAGGGGATACAGTGTGTGCGCTCCCCATGGAGGGGCTCAGGGTAGTGGTGGAAGCACAGGCAGTGGGTGGATCATTAGATAGTGTGGTGGACAGAGTACGCTGGCTTCCTCAGACTCATTGTACCCTCCTCAGGTTATAGAGGTTGGGAAGCTGAACACCACACTCCCTAGATTCTTATAGCTCTGGTCCTGGATGCAAATTAGGTTCTGTCAGTTAAATGCAGCCTGCAAAACCTGGGAAGGGAAAGCATGGCAGAAGCCTTTTCCCTGCCCCATTAGACTGACTTTTGATGATAAATAAGGCTATATAAGTTGAGGATTTTCTGTGGTTACATTGCAGAGTCCATTCTGTAGCCTCCTGGCCTTGGAAAGACAGTTGTGGTGGCAATATCAGCAGCAGTAGTGGCCTCAGAGGTCAAAGGTCTGTGATGGTGACCCATATGGTCTGTCTCTTTGTTCTGGGAGGCACTCTGGGAAGACTCCTCTGGCCTGCCCAGGGATGTCCCGAGTAGCTAATTCCCTATATTCAATACCTTCCTGTTAAGTGCTGTTGGTGCTCCACCTCCACCATTCCATACCTTCAGCCTGTCTGGTTCCAGCTGCAGCTGTGGCAGGCAGTGCCCAGCCTCTTTCCTGAGTTGCCTGAGCCAGTCTTGCTCTCTGATGAGAGCTTTCTACAGCACCAGAATATGTTAAGTACAGGGTCAATTTTTAGGGTGAAGGTGTTAATGTCCTAGGGCAGCTTTCAGCCAGTAGAGCACAGGATTTTGTGGGGAAGTCCGTTTTTTTGTCCTGACAGGATATTTTGGGGGTCATTTCCTCACCTGATTTCCCAGAGGGACCCCAGTGAGACTGAGCGCCATTTGCCCACAGCAGTAACTTACTTGTCATTGTACACATTACTATTTTTCCTCTTTTCCTGTCTCACTTTCCCTACTTCCTCTCTTGAACAAAATGGGATCACCTCCAAATAAAGCATCTGGACCTGAACCCTTGTCCCAGGGGGTCTGCTCGCCTTCCCTCTCTCTCTCCCTCTCCCCCTTCCCTCTTCCTCCCTCCCTCTCTTTCATCTTTGAACCCAGGGACTCAAACATGCTGAGTTCTACCATTGAGCTACATTCCCAGCCCAAGAGGTTTCTGGGTTTTTTTGCATTCCAAATCTGACCTGAATAGAGAAGCATAAAAGACTAATTTACTGACACAGTTATTGATACTTTTTAAGCAAGCTAAACATATTCCAGGCATTCACAGTGCCATGTTTTGAGTTTATAGCCCTAGCCTTTCAGCATCTAACAAGATTGGTTTCTTGACACATTAAAATAGAGCAGGTGGGTCTGTATACATCCATTGATCCATCAAATGATTCATTTATCCACACACTCATCTATGTAGCCAGCAATCATTTATCAAACCTCTCCTTGTGCCCAGCGTTGAGCCAGGAGCTGGAGCCAGAGAAACGAGGAAGATGCACTTCCTGTCTGCATGTTCCATCCCAAGGCAGATGTGTTCTGCCATTTTGAGTGTTGCTTTCATTTCTGCACATGATGGCCACACAAACTCCACACCAACCAGTGGTCTCTTCATACAAACGCACTAATCATAACATTCCTCTCTGTCCTGAAAAGTGCCTTCAATATTCAAACCATATCTCTATTTTATTAAAGCACCCTGTATTAAGACACTGCTTCTAAGGAATTAAATTTAGTTTGAAAAACTGCTCTGAACTTCGGAGTCATTAAATGTAGCCCTTTTGTGTGTGCACCTATGACAGAGAAAAATTACAGTCAGTAGCGTCTATATTGAAAATCCTGCATTAGATTGCCATCAGTTGCTAATAATACATCATAATTATTCTTATAGGGTTAAGCTTTTCTCTTTCCTCTTCCACCTGCCTTGCTGAGATAACCTCTAAGGATGTCCGGGAGGACGGGAGGGCTGGAATTCAAAAGCTTTCATGACAGCTGAGCGCTCTGTGCAATTCATTATAGCAAAAAGACGAGGAGGGGGTTGTCAGCAAAGATAATGGCCAAGCAATTTCCAGTCCATTCCCCTTGCGGCCAGATCTCGGAGGCAGCCCATGGACCAGTGTCACGAAGCAGACCCTGCTCATCTCTCATCTATCTATATTGGGAAAGAGGTTGTGTCTGGCTTGAGCGGGAGTGGGCTGGTAGCAGGGCCAGTGTGGGGCAATGGGAGAAGGAGGTGGCTGAGGACAGACAGGGCTCGTTCCTTGAGTGCGTGGGCCTGGGGTTCTTGGGCGTGGTACTGGCTGACATCAGTGCCAGAGGATGGGCCAGGAGCAGGAGGTTAACCCCTGCCAGGATACAATTCTATGGTTTCTCTTCATTCCCAGCTTTGAGGCCAGAGCCAGATAAAGCAGGAACTCGATACGTGTTTGTTTTCTGACTGATTGTGAAGGAGACTTCAAGAGCATAAGGTACAGGATTACTGGTAGCAGTGACATCCACCCTGCGCAGTTCCCATGGGAAATGAAGTCACTCCCTTTTCTAAGTCCTGCCTAGGGAATGAGAGGCTCTGTGGGAAAGTCTACAGCCGTGGCACTGCCAACATGAGTTTATCTATCAAGAGGAAGCTCAGACATTCCCAGTGGCATCTTTGCAGGATGAAGGACTTCAAGAGGCTCAGATGCTGCTGTTGCTGCCTCTCTCATTACAGGCTGAACTCAAGACAGGCCTGTGAGGCCCCCAACAGGAGCCAAGATGAGTTTTAAACACAAAAGAGGTGGCTTCCTCTTTTGTCACTCTGGAGAGTGACAGATGTCACACATGCCAAGTGTCCTGTGCAGGTTTCCATTCTCATTCATACTCCCAAGGCTGTTCATTTCCTTCCCAGCCAACTGCCCTCTGTCCTTTATGCTCCTTTCCATTTGTCACCCCATGTGCCCTTGGCACATTCTTACGGTCACTGAGGAAACAGCAGCCTTCCCTGATTATAGTATGGAAAAGCCAATCCTGACAATTACAGAAAGTGGTACTGACAGTGAAAAGGAGAAGAGTTATTGCATGGTGAGTGTTTGACACCTTCCTGGAGCCCACCTCTCTGAAAAGGAGGATCACTGACTCGTGTGGCCAATGGCAGACACTGTTCATTTTCTCTCTACTTCAAGTCTCTCCTCTGAGTCTACTATAAAAATACCACCAAATTTTAAATGGGCACAGAACCACTTGGAATAAAGACCACATTTCCCAGTCTCTTCTGAGACCAAGTATGGCCACGTGACCACACTCTGGTCATGAGATCCAAGCAGAAGTGGTTTGTTCAACTCCTTTGTTTTCTTTTTTTTTCATATATATATATTTTTTTGGTACCAGGGATCGAACTCAGGTCCTTGCGCTTGCGCAGGAGGCGGCGAAACCACTGAGCTAAATCCCTGGCTCCTTTTTTCATATTTTTAAAACATGGAACTACATTTGTCCCTCAGTGTCTATGGGGGGAATGGTGTTCCAGAACACCTGCCCACCTCAGAGATACCAAAATTCACAGATGCTTGTGTCCTTTCTATAAAGTGGTGTAGTATTTGCATAGCTTATATATATCCTCCCTGTGTGCTTTAAATAATCTCTAATGACTTATAGAACTTAATACAATGTAAAGCCATATAATAGTTGTTATACTGTATTATTTAGGGAATAATAACAAGAAAAATGTACATATTGAGTACAGATGAAATTTTAAAAAATCAATATGTATGCTGGGGATTGCACCCAGGCATAGTAGGCAAGGATTCTGACTACTGAGTTACAACCCCATGCATTTTAAGTTTAATTTAATTAATTTATTTTATTGGTATGTTTGCAGTACATGATATTTATGTTCATTTTGGAGTATTTTCATTCTCTTAGAAAAGTGATTGCTGAATTAGTGGGTAGAAGTATGTTTAACTTTGTAAGACATTGCCAAAGAGTTTTCTTAAGTGGCTGTCCTATTTTACGCACTATCAGCAACATGCAAGAGTTTCAGTTGCTTTGTGTCCTTACTGACATTTAATATTATTGGTCTTTCTAATTTTATATACTCTAGTGGATGTATATTGACATCTTATTGGTATATATTGCAGTTTTCATTTCCATTTCTCAGTTGACTGTTGACTAGTGATGTTCAACATTTTCATGTGCTTATTGCCATTCATATTCTTACATGTGGTGTCTGTTTAAATGTTTGCTCATTGTAAAATTGGGCTGCTTGTGGTTTTCAAAAAGCTTTTTTATTGAGTCATAATTTACATGTCACATGACACATTTCTAAGTATGGAATCCAGAGTTTTCACAGATTCATATGCCTGTTTAACCACCACCTTGAACAGCATAGACATTTCTCTTATTTCCAAAGGTGCTCTAAATGACTCTTCGGAGCCAATCTTCATCTTTTTGTTTTGACTCCTGACTTCAACCAGCCACTGATGTGTTTTTGTCATTATAATTTTGCCTTTTGTAGAATTTCTCATAAATAGAATTATATAGTATGTATTCTTTTGTATCTAGCTTTTCCACTTAACATATTGTTTTTGAGATCTATCCACATAATTGTGTGTATCACTAATGGTTTATTTTAATAGGTAACATTTCATTATATGGAAGTGCTACAATGTAATTATTCATCTGTTAGCTGATAAATGGCACAAATGGTGGGTTGGTTCCAGTTTGGATTTATTATGAATAAAGTTTTTATGAACATTTGTGTACAATGTGTACAAGAAACTTCTATTTTCTACCATCAATGTATGAGAATTCTAATTGCTGCATAGTCTCACCAACACTAAATATTGTTAATCATTTTTATTTTAGCCATTGTAATACATACATTAGTGTGGCTTTAACATGCATTTTTCTTTGGCCAATAACACTAAGTATATTTTTATGAGCTATTTGCCATCTATATATTGTATTTGTGAAATGTCTACTCAAATCTTTGCTTTTTTCATTTGGTTTTACCTTTTAAGTGAGTTGTAACTTCTTTATGTATTCTGAATATAAGTCCTTTATCACTTGTATATTTTACATATATTTTCCTCCAGCCTGTGGCTTGCTTAACAGTGTTTTCCAAAAGAGTGGAAGTTTTAAATTTTGATGAAATGTAAGTTATCAATTTCCTTGTTTATGGCTTATGCTTCTGTGTCTTCTTTGGTTTAAGCAAGTATATTTCTGATGTTTTTTTCTTTTGGTACCAGGGATTGAACTCAGGACTTTGTGCTTGCAAAGCAGGTGTGGGGCCACTGAGCTAAATCCCCGGCCCATTTCTGATTTTTATTTTATGTATTTTACTGGGCTTTTAGTTATATCTCTTAATACTTTTGTAATGGTTTCTCCGGGGATTAGATCTGTATCTTTATTTCATTTCAGTCTTAAATTCATGAATAGTATAAGAAACTTTATATCTTCCCATCTTTTGTACTGTTGCCGTCCTATTTTACTTTTACATGTCAAAAGTGCCATAATGTACAGATGCTCCTTAACTTATGATGGGGTTGTGTACTGATAAATTGAAAATATTATAAGTCAAAAATATTTTTAATATTCCTAACCCACCAAATAGCATAGCTTAGCTTAGTCTACCGCAAATGTACTCAGAATACTTGTACAGTTGGGAAAAAAGCATCCAACATAAAGTATTTTATAATAAGGTGTGGAATATCTCGTGTAACTTATTGAACATAGTACAGAAAGTGAAAAACAGAATGTTCCTATGGTTTGCTTTTGTACCACTGTAAAATTGAAATACCATAAACTGAGCCATTATAAATTGGGGACTATGCATGTGGCTATGATTTTTCAATTCTAGAATATCTATTTAAATTTTTTTTCAATTTTAACTTTTTATTTCTATTTTCATGTTGGAATAATATATCTTATTCATCTATCATCTCCATCTTTTCCTACAACATATTTATAGCAATTGATTTAAATTTCTTCTTCAGCAGTTCCAATAATTAGGTCATCTGTGGATCTGCTTCTGTTGACTATTGGTTTTCTTGACTTTTGGTTGTTGATTTTTACATGTTTGCATGCTTCATGTTTTTTAATTGGTTTAAATTTTGTTTTGTTTGTTTTCCAGAGAAGCTCTTCTGTCTTGCAGATGGGATGAGGGGTTAATCATTCAGATTCTTTCTAGAGTCTGATTGGGGTGCAGTCTTAATTGGATGGATTTCATTTATGATTGACTCATTCCAACCTTATGTCCTTTTTCTTTTGGTGCCAGGGAATGAACTCAGGACCTTGCACTTTCGAGGCAGGCATGGTGCCACTGAGCTAAATCCCCAGCCCTCTTTATGTTCTTTTTATCTGGTCAAGATTTGAGTTGGGGGAAGTTGGATTGCAGTTTCAGATATTTTTGCTTCATTTAGCATTCAACTTCTCATGGTTCCTCAATCCAATCAACCTGAAGTTGAGCAGAGCTAAGTGATCTGTCTCCATGTATTTGCCTTTCCTTCATGACTTGCTACCTTAACAAAATTTTTGGCAAGAGGACTATTGTTGGTTTGAGGAATTTATCTTTGTTTTTGGGTCTTTTCCAGATTCAACCCCATCCTGCCAGCACACACAGTCTGTGGTAGCTTGATGGGTCATCAATTTCTCTGCACTGGAGGTAGAACTTCTTTCCTTGTGCTTCTGGGTTAGTTTAGGCCACAAGAGGCAATTTGTACAAGACCTGGAAGATAGAAGTGAAGCTGCAGCTATATTGTTTTACACCTGAAGGTCAGTGAGGGCACCAGGAATTGGAATTGCTATGGGCAGCACCTGAGCCCTGGCTCTTTTAGTGCTTATGAGATCCTCTTCATTCTCTATGAGCTGTGGGTCAAGTGCTTGTGCACCCCTAAGGCAAAGGGTGCTAGGTTCTTCTGTGGGTCAACCACAGGAGTGCATTTGGAAAGGGTGACAGGGATTCCAGTTTGTTTTTGTGGCATTCAGTTTTCCTTATGTGTCCCCATTCATCCCTCTGATTCCTGTTTGCCCTTCCCTTCGTCCACTTTGCACCTTCTTTCTGACTTCCAATCCATCTGACCTCTAATCACTTCCAGCTGAACACTAGTTACAGAGGCAACAGTTAGTGTGGACTCTTCTACCAGCTCCCCATGTTGTATTAGTTCAAACTCACAAGACATGTCCGTGGTTCTGTACCATGGATAGTAGTTACGTTTCTCTCATCCACCTTGACAGACACACAGTCTGCTAAGTCGAGGCTGATTCCTGCTCACCCCTGGACAATCTCTTTTCTCATGGTTTGCCACATGTACCTAGACTATCTCCCCGCCCCTCTCAGGCAGGGCAGCTCAGCTATGAAGGGCTTGTTTCCTTCTGGAATGCAGTTAATTGGGATTTCTTGAATCCTTTGCTCTTTGCTAGACTGACAGAGCTGGTAGAAAAGTATTGTTTTAATTTTGGCAGGTTTTTCTTTTTATTGCTGCAGGATCAAAAGTCTTTTCATCTTTCATTGTAAACTCTAGCAAAACTCTGGAAAGTGCCCCTAAATGGTGGATGTATGCCCTTCTAAGCCCCTTTTCTCTTTTCTGAAGCTGGATCCCTACATAGTGACTGATGCTACAACAATCATTCCAGACATGACAACAGGGACCCCTCCCAGATGTGGCAGAAGGGAAAATGGAAGGTATAATGGGACTACCAGACTAGCCCTGGACTGATGACTTCCAGAATTCTGATATGTGAGAACTTGTGTGTTTGAGGCATTGATAATTTTAGTTTTCTGATTCATGCAGCCAGATCTGTTTCTAGCAGAGAGAGGTAGTGACTGGGATTCTGTGATGCTATCCAGGGTATGTAGTGGGGAGGAGAGAGAAGCTGGGAGGAAGCCAAAGGCTCCATATAAGACAGGCTACTGTATTTGGGAAGGACAGGAAATAGAGATAATGAATGTCAAGGCCAGCGTGGCCATGGCAGAAGGGAGGTTGAGAGGTGTGTTGAGGAGAGGGCCTGCAGGGAGAGAATGTGAATTAAATTTAGACAGCCTTGGGATGTGTTGTGTCACCTAACTTCTCTTTTTCTGCTTCCCTTTAGTATGGTGTTGTTTCTTTCTAAAGCTTTAAGGAATTGGATTTGTGTTTCTTCAGATGTAGCTCTGTGCCAAGAAAAGCCTAGAAGAGACTCAGTTTTATTTATCATCTAGCAAATAATTTGAAGAGAACCCAAGGACTAAGGATGGTTTGGTTACCGAGACTCAGCATCCCCCATCTGAGTGTCCCCTAGGGGAAGGGTGGCTTCAACAGCCTCAGGATCACAGAATTCCCAATCTGGAAGGATCTGGGACAACTATCAATCCACATCACCCTATTTTGGATGCTTTGATTGGAACTCACTGTCCTGTCCATTTTCTGATCAGGTTATTTAATGGTGGGACTTCTGTCCTGGCTTCTTGGTCCTCCTGCAGCCTTGTCCCTTTTAAGCCTAGCTAGGAGCTAGCCATCACCAAAATCTGTCTTGACTAAATTTATGTTTCCTATTTGGGAGTTCAGCCTTGTGAAATGGATGAATACAACTTTTATTATTTCTAAGATCTTCATTGAATGATCAAATTGGGAGAGAAATACTTTGTCCCACATAGAACAGGAAAAGGAAGTTCATGGAGGAAAGTTGACTCATCCATAGGCAAATAGCCAATAGGGACCAAGCCGGTGCTAGCACTTCTGTCTCAGCACTCATGGTCCAGAGCCCTTTCCACAGTTCCTAACTTCAGGCAACATGGTGCAATGGAAGTCACATGGACTTAGAAGTCAGACAGATCACTTGTTATCTTGGCTTCCTTCTAAAATACTGTTGACCCACCTTCCTTGCCTTTGGGGACTTCTCTCTCCTGGGTGGCAGAAGAAAGCTGGAGTACAATTACAGCAGCAAATTTATACCTTGACCACTAAAGCAAACTCTACCATCTCCCTGTCCTGGGGTTTCCTTCCATGTACCGATGGTTCCAGGTAGAACAGGTAAGGCAACATGAATTCATGAAATTGCTCTGTCTAACTCAGTGGTTCTCAGTGAGGTGACTTTACACATATGCCCCTTTTCTGCACCCACCCTGGAACATTTAGCAATGTCTGGAGACAATATTGGTCAGCACAGCTAAGGAAGGAGATGGAAAGAATAGGAAAATGCTACTGGCATCTGGTAGAGAGAGGCCAGGGCTACTGTTAAACATCCTATAGTGGACAGGGAAGTCCCCCAGACAAAGAATGGTTCAGCCCAAATTGGAAACTCCCTGATAACTATGACCAAAGGAGTGGGTGCTCTCTCAGGTCTGTGGTATCAAAGAAGTACCAAGCAAGCAGTCTCAGTACCAGCCTTTCAATTTATAGCTTAAGTCCATCTCTGTCTGAACTCATCTGTTACCCACATCCCAATCATTCCCCATTCTCCCTGCTTCCTCCCCTATTCCCAAGGGTGGGTTTAGGCACCTCCTCCAATGTAATATGTATCTGAATAATCCAGGGATCTTGTTATGTACAGATTCAATCAGTCTGGGGGAGTGGGTCTGAGACTCTGCATTTCTAACAAGCTGTCAGGTAATGCTAATGCTGTGGACCACAGACCAGACCCTGGGTAGCAGGGAGTAAGACCACGTGTTGCTCCTCCCCTAATTACCATTTACTTCCTGGCTGTGGCTTTTCTCATTATGTCATTAATATGCTGGGGGCAGCGTGTCCTGTTTCTGGGGGCTGGGATGCCCAGGAGAGGAAAGTGGAGGAGTTCAGTCTCAGCTGGGCTCCGCCCCACTCGGCTGGATGCCAGCTGGGCTCCCCTCTGCCTGACAGAGTGAGCGTGTACGTAAAGGCTCGAGGCATTCCGTGCCATAATACTGGCAGGGTCCTTCTAGTTATTTTGTCAGTTGCCCCTGATTCACTTTTGAATATACACATGTTGGATTTCCACTAATTAAGCCTCAGGTATTTCCCTCTTCAAATAGCATGTATTTTAGTTGTGAACAGCAGTCCTCAATACTCTCACCACACCAAGATTTTGAAAATTTCTTAGAGCTCTATGAAAAAAGTCTTCTGTGGCATCTTTAGGTCACGATCGCTACTCTCCGTCAACCAGCATCAGCAAGTCACTCAACCTCCTGAGTTTTGCATTCCTCACACACAGAATGGAGCCAGGGATTCCTACCTTGCAGTGTGGCAGGTGTTGTGTCAGAGAATGCTCGGAGTAAGTTATTGGTTGGTTGTGTCCTTAAAAAGTGCCCCTGGGACTTTGTTTTAATCAATTGTGGTAAGGTGACAGGCACAGAGAGAACTACCTTGAAAGAACAGCTTATTACAAAGAGGCTGGGCACTGTGACCCAGTGTGGCTGTCGCATAGAGAAGCAGCTAGGCCAGTTAGCAGGCAGGGTGAGGGGAGAATAGGACTCCAGCCTGTCCTGAGGTGTCTGTCAGAAGGGATGGGTGAGGTGGGGAGGCAAGTTTGAGCAAGCCTAGATTTAAATAATTTTAAAATGTGCATGGGGGGTGGCCCTCTGGATTATAGGGTTGTCTTCAGCCATCTGATACCTGGCCCTGGGGTGATTTAGGGCAGGGGAAATATTGGCTTGGTGTGTGAGAATTAAGTAAAGGAGGTGGTTGAGGATATACGCTTTGTGTTGGTCAGCTTGGATATGAAAGATATGCTTGTAGGCAAGTTGTTTACTATCACTAGGAGCCCTGGGAGGGACTGTCTCTTCAGTATTAGCAAGGCCCCAGGATGTCAAAACTTCATAAAGTTCAGAGGATAAAAAACAGGATTAAAACATGGTGTCAAGCATGGCTTAGGGTCATTAACACCCTATCTCTTCCAGCTGCCCCTTGCCAGGTCAAGTGAAGAGACAACTTGTGGAAATGTGGTGACTCCCCACAGATGGCTGCCCCTATGTCCCTCCTCTGGAAGAGTTCTGCTGCCTGTCCTTTACAGGAGCTCCATGGCACCTCCAGCTTGCAGAACTTCAAATGACAGTGTAACCCTGAGCTCTGTGCTCATTGAGAGAGGAGTAAAATCCTGGATTCTTGCCTCCCTGCAGCCCAGGGACTGCCTGTGTGTTTCTATTTCATGCTGGTAGGATGAGGCTAATTTCGACTTCCTAGTGGCTAGGATTCCAAGTGGATAACCAGAAGCAGCAAGCAACAGGATTGGAACCTGCTGGTGCAGTTAGAAATAAATTGCTTGTGCCTGGATTTCAGAGGAAAGCCGTGCTTTATGGGGATGGGCTGGGGGGGAGGTGGGATCAGACTCCTTCACATTCTGCCTCAGCGCTGGGGCTGCTCCTTCCAAGGATGACTCACAGCACATCCAACAGTCTCCCTTGGAAGTTGAAAGCCTGAAGGGGTTTGATGCAATAAAGCAGCAGTCATCTGAGGAAGGTGGGGGATGGTGAGGCAGGTATTATTAGCTTCTTGGAGCTCAGTGGAATTTACAGGGTGCTGGCTGCCTGGGCAGAGCTGCCCCAGGGGAGGGTGAGGGGCTGCATCCAGGTAAGATGCTTTTAGTTGTAATTAACAAATAAGCCAACTTCATTGGCTTAGAGCTTAAGGAACTTTTATGGCCTTACCTGAGCAGGCATCCATAGGTAGGAAGGGCTTCAAGGTTGTGTGACATTGAGCTTCCTGAGATCACTAAAGTCATATGCTTTTTTTCTACCCTTTCTGCTACCGATTGTGTCAGCTTCATTTTAAGGCTGCATGTATTTCCTTTGTAGCATTATAATGAATGCAAGGCTTTTTTATGTGCCAGTGATTTGATTTTCAGCTGTGTCTATTTTGTTTCTTGGTTTCTCTCATTGGTTGTTTTGGATCTGAAATGGTGTTATTTTGGAACTCAGTTTGTTTCTGGAGTCCTCTCCCCTTTACTCTCAAGCTCTCATCTTATTGAATGTATGTTCTCAGGTTAGAAAACACTTGTAGATTTTTTTCTGCCTTTTTTTTTTTGAGTTATACATACTTTCTTCCACATTGGATTCATTCATTCATTCAGTGCTGGGGAGGAACCCAGGGCCTCATGTATTAGTATGTCCTTACACTGAACTATATCCATAGCCCCATTTTTTTCTTTTAAAGAACTCTCTTTCTCTGTTTTTCTTCCTCCCTTCCCTCCTTTCTTTTCCCACCTCTCTCCTTCCCTCAGTGGTGCCTCGATTCACAAACTAAATTCTTTCCATGATTCTGATTGCAAACCAAATTGGACAAGAACCAAATCAATGAATAGGTTCAATGTTGACCTTACGGGGAAATTTGATTCAGTTCTCATTCAATTTGGTTTGTGCCCAGAATCTTGGAAAGAATTAAGTTTGTGAACAGAGGCACCACTGTACTGTAGCATCAAGGACCATGCCTTCAACATGTGAGCTTTTGGGGCACATTTCAGCTTCAAATTATAACACTTGTCTCTCTTTTTCTCTCTGTTCTTACTCCTTGCTCACAAGTGTTTTACAGTGACATTCACCAGCCTCCTGCAGGCCCAGTTCAAAGCCAGGCCTTATGGGAAAGGGGCAAATCTCTGGTGCACGGGTAGTGAGGATGTCACAGTCTGCACCATCAACCCAGGGGGTAGCTTAGCCCAGAGGTTGCTGGGGTGATCTGCCTACTTCCTCTTTCATGGAAATTACAGCCCCTGGTGGTGATCAGGGGCAGATCCTACCCCACCTACAGCCCAGGTTAAATCGGTGAGCCTGAATCCCATCCTGTCTTAAATGGGGCATCGTGCTTCTCAGTACACCAGAAACTGAACCCTCAGCGGTTCCTGCTTCCTGTGGACCTGCAGCCAAATAGGTCCAAAGCTGTACCCATTTAACAGTTTATTTATTTATTTATTTATTTATTTATTTATTTATTGGTTTTGACTCATGGACATATTCATATTATTTTTAATAAGGGTGTGTTTTTCACATTTTTTTTCTTTCCTATTGTCTTTTGATACTGGTTCGAGTTAGGAGCTGGGGTGTGAAGCTTAGTATAGGTAATTGATTGACATCTTGTCTGGATTCCATAAAAAGTAGAAGAGGTGGTGTTGTCCAGAGGATGCTTGTCCTGCCAAAAGCAATGCCCTAATGTAGCCATGTATGCCAGAGTGGCAGTAGAGGGATGGAAAATAGACCATTGGCCAAGGAGTCAAGAATCCTGAGTCTCATTTTCTGTTACACTTCTGTCTGCTAACTTGCTATGTGGCTTTGGATGAATGACTTAATCTCCAAGGGTAAGTCAGTACCCTCATTTGTAAAATGATGATGTTGGATTCTTAACCTGCCAGATACTCATCTGCTCTAGAGGTCCAGAAGTCCATAGGCAGAACATTAAAATAATGTTCTCTGTTACAGTTGGGAGGCTGGCAAGAGTATTTGTTCAGTTCAGGCAAATGGTAAATGTGTCGGCCACTCTAATGAAATGAGTACATTTTTGCTCTAAATGTCATGGATGTTTATTATCGGATTAAACTACAGCGGGCCTAATTTTAGCTCTTCCAATTCAAGTGGAGCAATGAAGATTAAATGTTAGGCATAATTAAAGATGCAGATGTAGTTATATTGAATTATAAACCTCATTAAGTGCAACTTCCCAGGAAGGCCCCTGAGACCAGCTACGAAGGACTTCCAGGCACAATGCTGCAGTTATTAAAATATTATAAAGTAAATCTCACTCTAAAAATATTGTGACTTTGATGGAAAGATTTTTTAAAAACTTGGTTGGAATTGGTTTCTTGGGTAATTTCCTTGCCCTGTTTGCAGACAGGTAGAAAAGAAGACTTTTTCCTTGGCATCTGTGCACAAGACCTCCCTGGGTTTGATGTCACCCCCAACATGGGATCCAATCTTTTGGGCCAGGGGGAAAAGCAACTTCAAGGTCAGATTCTATTCCAGAAGTTGAGAGCTGGAGAACTGGGCAGGAGGGAGGGGTTTTCTAAGGATTGGAAGGCCATGTTTTCATATATAGAGAAATAAGCTTCCTTGGTGATATCCCCCCCCCACCCCGTAAAGATAGCACCTAGACAGTTAAAAATTCAAAGTACACAGGATAGGATAAAGAAATTTAAAAAATCCAATGATTACAAGATAACTGGTATTAATATTTGTCCTCCTCTCTCAAATTTGACAAAAATATTATATCTTAACATTGTTTTTATTCCATTTAAAAAATTTAACATGAAGTGGATATCTTTCCATGTAAATATATATTGATAACCATTACCTTTTTAAATTGCTGACAGTCTATTATATGGGCTTCATTTTTTGAAAAAAACAATCGCCATTAGTGAACATTTAGATGTCAACATTTTAAAAACTGTGGTAAGCAACACTGTAAGGGAAGACTTTGTTTATATGTCTTTGCATGTTTGTCTGAATAGTTCCATAGGATGAGTTCTCAGAAAAATATTAGGCAGTGTCTGCTACTTATTTACAAGTTAATTCCATGTAACAAATAGCACCCACCAAACAGCTTAAAACAGCGCTCACAAGTCTGTAGTTGGTAATTTAGCCTGGGCTCAAGTGGGCTCTTCTGGGCTGGGTTGGGCTCACTCCCATATCTGTAGCCAGCTGTAGGTTGGGTGACCTCAGATGGACTTGGCTGGGACAATTGGGGTGGCTTGGTTTTGCTCCATGGCTTAGACGTGTGTTTAAGTCAAAAGTAGAAGAGAGGAAGAAAAAACATACAAGAGCTTTAAAAACCTCTGCTGGGGTCAAGTCTGCTAACACCCTGTTGGCCATAGCAAGTTATGAGGCTGAACTCGAAATGAAGAGGTCAAGAGAGAAGAACTGAAACATCCTGTTTTGAAAAGCATGAATGTAGACTTGGGGTCATTCACGAAATTGCCCTCCCATAGTCAGCCAAAGCACATGCACCTTTCACATTTTCTCCTTCCACTGATGCTGCATGAGTGTCCCTTGTGTGGAGTTTTCAGGTGATGGATCCCACTTCTGCTTCCCAGCAGGCAGCATGCTCCAGGGGACACACCTCTCTTTGCACTGTCAGTGAACCCTCAGACTGGTCTCCTTGTGGGCTCTTGATGGCCCCCTTCTCTCTGCTCTACCCATGCCCTCCACAATATATCCAAGCTCTGCACATTTTCAAGGCCACCTCCATCACTTCTGGAGCTCCCAGGCTCTTGCCTTCCTCTAAGCCTCTCTAAAGCAGGCATAACCTACTTTCCTCAGTTTTCCCAGGACTTTACATTTTGAAAATTCGAAGCCTAGATTCTCAGGGACTCCATCAGTCCTGGGCAAGCCCTGTCCACTTGGACTCCAAAAGAGCAGACTGACAAACTTGAGAGGGTTAGATAGTAAATATTTTCGGCTTTATGGGTCATATGGTCTCTGTCACAGCTGCTTAACTGCCTATGCAGCATGAAAGCAGCCCTAGACAATACAAATGGATGTGGCTGTGTGCCAGTAAAACTTTACAAAAACAGGCAATGGACTGGTATTGGTCCATGTAATTTTCTAGAGCTTAGCATTTGTACTGCACAATTTAACTCTATGCCAGTGATGGCGAACCTTTTAGAGACCGAGTGCCCAAACTATAACTGCGAACCCACTTATTTATCACAAAGTGCCAACACTGCAATTAAACCTGAATACTGAGGTTTTAATTCAGAAAAAACAATCTTTTGTCTTAAAAGCACAATAACGGAGCTTTCAATGATACAAACAGCCCACTGCACTACGCATGCCATAGGTTCACCACCACTGCCCTATGCCATATTCTTTATTGTGTTTTCATATGGATTAGTCTTGTTTCCTTGGTTAGAATGTAGGGGAAGTTTAATATCTTGACATCATGCCTGTCACTTAATAGCTGTGTAAACTTGGTTAAGTTAACCTCTCTGGCCTCAGTTTCCTCATCTGTCAAATGGGGATAATATTGACCCATGGATATTTGTGATTAAATGAGTACATCTTTGTACAGAACTTGGCATAGAATGAGTGCTCAAGAAACTTGGTTATCATCATCGTCATTGGCATCAACATCATCATTGTCCTTATTGTCACGATCATCAGGTTTTCTTTTTTTTTTTTTGGTACCGGGGTTTGAACTTGGGACCTTGCGCTTGCAAGGCAGGCGCCAGACCCACTGAGCTAAATCCCCAGCCCGATCATCATCATCATTGATATTGTCATTGTTATACCATGTATCTTCTTCACTGGGTAGCACAATTCTCATTACAGAAGTGGCTCGTGCCCAGATGTTGACCATTCTTCAGCCATTGCCAGCACAACCTTGAAATTGAACACATTGGCCAAATAAAGCTGAAATTTTACTACCAAAAAAAAAAAAAAAAAAAAAGAAAAAAAAAAGACTGCTGATCTAAACTGTGATTAGACAGAGAAGTTGATAAGCATTTTGGCACAAAAAAAAAAAAAAAAAAGAAGTGGCTCAATAAGCAGGACGGTGAAGACAGGGGCATTTTTGTGAGGGATCATTTTTGAGGTTGTGTTTAACTTAACACTCTGACTTCAGAGAGGAGTGAAAGGGAGTTACTCTATAATAAGGAGGGCTGGATCAGGACCAGCAGTGTCCTTACCAGTCAGCCCCTGTGCACCTGGGAGGTCAAATCCCAGCCTCCTTGTTAGAGGCAGTCTGTCCTCAGGAAGACCCGGCTTCCTCTTGGCCTGCTGGGGCTGTGTGTGTGGGTGGGGCTCAGGAAAGGGCCAACCCGAGTTAGCTGGAAGGGCCAAGCCGGCACTGAGGACAGTGGTCAGAACTGCAGCTGCAGGTGCACAGGGCCACTGGGCTTGCCTGGGCTGGGGTGTGGTACAGGGCCCTTTTCTTGGGGTAAGAGAGGAAGAAGGTGTGGGACCTCATAGGATAGGAGGCTGGAGCTGGGGCCTCCACAGCCAGGGCCCCACCATCTCATCTGGATGCCTCTTCTATCTCGCACTGGCTCAGCTTTGATCTGGGGAAATGAAAGGCTGGGCTGCTGGGTCTCCCTCTGCAGACTTCTGCAGCTAGAGTGAGACTTGCTGATCCTGCAGGCTCAAGCGCATTTCATTTCCCGGTAATTAAACAAGTGGAGATCAAAGCCGACAAATCTCCCCCATCTCTCAGCACAGTAGATGAAGGTAAATATTTCCAGCAACAGTTTTTCCCCCCTTTCTCATTTAAAAGTGACACGCGAAATGTCTTCCCCTTACTTTGAAGAGTACGGATGAGTTCAAGGTCAGCGAAGAGAAGAAGTCTCATTGGGCTACCTTGATTATCCCCCCCAATTTATCCTCTCTATATTGGGCTAAGTTAAGGGATTGCAGCATCTAAGTCATATCGAATCAGAAGACAAAAGAAAGCAAGACAGACAAAGAGGAACTGGGCAGAGCTGTGGAAACCACCCCTGTACGCCATTGCCTTGATCAAGAGCTGCTTTGCTGGCCAGGTGCAAGGCCTGTCTGGAATGGCCCCTGGAGGGCCACATAGAATCTCAGGCAGGCAGCCCCATGCTGCCTTGGCTGTGTTCCTGAAAATACCTTTTGAGTTCTGTTGTTTTCTTTGAAAGGAATAATTCACCAAGAATCTGTCCCCAGGACCACAAACCCAGGGGAGCTGGTCCATCCAACTTGGACGCCAGGCCTGAGGCTGCAGACATCTGCTGGATGTCGTGGGTGTAAACAACAGAGTCCACTCAGGCAAGCTCAAGTGCAGGGCTGATGGTTCCTGTAAAGCCTCCTTGGGGACTCCTGGGAATTCCAGGACAGAGATTCTAGTCCTGTGGTCTGACAGAGTATGCAGAGCCACGGCAAAGCTGTACTGTCAGCAGGAAGACAGGGTCTCCCCTGCAGCATCTGTTTCCCTCACACAGCTGGCTCTTACGCCACTGCTGCTTCCTCTTGACTTCTGCCTGCTTCCTATCTCCGAGGGATGTGCTGAATTCAGGTCTCCCTCACATCCTCCTGCCTTACTCTCCTGCCTTGGCTGGGAGTCTTTTTTTTTTTTTTTTACTTGATTCCTG
>NW_004624737.1:27872175-27895177 GCF_000247695.1 Heterocephalus glaber
GTGTCCTTCTTTGCTCTCTTAATCAGTGTTGGTTTGAAATCCACTTGATCTGCAAAAAGGATAGCTACTCCTGCTTTTTTCGGGTTCCTGTCACATGGAGTATTGTTTTCCACCCTTTAACTTTCAGTCTATGAGTTTCTTTTTGAATTAAGTGTGTTTCTTGTGTGCATCATATTGTTGTATCTTGCTTCTTAACCCATCATACTGGTTTCTATAGTGATTATATTAATGTACATTCTCATCAACAATGCATGAGGGCTCCCTTTCCCGCATATCTCACCACACTTACCTTTGGTTTTGGGGTCATAGCCCTTCTAACAGGTGTGAGATGATATTGCAATGTGGTTTTAATTTACATTTCTCTAATGATCAGTGATTATGAGCAGTTTTTCATACATCTCTTGACCATTTGTATGTCTTTTTAAAAAGAAGTATTCAGTTAGGTGTTTTGCCCATATTATTTTGAAGCATGTCTTAGTTACATTTTTGTTGCTGGGACAAAATACCCAACACCTACAAGTTAGAGGAGGAAGGGTTTATTTTAGCTCACAGTTTGTAGAGGTTTCAGTCCATAGTTGGCTGGCTCTAAGGCAGGGCAGCATGTCAGAGAGGCATCAGAGAGATGAAATAGTCCATAGCTTGCAGGTAGGAGAAAGCCAGCAGCAAGCCTTCTTTCCCTTTTTTCTCCATTCAGTCTATAAGCCCATGGGTTGGTGCCATCCACACCCATGGTGGGCCTTCGAATTATCCATACCTAGAACTATGTTAAACAAATCAGTAGACTAATCTAGTTATCACACTCACAATCCAGTAACACACACCCGTGATCCAGTCACTCCTGAAAGCCCCACCTATGAGTACATGAGGCTTTTAGGGGACATCTAGATATAAGTTGTAATAAACCAAATCCCTAATACCCTATTTTATCTGTAAATATTTCAGTATGCATTCCAGGTCAAGCATTTGAGACAGGTCTCACTAAGTTACAAAGGTGCCTAGGCCAGGCTTGAACTTGTTTTTTTTTTTGGTATATCCTTTTATTGGTACATTTTAGGTGTACAATATAATAACATTCATCATTGGAGATATGCACCTTTATACTCTCTTGGTTCTTATTTTTTCCCCCTTCCCCTGCCCTCCCTTCAAGGCTTGAACTTGTGATCCTCCTGCCTCCGCCTCCCTGAGTGCTGGGATTGCAGATGTGTGCCACCCTACCTGACTCATAAAATGATTTTTAAAAAAGGCTCACAGTACAAACAGGTAAGTCAAGTCAAGTATACAAGGTCACACAAGTATTAGGGAACAGCAGGGTTAGATTCAGCCTACCTGGCCTCAGAAACTGACTGCTAATGAGTACACACAAAACCACCTTTTTTTTTTGTTTTACCAGTCTCTGCTTCCCGTAAGGTTCTGCTATGAATTCTTAGGAACCAGAGGGGGAACCAACCAAAGCAAACAACAGATACTGCATTGAATTGTCTTCCCATCACCTACCTGTCTTCTGGGCCAATAGCTTCCACTAGACTCCCTTTCCCCATGGCCTGGGTCCTCTTTAGATGCATCTTTGTCTCTATGCAAATGCAGAGCTAGCAGCACTTCCACACAGTTCCCAGTCATGCCTTGTGCAAGTCTGTGCACAAAGATCTGAGTGGGACTATGGTTGATTTTACATGTACCCCTTCCTCAACTTCCTTGTTTTCTTGTTCCAGGCCAGAGCCATCAACTTCCCCATACCCAATAAATCATGACTTTATCTCCAAGCTTGTTTGGGATTGATTTGGGGTTTGAGGAATGAGAGTATTTCAGGATGCTGAGGGCCCTATTACTCTTATGCAATGAAAAAAGCATAGGATTCAGGTAGCTGACTTGATGTTATGGCTTGTACCTACATGTCCTCCCAAAGCCTCACGCACTCATAGGTGGGGTTTTTCGGAGGTGTCTGGATGTAGGGTGTGATATTGGGATTAAGGGTGTATAGTTCTGGGCTGATCCACTAGTTTGTTTAGCATAGTTCTGGGTGTGGATAATAAAAAGGCCCATACTGGGTATAGGTGGCACCACCCAAAAAGCTTGTAGCCTGGATGGGATAAAGAGAAAGGGAAGCTTTCTGCTTTGCTGCTCATTGCCTTCTGTCTGCCCTGCCATGGACTGTTTCTCCTGTGCCATGCTCCTCTGCTATGCCGCCCTGCCTTGTAACCAGCCAACTATGGACTGAAACCTCTACAACCTGTGAACAAAAATAAATCTTTCCTCCTTTAACTTCTAGGTGTTGAGCATTTTGTTCCTGCAGTGAGAAAAGTAACTAAGACATTTGATTTCCAGCTCCAGCTCTGGCTTTGTAGACTCCCAAGCCTCAGCTTCTCAACTGTAAAATGGCAGTTTTGTATGTAAAAGTGGGATGACAATAAGATTTCCTTATAGGGCGATTAGGAGGATTAGATGGGATCATGTATAGGGAAAGGGGTGTGGCTCCCTTGACCAGGCTTCTGGGTCCCTGTAGAGGAGTTCAGATCCCAGAGATCATTTTTGTCCGTGGTGAAGCAAGACCAGGGCATCTGGCTTACAGAGGCTGTCAGGGAATTTATTTTGCCTCTAACTGCCTGGCTAACCCAGCAGCCTGCATGGTCCCCTGCACCGTGGGTGTGCTGAGATAATTGCCTAAGTACTTTGTTAAAGAGAATAAAGCTCTCTCCATGTTTCCATTAACTCCCTGCATGGGACGGTTCCAGCCCACTGCTCCAGGTACCATTTACAGTTCAATTTCACAGTTGTGATGGACTGACATACCTGAAACTTGCTTCCGCTCCTCTCTGTGAGCTACATGCATTCACAAACAGCCAGGATTTATCACCAGTCTTTCCTGTTAATCATCTCCTCCTTCTGATCACTCTCCTTTTCCTCCTTTTCAGCTGAGAGCCATAACTTTGAATTTCAAATGTCCCGAGAAATGCCTTCATCTATGGTGGGGACTGATGAGTTAATTTCTTAAGGAATAAATGGAGCACACAGGAGCTCTTAAAATTCCCTACCCTCAATGCCAACATCACAAAGAATAGCACAGTAGCACATAAATCTACTCCTTGCATATGTTTACCTAATCACATTGGAATTCTCTTTGAACTTGACCCCAGGGGATAGAGATTACAGAACTGGCTGGTAGTTAAAATAATCCACTGAAAAAGAGTTCAGTGTCATGAGAACTTCAGGATAAAATGCAGAAGGGGCTGTCCATGGAAAACACTGGACCAGTGTGACCTCCAAACATTTCAGCAGCCTTACCCAGGGCTGGGTGTGGCTCTCTACCTTAGGCTGTGGCTTGCAAACTGGCTGTGAGGATAGAATTTTCTTTGAAAATAAGTACTTGCCCTTATCTGGAATTTCTTTGTGGTTTGCCAGTTAAGCGTTCCATGGTTGGGAAGGGGAGTGGACAGTGGCACTCTGGAGGAGGCTTGTTAAGGCAGGGTGGCGGAGTGGATAGTACTGACTCTGTCTTCAAAATCTGGGAATCCAAGAGGTCAGATCTGGGCAGGCCTAAGGACAAGTGAGAAAGGGGGCAGAAGTAGAGAGAAGTGAGGAGGTGTACAAGACCATTACCGTCCATGGGCCCAGACTCCCTAGCTCATTGCTATGGAGAGTTGCTAGCCTGATGTGTGGGAGGATTAATGCAGGGGTCAGCATCGCAGCCTGCAGGCCAAGTCTGGCCTGAGGCCTGTTTTTGTATAGCCAGTGAACTAAGATGATTTTTAATAGTTTTGAATAGGGTTGGGAAAAAACCCCAAAAGGATATTTTGTGACATGTAAAATATATGAACTTCAATTTTCAGTGTCTATAAAGCTTTATTCAGCACAGCCACATTTGTCCATTACGTGGTTTGTAAAGTTGCTCTGTGCTGCGATGGCAGAGCTAAGTACCTGCAGCAGATGGCTGTGTGGATTGCAAAGGCCAAACTATTCGCTGCCTGGCCCTGTGCAGAAAAAGTTTGCTCGCCAGTGGATTCATGTTATTTAACGGCATGAGTCTGTGACAGTTTGGGCTATGGAGGGAGTTGGAGTAAATGAGATGAGCCAGTATTATAGGCAACAAAGTTAGATAGACATTAATTTACAGTCTGAGAGGGACTGGGGTGTCAAGGAAGTCAGTGAAAAATAAAGACATCTGAATTGTGGCTGGAGGGGCATCTGAAGACCAGGCCTCAAGATAAAAATGCAATGACTAGGTCTACATGCCTCCATAAGGGTTAAGCAGTAACTCAGAGTTATACTATAATTAGTACTACCTGGTCCAGGAAGTCCAGATGGGCATCAGTTGCCCAGGTGGGTGACCAGAGTATCCCGACCCATTCCGTCTCAAAAAGTCTTTGTTCTTTCCGTGTACCCTTGCTGTGTGACCCGATTCCCTATTGGATCAATATTAGCTAAGCAGCTATACTTGTACTCCTATAGGTTGATTATAGTTTGACCTATGTTGTACCCACATTGTGACTTTACTGTATAAATTACCCTGACAAAAGGGCCTCAGCAACCCACTCAGGACCCCTCCTGTCTCTCAGGAGCTGTCTCTCAGGAAGGATCTCTCAAACCTTTCCTATTCTTTTTTTTTCTTTCTGGTATTGAGGATCAAACTCAGGACCTGGCACTTGCGAGGCAGGCACAGCGCCATGGTGCTAAATCCCCAGTCCCGAACCTTTCCTATTCTTAACCTGCATTGTCCTTTGGAATTCATTTTTTGATTTTGGGGGACATGAACTCTGAAGATCTGAAATCTAGAGGGTTGGGAGTTATATTTCTCCTATATCACCAGGACTGGCTGGTCTCAGACAGGGTCTGTTGTGTTTTAGATCTAAATTGGCAGTGGGGCCTGGTCAGAGGAGGTAGGCTGCTGGAGGCCTGACCTGGAAGGGTATATTCTTATCCCTGGCTCCTCTTCTCTCTCTGCTTCTTGGTTGCCATGGGCTGAGCAGCTGTCCTCCGCTAGTTGCTTCCACCATGCTGTTTCTGCCTTGGAGCCTGCTCACTGTGGTTCAGTTGTCGGATATTTTATCCCAGTGATGGGAAAATGTCTAATTTTCCCTACTGTGAAATATGGACATAGAACAATCATCTCATAAGGGGTCTGCTTCCTAAGACCCAGGCGATGGGAGGATTATATGTATTTCAAGGGACGTGGGAAAGAACCACCAAAATTGGCGGGGGAAACATTTGCAGGCCTGGATCATTATCAGAATCACTTCATGGATCTTAGAAACAGGGGACCTGGGCAGCTATTCCTTGGAGGTACTAATTCTGTAGATCTGGGCGGGCTGGGAGTCTGTCTTATTAGTGAGCTGCCTAGTAATTCAGACTTCGGCTCAGGGTAGGGTATGTGCTCTGACCTGGCCCATGCATTTCATGGCACAGGGAAGAGGTGAGGAGATGTAAGGGTCTATTAGCTTAATCTTTTGGGGGTCTGTCTTCAATTGTTCTACTGCCAGCATTCCCTCTTTCTGCAATCTCATGGCCCTGAGATCTCACTTCCCTTATCCCTCTACTGAGCTGAGTTTGCCCTGTGACATTGATTTCTGAACATCACTTTTTGACCCTCAGGGGTGGGAACTTTCTCCAGGCAGGTTTGGGGACACACTCTGATCTCCCCACCAAAGTCCTAGGCAAGCGATGGCGAACCTTTTAGAGCTTTCAATGGTAACAAACAGCTGGCTGTGGTATGCATGCCGTAAGTTTGCCACCACTGCCCTAGGCTAAGCCATGCTGGGTTCCACACTCAGCCAAGTGAGGAGCTGTGCCACAGTGGCAGGACACTCCTGGCACCAGCAGTGTAGCTTTAACCTCCATGCAGTGCCTGCTTAGCTAGAGCCATCAGGCAGACCCTGTAACTGAGCCTCATAGACCCTTGCCTGGCCTCACCCCCATCCTGGAGATAAATCAGCTTCAATTTCTTCCTCTCTAATATGTGACTCTTAGTACTTGAGTGGTTCCTTTTACCCAGTGAGGCGGTTGCGGGGTCTAGAGAGATAACAGAACTTGGAGTGGAGGATCCTGGGCTGATCCTGCGTGGAGAACATGGCTGCTTGGTGCTCAGTGTGCTTTTGTCAGCCTGAGCTAGGGCATGAGCCTTCAGTCCACACTCTGGACATCGCTCTTACTCTCCCAAGCTGCCTCCCAAGGCTGTCTCCTACCCCAAAGTGAGACATGGATATTGAGCCTAGAGTAACCAAAGCTAAAGCCCCGGGAAATCCCTTGCTCCTTGCTCCCCGACCTGGATGCTGGTCACCATCAGGGACTGAGCCTTTGACAGAGATGGAAGAGCCAGGAAGAGTAGTACCTGAGGGGAGTGGGCTTTTGATGTCCTGTGAAGGCTCCTTTCTCCCTGGCCGGGATCCCCACCCTGTTCCCCGGGCTCCTCTCAGTAGTTAGCAGACTTCTCTATGCCTGTATTTAGAATCTGTCCACTTTTCTCCATCTCTGGCTCACTCCTAAGAATGAGCCACCATCACATACCACAAAGAGGCAGCTTCTGAACTTGTCCACCTGCTTCCACTCACCAAATCCACCCTCCACCAGTCTGTACAGCCAAAAAACTTCCTGCCTTGAAATGGCAATGTAATTGTGGAATCTATGCATGTGTGTGTGTGTGTGTGTGTGTGTGTGTATTTTTTGGTACTGGGGATCGAACTCGCAAGGCAGGTGGTAGAACCACTGAGCTAAATCCCGGGCCCCTGTGCTTATATTTTTAAACAGCTACCCAGTCCTCTTAGAGACCTAACTCCTCCCCTGTCCTTTTTCCTCTGTCCTCCCTAGCCTTAGCTATTACTCTTCCCCCTTTCTCACTCCCCCACTTCCTTTCTGCTTTGGGGCTGTTATGTGCTGAATTTTGCTCTCTCTACTCCAAATTGGTAAAATGAAATCCAATGCCCAATGTGACTATACTTAAGGATAGGGCTTTGGGAAGTAATTAGGTCCTGAGAAGAGAGCAGTCAGGGATGAGACTAGCATTACTGGCTTTATAAGAAAAAGCCAGAATATAACGGCTCATTCTTTCCACCACTAAAGAATGTGGCCCTTGCCAGAACCTGACTATGCGGGCATCCTGATCTTAGATTTCCAGCCTCTAAGACTTTGAGGAATAAACTGGCGAGCAGTCACCTGCTGGGACTGGTGCTTTGAGACCAAATGATCTGAGCCCTACTTATTCCCCCAAATCAGAAGTTAGTAAACTTTTTTTTGGGTAAAAGATCAGCTAGTGACTATTTTAGGCTTTACAGCCTATGTGGTCTATCTTGAAATATCTCAACTTTGCTGTTGTATTATCAAGGCCATAGACAAGATGTACATAAATGGGACTGTGTGCCAATAAAACTTTATTTGTGTGAGCAAGTGGCAAACTGAATTTGGCCTATGAGCTGTAGCTTGCCAGCTCCTACGTGCATCTGCTGGAAATGTACTGGCAAGGCAAATTCTCAGGTCCTGCCCTACACTTACTGAACCAAAAACAAAAATTTTCCTGATGATGCTCTTTACTTCCCTCTGGGACTCCAATCTTGTATGTACTAGGCTGCATGAACTCATCCCAGGACTCACTGGTGTTTTTTGAATTTTAAAAAATCCTTTCTTCTGTTTCATTTTGGGTGATTTCCATTGCTGTATCTTTAAGTTCACTATTTTTTTCCTGCAGTGTCTAATCTTTTGCTAATACCATCCAGTGTTGCTTCTTGTTTGAGACATTAGTTTTCATCTCTAGAATCTTGATTTAGGTCTTTTAAAAATACTTTGCATTTCTGTGTAATCCTTTGAATGTATGGACTGCAATTACAATAATTGTTTTAATGTTCTTGAGTGCTAATTTTAACATCTGTGTCAGTTCTAGATTGGTTTTGATTGCTTAATTTTTCTCCTTTTTATAGTCATAGTTTTCTGCTTCTTTTCATGCTTCACAATTTTGAATTGTATGTCAGGATTTTACCTTGTTGGGTGTTGGATATTTTTGAGCTCTTGGGCTGCTTCTTCAGTGGCAGTTAAATAAGATTTGGTAGGTAGGACAGAGCAGTGCTCAGTTTGGGGTTAATTATTCCCCACTCCTGATGAAAGGCTTTTCTGAATATACAGTGCCCAGTGCATTTTGAAGCTTCTCAGCCTGGCTGGTGGGAATAGCATTATTTCTAGCTCTCCTACTGCTCTCTCTGGCCTTGGCTTTGTTACATCTGGCTCCTGGTCAGGGAACCAAAGATGTCACATCTGGGGGATGAACACCACTGCTCTGTTGTCCAAGCAGCCCACCAGGATCATAACTCAGCCCCAGTAAAAAATTCGAGGGACAAAGTTCAATGAAAGGAAGACACTTTATTTGTAAAGAGGAAAAGGAAGGGAGAGGAAAGGAGAAGATAAATATCTACCCTGATGAGAAAGAGTCAGGGTAGGGGGCTCTGGAAAGATGGAGGGCCCATGGGCCCTTTGATCCCAGCTGCTTTTATAGGGGTGTAAGTTACTCCTCCCCCAGAACTTGCCATACCTGGATTGGCTTCCTCTGCCTAATGTCATTTCTTTGGGTGGTCTATGTGTAGCTTCTTTCAGTCTATTTGTTTACTTGTCCTTGACCTCTATTAAGACCTTCTCTTTGGGATGGGCAGTGGGTTGGCAAGGGGGTGCCTTATTCTTGGTCAGCTTAGAGTTAGTAAGGGGGCATGTGGCTATCTACTGTACTCCATAATGACCCTCGAGTGAATAATATAGTGACTCTAGAGTGAATGCTAGTGCATAGGTGTGAGTAAAATTGCCTTAAAGTTAGTCTGCCCCCTTTGTTTTCCTGTGTTTTATTGGGGGTGGGGTGGCTTATCATTTGGGCACTTGGCTTTCTCTTTGTGTCCTGCCTGTCAGCTCTGTTTTTGTCTCTTGGTCTAAGTCCCAAGGCCATTTGATGACTTTCTTTATCTGGTTTTTCTCTCTTTTTCTATCTCTGTCCTTGACCTATTTCTCAGGGGACTTTCTCTAGTAAAGTTTGTTTTTCACTGCTCTGGTTAAGATTAACTAGAGGACCTAATGAGGCCCCTATTTTATTATTTTTCCTGTCTATAGACCCCTGACCCTACAGTTTCTGCCCAGGCATGTGCTGATCAGTACTTGGCTAAATACTCAAAGGCCACCTTCTTAACGTCCCTGGACTTCGTTCTGCAATGGCTTCTTTTCTCCTGCACTCTGTCCTTTACCTCTTGCCTCGTGAGTTTCACCCAACTCCCAACTCCATCTCTTCGACCCATGGAGTTTGCTAGAGTCCTCCTGGGTGTCTTCTTCCTGCACCAGGTCTCCTGGGAACTCTTTGACAGCAGTAGGGCAGGGCATCGTAGGACTTATCCGGGTTGTTTCCTTGTCTCCAGGATCACTAACCCCATTGCTTGAGGTCCAACAACCCTGAAACCATGGTTGCATGCATTTATCCATTCTTTGGTTGTTTCAGGTGGGAGGATAAATGCAGCCTTGCTTATTGTACCTTGGTTGGACACATGTCTATAAGCAAACATTTTGATCCTTGATGTTCTGACTGGGAAAAAGTAGTAACTCAGGCTGTAAATTTTAGCATGTCTGATTCTTTCAAAACAAGGAAGTATTTTCATTTTATAGCTGAGAAAAGTGAAGCTCAGACAGGTGAAGGGACTGCTTGACCCCCAGGCTCACATGTCTTGACCCCTCGATGTTGCTCTCCTCACACACCTGCTGGCCCTGCTGTATGGTGTCCTCTTCACACCAGAGCACATGCAGGACAGTGGCAGGCTGAGTTCCTCTTCCTTACCCCTCCGAGTGTTGTCTGGGGCCAGGCAACAACATCACCAGGACTTGTCAGAGATGCAGAGGCTCAGCCCCTCCCAGACCTGTGGAATCTGGACATGCACAGAACAGGATGCCAGGACTCTGTGTGTGTGTGTGTTTATCGGGGGGTGTTGGCAATGGGACCCATGCCTCACAGATGCTAGGTGAGCACTCCACCACTGAGCTCCCCTCCAGTCCCTCCAGTGACTTTTTGTGAGGATTAGTTTGGGATATATTCAATTAGGAAAACAGTTCCTGGGCCTTCATCTCATGAACCCAGTCCAGACTGTCTGCAAAGGCTAAATTCAGGGGCACAGCCAGAAACCAGGACCTGCATTCAGGGTGACCTTTACTCCATCTTTCTCAATGGCAACTCATATGCTTGGCGCAGCCTACACTGGTCAAGATTCCCAGAGAAGCCCTTTGGACCCATCTCAGCCCTCTGGGGTTAGTCTAGGCCAGTGATGGTGAACCTTTTAGAGCTGCCAATGATATAAACAGCTTGCTGTAACACCTGTGCCATAGGTTCACTACCACTGGTCTAAAGCATGGTTTTCCAGGAAGCTATGACTCACCTGTCTCCATCCACCTCCCAGGTGCTGGCCTGGCTGGGGGTCAATGGGTTGAACTTAGGAGAAGGGGCCAGGAAGGCCTCTGGGGGAAGGAGGGGCAGAAAATGGGTGGCAGTGTCAGGGGCCCCTGTAGGACTGACTCTGGCTGTTTAGGGTCATTACAGCACTGGCCACCCCATCCTCAGCCTCCAGCTTGGTCACAGCCTGAGCTAGGCTGGAGAAAATTAAGCAGGCCACCTCTGCTCTTACCTTCTAAGGTTGTGTCTTTGCACTTTGAGGAGGACATTTCTGGAAAAACCCCCAAATTCTTTATCAGCTGGACAAGGACTTCAGAGCTGATGGTCTACTGGACCAAAACCACATGGGGAGGAGAGCACAGGGCTGTTAAAGGGTCTGCTTATTTCACACTTGCTTCCTGTGGGGCCTTTACCTTGCAATCCACACAAACTGGCCCCAGGAAGAGGTATCCTCAGGTCCAAAATGCTGGGACAGACTCAGCAGAGTCCGGTCCAGCATCTTCTTCCTGGGCAACTGTGATCTTTCTACAAAGAGACAACTCCAAGCATGGATGGAAATTTTTTTCTTGCCAGGAAACTCCACAACCCCTCTCTAGGCATGGGGCTCCTGGATTCTTCTAACCGGTACCCACACCTGGCCAATATTTATAAAACATCCTGCAGACAAAATGGAACAGGCCCAGATGTGAAGTCAGAGATCCAGCTTTGGACCTGGAAATGCACTGTGCAGTAGCTTGGATGGCTTTCAGGTTTGGTAGCTTGAAGCCTCAAATTCTTCATCTGTACAGTGGGTTGATAATAAGATCCATCTGAAAGAGTGTCAATAAGGTGTTAATGTCTGGACCAGGTATAACACAGTGCCCAACAAATGGCAGTTTATTATCATAGGATTGTAAAAACACCCAGCTTCCTGCCCATGGTTCTGCCATTGTTCTCATTATTCAACAGCTCTCAACACTGTCCCCTGCAGTGCTTTCTGGATCTGCCCAAAGCCCAAGATTGCTACGCAGTAGATCTATGGTGGGCTGAACATTTGCATTTCCAACAAGATCCCAGGTGATACCTTTACTTTGAAAGTTACTGCTTTAGTTTTTGCTGTTAGAAAACACAATCTGGCTACAAATTATTGTCACTCACAGACTCTTCAAACTCTGTTGCCTGGCTTAAGCCCATATCATTTAGTTTGGGATCTTTGCCCGCTGTGGCTCAGGTAATGAATGTTTCAAAAGCTCTTGGGGTGATTCCAAGGTTCATTCAGGGTAGAAAATCAACTTGAATGCTTGAGTCAAAACTCCTCCTAGAGCATGACCCTGGCTCTAGTGTTTTAAGCTTTTTGTGATGATTTAAATCTGAAATGTCCTCCAAAGCCCATGTACTGAGGGCTTTGTTGCTAGCTGCTGTGGTTCTGGAAGGCTCTGACTTCATCATTATGTTGATTCATTGATGGATTCATAATTTGATGGCATTCTTGGGAGGTGATGGAAACAGAAAGTGGGGCCTGGTTGGAGGAAGTGAGTCATGGGTCATGACCTTGGGGACTATATCTTATCTCCAGTCCCTTCCTCTCTGGCTCTCTGTCTTTCTCTTTGCTTCCTGGCTGCCATGGGGTGAGCAGCTCTCCACTGATGTGCCCTTCCACCATGATGTTCTGTCTCACCACAGACCCAAAAATGATGAAACCAAGTGACCATGGACTGAAACCTTTGAAATCATGAGCCAAAATAAATCTTTCCTTAAATTGTTTTTCTCAGCTCTTTTGTCACACCCATGGAAAGCTAACATACCAGGCTTCCTCTGATATTTTATTAGAACAAACAAAAGACTAAAGCTAAAGGCCCCAGTTTAGTGGCTGCATGTTCCATAAGCCTAGCCACATGGTTTCTCCCTGCAGAATTAATATTTCCTCCATGTACCTCTGATGTTGGGTCTCCCTGTATCAGCTCTTTTTCATTCTATTTCTTCCTAGGGTTTACTTGTTTATATATCTGTGTCCCCCTTCCCACCAGGCTATGAGTTCCCTGAGGGTAGGGACTGAGTCTTAATTCAACTTTATGATTTCCCCAAAGAGCCTATCTCAGTGCTGACTTAGGATAAAATCATTTTAGTTTCTGTTGAAAAGAAATAAAACTCAATTGAATGGTGGCCATTTCCAATGTCTGGTCATATATTTACTATATCTACACTATAATAAATTGGAGAATCGTGAACAAAGGGGTAAGAGATCCAGGCTGCAATGCCACCTAATAGAACTGTGAATCCAGGTCTAACTACCTGGACTTCCTTCAAGTCTCTGCATTGTTATCTCAGTGCACTTCACTCTTAACCAGGGAGTGTGAGCCCTGTGTGAAGTGACAGTGACTGAAGCCACTTAGAAATAACTCCACTGTGGTATTTAGCAAATTATTTTTAATCTAATGGATAAACTCACATCAGTGCAGCTGTTCATGTCAAAGCAAAGAGAGCAGAGCAAGGGGTGTTTTGGGTGCCTGCTGGGCCTGGTTCATAAAAGAAAGCTTGTTATCTTGTGTTCTGTCTCCGGTTGTGCTATTTCTGCTGGGCTAAACTGGCACTGACTTGTCGCTGGTGGCAATGCAATAATAAAACTTGAAGAATGGGGAACTATCCTAATTCCATTAGAAATCCCTGATTACGAAAGGGAGGCGGTTTCCCAGATGAAGGAGCATCCTGGCCCCAAGTGCATCTTCCCACACCATGTGCTAAGCAGGCTTCTGGCACAGTCTTGCTGTATTGAGCTGTCCTCAGCTCAAATGTCAACTCTGTTGGAGGTCGGACTGCCTAGAAAGGGGGACAGTGAGGGCTAAAGAAAAAAAGACAATAGAGACTTGCATAATTTCAAAGTATATAGGGGGCTGGGAGGTCAGTGCCTCAGAGCCAGCAAAGACAAAGACACTCTGAGCTTGCCACTATTTATTGGATTCACAGGGAGTATCAGATGACTCAGAGGGTGGTGATAACCCTAAATTGACCAGGATCTTATAATTGGAGGAAGTATCAGATGACTGGAGGGTGGCGGTAATCCTATGTCCATGAGGATTTTAGGTTGATGAGGAGCTAATGTTGATTAGGACCATGAGATGAGCAAAACATTCTTACAACAGTAGGTGGGATAAGTTAAGCTGATAAGGAGTTTGTCCCTCCCCAGGTGAAGCCATTCTCTTTTTGTATTAGTACTCAGTTCTCAAAGAACCAGGATGTACTCTTGTCCTTGAGCGTCATAGCATCACGGGAATATTGAGGCCTCAGATAGCCCTACTTGTAATTTAATCATGAAATGACCCCCCCCCCCAAATTATGTAGAAAGCCTCCTGTCACACCTCCTCAGAGAAGCCCTTCTACACTCCTGTGACCAGGCTTCCGGACTTTGAGGTAGCCCCCCATTGCCAGCAGTCCCTTCCATAGTCAGCTTTTTGAGGGAGCCATTTGAAATGTTTGGCTCAGCAAAGCCTTCCGATGGCTCAGCTCCAGAGGGTATCTGACTGCAAGGATGTGAGCCACTCCAGGTGAGAACCACTCAGCCTGGCCAGCTCAGAACTAGGAGAGACATTGTCATAAGCTGCAATTGTAAGCCACAGAGTGGTAGCAGATTTTATCATTAGGGCAACTCTACCAAGAGTTCGTGCATCTGCAGGATTTATATATAACAATGCCATAAGGTAGTCCTGTTCCCATTTTACAGATAGTAGACTGAGATTCCAAAGGATGAGAAAATATGCCTGGGTTTGGGTCCCTAGGGGTTGATTGTAGAGTCACTAAGAGGCCCGAAGAGTTGTAAGGCTGAGCTTCTAGTTGACACCCTGCCTGGTGCTTCTACCTGCTCTGCTGAGCAAGCAAGTGTGGCCTTTTAGATGTCCACCTGCGTTTCACAGCCAACATGCCCCCTCCAGAGAGCGCCCCTCTCCCCAGGCAAGTACCAGTGGCTAACATTTTGTAAGCAAAGAACAGTGCTGGGCAAAGATAAATTCCAGATGGAGCAGAGAGCTAAACAAACAAGAAAACTAGACTAGAATAGTATTTGCAGAAAATATAGGAGAGTATTTTTGTCATCTTGGGGGAGTGTAAGCCTTCTTCAGCAAGTCACAAAAGCCAGATGCTACAAAAGACAAGATTGGAATATACAACTGCATAAAACAGGACTTTAGACTGAAAAAATCACCATAAACCGAGAGACACTATCACAGGTTTTATATCTAGCAAAGAACTAATACATTCAATATTCAATGAGAAAAAGTCAAAGTAGAACATAATTCAAAAATTGGGCAAAGGATATAGGTAAGACAATTGACAAAAGAGAAATCATTAACTGGTAATAAACCTGTAAAAATGTACTTGGCCATTTTCCTATTATCAGGAAAAGGGAAACTAAAGCAGAGAATGACTAGAAACTCAGACTGATACTACGTTTTAAGTTGATATCAAGGGGTGGTGAGAGTGTAGGAGAAAAACCATTCTCAGATAGACCAGGGTTTGTAATTGGATGTTTTTGTCCACAAAATGCTTTGTACTTTGAGCTTAGGAAGCCTTCCCATTACCCCTCTAGAACCAACCTAGTCAATGCAGTAGCTGCTCACTACATGTGGCTATGGAGCTGTGGCTAATCTGAACTAAAGTAAGCAGCAAGTGAAAAATAGATTCCAGGCTTAATTGAAGATAATGTAAAATGCCACACTCATAATGTTTTAATATTGATTGCAGGTGGAAATGTCAATAATTTAGACATATTGGGTCAAATAAAATATTAAAATCAATTTCTTTCCTTTTGCTTCTTTTACGGTGGCTATTAGAAAATTTAAAATTGTGTATGTGGCATTCATTTAGTTCCAGTGGACAGGATTGTGCGAGACTATGGTAGAGTTAACACTTTTGGGGGGCCACACAGAGGTGTCAGTTCAGGCTGGGTCTGGTTCTTTCCAGCTCTTAACTAACAGGGGCACAGTGACTGAGGGCTTCCGTTTCCCAACCTGGGACGAATGGTGGGTGGGTTAGGAGGAGCTGGAGGAGTCCAGGTTGGCCTCTGACTTTTGGGCTAGAGACTGGGTACAGCCTTACCCGCTGGTCCGGTTTCTCCTTGTACATGACATGGAGGAGCAAGTTCATCTCCAAGGCCTCTCCTGCCCCAAGAGAGGAACATGGGATGCTTTTCTGGCCCTCCATTACCATGGTGAATAAAGGGAGCTCCTAAGAGTTACATCTCTGGCCTGACTTTCAAAAAGGCTGACAGACAGATGTGTGGGACTTAGAAGAAGATCTCCTTGGTGGCCAGTGGCCTTTGAGGGACAGCTGCCAAGCAAGGCTGCATGAGGATGGGGTACAAAAAGCCAAGGGCCATGTAGTCCAGCTCCTAACCAAGCTTCCAGGGCTATTTACCTGAGCACAAAGGTGATGTTGCCACAGAGCTGGTACCAGAGGCCTGAATCTCGCCTCTGACTATCCAGATTTGTCTACTTGCCCACCATCAAGAGTATAACAAAACCCATAAATATGGAAAAATAAGTGTATTCACAAAGTAGCAAATTGGGATGAGAGCTAGTCTGCCTTCCTCAAGCACACAGAAGGACTCCAATTTATAGAATGGGTAGAATAAAAGCCAGATAGTATGCATATATAGATTTAGTCAGACCTGGCATAGAGGGGCCCAGGAAATGTTGAAAATCTGCTTCTGTTGAATTTCCCTTGGTGCCAGGGCTGAGAGTGGAAGTTTTCCTTCTCAGCATGAAGAAGCTGGAGAAATTGCTTATCTTTACTTAAAAAATTTTTTTATTGGTACTTGTTTGTAGTACATAATGATTACATTCATCATGGGGAGTTGGTATATGTACATGACATTTCTTAATTCTTTTTTTGGGGGAGGGGGTACTGGGGATCGAACTCAGGACCTTGCACTTGCGAGGCAGGCAGTGGCACCGCTGAGCTAAATCCCCGGCCCTTAATTCTTTTTTTAAACACCCTTCACTACTTTCCTTGCAGCATACTTTAAAAAATCCTAATTGCAAAAGATTCATTTTAATGTCTTAATTTCAGTGTGATTGAAGCTCAAAGGGGCAAGAATGTTTTGAGCCAGGTAGAAGAGGGGGAGTACAGCCAGTGAGTCCAGAAGGTGTGGGGTGGTCACCATGGCCAGATTTCTGCTTCATCCTTTTACAGAAGGGCTCCCCTCATAGTATTTGTTTTGTCTTCTAGTCTGGAAAATTTTCAGAGAACCACTTTTTTGGGGCTACCTGCTGCCAAGACGGTCGTATTCCTCACTGATTTAGAAATGATACAACAGAGTCAGAGACTACCATAGGGACTTTTATGGCATGTATCTAGATGTCCCCACAAAGCCTTGTGCACTCATAGGTGGGGCTTTTTGGGGGTGGCTGGATCTAGGGTGTGTGGTACTGGATTAGTTCACTAATTGGTTTATTATAGTTCTGGGTGTGGATAATGGGAAGGCCCACTCTGGGTATGGGGGCACCACCCAAAAGACTTGTATCCTGGATGGGATAAAAGGGAAAGGGAATATCATTGCTGATGCCTCCTGCCTGCCATGCCATGGACTGTTTCTCCTCTGGTATACACCTCTGCCTTGGAACCAGCCAACTGTGAACTGAAACCTCTACAAACTGTGAGCTGAAATAACCTTTCCTCCTTTAACTTGTGGGTGTTGGGTATTGTGTCTCAGAGACAAGATAAATAACCAAGACAGGGACTGAGGACAAAAAACTCCTAGCCTGTAACCAGGAAGGTGAAATAGAACTTCAGAAGTTAGAATTTTTTTCCATTAGAGACAAGCAACTTCTCTAAACTTCCTCAGGCCTAGGGTGTAACAGTCTCCCACTGCTGTCTGTCCTCAGTTCAGATGAATAGACAGCATGTGAGGTGCTGGTACCTGGAGGTTGGGGTCCAGTTTCATTTCCACAGGGAAGGGAGGGAACAAAAGGCCCTAGAGGGTTGAAGCAAGCTTGGAGTTGGGTATGGTCTCATTGTATTCTCTCTCTCCTCTGTTCTTTACTATAAAAGACCCTTCTACACCTCTTCACAGGGTGAAGGTGATTTGAGGTAAATGAGGCCCCTCCATTTTCTGGGAGCTAGCTTTGAATAAAACTTTTTTTTCCTTTTCACCAAAATAAACAGCCACCTTTGGTTCAGTTAGTTGTGACCAAAAGAAGCAGACCTGAATGACCAGTAACAGGCCCTTAATCTGTTACCGATTAAAATCATGATTTGTGTTTTCTTCTGAAACAGTCAAGACTTGAAAGCTGCTTTTGCTAAAGAACAAAACAAAACAAAAAACCACCAGTGACTCTTCACTTGGGCCTATAGTTGACTTTTCTCTTTGACTCCTTTATACCTTAAAACCTCAGATCTGATCCCTGCTGAGTTTGGCATATAGGCATGCTAATTATTTAAGGAGTGTCTAAAAGCTAGCAATATAAAATTTATTAATCCAAAATTTATATAATCTATCTCATCCCCCTTTAAGATTGAAGACATCAAGATAAGAGATTTACAGGGACATTCAACTACCAATGGGTGTCCAGAAGTCTCTAGTCATGGTCACCCTGGATTCCAGCAGAGCCTCCATAAGACTGAGACTCCCCCAAGCAGAAACAATCATTTCATAGAGACTGAATTGCCCCCTTAAGCAATAGGGACTTCCCCAGAGCCATTTCGCAAAATCAGAACTGAAATAATGCTCAACCAGTCCCTGGGCCACTCCTGCAAATATGAGGCAGGAGATTAGGATATGGCCAACTGCCTGAGCAAGTGGGCATGACCTGTCAGTTGTGGAGATCCAGGACACATGGCAGAAAACAGTTCCCACTGGTTTCTGGGACCAATCAGAAAGTGCTATCTTCAATTCTTTGGTGTGAGATCAAGCAGGTTTTTGATAGGACAGCCAAATCTGACGTCAGCCTAAAGAATGTGGAATACAAAAGATGTCCACCATCAACTAACTTCATGGTCACTGTGCACTTTCTCAGTGGAGGATGCTTTTCTTACCTTTAATAAATGTAAAACCTTACTACCTTTCCTATGTGTCTTGTCCAATTTGATCGGGACACTAAGAATCTGGAAAGAATCTCTGGAACACATCTACAGAACCTCAGAACTTGGTAACTAATCTATAAAGGATTGTCTTTTTCTTTGATTAATGGGCTAGTCTGATACTCTCCATCAGAGCTATGTCCCTTCAGTTCCTCAAACTGAAGTCCCTTCCCCATTTTCTCTTACGTTCTAACTCCGTGTTATAAATCTGTCTATGCCGCTCACTAATGCATCCTGAAATGCTTTTCCTGTGATGGTGGGTCAAGAACTTACTCTACAGGCTGAGTCAAGGTCCCTATCACCTCTTTGAGGGACCTTCTTGAGCCCTGTTTCATGATAGAAATTGTATTCAATGTTGAACAAAGGGCCTCACCATAGTAAGAACTGCAGCGTAAATGCATCACCTCAGGTATTTTGTTTCTCCTGTCATGTGGAAGTCCAGGGTAGGGCGTCAGGCCTAGTACAGGGCTGCACAGCTCAGGCTCCTGCCTTTCTGCTCTGTGACTGGCTTTCCCCCTCATGTTTGCCTCTACTCCAAATGACTGTAGACATCACATCTGTAATCCAAGCAGGGAAAAGGGAGAAAAGAAAATCAGTTTTCAATTTTCCTCAGAAAGCACACACAGCAACCTCTGTTCAAATTTCATTGACTGGAATCTAGTCACACAGGGTAGCTAGACAATGTAGTTTTCCAGTTGGGTGAATGAACTGGAAGCGCTGTTCCTGAGAATGAGGGAATGGATACTGGTAGGCAGGCAGCAGTCTCTGCCATTCTTTGTGTGGCTGTCAAGGCATAGATGCCCTCCACACAAATGAGCTTATTCTGTTCCTACCCCAGCATCGCAGGCCTGGCTCACAAGGAGGAGGGGACTGGGAGAGATGGTCCTCTGGCTCCCCCGGCTTGTCTATCCTCACTTGGATAACCACCTCCTGTCCAAGCCAAGCATCCAGCATCTGGCTTGGCTTCTGGAGAATAGAGTGCTCCCCAGGGGTGTGGGCAGTTTCCATTGAGCCACTCTAGGCTCACCCACCATGAAGACCCTGGGGCTTTAGGGCAGGAGGGGGAGCCCATGTGGCATTTATTTGGGCCCCCAACTGGTTTGCTCTTGCACAACTCTCCTCTGCTTCCTCTCAGCTCCTTTACACACACACACACACACACACACACACACACCCCCAAGGAGAGGAAACTGCTTATGTTACTGTCTTTTAGCCTGGAACAGGTTATCCAGGTACCCAGTCTCCCCTGGTACAGAGTGATGCCGGTGACAGCACTGGTGTGCTGTGGGCCACGGTGGTGGGATGGGGGTGCGGGGCCTCATCCTGTCTGCTGGGTAACCCCACAAATCAAATATCGGGTATCATTTTAAAAGTCCTTTCCATGACAGTGGCGTCCCGTTTAATCCCTTGTGATCAGTTTCCCTTAACAAATGACCTCCTTTAACTTCATTAACTCATAATTAATTTGCTAGCATGTAACCAAGATAATTAACCCTGCTGATTAGAGACAGGAGAAAGAGGAACCTCTATTTTCACGGTGAGGGCAAACACTGATTAAAATCTGAGTTGTTTCCTAATTTCCTTACAATTGAATTCAGTAAAAGTGGTGATTGGTGATTTGTGGTTGTTGTTTAAAAAATTAAATTGCAGACAAGATGAATGGGTCTCATCATTGAGTACTTTATTACCAACTCATGCATTGGATAATTTTGCTTTCTTTTCCTCAGATACAAAGATATGAAGCAAGAGAATCAAGTGGTTGCTGGTTGTTTAATGGAGACTTTAAATACATGGAGAGAGAGTTTCTACTTGTTATAGATGAGGCTGGACTAGGGTAGGAGAATAGACTCAGTAGCAGCAACCGTTACAGAAGCACAATTACTTGGCCTAGTCCACTGTGTTCTACAAAGCCCTTCACTCCCATGCTTTGTTTGGCCCCACACACCTCCGTGATGGGGAGAAACTGATTTCATGAGCCTTTCAGATGAGAATACAGCCCCAGAGAAGTGAGAGGAGGTGAGAGAGGCAGTGCTGCAGGCTGAGTCCTGCTTCTCCCTATTCTTCTGGAGGCTCATGCCAAAGTCAGCAGGTTCACGGCTTCCTGAAACTTGCAAGGTTGCCGGCATACACTATCAGAGCAGAGCTATGATGAGGTCGAGGTAGGAAAAGTGCCTAAGGCACAAAATTGAAAAAAAACAAAACAAAACAAAAAACCACTCTCCAACCTTTGGAAGCCCTAGCAAACCCAGGCCCTAAATCACAGCTGGCTGACATCTGGTTAGAGCTGACACCTGCCAGGCCCTGTGCTAAGCATTTTGATGAATTATCTTATTGAATTCTCACAACAGCTCTGGTATCTCCATTCTTGTGCTGAAGGGAACGGTACTTAAAAGAAAGGTGTGACTTGTCCAAGGTCACAGGCTAAAGGTGGCAGCTTGGTTGGAATGCGGGCCCTCTGGCCCCAAGACCAATGCTCTTCTGCTCTTCTGGCTGATCCTCTGGTTTCCTAGTAAAGAAATGATCACACTGGGTCATTACCTACCCATGGCTGCTTGCTCAGGCCTCCCGAACTGAGTTTCCCCCAAAGAGGGTTGGGGAGGAGAGAGAAAGCCAGTGCCTGGTGTGGCCTTGGGAATGCAGCTACAGTGTGGCTGACTACGTGTGTGCGGTAGTAGAGGACTCAGGAAGGGAGCCAAGAAATCTCTCTCAGCCCCCCAGGACATGATAACTGGCCTTTTGCCGTTTCCTAATCTTTTTATTTATTTATTTATTTAGGTACCAGGGATCAAACTCAGGTCCTTGCGCTTGCAAGGCAGGTGGTGGAACCACTGAGCTAAATCCCCGGCCCCTCATTTCCTAACTTTAAAGACAAAGTTCTCCCAGGGATTTCACCTCTCCATTCCAGTCCTCTGAGATGGAGTCTTTCCTCAAGGCTGGAGGAGGATGAGTGCTCATGTTCACCGGGGCTCAGGTTGGGGGTCAGGTGTGGCTAGCTCCAAGCTTTGGAGGTCAAAGAGGGCACTGCTTTCTGGGAGTCCTTTCAGAACATCCCCTCAGAAGGAGCTCAAAAGCATTTGGTCTTTGGAAGAAGGAAAGCTGGGGGCTGGAGGAAAGCTGCAGGGGGAGCAGAGGCCCCTGGGGTCATGAGCAGCACTCTGAGAAGAGCTGGCCCAGAACCCTGCATGCAGGGAGGAGGAAAGATCCAGAATAGCAGCTCACCTGAGAGGCTGTGATCCATAATTTATACCCAGCTCCTTCCAGAAAGGTCTGGAGGCTGTCTGCCAAGGGATTTGTAACTTCAGGTTTTGCTTTGATGAAGCTAAGGGGATTTCAGGTGGTCCCTTGAGCTAAGTGTTACTGACTTCAGACCATCTGTGAAATAGCTTTCCACGTAGTAACTTTTTTCATCCTCACAGCCCTGTGGCAGAGTCAGAATAATTATCTCCATGGGACAGATGGAGAAACTGAGGCTCAGAGAGTGAAGTGACTTCTTCAAGGTCCCACACCTCGGGGAGGGGAGGAATTAAATGCAGGCCTGTTTGGTCAGGGCAGTATCCAAACTCTTTCCCGGGAAACAGATGGTACCATTTTATATCTCTTGCCCAAATCTCTTCAGTGCCTACAGCCATTTTAGGCATGACCCAGCTCTGCAAATTACCCAGATGGTTCTAGCCGCCCTCCGAGCGCTGGCCCATATTTCCCTGGGACCATTTCCATCCAAAGCATAGGTCTTGGCTACTCCTGAATGGACTGTCATTTGTTACACAGAGGAAGGAGGGAAGGGGGTGAGATCTGACAGTCTGTATAATTGGTACCCACAGACCAGCCCTAAGGATACTCGTTCCCCATTTCTCCAATCGAAGGGCTGGATTGGAGGTGATGAGGTGCTAAGGCCATTGCTCTGGAACTCAACTGTCTGGTTCCAATGCTAGTTCCGCTGTTGTGTGATGTATGAGTCAATTTGGGCTCCATGACAAGTACCACGGACTGAGGGGCTTAAATAAGAGACATTTATTTTCTCATAGTCCTGGAGGCTGGAAGTTCAAGATCAAGTGCTGGCAGAATTGGTTTGTTCTGAGTTCTCTCTCACCTTGCAGATGGCTGCCTTCCTGCTGTGAACACACACAGCATTTCCTCTTTACAGAGGCACTCCTCTTGTCTCCTCTTCTTATAAGGACACAGTCATACTGAGTTGGGTCCCACCTGTATGACCTCATTTAACCTAATCACCTAACAAAGGCCCTGTTTTAAATCACAGTCATATTAGAGCTTCAAGCTTCAACGTAAATTTTGGGGAGGGGTAGGGGATACATAATTTAGGCCCTATCAGGTGACCTTAACCAAGAGCCTCTCTAAGCCTCAGTTGCCTCGTTTGGTATAAGAGGATAATAAAAGTAGCAGTTTTATAGTTTTTGAGGGAATTAAATGAGGTAATACATGTACATCTGTGCATATAGCAAGGACTCAATGTGCTATGCATCCTCCTCCTCCTCCTCCTCCTCCTCTTCCTCCTCTTCCTTTTCCTCCTCCTTCTCTTCTTCCTCCTCCTCTTCCTCTTCTTCCTCTCTC
>NW_004624737.1:27895277-27907189 GCF_000247695.1 Heterocephalus glaber
TCCTCCTCCTCCTCCTCAGTATCACTATGAGTTTGTTTTTATGAGGACTAACCAGGACTCAGAGAGGTTCTGGTTAAAACCTGCAAACTTCTGGGTTCTGCTTATCATTTGGGATATAAGATTTCAGTCACAGAAGAATAGAAGAATTCTTACAAATGAAGAACGCCATTGCAGCTGGGATCAAAATGCTGGCATCCTTCCTGTTCCTTGGTCTGGGGTCTCCGGACTTTCTGAACCATTTCAGTGATGAGTAGGTGAGGAGAAACCTCCCCTTCCTGTTGGGGCCATGTATGAAGTATTTGGAGAATTCAATTAGTTTTCCCCTTTAATATTTTATGGACTGTTTCTCTCATGTCTTAGCAGAGGGCCACAAAGTGAATGAATAAAAGTCATTAATTACAATGGCCCTATGCATAAGTCCCCAGCCCAGCTCCTCTCAGTAAACACAGCATTCCAGCCCCTGGTGTGCTGACATCAAACCCTGCCAAGGGCAGCTGAACATTCCTTTGCCTCATCCCATCCATGCATCTGTGTCTCCCTGGGAATTTGGATGGAAGCATTAATCTACCAGGCTTCAGTCGCAAGGGCATGATGACTCACTTGTTCTGACAGTATAATATCTTGAGTTAAAAATACACAGAAGCTAAAAAACAAAAATCCCAACAAGGCCTGGAAGCTCACTTGGTTTCCAACCCAGCATCCTTCCCACCGTCTTCCTTCTAACAGAACTCCAACTGTGCTTAAGTATGGGGTACTCCTGGGGAGGCGGACCCTCTGGCCCCGTCTTCTCTGCTTTGCCAGTGGCTGCTATTCTGGCCAATGGGACTTGAGGGAAATCTCCTGGGGTCTTGATTTGGATGAAAAGGCCCCTCTCCAGCTTCAGGTCTTGGGATGCAGTTGTTTGGGAAAAGTGAACCCTGCTGCAGGTGAGCCAGGCAGCACAATAAGGCTCAGAGGATGAGACCACCTAGTGCCAGAGTTCTTGTTAAAAGCAATGAAAACCTCCACTGTAAGGCAGGTTTATAGGGGTGTTATTTGTAGCCAAAGCCATGTCAACAAAGACAAGGAACAGGGAAGAAAAGCCACCACCTGTACCCAGACCACAGCAGTCAAGGGCCAGTCAGCACGTGCTGCACGGACCAAGAGCTAACCTGGTCGGTCTATTCTGGAGACCTGTGCTGTCTTAGGGATGCTTCTTGGGTTGTCCTCATCCAAGCTCATTCTTCAACAATCATTGAAGGACTTTTCTGGGGACAGAGGGAATAATATACTTTAATTGAAGTTTAACTTAAGAGTGAACTTTGAGAATGAAATGTACAGCTAGGTGAATCTTTGCATATATACTCACCTATGTAACCACTACTGTTAGCAAGATCTAGAACATTCTTGGCACTGCAGAAGGCTCCCAGTGCCTCTTCCTAGCCAGCACCCTGCAGGCATTGAGCACTAGTCCACCCTCTAGCACCACTGGTGACTTTTGCCTCCTTTAGAATCAGTGAGACTCACCCCTGCTGTTCTGTGTATCAATGGTTCTATCTTACTGCTCAATAGTGTTCTATTGTTGCACTATTCCACTAATTTATCCTACTGTCGATGGACATTTGAGTTGTTCCAGCTTGGGCTATTATAAGTAATGCTGCTATGAACATTCTTTTACATGTATTTTGGTGGAGAGCTTTTTGAAATGTGTTTAACTCTAGGCTTTACTTTGACAACAGAATTGGGTAAGAATGAGTGAACCCATATTGCAGAATCAAATGTGTGCAGTCTGGCTTTCAAAGAGTTAACCCTAGGATACCACAGTAGTTTCAACTGATGACAAGTGTGTCTCCAGAATAGTCTGGATTTAGTCACTGATTGCTCCTGCTAGGTTGGTGGCAAGGCCCATGCCCAGGTGCAGTTACAGGAAGGCATCTGTTCCCAGTCAGGGATGGAGGAGACTGGAAGGACACTTGGATATACTTCTCAGCCTTGATGTCTCCCCTGTGACAGGCGGTCGGATAGCTCTCCTGCTCTGACTTCCTTCCTGTCCACCTTGCTCCCCCCTCCCTCTCCTTGGTGCTGCCATCCAGTGGGCACTGGCTTGAGAAACAAAGTTTGATGGCTCAGATCCCTGCTGTCCTATGAGCTCTCTCCTCATCAGCTCTGGATTGTCGCCTTTCTCTGCTGTCCCCGGAGCTGATCCTCCACCCCGTTTCTGGACTTCCATTTCAGATGTGCATTCTGTAAGTGGCCGCTGAGGACTACAAGGGGCAGGCTGTAGATGTGCTGTTCTGGACGCTTCTATGTGTGGCACACCCGGACATGCAATCATCACACGTCACAGATGGGGATGGTAGAGCTGAAGGAAGCAAGGGACTGGAGCCAGGGTCCCATGGCCAGGTTTCCAGCCCAGACTGCCTGGTGTCACACTCAGATGTGTTTCTGCTCATTTTTCCCTGTAAGATCGAGGTGGTGGGCAATGTAATGCAGTAAGTGAGGGTCCCAGTAGGGGCTATGGGATGCAAATGTGGCTAGGCTTGGGGACCAGGGCCCATCCAGAGGGTATTTGCCTGAGGGAGTTGAGGAACAGGCTCAGCCCAGCACCAAGCAGGTCACCGGGATGTGGGTATTGAGACAACAGCCAGCCCGAGCACAGCTGGGACTCTCCAGACATGGTACCCGCTGGACTCATTTCTGGGACCCATGGGGCTGGGAGGTGATGAGCGATACCACGAGATGTCATGATGGCCATGGTGCATCTTGGGCCTGTGGGTTCCTGCATGGAGATAGGGGGCTCAGCATGGCAGGAGTGGCACTGGACTCCTGGAGGAGACAACACCTTTCCTGGCCTCTTGTGCCAGACCAGTGACGGGGAGAGACTGCCACATTCGGGCAGGTGTTGGGATGGAGGTAGATGTGCAGCTTAGCTAAACCCTGATACCATTGTGGTGCCCACACCTGAGGGCGCTTCTTTGGAGGAAGCTGCAGGTGGCATCTTCTGCTGGCTCCCTTTCCCATGGGACTGAAGTCCCGGGGTGTTAAACTATGGCCTACCACCTGCTCTTTCATGGCTTATGAACAAGAGTGGTTTTCACATTTTTAAATGGTTAAATCTGAAATATTTATTCAACTATTTACACTATATTTACTATATTTTCCACTTTGGCTCTGCAAAGTATAAAATGATTACTACCCAGGTAGATCTTTACAAAGTTTGCCAGTTCCTAGAGTGGTCATTTTCAGAGTCTAGTCTTGGGGGCAGCAGGCTGCCAGTGGAGAGACTTGGTCTTGCTCATGCCTTGGCTGCCCTCCTGGCCACCGTCCCTGAGGAGGCCAGGATGGAGGGGTCCCCTGGCCTCAGTGCAGGGTGCCAACATGCCCTTCCACTTTCCCTGAGGTCCGCAGTAGCCAGAGGGACCCCTGAGGTCTGGGAATGGGTGCCAACCTCTGGGAGCAAGGCCACCACTTACTCCTGCCTCCCTGCCACAGTCATCCAGGGCTGCCAGCCACTCCTGCTGGAGGCAGGTGTGTCCCTGCCAACCCAGCAGCATCTTGCAGATAAAACCTAATGAGCTGCATTTAACAACAACATGGCCCCGCCATGTGGCTGCCTCCCGGGGCTGCCCATCTGTTGGCCCTGGGGAGCCATTCTCCGTGCAGCTGGAACCCTCTCCAGCCATCAAATCGGGAGAGGGCCGAGGTCCCTTGAGCCAAGCCCAGCTCACAGGCCCATAATCTCCTAACTCAGTCCACGCCAGATCCTGGCTCCCCTCCAGGCTTCCAGTGACACCTCCAGATGGTACCTAACGGAGGGTGAAAATGCTCCCAGGCAGGCCTGGGCATGGAGCAATGGGGAGAAGCCAGCCAAACAGAAGGCACCCTGACCAAGGCCATGGGGAGGGCTCCAGGTGTGGCTGGCCTCGGGTTGGCCCAATCAGCTTTTATTCTTTACTCCTTGTCAGCTGCTCTTTCTTTCTGCTGTTTGTCACAGTCCCTAAAGACCTGTCAGTTGAATGCTATGTATTGCAAAGGACTGGCAAAGGCGAGATGTAGGCAGGGTGCTCTGAGGAGAGTGACAGCTCCAGGGCCATCTTATTTGCAGATGTCCCAGTAGAAGCATCTTTAGGCCAGATCAACCTTTAGATTTTCCCTTTTCCTGAAGTGAAGGGTGGGGGAGGTCACAAGTCCAGAAGCTGTAAGTCCAAACAAACTCCCATGCTCTTCTTACAGAGTGACATTAAAAGTTCTTTTTGAAAGGAGAGCCCTCTGTTCCTTCTCCTTGAAACTGGACAGGCATAGCTGCCTTGTCCAATCAAAGATGGCCAAGTGACTTCTGAGTCCTGGTCGTGCCTCCCTCTCTCCCTCTTAGAACAGGTCCCTATGGAGTCCTGAGCCTCCACTTAAGAGACTCTAAAGCCATCCTGGTGGAGAGACCATGCAGAGTTAGAAAGGAGCCTAAGGAGTCCGAGCTGCTGCAGGGATCCTAGCCTGGGTATCAGACATGGGAGGAGATTTCAGAGGACTACAGTTCTCAGCATTCAGGTTGCACCAGCTAAAGTCCAGTGGAGCAGAGACAAGCTGCCTCCATTGAGCCCTGAAGCTTACATGTGAAAGAAAAGAGCACAACATCACATGCAAAAGAAATGTGTTCTTGTGTTAAGCAGCAAAATTAGGGAATGATTGTTATGCAGCTATACCTGAAGGATATAGGGGTGGGAAGAAGATATTACTGATTGCTAAACACCTGTTTTATACTCAGATATTTTACAGGTATGAACTTGTTCAATTCTTATAACAGAAAGGGAGGTCCCACTGCTAGTCCTGGATGCTGGGAATCATAGAAACTAAGTAACTTGATTGTAGGTACACATCTGTGGGTGACAGAGTAAGGACTGAGATCTACGGCTCAGAATCTAAGATTTTTCCCATGGTGGTATTCCTCTGTTCTGGAATTCTTTCCTAGTTCTGTTGTAGACTGATGGAGCAGCCTGGGACAAGCCTGCCCTCTCATCTGTGGAATGATAGATCCCAGCCCTGACCTTGTACCTGTGGTCTTGCCCAAACCATCTGTCTTTGGTGCTGTGAGGCTGCACCTATGAGCCCATAAGCTTTTGTGGAGGTAGGATACATGTACATGCATGAGAGACCATGCCCCAGCAATAGTGGCACTGGGAGAAAACTGCTGTTGAGCATGAAGCTTTTTCAGGAGTATGGGAAATGTAAAAATAATATTAATACCTTTATACTTTATTAATACCTTTATACTTTTAGCATTTATCATATATCATATACTCTAAGGGCTTTGTAGGTGTTAACTTTTTAATTGTCACAATAGCCCTATGAGGAAGATGCTATTATTACTACCCTACTGTACATATAGTGAAGCTGAGGCCCAGAGAGGTTAATGAAACTTGCTCAAAGTTATATGGTCAGTGAGGATGGAACTTGGAGTTGAACCTAGTTGGTCTGGTGCAGAAGAATCCACATGGGTAAATGGTATTGAAATAGCTCCATGAAGCCTGATACTGCTGGTGTCCTGAAAGGGTGATTTGATCAACAATGGGAGAAGGAAGGGAGGAGAAGGAAGCAGGACTGGGTAGAGGGAGAAGTTGAGCTTCAGTGCATCCTCAAGGGAAGTTTAAGCCCACTCTATGAGGAAGTCTGAGATGGGCTTATCCTTGAGGGCTTTCTGTGGCCTAAATGTTTCTTTCTCCCTTTTTCTCAGCTTCTATACTGAAGTCCTCACTCCAAGGTGATGGTTTTAGGAGGTGGAGCCTTTGGGAAGTGACTTGCTCATAGGAGCAGAGTTCTTATGATGGGATTAGTGCCTTTGTAGGAGAAGCCCAAGAGAGATCTTCCCATCTTTTCTTCTAGGTGAAGACGCAGCAAATCAAGAAACAGGTTCTCACCAGACACAGTAAATACTAGTGCCTTGACCTTGGACTTTATCTTCTAGAACTATAAGAAATAAATCTGTTTTGTTTATATGCTACCTAATTTGTGTTATTTTCTATACCAGCCTAAATTGACTAAGATGGGGCTATTCCAGTTTGGGGCAAGGAGCCTCTGAACCCCATCTTGAATTGTCAGGGAAGGAGATATGACCTTGGGTGAGAGTTCCCTTTAGCTGAGGCCATTTCCAGGGGGGCTTAGCAGCTGAAGGCTGTCTTTCATTCTGATGAGGGAATATACTCTTTATTTCTGAAGGGGGACTGGGTGGAGTATCATAGTTTCTGCTACAGGAGGATGGAGGCCACTCTGTGGAAGTCACACTGAGGGGTATCCTAAGGGGAAACAGTAAGGTCTAAGTGACTAGAACAGACTGGAGAGAGGATGGTGACAGAGGAAGAAGTCTGAAGAATGTCAGGGACCAGATCTTGCAAAGCCTTAGAATCCAGGATGTGGTTCCCACAGCCTGGACCTCAGCCTCATTATTCCTGGGAGGAGCAGGGTCTGTTTTTATCTCTGAAGTTACTGTGTTGGGATTAGGCACAAGGATGAAGAACCACAAAAGTCTTGGTGCATGCTATAGTTTAGATCAAGAATGTCTCCCAAGAGTCTCATGTGCTCAGAGGCAGAGCTTTTGGAAGGTGAATGAATTATGGGGGCACAACAGTGGACTTGCTGTTAGGAGGTGCAGCCTGGCAAGAGGCAGGTTATAGGGGGTGACCTGCAGAAGCAGTCTCTTTCCCTGACTCCTCCCTCTCTTTCTCTGCTTCTTGGCCATCATGACATGAGTAGGTTTCCTCTGCTCAGTGTTTCTGTGTTTCCACTGCCATAGTGTTTCTGTGTTTAAGCCTGCTAAACACGGACTGAAATTTCTGAATTGTGAGCGAAAGTAAACTTCTCCTTCTTTAACTATGGGTGCCAGGTATTGTGAAAAGAAAGTGACTTAGAGTTGTGTACCAGAGAAGCAGGATTGTTGCTGTAAATATACCTGAATATGTGGTTCGGAAGTCTTTGGAGTTGGTTTTCAGGAGGAGTTTGGAAAGGTTTGGAGATATGGGCTGGACAAGCAGCCCTAGAATACTGTAAACTGAGCTTGATGGGAGGTTCTGGTCACAGCTCAAAAAACCAGAATGTGGGTGGAAATGTAGACTGTAGAGGTCAAGCTCAGATTTCAGTTGGGAATAAGGATCCCATTGGCAGTTGGAATCGAGACTATGTGTGTTACTGTCTGGTAGAAAGTTTATCTGCATTTTGTTCATGTCCTGAGACTTTGTGGGAGACTGAAATTAAGGGCAGCAGACTAATTTATCTGATGGAGGAAATTTCAAGTGTTCAGGCTGTAGCATGGGTACTGCTTGCTGCTCTTAGTGAAATTTACACTGAGAAACAGGGGCAAAAAGCCCATTTAAAAAATTTTGAGTTTCACCAGAAAGGAAGCTCTTGTAAATTTGGAGCCTATAAAATTTTGGTCCAGAGAATCTTGGTTGCTGAAAAGATGAGCTTAAAAAAAAGATAAATACTTTGCATCAGGACAATAGGAAAGATTCCTTTCTGGCATCACGGGAATCAGAAAGACCTCTCCCTTCACAGGCTCAAGGGTGCAAAGCCTTAAAGCTTTCATTTGAGAAGAGAGTACCAGGGACCCTGCTCTAGAAGGGGCACCTAGGGCATTGATTCCCCAGAATTTGGTTCACAGTGCTCAACCATCAAGATACTTGGAGGCCTCTGCAGCCATGATCCAAGGGAGCTTGGCTACTATTTAAGCTGGTGGCAGACCATGGCATCATCCATGTTGTATTGCTTTTATGAGCGTGCAGAATTCAAGAGTTGTGGGTCATGGAGGCTTCTGCCCAGGTTTCAGAAGAAGGCCTGAGAGGCCGGGCAGTATGCCCTTGAGAAGGCAGTGCATGAACCTGTGAGAGTGAAGCTGAAAGTGTGATGGAGATCCCAGGAAGTTGGAGAAGACAGGAACATGGGATGTCCACTAAGGAAAGCCTTAGGCAGTGATCAAACCCACTCCAAGAGAAAAGGTATGAGAGCTACAACAGGTAATACCACAGGGGCAGGGCCACCAAGCTGTTTGAAGCTCACATCTTTGCCCCAGATACTGGATATGGAGCGATAGGATTTAAAGCTTGCCCAGCTGAGTTCTAGTCTTGCTTTGATTCCATTCCTTTCTACCCCTTGATTCCTCTCTTTTGGAATGGAAATGTTTACCCTGTGCCATTATATGTTAGCAGTGTTTAACTTTTTACAGGGATGAGAAATTAGAGACATTTATAGCTAAATGGATGCACATTAAGGCAATACTCTTAAGTGAAATAAATAGGGCACACATGTATAAATACTGAATAGTTTCTCTAGTGTGAGAAACTGAAAGTGTAAATAAGGACTAAAAGGTATAATAGATAATGTGAAATAGGAAGAAAAGGGGCAAAGGGGAATGGAAAGTGGGAGGGGTAGGGGAAAGGAAAGAAGGGAATGGAATTAATGTAAGAAAATGAAAAAATGGAAACAAAGTCTTTGTAAATAGGCAGGGATGAAGGGGTTGAAGGGAGGGCTGGGGAATGGGGAGAAAATAAGAACCAAGAGAGATTATGTGAGGTGCAAATTTCCAATGATGAATGTCATTATATTGTATACCTAAAAAGTACCAATAAAATTAATTTAAAAAATAATAAAATAGATTTATATATATAAAATTTCTTTTTGCAGTGGCTCACAGCTAAGTATTTGCCTTGAGTCTCAGGGGAGGCTTTGCACTTGGACTTTTCTGCGATGCTGGAACTGTTAAGATGTTGACAATTCTTGGAGATGGACTAAGTGCATTTTGCATAAAGAGATACACATGAGTCTTTTGGTGACCAGGGGTGGAATGTTATGGTTTAGATCAAGAATGTCCCCCACAAGCCTCATGTGCTCAGAGTCAGAGCTTTTGGAAGGTGATTGAATTACAGTCATGCTACAGCTGACTTGCTGTTCGGAGGTAGGGCCTGGTTAGAGGCAGGTTATAGGGAGTGTGACCTGGAAAGGCATATCTCTATCCTCAACTTCTCTCTTCTCTCTCTCAGCTTCCTGACTGTCATGACCTGAGCAGTTTTCCTCCATCCAGGCTGTTCTGCAAGCCGTTTCTGTGTTTAAGCCTGCCAAACATGGCCTGAAACTCCTCAAAGGTGAGGCAAAATAAACCTCCCCTCTTTTAGATTGCTAGCATCTGGTATCGTGTCCTAGTGATGAGAAGGTGGCCAAGACAGTGCAGAAGTGATGCTTGGCTCAGCAGGGGTGAAGGATGGCAGCCTTCTCTGCCTTGCTGCCTCCTGCTGATGGGAATGGGTGCTAGGGGATTCTCTGAGATGCTGTTCTGCACTGTGTGTGCTCTCCTTCCCACACCCACTGTCTGCTGAGCTGACCCCTACTGCAGAAAGGAAAATGGGCTGATGGGCATCACTGAGAATTTGGCAAGTGGGGAGCACGAGGCTTCCCTGAGCCTAAGGGTGTGTTCTGTGAGTTCACTCACACACAGAGAGGACAAGAGCTTTGAGATCCCCCTGGGGAGCAGATTCTCATCAGAGCAGGCTTATGATCTCTGCAGTGCCTGTTGCTATGGCAAATGGCCATTCACAAGAGCAGAGCAGATGGCTCCAGAACCCTGGCCCATTGGTTACCCTGTGACCCAGCACTGGATCTAGGCAGTGTCTGCCCTTGTTTTGATAGGTGCACTCCCATGCTCCTCTTTTAGCCTGGAAATAGCTTTGCTCTCACCCCACTGTTCTGGAAAGAATATGCAGTGTTCTGAAGCTCACAGCCCCTTGACCTTAGAAAAGAGTATTTCTTCTCCATGCTGATCAGCCCGAACCCTCACCTTAGAGCAACAGTGAATGCCAATCTGAAGCTATTGGCAAGGAGTTTCCCTGGTGAGCTTTGCCAGTTCCCACGCTAATAATTGAGTAAATCACAGGCCAGTGCCTGAGGTTGAGTCATTGTTTAGTTGGGTCAACCAGAAGGCCTGTTTCTTGGGCTGCTGGGTGGATAGAATGAATATAATATTTCAAGGGTCTAACAAGGCCTGCTCCCGGGTAGGTGCATGTTCCCATTCTTATCTTTATGCCCTCCTCCCCACTACACCCTCCCCTGATTGTCTTTCCCCCACAACTGCTCTAGAAGTTAGAAAGACAGGCAGGAAGGATTCCTGGAGGTGGTATTCCTATATTCAAAGCAGGGTGTTTCTATTTTCCAATAAAATAATGGGCTCTATTTTTAAAATGTCTACTGTATGGAGAGCACGATCTATATGCATTTATTTTTCTTTTTGTTCATTTGTGATGCTGGGGATAGAACCTAGGGCTTGTGCATAGTAAGCAAGCATCCTCCTACTGAGCTACACCCCCAGCCTTGTCTCGATTCTTACTGCAACCTTTCCAGGTTTCACTGTCACTACACTTCAGATGAGGAAATTCAGGTGATACCCAGAAATGAAGTAAGTGACCCAAATCACCCAAGGTTATTTGGACCTGGGTAGTTTGACACCAGAACTTGGACATTTAGCCAACATGAAATCTTCTCTGTATCATAATTGTGTTTGTATTCTCATCAGGCATTGTCCCAGCTCCCCTTCCCACTCCTCCCTGCTCTGTGCTGCCATCTTCCTGAGGGACACTGTGCTCTTCTTTTTCTGCTCCCTGGCCACACTCTCTAGTTTATTGGGTGACCATGGCAAGAGTAGGGAGGAAACGAGATAAGTTCATGTGTGAGACCTATCAGGGGCCCAGTAGCACCAACTGACAGAGGGAAATGGGGCAAGGGTGGTCCTGGCAAGGCCAAGCAAGCCGCCTGCTGGCAGGGTCTCACAGGTGTGGTAGGTGCTAGGCAGAAGCAAGCTCCAGCATCAGAGTAGGCACCAGAAAAGCTGAGACAGGATGTGAGGTCCCAGCTAAGCAGACAGAGGAATCCGAGCTGTAATCAAAGTCCATGGAGCAACAAATGAAGCACTGGGCAGGGAAACTGAGACAGCAACTCTGCTCTTGCTGGGCTAACTCGGAGGTCAACATGCAGGCTTGTGATCCTATGGGGGACCTGGCCATACAGCCTCAGGCCTGTGGGTGTAGGGGTCCTCAGGCCTCAGGGTCTGGTAGTTCTGAGTCTAGACAGACACTTGCTGCCTGTTGGGAGGGCCTCAGGCCTGGGTTGCTCCAGGCTGTAGGTGGGAACAGGTGTTCTAGCTCGGGGAGCAGAGAAGCAAGTTCAGGTGAGAGGAGGTAAACACTGATGGCTCAGTGCCCCATCTCCTGGCTGCACAGAGCTCCCCGTTCCCTGAATTTCCCAGAGAGTCATAAAGGGAACATCTCCCTCCAGATTGAGAGGGTGCTGACAGTCCAGACCATGCCTCGGACAAATCCAACTTGGGGAGTAAATGAGTTCATTAGAGGTTATTTACAGAGCAGTGGAGAACCTACACTCAGCAGCACTATGGAAGTTGCCAGACTCCCTTTGCAAAACTGCTGGTTCTCCGGGGCTCTAAGGTAAACCAAAAAAAGTAGAAGTAAAAAGTAAGAGTCCTTGGCCAGGGGCTGGGGATTTAGCCACCTGCCTCGAAAGCGCAAGGTCCCGAGTTCAGTCCCCGGTACCAAAAAAAAAAAAGAGTCCTTGGGCAAAGGATGTGTACTTCCTCCCCAGCCCATCCTTATCAGGAGCTCCGCTGGTCTCAGCAAGTACTGCCCCTGCAGTGGTGGGTGGCCTTGTTGTTTGGCCATCTGGCACACAGCCTCAGCACCTGGGGAGGGCCCACCAGACAGCTCTGTGGTGGTCCACTACAAGGAGGGGTTAGCATGGCTAGGTTTGAAGGACTATTCTCCCTACATCTGCCCTGGACCCCCTCTCCAAGGACATCTTAGAATTGGAGTTACCTAGGGCTTAGGTGGGAAGAAATTAGTGATCTGGCTTCAGAACTTTATTTATTTTTATTTTTATTTTTTTGTATTACA
>NW_004624737.1:27912592-27935165 GCF_000247695.1 Heterocephalus glaber
AAGCCCCTACCTCTGGGCTGGGAACAGTGGGACTCAGTACCTTGGTCTGGTGGTCTGGTGTCCTCTGCGTCTTTGTAGTGTGGAATCAGGTGGCTGCCTGTCTGCAGTGGGCTGATTCGGCCTGTGTTCTGCATGACTGGGACCCTCGGTAGGGCGTGGGCAGACCTGCCTGTCTGCAGCGGGGTGATTAGGCGTCTTCCATGTGACTCAGGACCTCAGTAGGGCGTGCACAGACCTCCAGAACTTTATACTAAAGTGTCAATGACTACTTTTTTTTAAGGGTCTGAGGGCCTCCAGGGAGCCCCTCCCTGATTCGATGCCAGGGAGTATTATATTGACTCCCATTAGTAGACTAATTGGAGCCTTCTTATCTCCTTCCACACCTGAAAATCAGAGGTTGAGCCTTCAGTTCCCACCTGGCAATTAGCCACAAATTATTATTGAGCACCTGCTGCATGCCAGGCTCCTGATAGAATGTGTTATGTGTGTCCTGTGGGCTACTTAACACCTTGGGAGTTTCACATCCCATTTCTACAGGACACTCAGAGAGGGGAAGTAATTTGCCCAGATAGCAAGGGATGGAAGAGGCTTCTCCAGCCCTGAGGTCTGTTGAGACCCTGGGCAGCACTCTTTCCCCGGGTGCTGGCCCAGGTTGCTTGCTGTGGGGTTGGGAACAGACCTGCATCAGAACACATCCCATCACGGGACAACATGATAAACGACTTCATGTCTGGCCAATTCTGTCACATGAGCCTGGCCGCCTACGCAGGCACGTGACAGGGCAACCAGGGGAGGTGGCCCTGCTCTGAGACCCACTGTCCCCATCACCCCCAACCCCTCAGCATCCTGAGTTCATGTCTTTCCCACCTCACTCCTGTTTTCACCCCATTCTCTTTCTTCCCGAGCTCTCACTGGACCACAGGGAGAACAGACTGCCCACCTTGTTTCTGGCCCCCTGCTTGGGATATGACACCTGGCATTAGTCCCCACAGCCGTGTTGGGAGCACTGGCAAGACAGACGCATCTTGGCTGCACTTGAAGTGTCCAGGCTCCCCTGCAGGAGGAGATCAGGGAGGAGAGGAGGGAGGAGGGACAGCAGCGAAGTGACAAAGCTTGCGTAGCCCTTCAGGAGCCAGGGAGGCTCCTCCTCCTGAGGGACAGGTACTGGCCCCATTCCAGAGGCCAAAGTGGGTCACAGCTGCCGCTGCCCTGCTTCCAGGTTTTTGGGTCCTGCTCGCCCATGAATGTGTGCCCCTGCCCGTCCCAGCTGGCTGTGAGCTCACACTCTTTGTGCACTTCTTTAGATGAAGAGGCCACAGGAAAAGCCATAGGGAGACCAGGCTGGGCCACATTTGGCTTGCTGTCTGGATTCTGCATGTGGTGTCATTGCTCCCAAGCCTGCGATGCTGAGAGCTGCCATGCTGGCCGTGCTGGCCTCTGCCTGCAGCTGGGGCCACCTGTCTTCATCCTGCCAGCTCAACTCCTCCTAATGACCACTGGCTGCCTGGACTGGAAGACAGACGATCGCTGTCACTGGGCAGGTGTGGGTGCAGAGGCACACACTGGGCCCCAGGAGGGCAAGCGTGGGGGCCTCACTATGCACCCAGGGGGTGCTGACAGCCTGAGAGCTGGTCATGTCCCTGGGGAAGGACAGACTCCCACTCCAGGTCCTCTCGAGGATGCAGCTGTCTTTGGGACCTCCTTGCCTTTTCCTCTTCGCCTTGTTCCTGGAAGCCAGGACCACCTTGATGGCAGTGGAGGGGCACCATGGCCTGTCCTTCACCTCCTCCAATCTCTTAGGCACAGCACCCCCTGGGTACATAGTGAGGCCCCCTAGTCTTGTGGTGGCCCCGACTGCTTGCTGACTGGCTCTGGCCTTCTGCCTCTGTGTTGTTGCTGTCCTCACAGTTTTCACCCTAACTGTCTGTTACCATCTTTGGAGAAGGAGGAAGAGGTGCAGGGTCAGCAGTGGAGGGTCACCACCTGCCCTGGGACTCTCTGGTGGGAGAACTCCCCTCCCACTGAGCTGTGGGGCAGAGCACCTGAGATGTGGGGTCTCTGGGAGGGGACTGGAGGGGCTGCCTGGCCCCCCCCCCGGAAGGCAGTGGGTGATGAGCCCAGGTGCGGCTCCTGGGAGACAAGTTCTGCTCTGCCTTTGTCCCCCTACGTGAAGCCTTGGCATGAATTCTAGGTTCTAAGAACTGGTGCACTTGGGACTTTGGCGAGGAGGCCCTGAGAACAGACGTCCCATTCCATCAGTGCTGCCCCATCCCCAGGTAGAGGGGGGACACAGCCTGTCTAGTGGAGCTGAGGGTCCAAACCCGGAAGCACTGTCAAGTCCAAGTGTAGGGTGGAAGGTGAGGTGGTCAAGGACTTCTAAGAACACGAGACAAAGTAAGAAGGTTGGGACTTGAGAAAACCCAGAAAGAAAACTGGGGCAAACAACAGTTTTGGAGACTCCAAGAATGGTGTGCTGGCTGTGTGGGCCACGAGAGCAGGCTCCTTATTAAGAAACGGGGAAGGCCAGGTGGACAGCCTTGGCCAGTCAGCACAAGTCTTCAGAGTAATGCTGCTGGATTTGATAGAACGCAAACATTCAGCTCATGATGGCTGGCTTTTTGCTGTGTCCTCACTTGGTGGAAGGGACAAAGGGCTGCGCTGTGACCCCTGCTGGGCTCTCTAAGCACAGCTCCCTGCTCACCTGGAGCCTGGATGAGGGTTCCCATCTCCCTGGCCTCCAACTTCTACACCTGCTGCTCTAGTCTTCCCCCGACTGCTCAGCTCAGCTGTCCCCAGCCCACGGTCAGCTGTCCCAGTCATTGTGTGACAAATGACATGAAAAGAGCAGCCTGCGACTATAGGCAGAGAAGATACCAGGAACACAAATGCTTTAAAAAATGAAAATAAGATTGTAAGTCGATTTCCTGCTTATCTCTCTGAAGAGGAAATTTTCTGTCCCTTCTCCAATCTGTCATGCCCCAACATGGGCTCTTCCTTCCCTCAGGGACCTGCAGCCTCATCCCCAGCTGAAAGTGTCCCTTTCTGCAGCTGGCATTACCCACATCCCACTTTTGAATACCTATTTCCAGCCCACTTTCTCCTCTGCCTTTTCCAACCCTGAGAGCATGGTATGGTGGAGGTTAATTAGATAACACTGTCACAAAGAAGGCCACCATATTTGGAGCCTCTCGAGAGTAGGGCCCTTCTAACTCCATTGCTCATTCTTAGGTGTGTCCTGAATGAGCCAGGCCATCTTCCAGGGGACACAGCAGGGTGACAGCCAGTGAGACTGCCTGGGTTCTTCGCTCAGCTCCTCCAATTGCAAGTTGTATGACCTTGGGCAAGTTAATGAGCCTCTTTGAGCCTTAGGGATGATACCATTACCTTCTTCATAAAGTTTCTGAGTCTTAAATGAGATCAGACATATAAATTTCTGAATACAAAAAATGAAAAATAGGTCCACACAAAACTTGTTCATGCATGTGTCTAACAAACAAAAAGTAGAAACAACCCAAATGACCATTAGCCGATGAATAGATAGTAACATCCATACAACAGAATAGTATTCAGGAATAAAAAAGGAGTGAAGTAATGATATACTCTACAAAGCTGCACCCTGAAAACGTTATGCTAAATGAAAGAAGCCAGTCACTGAGGACTACATAATGTATGAGTTCATTTATAGCAAATGTCCTATGCAGGGAAAGCTAGAGACAGAAAGTGGATTAGTGATGCATGGTGGCCGAGGAGGGGGGATGGGATTGCTAATGGATACATTGTTTCCTTTTGGGGTAATGAGAATTTTATAAAATTTATTGTGATGGTTGTACAACTCTGTAAATACACTAAACCATTGAATTATACACATTAAATTGGTGAGTTGCATGGTATGTGAATTATATCTCTATAAAGCTGTTTTTAACATGGCACATATTAAGCACCAGACCAGTGGTAGCTGTTATTATTTGGTGCTAGAGAAACAGAAGAAACAAGGACGGGCAGATGCTATGGTCTGAATGTTTCCCCAACTCCTACGTGCAAATCCTAACCCCCAAGGTAATCGTGTTGAGAGGCTGGGCCTTTGTGGGGGAGCCCTTGTGTATGGGCTTACTGCCCCATCTGTCTCCGAGCCCAGCCTGCTGCCCTGCTGTCTGCAAGGTTGGCCTTGAAGACTGCCCTGGCGGTCCTGTCCGCCTCGCACACCAGCACCACTACATTGGCACATCCATGTTTGGGGAGGTGATGCTGACTTTCATAAACCCATGCTCAACACAGGCCTCAAGCAAGCTCTGACCCTTGAGCCCCAGCTTAAAAGTGCTCAGTGTTCAGTGACTTAAGAGCGAACCTCTCTGCCTGCACCCAGCGCTCTGGCTCCCCGCCTGGCCTTACTGGCAGCTCTAATCCCTCGGCTCTCCTGCCCGCCTCCCTCCTCAGCTCAGCTCTTGATTCCAGCTTTTCCTCTCTCTTCCCTACACAAGTCTGGTTTTCTTTCGTGGCCCAGTGTGTGCTCACACTTTCTGGTCTGGGACTGCCCTGGGGAGTCCACTCTCACTGCCTCTGGGTGGTAGTCCTGGTCCCTCTGGTCACAGAGGATGCCTTAGTTACTTTCTCATCACTGACATGCAATTCCCAACACCCAGAACTTCAGGGAAGAAAGGTTTATTGTGGTTCACAGATTGTAGTGGTTGCAGTCTGTAGGTGTCTGGGCTTCAAGGCAGGGCAGCATGGCAGAGGGGCATAGCAGAGAAGTCTTGCTCATGCCAGGGTGGTCAGGAAGCAGAGAGAGATCAAGAGAGGAAAGAGGGAGCTAGATCCTTGCAGGCCACACCCCCAACATCACATTTAGCTATAAACCCATCAGTGGACTAATCCTCTGATGACTACCATGCCCCCATGATCCAGTCACCTCCCCAAATCTCCACCTGTGAACACACGAGGCTTTTAGTGTGGTGGATTAACTAACTGGCAACTTGTAACGCTCAGCTGAACTGAATCAGCGTGGTCTGGGCGTGGAAAATCCACCTGAGGATTGTTGCCAATAGCCATAAAAAGAGAACTGGAGGGGAAGATTGTGGGCTGTTGATTTTCTAGGAGAACCTTGCTGCAGCTGGTTTTCCTGATTTGAACTTGGCTGTTCTTGTTGAAGGAGGAGCTTGGGGCCTCACTGTAGCTGGGAATGGCTGCTGTTCTAGTCAGTGGAGCTCTGATTTTCACCGTCAGCCTCACTTCCTGGCTCCAAAGTAGACCCCTCAGCCCGGTGGCACAAATCTTTCATTCCACCAGTATGTTTTCTGGCTTCCACCACTGGCCTTTGGGCCTTCTGGGTGCAGAGCTTCAATACGGACAAGCATGAGACATTGCCGTGGGCTCCAGGCCACTGGCTGGACTGATGGGGGACATTGCCTTGGACTCTAAGCCTTTAGCTGGACTTGTGTGGGACATTACTGTGGAATCCAGGCCATTAGCTGAATTCCTTTGGGCCTTTAGTGTGTGGCTAATCTCTTGCACTCTGTATGACTTTTTGGGTAAATATCATAAAATAATCCTATAAACTGTGTCCTGTATTAAATGTATTCCCTTGACAAAACCCTGACTACAATGAGGGGGCACCTAGATATTAGCCATTACAGGGAACCCTCTTCCCAGGAGCTATTTGTGAGGTTGTTGTGTTTGTCTTGTGCCTGGGGGCCGGGGCTAAACTGCATTTGTGTTCGTTCCTTCCCTTGTGCTGACATAGGTATGCAAAAGGTGGGTTGCTGGATCGAGACGAGATGAGAATCTCTAGTGAGAAGATTCTACCTTCATGGGCAGCCAGGTTTCCTAATGAGCTTTTTAGGTTGTGGCATAAAGACACATCCCCGCACTGAGAAGCTTCTCAGCTCCATGAATCCCCAAGCAGTGAGCACTGAATTTAGGACAGATGAGAAGGTTCCAATGCTCCCCAAAAGGCATTTTTATTCTGTGCCTGCCCCGAACACCTTGCGCCCAGCTGGCTGCATCAGACACCCCATAGCTGCTCTGGGAGGTATTTGCTTTGGCTGCAGCAGGCTTCAGTCTGAGCCTATCACAGATAACCCTACCCCTCTGCAGCCTTCATTTAGTCACCTACCCATAACCAAACAAAGTCTGGCACTGCACATGCGCCAGCCCACCTTTTTCCCTTTATGAGCAACCTCCCCATATCCTCCGCAGGTTCAGCTCATGAGCTGTTCCCACTTATGTTTCAGCATAAAATAAAACCCCTCTGGATGGCATAGTCACAATAAAACCCCTTCTGGATGGCATAGTCCTGACTATTCATGATTTCTAATTTGTGTAGAGCATGCTGAACTGGTAATCTCAAAGGCTGTTGGCCCAGAAAGGTGTCAGCACCCAGGGCTGATAACAGGGAAGGCAGCTAACTGCAGGGAAAGATGGAGAGCAACAAAGACTAACTGGGAGCCACCACCTGCAGTGGCCTAGAATTCCTGAGGCCTCCGGTAGTTGCTGGCTCTGAGCATCAAGGAGGGCCCTTTACACCAAAAGAGCTGTCAGGTGCTGGCATTCAACACCCAGAGCTGTTAACACTAAAGGAGCTATGCTTTGCTGATTAGTAACATCTTGGGAACCAGTATGGGACTCCGCCCTTTAGAGAGTCCTGGAGAAGGACAGCAGTGATGGTCATCAGCAGTCTAAGAGCCAGGCCACAGTAGATTTCTATGCTATGTGTGGCTAAGACCCACAAGAGCCAATGACAAGCTGACAATCGGGAGGCCTCGCTCCCCGGTGACCCTCTCCTCTGGGTGTCAGCCTTGGACTCCATATCTAGTCAGGTGTTAGGGCTGCCAAGTCAGCAGGTGAAAGGTGATACTTTTGTGTGAGCTGTTATTTGGCATTAGAGATGGTCAAAAATGAAGCCATCCAAAAGTTGCTTTGAAGGCAATCTTGTCCAGCACATCGATGGGCTGCATTTAGATTTCCACACCTCTTAATCTCTGTGTAGAAAGGGGAAGAGAGGTCTTCATTTGGAGCAATGTATAGTCTTGGTTGAAAGCTCTGTGTGGTACCTGAGCCTGGCAAAAATGGACCAACTGATGTAAGGTGAAGGCTGAGGTCAGTGGACTAGGGGAGCACAGAGCTTCCCACAGGCCCCACAGGGATAAGGGGCCCCTGTGACACAGGCTTTGCCCCTGTCCCCTACCCCACCATGTTCCAGACACATAGATGTTCTCCCATGCCTTCGTTGGGCCTCATGACCTTCACCTGTGCTCTGCTTCACCTGGGAGCCCTGTTTCTCCCCGCACTCCAGCCTCTCTTGCCCTTAGGTCTCAGCATGGTCATCTTCTCTGAGTGGCTGCCCAGAACCCTCTCCTTCTGCTCCTCTGAAGGACGCTTCCCTCGGTCCCTTCCTGGCACCAGTTCAACATTGTGTATATACAATCCTGAGTTTTGTTTGTTGTCCACCTTCCCCACTACCAAGGTGTTAGCTTCCCATTCTGAGGCCAGTGCCTTCCTCAGCTCCTGGCCAAGGACCTTACATGAAGAGTCACATAATTCTTGTTTGTGGGATGAATGAATGAGCCTGTGAATGAACAGCCACACTAGGAAAAGTAAGGGGGAAAGGAAGACACGAGTGGGTCCTTTTGAGGAAAGTAAGCAAGTCCCTTCCCCAAGCAGCACCAGCGAGGAGCATCCTCTTTCAGGGGAGAACAGGTGCCACCAGGCACTGCCACTTCATGAGCTCAGAGCTCCTGGTCACTCTGGAGGGTCCAGCAGGGGGCAGTGCCTACAGAAAAGGCTCTGAGGAGTGAGCCCTGGCTGCTTCCAATGAGGCCAAAGAGGCCCAGAGATGTGAGAAGCCCAGGAGAAAGACTGAGGTGATGAGAGCCCAAGGCACCTGCCCAGTCAAAGAGTACATATTCATCAGAAGTGAATTCTCCACATCCAGCACAAGTCTACGCACCATGTGAGTTAGGTTTCTGTCCCTACCACAAAACCTGAGAAGATTAACTTATGAAGAGAAAAGGTTTATTTCAACACACAGTTCTGGAGGGTCTAATCCAAGATTAGTTGGCCCCATTGCTTTGGGCCATGTCAAAGTAGCACATCATGGAGGAATATGTGGCCAAGCAAAGCCACTTACTTCATGGCCAGGAAGCAAAAGAGAAAGGGGAAAGGGCTGGGGTCCCACCTTCACCTTTGAGGGCACAAACCCAATGACCTAACTTCCTCCCACTAGGCCCTGCCTCTTAAAGGTTTCACTACCTCCCAATAGCTCCACACCTGAGGACAAAGCTTATAACACATGGGCCTTTGGTGGACACACTTTTCTAAACCATAGCACCACCTAGTGTTTGCTAATATTAGAGTTGTCCTCAACTGGATGATCCTGTGAACATTTTATACATTAACACCCTGCATCTGCCTTCTGTATAGCCAACCTGCCTTTCCTGTCATATACTACTGAAAAAAAGAATTTGAGCTGCCTCTAGGTAGTGATGCTGCAAGCCAACATCTCACTGCTGCCAGGTACTTTCTGGGAAACAATGTATGTGCAACTGTTTTGAAATTTTATTGCATTTTATCCATGTTGCTTTACAAAAAATGAATGGAAAATAGAAAAAAAGTGCTAATATTAGAGAGTTTAGAAGCATAATGTTTCTGTGTTCAATACACTTGGTTCCAAGATACTTTAGTTTCTAATCTTTGGCCTCAGTTGATTGAATGCTCTTTGGACTTAGTGGATCTACCATGGACTTAATGTAAAGAAAAGGAACAAGAAAGAGAACTTGATGCTGTAAATATTTGATTGAAATGTAAAAATGTTTTTGACCTCTCAGATTCAGGACCACTACCAGCTGAATGGTGTCTTGTGCAAAATAGAAAATGGGACTATTTTTTTTTATGGACTAAATACAATCTGCACTAAGGTACATGGCTCAATTTCAGTCCCCACCTGATCCTTGGCCAGATGTCCTTATATAGTGTACAACCTGGCCAGTTGTGCAGTGCTTCCTGGAATGGAACAAGCACTTATGTAGGTCTCTAGCCCATTTCTATACAGTTAATTTTATACACAATTACATATTTATAAAAGCAGAGGACTGCCTATATATCATAATTCCTGTTCACTTACTCTTAAAATTGGAAGACATATCCAATCTGTGAGACATTCCTGGGAAAGTGAGAATATAGGAGCATGAAATTAACCACGAAAAACTGCCTGGAGGGCAAGACCAGGGTTCACACTCCCTTTCTGCAATAATCCTCTGGCCCTGTTTAAGGCAGTGGCTAGTCTTTGTCTTGTTTCTTGATTGTTTGTATGACTTCTTCTTCTACTACATTGCCAACTTTCCAAGGACAAGAGCTATTTGTTCTTTGTCACTTTACTTCCAGCAAACAGCACGGAGATGCGTGGGACTTTGCTGGTAGAAAATGATAAAATTGAAGGGATCATTGTTATAATGCAGAAGAGTTGATACATCTCCTCCAGATACTTTGCCCCTCTGGGCTCTTGTGACCGTTTGGGCATAAGTGACACCAGGTGACTGATTTTCAGAACTTCTTGGGAAAACATTAGCTGACTCCATAAGGTCCATGGCTCCTGGAAGCCTGTTCAGCATCATCAGTCTTGGGATTGAGCCACATTCAGGGGCTGGTAGATTCTAGTATTTTCCTTAATCATATTTCTTCAGTTGGTTCCTTTCTCTCTGCACCCAGAAGCAAGGGCCGAGCTCTGGGCTGAGCCAGGCAGGAGGGAGGATCAGGTGCTAGGGACAGGCAGTGGAGCCCACAGCAGCCATCCATGTGATAGACTGCTTTGGGGGCAGCCCCACAGATGTGCAATGGATGGAATGTCCTTTTCTGGAAGGAGCAGCTCAGATTCACTCAGGGAAACTGCAGGACAGGTCTCTGCATGCCACAGTGGAACTGTGTCTACCAGGCCCTCTCTAAAGAGCAATGAATTGTGCCTGTTTCCCCAGTGTGAGAAATCTGATCATCACCTCATGTTGGGAAACAAACAACTACTCCGGAAGCCTCCCCTAATTTCCCGAGAATCTTGATTTGCCTAAGGATACTCTGAGGTGAGTAGAACTCTGTGGCTGCTCCTTCTGCACCATGCCGCCAGTCCTGAGGCCATGTGCCACCTGTGTCCCCCAATGGAATGCCACTCCTCTGAGCTGTGCTCCTTTGTTCCTGGAACCATCTAGCATCCCCTCTTCCTCCCATCTCCAAGTCCCTTGTGTAGATGTGGCGTGTTGGCTCTTGGAGGTGCAGGAAGCACGTCCCGAACTGTCAGTGCTTGCACAGGTGTTTTTGGTGGGCAGTTGCTTTGCACCGTGGCTCTCTCACTGGATTCTGATGGCAGACTGTTCTGGGCCTCTTTTTTAAGCAGCCTTCAGGTGCCCTGAGACCAGAAACAGGCTTCCTCCTCCTTTTCTGTCCAACAAGCAGGGAGTCAGTGCCTCCTAAAGTCATGTCATCTCATCTGTGGTCCTGGGACCAGTGGCACTTGTGACCCCTGGAACTTGTAAGAAGCGCAAGATCTTAGGCAGCCCCAGAGCCTCTGAGTCAGAACCTTGTTTGCACTCAGAAGGGTGAGAAGAGAGACTCTGGGTCCCCCCGGCTATAAGCTTTGTGACTCTATGACAAGGTGTCCTGGAGCACAAGCCAACAGAGATTGAAGGCTTTACTCTGTGCCAGGGCCTCTCACCTGAGCTCATCCTTCCTCAGCACAAGCTCAGAGCCGGGCAATCATCGTGATTCACATGTGGATTCATATTGTACAGGTGAGAATGCCGAGACTTAGCTCAGAAAAGCTAAGCTGTTCTGCCGAGGTCACACAGCTCACTGAGAACAGAGCTGGCTCTGCCATCAGGCTGGCCTGACTTTACCACCTATCTCTGCAGCAGTGCCACGGGGCTCTAGGGCAGCGTTTGGGGAGGAACTGATGCTTGAGCTTTACACTGTGGGAAGATGAGGAGCTTGCCCGGAAGTTAGCGGGGGAGAGGTGATCCAAGGGGAAAGGAGCCAGAGGAATGGTGCAGAAGTAGGAGAAAGCTGGGCAAATCCAGAGTGGCCTGGGGTTTAGCTGTTTTTAAAAAATCTTGGCTCTCATCTATGTTACGATTGAAGGAATACTCTAGGAAAATGAATGCTAACTTGGCATGAGTTTGTTTCTGTTGAGCAATCAAGTTACCTAAATTATCAGCAAATTTAGATGAAGTCTAATGATATTTTAATGCGTTTTCTGGGGGTGCCATCTACTGAAGTGAAATATATCACAGCAGGGGAGGATGCTCATTGTGCTGGAGAAAGAGCTTTCTTTGGCTTGAAATTACTCTATAATTCAGCTTACTGTGTGAGATGAATCAACTTCACCCAGGCCACTGAAAGGAAATCCAGAGTAACAGACTCCTGGAGTCTTTCTTTGGAAAGATGGGCCATTACAAAGGAAACATTTAGCTGTTGAAATTTTCCCTGCATTTGCAGAGCAGTCCTGAAGTCGTCCTTAGTCACCCTCAAGGGGTCCCCACAACAATGGTCAGGACATCAGAGTCACATGGAGAAGCCAGATGTCGTTTAATTTTATAGTCCTGGGAGAGCCCTCAAAATTAAAATCTGAGAGGCATCCACTGCACTAAATGGGTTTTAAGCCCAGCTTTAAAGACATTCTTAGTGCTCCTGTCCCAGTGATGAATCACTTGGATAAAGACTCGAGAAAGAAAAGAAAATCAATACTTTTTTCTCTCTAACTCGGATTGTCCTCTTCTGGGGAAGTGTCTGAATTAGCAAGAAAGAATTGAACACTGTGAGGAATTCTGACAGAAGGAATAGAAGCTTCAATGAAAGGGGGCTGAAAATAGGGAGGTCACATACCCAGGGACCCTGTGTGAGGGTAACTCCAGGGCTCAGGAAATGGGTGGTTTCAAAATGGCAGCTGCAGTTCCAAAAGTCACGTGGCTTGGGCTTCTTTTAAAAAGGAAAGAAACCTTTCCAGAAAGCCCCTCAGCAGCCTTTTTCCATCTCATTGGCCATAACTGTGTTGTCTGCTCCCTCTCCAACCATATGCCAGCAAACCATACTTGACTTATGTTAATTAAGCCTCCTGGGGTTTAAGAGGCTGTCTTCCCCAGCACTTGTCCAGGATGGGTACAGGATGAACTCCTGAAAATAAAATCAAAGCCCTACCAGCAAGAAAGAATGGTTTGGGATAGGCAACCAATAAGATCTGTTATTAATGATCACAAATTAATGATAACAGAATGTTTCTTGAATTTCTGAAAGCAAGGAGTGTAATAGCTCTCAGGACATGAGTGCTGTATTGCAACCAACCACAAACATTTCAGAAGCCTAGACAAGTAGCCATGGACTTAGTTCATTGGCCTGTCTTCAACTAGAGGTTGTCTGTGGGAGAGAGACTGTGCTTGGGTGGAGGTGGCTCGGCTCCTTGTGACTCTTGTCTTCCTCCTATGACCAGGAGACCAGGTTGGGTGTGTTCTTCTCACAGACAGGAGAGGAACAGGGCCCAAGCCCTGTGTGTAAGCCTGCTCCCAGTGCCTGGCCACCCTCAGCACTGAAGGTAGGGAGTCATGCTCTGCCCATTCAGTGGGAATCACTGCAGAGCCTGATGGCTGAGGACATGGCCACCGATGAGGGAGACAAGTTGGGGTCAGTGACTCAGTATTCCATGAGGTGAAACAAGATACTGAATCAAAAGGAAAACTAGGGTCATTTTAACAATACTTTTTTTTAAACAGCAGTTTAAATATTAAAGCCTTTCTTTAGTATGCAGCAGACATTGGGTATGTTCAAGTGTACAGAGACCTTTAAAATGTGTGTGTGAATCCACCCACACATGTGTGTATAGACTGCAGAGGGCCTCAAAAACAGATTTTTCTAGCTTGGAATCCATCTCTAACTATACTGTATGTAGAGGCTATCAATTTCCACAGACTATTCCAGCTGCTGCCTTTTCCCTTCTTAGCAGTATGTTCAGTTTGTACAGAGGAAATAAATGAAAACTACTCAAATGAGAACAAACAAGCTACTTATTTAGAGCAGAAACTCAGAGGCAGGCAAAGAATGGGGAAGCCTCATAGTAACAAAGAGGAAGACAAAGTGCGTGGCTGGGGAATCTTGGCCTGGGGACACTGGAGGTGAGCTAGCAGGAAATGGGAGGTGGGCTAGCAGGAAGTGGGGCATTTTATGTGGTGGCTCCTGAGTTGGAAACTCAGGAGGGTGGGGAGCCTGACCTCCCTGGCCAGTTGCTGCCAAGGTGTGTTTCGGCTTCCTGGCAGGTTGCTGAAAGTTGTGGGTCACAGATTGGCCGTCTCCTTGGGTCTGAGCAGTTCCACTTCTCTCTTCAGTCTCTTAAGACCCTTAGTGACTTCTCAGCATGACATCAAGGGCCTTCTACACTCTGACCTCAACTCCTGACCTAGTGCCACCACCACTCAACTCACAGCCAGCCCCCTCCTCGTCCACCCAGCTGCCACAGAACTCCACACTCCCGGAGGCCTTTTCGTGCTCTGCTTCTCCTGAGCCCAGCCTCGGCCTGAACACCTTTCCATTCTTCACACCTGTCCCCCAAAGATGGGTGTCAGGCCCCTCCACGGCACCTGTACCCCAGGCCCTATTCCTCTGCCGTCTCCTGTCCTACCCATGCAGAATTAAGAGTTCTTTTCTCTATGAGCCCTGAAAGGTGTGTGTGAACATTTATTGGGGGGATCAGACTGCGATAAAGCCGTTTGTTACCAGCCTCTCCCCTTCCCGGTGGGAGGATCTCAAAGGAAGGCATTATACTTTATTTTTTTTCCTTGTAAATTCTTTTTTTGGTACACTTTAGGTGTACAATTTGTTTACATTTATCATTGGGTGCTTGTACCTGTACATGATGTATCTTGGTTCTTATTTTTTCCCCATTCCCTGTCCTCCCTTCACCCCTCCACCCTTCCCTATTTACATAGATTTTGTTTCCATTTTTTTTTCTTTTCTCATAATTTCTCCTTTCCCTGGCATTATACTTTATAGGTGCCTAGTTTAGGACTTTGCAGATAGCAGTCTCACAACAAAGAATTTTTGTTTTGTTGTTTCTTGTTGTTTTGAGACAGGGTCTCACTATGGAGTTCAGGCTGGCCTTGAACTCACAGCAATCTTTCTATATCAGCCTTCTGGGTGCTGGAATTATAGGTGTGTGCAACAAAAAATTTTGGAAAGAAGGAAGGAAGGAGGAAGAAAGGAAAGACGGCAAAGAGGGAGGGAAGGAAAGAGAGGAGCAAAGAAAATTGTGGGTAGGGGTGACAGATAAAATTCAAGACATCTAGTTAATTTTAATTTCAGATGAACAATGAATAATTTTTGAAAGAATAAGTGTGTTCTAAATATTGCATCATAGATTTAAAAATATTTCATGGGACATTCTTATACTAACATGCCACTGTTTGTCTCTCTAAAACAAACTCAGCTGAGTCTTCTGCATTCTTATTTGCTAAATACAGCAACGCTAGTCATGGGGCGAACACCTCTAGCTACACTGGAAAATAGTCTGGCCCTGAGGCCAGGAGGAAATCTCCCTGGTGTGCTCTGCTGCTGGGCTTCCAGGCTCTGCTGCCCCGGGTCAGACGTGACAAAATTCCACATGTTGGCCACTTCCCTGAGACAGAAATCAGGCCAGCCATGGCCTAGAGGATGCCATGAAGAGTCCTGGGGAGAGATGCATTTCTGCACCTCGGAACAGGGGTGGGAAGGCAGGGAGAAGGTGCGACACTGGCCTTTAGCATGCCCTGTGAGGTCACAGGCTTTGCCTTCTCCTAGGAAGGCATGGTTGCTGTGGAATAGAGTGAGGGATGTTCCCTGTCTCAGGGACACCTGGGAGAAAGCGTGGTGTGCAGCAAAGCCCACATAGGCGACAGAGAGGAGGCCAGGCTGGTCCCACTTGCGCCCTTACTCTTCTGCACCCCACTTCATGCATGGACATTACAGGGAGGACACATGCAGTGGGTGCAGTGGTGACCCCCAAAACCTTTGAAGGTAAAATTATGTGGAAATGGGACCTTTGCAGGCGTAACTGAGGGTTCTGAGATGAAGAGGCCACTCTGAAGTCCAGTGACACGTGTCCTGAAAAAGGACACACAGAAGAAAGGGAGGCACAAAGCCAGAATTGAACACCACACTCCAGAGTGCTGACGGCGAGCTGAAGCGTCAGGGAAGGATCTTCGGCAGAACCTCCAGGGGGCGCTGTCCTGCAAACACGGAAGCCTGCTGGCCCCCAGCGCTGTGAGAGAACACACTTGTGCTGTTGTAAGCCTCCCAGTTTGTGGTAATGTGTTATGCCAGCAGTAGAAAACTAACAGTAGAAAACTAACAGGCCACAGGACCAGGGTCCTAAATCCCAGCCCATGGTTCGGGGTCGAGGTGGAGAGGGACCTGAGAAAATGATCCACAAGGGCCACAAGCAGATGTAAGCCTTTGCTGGCTTCGATGAGCAAAACACCCTCAACCCCACAGACTTCCAATTTTACAGAAGGCCAAGCCTTACATGCCAGATAGTACTTTCATAAAAACTATTCGGTTATTACTGTCTCAGGCTTAGGGGTTGTTTTATAGTTTAATATGTGCAAACTGCAGTTTTCTTTGACAGAGAAAATCAATGGTCTCCATGTGGGGTGCTCAAAACAGTCCACTGGCCCGAGGGGGAACATACTGGGACTTTGGAGCTAGAAAACAAGGAAGCAGCTACACCTTGCTAATCCTTTAAGATTCAAGTTGGCAGCAGTGAGCAGCTTGCTTCAGTAGGTACATGAGAGAGGGTCTCTCACATGGGATGACAGAGGTGACGTTACTGACTGCATCAGTGCTCAGGGCAGTCTACTGATTAATGTCTACATGCAGTTGGGTAAGTAGATTTACAAATACACGATCTGGGTTTAATTAAACTAATCCTTATGAAATGGAAAAATGGCTTTAACACGTTATTATAGAAACCGAGGATTAAAGACAATCCTAACAGGACACATCTCAGAAAACAAAAAGGAATTAGCAGAGCTCATGGGTTCAGTATGAGCTCTATATCAGCACATTATGTGTTCCTAGCTACTTGGGAGGCTGAGGCAGGAGGACTAGAAGTTCAAGTGCAGCCTGAGCAACTTAGTGAGTCCCTGTCTCAAAATAGAAGAATCAAAAGCACTGGGGGTATAGCTCAGTGGTGGATTTATGAGCATTATTTATTACGTCTTGGGTTCAATCCCCAGTACTGTAAAGAGAGGAAGAGCGGGGGTGAGGGATAGGGAAAGGAAGAGGTCAGTCCAGTAAGACAGCTCCCTTGGCCCCCAAGTTAAAATCAAGGTGGTCCTTTGAAAGATAGATTTGTATTCACTTAGTGAATATTGTGCCTTAGCATATTAGTTATTAGTAGGAAAAAATCCAAAATATTTAAAATATTACTTTTAAACTTTAACTCTTTATATATAAATATATCTATTTAAAATTTCTATGTAATGGACCATGTAGGTAATACATGCATAAATATACATATAGTGGAGGTGAAGAATTTAAAAAATCAGTGATTTCTAGGGATTGAATCATTGCCTTCCCCATTCACATGTTGAAATCTTAATTCCTAATGTGATTAGATCTGGAGATGGGGGTTTCAGGATGTAATGGAGGTTAAATAAGATCCCAAAGGTGAAGTTCTAGCCCAGCTGGATTGTAGTCTTAGAAGAGGCAGATGGGTCTCTCCATGTGCATGCGCAGAGGAGAGGCCATGTGAGGACATAGAAGACAGCTGTCCATAAGCCAGGGAGAGAGCCCTCTCCAGACCCCAAGCGTGCTGCTATCTTGATCTTGGCCTTCCAGCCCGCAGAACTATAAGAAAACAAATTTCTATTACTGAAGCTACCCAGTCTCTGTATGGCAGCCTGAGCAGACTCATACAGGGATATATGACCAGAAACATGTGGGCACCACTTAGGAATGGGCCAGTGTGGATGGAAGGGGCAGCTAAGGTCCCTAAGGCCCCCATTTATTATTGCTTCCTAGGCTACATCCCTCAGAGAACTCTGGCCTTGGCCTTGTGACTTGCTTTGGCCAATGGGAAAAAAGATAATGAGTCACTCACCGGTAGAGGCTTGGAAAGTGCTTGTGAGGTGGAGCTTGCCTTCCAGCATCTGGTGCACAAGGCCACCACAGCCTCCTCAGGGTTGACAGACTGTGGCAGGGATGGCAGCAGACATCCCCACTGAGGCCCAGGACCTGAGCATGAAGCCATCTCAGACCACCCAGCTCTGACCAGCCTGACCCAGACCACAAGAACTACCTGCTCATCTGCAGAGTCATAAAAAAGTAGAAATATTGATTGCTTGACTTCAAGTTAAGGGGTAATTTGTTACATGGCAGAAGCTAACTAATACATGGGGTCAACATAGCACAAGATCTCTTGCCTGGTTTCAATGCCCTGCAGCCTAAACAACAGAGGGTCACTTGATGAGATGACTTCCAACAGCCCCTCCAGTATGTTGTATATACATGGATTATTTTACATGATGTAAGTACTATGATTATGGCCATTATAAGATGAGGCAACCAAGGCTTATGAATGTGAAGGCCCTTGCCCAAGATGGGTGCACTGGAAACTGCTAAGCAGGGGGGGATCTGGCCCATACTGCAACCACTCTCCCTCACAGTGATAAAGGAAAAATACAACTCCTGACCTGTTCGATTTCTAATGTGTCAAGTTTGCAGTCACAACATGCAGGAACGAAGTCACAAACCAAAGGAAGAAGTTAGGAGAGTTTTGGAGTTTTGTTGGAATTAAGAGGAAGAAGAATAGCTTCTGCATTTCCAGGAGGGGTCCTGAGTGAGTCGCCATGGAGGCCCTTTGTCAGGGCTAATTTGTACAGTGAAGTCACAACGTGGGTCCAAGGTGGGTCAAACTTCAATTAATCTATAGGACTGTAAGTATAGCCACTTAGCTAATATTGACCCAGTAGGGAAATGAGTCATGTAGCAAGGGTATATGGAAAGATGAAAGGAATTCTTGGGAAGGGAGAGGAGTATGGTCCAGATGTTCTGGTCACCCACCTATGTGTCTGATGCCTATCCGGCCCGCTGGACCAGGTGGTGCTGATTATAATACAATCTTACATTGCTGTTTATCTGCAGGGAGGTTGCAGGCTTGGCTATTGCTTTTCCATCCTGAGACCTGAATCTCTTCAGATTTGCCTCTAGCCACAATCTTGATGTCTTTATTTTTTTGTGCTGACTTCCTTGAGGGCCCAGTCCTTCTCTGACTGTATATTAATTTCTAACTTAGCTGTCTATTATAATAGCAGCCACTTAGGGATGTACGAACCCACTCATTCTCACCTGTCTATCATTCTCTACGGAATGAAATCTAGGGCTGGAACTAGACTGAGAATGCTCAGAGTGCCTCTGTTGGGTGTGCTGTCCTCCGTCATCAGCCACTCCAGGCACACGGCAGTGAGTAGGATCTCATTAGTCAGCCCTGGGAACCAAGTCTTTCATGATGGTGGCAGCTGTGGGCCTGGTAGACCCTGATGAAGAGGGAAGAGGCCACCAATGGAGGTGGTGAGGAGTAAAAGACACACAGCCAGGAGCTGGCCGCTTCTGATGCTGGGACCTGGGTGGGAGCCAGGATGCCACTCCAGCTTGGGCTCAGTGAGAACTAATTGATGCCAGTCGCAGTCTCTAGGACCCAGGTGGTGCCCATTATGTGAAGGAACAAAGCCAGCTCAGTGGAGGGCCTGTGCCAGGCAGGCCTCTGTGGCCACCGGCCGTAGGTATGAGGCCTTCTGTCTGTCCATCCTGCCTTCCACCCATGCTCAGAGGAACAGAAGGAGTCAGGTAGGAGCCTGCTGGGCCCCTGGGCTCTGTGGACAGCAGGCTCCTGTTTGAGGGCAGCAGCTGGCCACATCGGAGGAAGTGCATGGAAACTGGTGTGTGTGCCCAGAGCTTTGCATGGGCTCATTCTTTTTGTCTTCGAAGAGGAGGACTTCCTTTCTGGTGCTCTTCACTGTTCTGTATTTTAGCATGCTGTTTACTGTGATGATTTGTGTTTCTTTCTTTCTTTTTCTTCTTTCTTTCTTTCTTTCTTTGCAATACTAGGAATTGAACTCAGGGCTTTTGCACTGAGCTATATCCCCAGCCCTTAAAAATTCTTTTTAAAAATTTTGGGGGCAGTGTTTGACTAGGTCGCTAAGTTGCCCAGGCTAGGCTTGAACTTGTGATCCTCCTGCCTCAGGCTTCCAGAGGGCTTTGGTTTCTTTACCATCTCTCCCCCCTTGGACTTCAAGCTCCAAGAAGATCAAAGTCTTGCTTGTTGTTTTCTCCACTGCACCTTCAGCATAATGTCATGCAGATTTCAGATATATAATAAAAATATCATAGGTGGCTGGGCACTGTTGCCACTGGATGCCTGAGACAGGAGGATTCAGAGTTCAAGGCCAGCCTGGGTAACATAGTAAGATCTCATCTCAAAAAGAAAATTAAGGTGAATTCTTGAAGACATACATTATTATCGTTATGTAACAAAATAGGAAACCAAAATTCAGAAATGTTGGGTAGCTTGCTTAAGGTTACACGGTGAGTAAACCTTAGAAACCAAATTCCATCCTGGGTTTTGAAACCTGTAAGGTTCCTCCCAAGCATAATGCAGGTGCCACCTGTGGCAGGAGAGAGACTGTACGCACTCAAGTATGTTTAAAGAGTGTTGAATTATAATGTAAATTTCCTTTTCATGTGTCTTCAGGCCTGATTATGTCAAGAAAATAATTTTTCCAAGAAAAATCAGGCTTGGGCTCAGAGCAAGAAGACAATCAGGATGAGTTTAGCTGTGAGAGGCAGAAAGCTTGAAAAGAGTTGTATAACAAGATGAGGAGCTTTTTGCTCATGTAAATGAATCAGAGGCAGGCAGCCCAGGGTTGGAAAGGTACTTCCATGATTTTCAGGAACCCAGACTCCCACTCTATTGCTCTGGGACCCTTATTATGCAGAGTCTACTTTATACCCCCAAATAGTTGCCATAGCTCCAGCCATCATGATTATCTTCTCACCATCAGGAAGAAGGGAAGTTTCTGGCTCTTTCTTTAAGAACTTCTTCCTGGGAGTCATACACAAGAATTCAGTTTATATTCCACTACCTTTAGAAGAAAGAGAGGGGAGAGGAAGCAATAATTTTATTCCCATCATTGTTATAAGGGCCTAGCTTTCCCAAGGCCCATAGGGTCATTGCACCTGGCAGAGCCTTCAAGTTAGCAGCTTTGATCAGAAAATGAATTGCTTGGGTGTTTGGACAGGTTATAAAATAGGACTTCCTATGACTTGTGTCCCATCTGATGAGGACAGGGAGTACCCTGGGCTTTGTGGGGGAAGGGTGATCTCTTTTCCTCCCCAAGGTGTGTGTGTGGGGGAGAGGCCGCTTCCCTCATCAGGCTACCAAGCCCAGGCCAGGGGAAAGGGTGCAGAGAACCCCCGTGGGAGCTGGGGTCCCTGCAGTGAAGTGGTTGGGTCACATAGTGCCCTGGACATGCTGATCCCGGGATGGACCTCACTGGGCAGGGGCTGGAAGGGCCAGAGAGAAACACCAGGGAGAGGACAGGCAAGGGCAGGCCACTGTCCACCCAGGTGTGGCCAAAGACCCACCTAGGCGACGCCCAGGGATCCAGGGCACATGGTGGGAGGAGGCTGCCTCCAGGCGAAAGGATCCCATCCATACCAAGTGGCTGACCGCTGTGGGCAGCTCTGGGGACTGTGAGTGGAGCCAGGTGGCTCACACCAGGGAAGCGGCGAGCAGAGGCCCCCTGGGTCCAGGTGAACTCATGGCTGCACCCGCACCCCCAGGGAACTGGCATCTGGAAGAGCCAGCCAGGCAAGTGGCACCCACCATCCCAGAGAGGACTGCCAAGGGCAGCCACAGCAGGGCCCCCTGGCCTTTCCCAGCTCCCAGCTCCCTGGGGCTGGGAAGGGAAGGATTGTCCCAGAGGCAGAACAAGCTCCTCTCTACTCCCAGGTCAGAGAGGAAGGAGATAGGGAGAAAGCAGACTGCCTGACACCGTGCAAGTCCCTGGAGCTCCCAGCTCATGGTAGCAGTGAAGGGGTCCCCTTAGAGTTGGATGGAACTGGGGTTCTGAGCCAGGCTGGGCCATTTCAGGAAGGAGAAGAAGCCCACTCCTCTGGGTCAGCCCCGGGCTTGTTAGGCAGTGGATAAGTGGGAAACTGCTTACCCACTGTGGTGTGTGCCAGGCACCCCAGGTGCCTAGGTCTCTGCCCTCATCACAGACAGGCAGGAGAGATGGATGATGCAGAATGAACACACAGAGTGAAGAGTGCTGGGAAGGACCAAGAAGAGGAAGAAGAGACAGCCACCAAGCTAGAGAAGTATTCCGGTGACTGCTTCAGGGAGAACATTTTAGGATGAGATGAGTGTTTTCTCCCTACTTCCCCAGCCAGCCCAGGGAGAACTACCTGAAGGGGTCAAAGCTGATTTGAATCTCAGGTTCCCAGACTCAGCCCTGAAATTCTGATCCTGTGGCATGTGGAGAAGAGTCAGGAACCTTTGCTAAAATACCTTGTCTGAGTCACATCCTCTGAAGGTCTGAGGATCACGGACTGGCTCAGCGATGATTTCTGCACTCACTAAGCACCCACTGGAGGGAGGAGAGAGTCTGCGTTGTCTCTCAGGTTCCCTGCTGAGCAAGTCAGCTGTATTACCTTTTAAAATAGATGTATAATCCTTACAAGAAAGCTGGGGTGGGTGCCATTATTTCACAAGTTTTATCGATGAGGAAAATGAGGCTCTGAGATGTTAAATAATTTTCTTGAGAGGACAAGGTGCCATGTGGTGGGCCCCGGAAACCGTGACCCCATCCTCTGGCCTCAGGAGATGGGAGAGACATGCACTAAAAAGGGAATCAGCCACATAGGACAATAAATTCCAGGTGACAAATGGCGGTGGACCATTCCCAACTTAAGATTTCAGAGGTAAGAAAGGTTAGTGTGGTCTGAATACTCGGGTAGAAGAACTGGGTCATCCGCAGTGGGGAGGCCAGCCTGGCAGGGGAGAAGCTCACTGAATGTGACAGTCTCATGCAGAGTGTGGAGCAGCTGCCCAGAAAGAACCCGAGGCTGTAGATCACATGGCCCTAGATGAGGAGGAGCAGGGGAGATAGAACTCACTCTCCTTGGCTCCCTTGTGGCAGGACATCAAGATCCTGCTCCCCAGTCAGAGAGGGAACTAGATTTTGCCTGGAAACAAATACCAAACACAGAGCAAACTGGAGGTTTCAAATTCAGCCCATCTAAAGATAGTAGCTCAGTGCGAAACCAAAATAGTAAAAATTCTCTACTTCTGTCTTTGTGGTACCTCACTCCCCACCCTGCTACAGCTCTGGTAGCTTGCAGGAGGCTTGGATGCATATTCTTGTCTGCCTTCAATGATGAATAGTTTCTAATATAGGCAAACTGAGATGTATGTGTGGGCATTACATGTCGAACTCTACCAGGAAACAGGGACTTAAGAGAGGGAACTGGCCCCAAAGAATTAAAAGAATCATACCACAGAGATATATGTGCACCT
>NW_004624737.1:27951008-27971628 GCF_000247695.1 Heterocephalus glaber
AAAAAAAAAAAAAACCTGAAGATGACTGGATGAGTTATTACTGAGTATGTCTGCATGCTCTTTTGATGGCTGGATAGGTAATAAGAAGTCATACATAATTCATAAATTATATTTATTTCATGAAAGTTAATTTTCTTGCCTTAAGTAAATTACTAATTATGTTGTTATAATCAAGACTTTCACATAATTTGTGTTCTATTGAGAGTAATGACAAATTAGATAACCTTTCTGGAGATATTGTGGTTCTTAGGGTGTCTTTTATTAATTTAAAATGTAGAAACTGTCTTACTGAGATCAAAGCAACTACAATTGTCAATTAAATTATTAAAGAAATACTTAGATTGAAAATTAATCATGAATTTAATAATCATGCTTATATTAGCCCATTTTCTATTGCTATAATAAAATACCTGAGGCAGAATACTTTATAAAGGAAACAGGTTTATTTAGCTCATAGTTTCAGAGATTCAGGAGAAGCCTGCTCAGCTTTCATAAGCTCTGACAAGGGACCTCTAGACTACATCACAACATGACAGATGCCCTCATAGTGGGAGTATATGGAAGAGAAAGAGATCACATGGCAAAATAGGAAGTCAGAGACCAAGTAGGGCTAACCCTGCCCCCAACTGGGGATTGAACCCAGGGCCTTTGCACTGAGATACAGTACCAGACCCTCCCTCTTTTAGTTTTTATTTTGAGATAGGGTCTCAATAAGTTGCTAAATTTCCCAGGCTATGCTTAAACTTGTGATCCTCCTGCCTCAGCCTTCCAGTGTGCTGGGATTACAAGCACGTGCCAGCATGTGTGGCTCAACCTTTCTCTTTTTATAACAACCCATTCTTGAGGGAACTAATTGGGATCCTGTGAAAATTACATGAATACCTTCTTGGGGTCCTGACCTCAATGACTTTCCTGTCTTCTTTTTTTTCCCAATCCTGAGGCTCAAACCCAGGGCTTCATGCATGCGAGGCAAGTGCCCTATCACTGATCTACATGGCTAGACCAATGCCCCACTTTTTAAAGATTCCTCTCACATTGGGATCAAGCTTCCAGTGTGTGAACCCTTAGGGGACATACTCAAACTACAGCATGCTCAAAAAAAAAAATTTTTTTTTTTTTTTTTTGTGGTACTGGGGATCAAACTCAGGACCTTGTGTTTGTGAGGTAGGCGCAGCACCAGTGAGCTTTTTTTTTTTTTTTTTTTGTGGTACTGGGGATCAAACTCAGGACCTTGTGTTTGTGAGGTAGGCGCAGCACCAGTGAGCTAAATCCCTGACCCTTTGCTTAAAAATTTTGATGCTTGGTTTTATATGAATCAATTATCATCACAGAAAATGGTACAAAATATTTCAATTTCATTATATAAGTCACTAATAACAAGAGCTTCACTGCCTCTTAAAGCAACATCAAGACCCATACAGTATTTTTGAGTTATTTTTTTCAAATCATCAATGCTATGATCTAATAAGAAAACTGACTACAGCAGTATGTTATTCAATTTGTTAAAATGTCCAGATTATGTCTTGATCCATAATGGCCAAAAATAGTCTCTACAGAAATTCAAGAATATTTTAGAAAAATTATATGTGACTCTTCTTCATGGTCATGCAAACAGGTTTGTTTCTTTTAATATTTTCTTTAAAATTGTTTTAAAATATTATTCTTTCAAAGGTGAAACAAATTAAAAACTCTGGTTTTCTTTGGTAAGCAACAGTTCATACCAAATAACTGTAGATAGTGCAAGTACTAAAGTAATTTCATTTTCCACTTGAAGACCACAATGCACTCAGAGTTGAGGATCTTCTATTGTTTTCACTTAACTCTTCCAGTGCATCTCATCTGTCTTGTCTAAATTAAATCAAATTGCTTTAACACAGTGAGTAGCTCCAGGACCATGAATTAGATCACAAAATTGGACACTTGGCACAACTGGGAAATAATATTTCGTTATGCAAGAATCTATCACATTAATGCCAACTGGAAATAACTGGAGAAGTTAATTAATTCATTTTCTCTCCTGTTAAGTGCTTCTGTTGCTCAGCTCATTCTTGCACTCCAAAGTAGCATTTGTCCCATGTGTTAATGATGGAACCAGAAACCAGAAACTTGCATGGCATCCATCCAGATGTGCTGACTTTTTGTTCTGAGGATGTAAATTTACAGCGAGCTGATTGGTGCTGGTTATGAAATGAATGTGTGGGGTTGTGGTTATGTTATACCAGCTCTGAGCATTCAATCCAAAGAGGTAGAGGTGCCCATGTATTAAGATTCTGTAGAGGAACAGAATCAACAGAGAAGATGTGTATGATTATACAATGGATTCATTAGTAGGCTTACAGATCAGAGGCGGGAGAGTCTACAATGGCCATGTATGGGATCAGAGGTGGGGAAATCCAGGATGACTGTATACTGGGGAGCTGGAGGATCCAATGGCTGTTGAGCCTAAGAAGATGGAAGCCACAGAACCAGAGGGATCAAGGATTGTGGGAAACCAGGTGTGAGACCGAGGCCTGGGTTGAACTCTCCTTGAGACGTTTGATGGCAAGCGGTCTCCTCCCTCTCGGGCTGTTTGCTAGCATGCCAGTCAACCAGTTTCAAAGAGAGAAACAACTACAGCTGAATTCAGATTAAAGAATATACACATTAGGGTGCAGTCTGCAAGTTATGAGAACCTGATTAACTTTCCCTGAACCCTAGATCACATGCTTGTTTCTTTGAGTCTAAAAAAAGTGAGGTGCACTGTCAGTTTGGGACTCTTTGACAACTAGAGGCAGAGAGTTCTCGGCCCTCCTTTTCCAAATTATCTTTGTGTCTTTGTTTTTTAAGCCTAGTCACCCCCTGGGTCAGGATAAATTCATAGGCTGGTTCCTACAAAGGATGCAGCACCAGTCCAATGTTGAAGGCCTGGAAGCTCATCATAGAGTCTCAGTGCGAGTTTGCATTAGAAGGCTGAAGAAACTGAGACTGATATCCACAGGTGATGACAAAGACTGGAGCTCTTCAGAAACAGGGATACTTCTTTCTTTCCCTTTTAAAAATTTCACCCAAGGTACACACCTGTTGGCTGGTACCACCCACATCCAGGGTGCTCTCCCCACTCCATTTGCTGGCTTATATATCAGTTATTCAGACACACCCCGAACTGTATCTGCTTGGCATTTCTTAATCCATTCAAGTTGGCATATCATGATTAATGGTCATATTAATGATCTTAATGACATGGCCTTTGATAAATTTACTTTCACCTTTTTTTTTGGTACCGGGTTATTGAACTCTGGACCTTGCACTTTTGAGGCAGAGCCACTGAGCTAAATCTCCGGCCCAAACTCTAACTTTTCTCTAGCAACCTGCCCTGCCTGTGTTTATTTTCTGGTCCAGCTTGGAGCCCATGGCTGGTTCACCATTTCTGCCCTTCAGTGAACTCTTTCTAATTGCAAGCTTCTGACAGAACTCCAGCTTTGAGTAGAAAGATGATCACCAATCCAGGTCTGTACCAGACTGAGCATTCTTGGAATCTTCCTTTCCCTCCCCTTTAATACTTAATCCATCACCAAGTCCTGTCCATTCTAATGTCAAAATAAGTCTGCAGTCTTCCCACACTAGGTTTGTTCCCAAGTCCAAGGCATCACCGTTTGTTCCCTAAAGTATTGCCATAGTTCATGATTGGTTTCTATTTGCACTCTTCTTTCCTATAGGCCACTCCCTTTTGGACAGTTAGACACTCTTATAAAACACAAGTCATTTAAATAAAGACACAGGTCTTTAAGAAGGACATGCATACCTGAGCCATGTCCTGCCTTTTCCCCTATGCCATACCCTTCCCTTCCCCTTCAGTCCACTCGGTTCTCATTGCCTTTCCTCAGTGCATAGAGAGCATCTAATGCCTTCCATTGCCTTGATCCTTTGCCTGCAGTGTTGTGTGCCTAGCTAATTTTCACTCACTTTTTCAACTTAGTAGAGATATTCTTTTATACAGAGGTTTTCCTTGATCCCCTAAAGTAATTTGCTTGGCGATGTCCTCTCATAGCACCCAGTATTTTCCTTCGTAGTGCCAGTCATGATGTGTTTAATGGTTTAATGATTGACATCATAACAGAAGCTCAATGAGGAGCAGAAGCAGTCTTATCTATTTGTGCTTATAGTCCCAGCACCACAGCCATACCTGTTAGTGACTGAGTGAGAGGAATAATCCTAGAAAAGAGCACTAACAGAAACCTCCCCCCACAGCCTTCTTTAGCCTAAAGTCATTTTCTTCAGCTCCTAAATTCATCAAGTTTACAACTGACTGAGTGTTATTATCTCTGTTCTCCTGCTAGGATGGAAATTAGGATTCAGGTGCTAAGATTTTGATAAAAAGAAAGAACAAAATACAACACAGAAAGAAATACAAATAGAAAATACTCCCCTGAGTGGCTACACATCTTCATTGTAAGCAGTAATCTCAGTGTACAACTATTGAGACGAGGTATTTACAGGATTCTAATCCTCTTCCCTTCTAATCAAGATCATTCCAATAGCTTTGCATTTAGATTTCCAACTGCATTATACATTCACAAATCATTTCTTTGTCAAAATTATATTGCTACAATTATATTTGCCGGGGGATAAAAGAACTATTCATTCTTCTTTATCCTAACATAGTTTTATCTCCACCAAAGTTGCATTTTAAAGTTTTCCATACTAATTCACTCACATAATAGTAAACTTAAAATGACAGTTAAAAGGAAAACCATCTGTATGTCTGTCTGTCGTCCACTACAGTCTTCTCTGATTAGTTCTTCACCATTTAGAAGAGGCACACTTGGTTTGTGGATTTTTTTCATACTTTTTCCCCCTCTTTTTTCTTATTGGTCACCTCTGAGCAATTTCATCCTTTATTAACAATGCAAGAGTTAGGATGATAGGATAAATGAAAACATGTAAAAGTCACAATAATAAGCTTTGCTTTCTCTTAGGAAAAAGTGAACCTCATATTTAGCACAGGGTATATTGTAAGAGTTGACTAAGGGAAAAAGATGGTTGATATAAAATAAGATTTCAGGGCCGGAGATTTAGCTTAGTGGTTTTGCCGCCTGCTGTGCAAGCGCAAGGACCTGAGTTCAATCCCCGGTTCCAAAAAAAAAAAAAAAAAAAAAAGATTTCAAGTAGATTTAAGTGAGTCATGCATTTATTTGTTGAGAAATACTGAACAACTGGAATGAAATATTCTGTGGAAAAGGTGATATCAAGGTATTTAAAACTGTACAAAGACTAATTCTTAGTGATACAGTCTCTGCATCCCTCCAAGTTTTGAACATTTTAGACAACTAGCCACATATGCATTTTGTACTTAAATATGAGCTTTGTGTTTCCTGACTCTCATCAGTACATACATCATTTTGCATAAGTATATTGATTAGGAAAGTATTTATGAAGGGGAAGTAGTAGAAAATTGGGATGAAATTACATAATGAATGATTCTAAAGAATTAGGTACTTGAGCCTGTAATGGGAATTGTTGCCTACGTCCATTTCAAACTCCCAAATTGACCTTAATATTTGTTCTTTCCCACTCAACCAATGTCTTAAGGAGAAACTGATCTTATTCTAAGGTCCAGGGGTGGGCCTTATTTTCCAGGAGTAAAACTATACCTTTTCCAGTAAATGGTTCTGGAATCCAGCACTAAGGGCCAGGTAGTTGGTTCAGGAATGAGACACTGAGAAGTTTGCTGAGAGCTTCTGAGAAAAATTTGCTCATAATAGAGAGTCATCAGGATTCCTGGGCCCTCTACATCTTGACATTGTTGTCCATGTATATGAGGCCTGGGTTGTGGAAGCCATTTTTCTGACAAAGAATGTAGCAGCAGAGCTGGAGGCCTGGCTGAACCATGCTTCACCTCCGCCCTTCTAGAACTTATCAGTCTGTTAGCCAATGGATATTTTGAGTTTTAAGCATTTTTAAGCTTAAAGTTTCTCCTTCTGCAAGCCAAAACAAACATTTTAACATATGATATCCAAATCTATACTTCCTTAATGTTATTTTTTTTAAGTCTTTAAGGTGTGGAATATTTTTCTGATTATAAAAATAATACATGCTCACTATAGAGAACAAAGAAAACATTGAAAGACATAAAAATTAAAACCATCCATAATCCTATTTTTCTGTAAATAACTGCTAAATGTTTTGAATTAGTCTTTTTACATATACAAATTTATGAATATATTTTACATACACAGTGGCACCTTGGTTCACGAACTTAATTCTTTCCATGATTTTGGTCTCAAACGAGTTGAATGAGAACAGAATCAAATTCAATGGTTAGGTTCAGTGTTGACCTTATGGGGAAATTTGATTTGGTTCTCATCCAGTTTAGTTTGCAACCAGCATCATAGAGAGAATTGAGTTTGTGAGCTGAGGTACCACTGTATATTTACCCTGCTATAATGAAACTCATAGCCCAGTAGAAGATAAAACAAACAAACAAAAAACAACCTTAAACAAATAGATCAATATCTGGGACTATAGAAATTGTAGAGATTATTAACCTGTGTTGAGTGTTGGGTCCATGTTACTAATAATGTTATACTCTATTTTCATACCTCAGAAAAGATCATCAAATATTTTATAAGTATTAAAATATAACATATTTTAAAGTATAATATGAAAATGTTATAATGTCCATGAAGTCAACCAGTTATCAATAGGCTCATGTGGCTTCCCTTCAGTAGGCGGTGTTTATGACAAGTTGTACCCTGTCAATGACTACTGTGCTACAACTACTGTGACATTTTGCCATATGTTTAACCAATTAAAACAAAAACAAATATCTTATGTTGATCATTTTGACAGTATACGCATGAAGAGTTCCAAATTCACCAGTGTGCTGGGTAAAAACTCCTCAAGTGTGGCCTTATTAGGATGGAAGATATATTGCTATGATTGTACCAATCCCTTCATTCTAAAATGTATTCTAAATTTTCTTTTTTAGATGGTGACAAAGTTTATTTGAAAAAGTAAAAGTGAAGAGTAAAGGAGAAACTGGCTCTGAGAGCCAGCATGGGCTGAGTAAAACAGGAAAAAGCAAGATAAAAGTACACCCTGGAGGACACAGGGCAGGCTATCATGAGGAAAGCCACCATAGCTTGTTTTCTAATTTTCAGACCCATGAGTTGGTTGGAAGAATAAAAATATAAGAGCTCATTGGTTATCTCTTAGGGATTTTTTTTTTGGTACCAGGGATCGAACTCAGGACCTTGCGCTTGTGAGGCAGGCGGCACAGCCACTAAGCTAAATCCCCGGCCCTCATTGGTTATCTTTTAGTAATTTATTTCTAACTTAACTGTATAGTGGTCAGATAATATAGTTGCTATGACAACAAAATCCTTAGATACCTAGAGAAACTTGCTTTAGGATTGTGTATGTTCATTTTTTGAAAGTTTTATATATTTACAGAAGGGAGGTGTATTCTGCAGTTTTTTTTTTTTCCACAGATTTGGGTAACTTTATTGCATTTATGGTGATTTCTTAAGGCCTATTTCCAATGAAACCATTTAAAAAGCTCTATGAGGAATGGAAATTCAGGTGTTTATGACAGTTTTCTTTAAAAAAAAAGCTTAAATTTCTGAATGAGCAAGATTCACTTTTGTAGGTAGAGGACCTGCTTCTTCATGATCTTCAGTTTTAGGTCTAATAACCACAAGAAAAGATGCTGGGTATCTGCTTAGCTTCTGTTCATTCATAAACTCCAAGTCACCATAGATACTCAGTTTCTCAGAAGGAACGTATTGTTCCCCACAGCTGTAGCAACAGCTGCACAACAAATCCAGAGCAATACCATCACTGAGAGGATAAGAGTCATTGTTAGAATCCACCCAGAGTTCACAGAGAGGCATCTTAAAAATCCATCACTTTCTCCATCTTCAAGATAGTTCCTGTGTGCTTGTGAGCTTCTCATTTGCAGATCTGAGGACATTTTGCTTAGAGACAATTCTCTCAAATTTGTAGGCCCCTGTTCCGACTGTGGTGCATACTGAATTTCTGGCTTAGACTGGAATATGACTACTTTTCCATCATCGGCTTGGAGATAGAAAGCCTAGGAAGAGGTGATGAAGCTCTGTGCAGAGCCTGTCATGTTGCTCCAGAAGGACCGCACCAGCATCAGAGGGAAGAGCAGATGCATTTTTGGCATCAGGGACATGAGTTGTTCTTGTCTCAATTCAGCAAACGGCAGCTGACTCTGGCAACAAAGATGGCAAGCATATTGCTCATCAGATTGGGAATAAGCTTCCGTACATGTAGATTCACATTTCAATTTGGTCCGATTTAAGTCAATTCCATCATCCACAAACTGAAAAACTGAAAACAGCCTGCAACCTCTCTGACGTGTACAACTCCTCTTCCTTGGGGTAGGTGTGCAAGGGGTAGGTCAGCTGACAGGCCCGGTGGCAGGATGCCGTATCACCCAAGACAGAGTTGAATGCTTCAGCTGAGGCAGTCCCCAAGCCGCTGGCCAGGGCCATGGTCAAAAATAGCAGCAGCGGGAGCCCCAGCTGGGCCTGGACCCAGAGGTTCCCCTTCAGCTCTGCCATCTTGTTCCCTCTGTCACCACGGCTCAGCTTGTTGCTGTTTTCTTTTCAGGGTTCGCCTCCTTCCCTTGTTTGGTGTTCTCCAACCAGTAATATCAGTGGGACCTCCAAAATGATATAGGGGGAAGAGATGTAACTCCCAAACCTATTAGATATCCAAAACATGAGTTCATGTTTTCTAAAATTGAAGAATGAATTCTAGGAACGAGGGAGGTTAAGAGTAGGAAAAATTTACCGAGAGAAAGAAAGTTTCTGTCTAAGAGAGACAGAAGGGGGACTGGAAAATGGGTTGCCCCTATTCTGCAGTTTTTGAGGCAAGCTTCTATATACATCTCTACTAAATTAAATTTGGTAATTTGTGTTATTCAACTCTTCTAGTGCCTTAAAGAATTTTTTGTGTGTCTTCTCTGTATTGATTGGCTTTTTCTTATAGGGACAAAATACCTGAGAAGAGAAATTTAAGAGAAGAAAGTTTTATTTTGGCTCATAGTTGCAGTTTTCAGTCCATGGTTTGCTCCATTGCTATGAGTAAAGCAGAAAAATCATGGCAGAAGGGTGTACTGGGAGAAAGCTGCTTGCTTCATGGCAGCCAGGAAGGAGAAAGGGAGAGAGAGATGAACCAGGGTCCAGATATAGTTCTCAAGGTCATGCCCCCCTTCTGTTTTCATCAGCTTCCAATAATGCCATCAAATTATGATCTCATCAGTGTATTAATCCACTGGTGAAGTTAGAACTCTTATGACCCAATAACTTCCTCAAAAGCCCATCAACTGGCAACCAAGGCTTTTAGTACCTATTTTTTGGGAGTCATGTCAAAATCCAAACCATAACACCTTGATCTGTGTATTAGTTTCTTATAGCCACTGTAATAAATTACCACAAGAGAGTGGGTTAAAACAACAGAAATGTATTTATTTTCTTATAGTTCTGAAAGCTAGAAACCTAAAATCAAGGGGTTGTCAGGGTCACATTCCCTTTGGAGGTGCTAGAGAGTCTATCTTTGCTTCTTCCAGATTGGCTGTTTATGTTTCTTGACTTGCCACATTACTTCAATTTCTGTTTTTGTGGTCACATTACCTCCTCCTTCTCATCCCTATGTCTTGTATAGGTCTCAAATCTTTCCCTGCCTTTCTCTTAGAAAGATACTTGTCATTGGATCTATAGTCTACTTGGGTAATTTAGGGATCTCAAGATCTTCAATTTAATTATATCTGCAAAGATTCTTTTTCCAAATATTCACAAGTGCCAGGGATTAGGACATGGAACTATCTTTTTGGGGGAGGCACACCCAGCCCATTTCAATCCCTCAAGATATATGAAATCATCTATTCTAATGGTGATATATCTTTTACTTCTATCAAGTTTTTGCTTCATGTATTTTGTGGCCATGCTAGTAGAGAAACATTTATGATTTTTATATCTTCCCTGGGTATTGGATCTTTTATTATGCAGGGACCTCTATCTCTAGACACACTCATCATCTATGAATCTATGACAAACTGCTGGTTGTTTGTCTGAAAAAAATATTCTGTCACTAAAAATTTTTTTTGTATCCCTAAATGTCCCAAGGTCAGAGAATTAAAAAGTGTGATTTAAAAAAGTCATTGATTAGTGTGAGGCAGCATTGTCCAAAATTAAATCATTCCACGTTGTTGGTAAACATGCTCTATTAAATACAGTGCAGAACAAATTAGGAAAATATATGTAGAGAAGCTCAAGAAAATGTGGATACTGAAGTACACCAAAGGTAATAATTTCTCAGTGCACACAAATAACATACCTTGTAGAGATAAAGATTTATTACCTACTAATTTAAATGCAGTTGAGGGTTGTTCTAGACAACGTCTTTATCACCACTAGTTCGGATGAGCTCCAACAAATAATTATATTTCTCATATACTACTATTGTAGATAGCTAAGCTTGTGAGAAAATATAAGGCAGTTAGGCCAGGCCAGGCCCTCAGCACAGAAAACAATTGAGTTGCATTTACTAAAGGTTCACGATTCAAAAAGGAAGAACTACTACACCCATATACTTCCCCCAGGAATGAATAGCAGTGATTGATATTCTAAATAGACATCAATCACTTTAACTGGGGACCAAAACCTCCCTAGCTAGTCCATTCCTTCTGGGAAACCCTTTTTCCTGACTTGCTTGCCCAGTGACTAGCTTCCCCATTTGATTCCCATTTAATCAATATTATCTAAGTGACTATACTTATAATCTTATTGGTTAATCATAGTTTCGTCCCACCTCGCGATTTCTCATTGGATCATATTACTTAAGGGACTACATTTACAATCTTATTAGTTGACTAGTTTTGTCCCACCTTGAACTTGCCTCACTTTGTGGCTTTGCTCAGATAAAATACCTTTCAGAAGCAGGTAAGTGGGCAACCCACTTTCCAGTCTTCCTTCTGTCTCAGACAGAAGCTATCTTTCTCTCAATAAATTCTTCCTACTCTTAACCTCCATTCTTGGAATTCATTCTTCTATTTTCGAGAACACGAAGTCGGCATTTTGGACATCAAGCAGGCTGGGAGTTATATTTCTCTTACATTATTTGGATTATCCGGAGGTCCTCATATCATACGCCCTATCTCACTACTATAACTTGAGAATGCAAATTTATTGAGGAAAAAATTAAAAGCTACTTTTCTTTTTTGACTCAAGACACACACCTTCAATTTGTACTCAGATTTTTCAAACAGTGCAGGAAGCTTGGCATTAAAAAGGATTTCTAGCCTGTGTACAGACGAGTAAAGAAGTTTCAAAACATTTATGAAAGCTGAAGAGTAGCAAAGTGCTAAAAGCATTAGCCTAGCAAAGTGGAAACCCCAAGTTCAATCCCCAGTAAGCGGGCGGGGCGAGGCGACCCAGGAGTATCTCAATCGTATCAGTGTATTTCGCCATCCTGTTATGATTCAGTTTATGTTCTCGATTTTGGGTCACAGGGTTGAAGAATGGGCCCACGAGCAATCCACCCAGGGCTTTCTGACACATTTATAATCTGCACCCCGAGGCCTCCTGCGGCCCCACATCTCCGTCCCCAAGCAAAGGCTGGATAGACGGAGCCCAGAAACCTATCAATCTTGAGAAAAACGCGACCAACTGGTTGCATAGTGCTACAGCTAGCCCAGATTCACAGGCAGATTCAAGAGCCGGTCTGCTCCTCGTCGTCCTGGTAACCAGACCGCGAACGCGCAAGCGCACATCAAACTTCCTTACCTCTTGAGACCCACCCGGGGGCGGGGCCTACGCGTGTTCCTCTGGCTCCGTCGCCCCACCCCTCTAGGTACTGGGCCACTGGAAGCCGGGCATTCCTCCGTCCTATTGCGTGACTCACAGCTCCCGCCCCTTTTTGCTCGGCTTTCCCCAGGCTCCTCCCTCTCACCACGTGCCCTCCGGGCCGCGCCCCCTGCGCCCTTTCCAACCTCCTGTTGGAAGCTGCTGTAAAATGTCGTGAGCGGCATTACAGCTTTACGGCTGCCTCTCCCCGGACGCGATCTCCCGAGCGCCCACCGCCGCCAGCCGGGTCTCCAGGAGAGTCGGCCTGGCTGAGAGCGAGAAACCCGGCGCGCCGCTGCTCTCCTCGCAGCGCCCGTCCCGGTCCCCGGCGATGTGAGCTTGAGCCAGCCGCGGTGCCCCCTGGCCCGGGGTTGAGACGCGGGAGGCAGGTGCCTGTGAGGCGGGCCGGTGCCGGGGGCCAGCAGGATGGAGGAGAGCATGGAAGAGGAGGAGGTGCTCATCTACGAGGCGATGATGGATGACCAGAACCACAACAACTGGGAGGCCGCCGTGGACGGCTTCCGGCAGCCCCCACCGACCCCCTCGTCGATCCCCGTCCCTGCATGTGAGGCTCCGGGCGGGCAGCTGCTGGCGGTGCCCGCGGTCTCCGTGGACAGGAAAGGCCCGAAGGAGGGGCTCCCGATGGGGTCGCCGCCACCGCCGGACGCCAATGGGGTGATTATGATGTTAAAGGGCTGCGACGCGGCCGCCGCCGTGGCTAAGGCGGCCCCCGCCCCCACCCCCAGCCCCAGCTCTGCCATCAACATCAACACCTCCACCTCCAAGTTCTGTGAGTCCAGCCTTTCCTCGGCAGCCTTGGCTCTCCTCCCCACCCGGACGCCGAATCCACCCCTTCTTGGAGCAGCCCCGCTTCCTTTGTTTCAGGCCTGGGTCTCTCCTCTCCTCTCCTCTCCTCCCCTTCCCGCCCCCTCCCCCTTCGTGTGGTGTCTGTGGCCAGTGCCTGAGGTGTCCTGGCTTCTTGTATTACCTGACCTAGAGAAGCAGCCCGGTACGCACGCAGCCCCAAGTTCTGCTACAAACGCGATCCTTATCACAGCTGGCTCTCTCTCAATATTAGGAAGCTCTTTTCTCTCCGGCCCCCTTAAGTTTCGCCCTCAAAGGTGAGGGGAAAATAAGACTGCCTGAGTTTCGGTAGGGAAAGGCCTTCAGCCTAAGCAGCTAGAGAAAAGAAATTTGGCTACTCTTGTTCTTATGCTGTTACCTAGTCTTAAGCAAGTCAGGAATTTGAAAGTTGACCTATTATCTACACCCGTTCTTTGCTTCCTTGTACACTTTTGCATCCTAACGGAGAAATGTATGAGTTGCTTCTTAATGTAGTGGGAACTGTGATAACTGTTTGGAAGTTAATGTATAACATCACTTTTCGCAGCCTCTGCTCATGAAAATAAGCAACTTAGCATGTGTCCAAATCCAGGATTTTGTTGCATGTTAAGTTTCATTATGTTGTGATTTATCTTAACTGTTGCAGGCAGAAAGATTCAAGGCCAAAATTTGCTTTGTGATAACTGTCCCAGGGCCTTCCATAGCTATGGAAAAAAGAATGGTGCTCCCCCCATGATGGTAGTTGCTAGAGTGAATGTGACCCTCACTGCTAGGGGTTTTTCTCATTATTAACTTTTAAGTTCTGAAGATTTCATTTCTAATTACTGATTTATCAAGCTGTACCAGTAGTTGTCCTCTTAGCTGTGAAGAGAAAATAGTACTTGCCTTGATACAGATAGGTAGTCACAACTTTACACAAAATTTTTTATGAAAACAGCGCACAACTTTATTTGCCTTTGAGATACTGCTTCAGTGAGACATTGATGTGCAGGTGTGGTTGCTAAGATTTGCATACATGAGAATACCATTTATGTTGTGTGGTTTATGTGTTGAAGGCTATGTTGTGAAACCAGATCTTGTACAAAGTGGCAAAGTGACTTAAGGAAATGATGTAGGGAGCTTGCATTAGTGCTTAAACAAAGTTCATTTGAAGAATTAAAAAAGCAGCAGTTAAGAGCAGAAATCAGTGAACTTGAGAACAAAGAATTTACCAAACTAAGAAAAGATTAATACGCTAGGCAGACTTCTGATAAGATTGATCAAGGAAAAAGATACAATATAAATAAGTGAAAAATGGAAAATTACAAATATGAAGCTTTTAAAAACTATTAATTACTGTGTATCAGTAAATTTGAAAACCTAGTATTCTTAGAAAACTTATCAACTCTGAAAATTGGTATCAGAAGAAATAGTTTGAAGTAATTTTAATAAACTGAAGCAGTATTGTTAAAGACCTCCCCTTTTGAAAACATGGATCCAGATATGCAGATAGGTACTCATATTAGTGAGCTCTATGAAACTTAACCAACACTTAATTCCTTTTTACATGTTGTTGAAGAAAGGAGAAGAATGCCAAACTTATTTTATGAGATTAGTGACATCTTAATTCTAAAACTAGATAAAAGTATAGGTGTGTTTCACTCACTAGCAAGGAAATGAAAATCTCACACAGTACCAGTTCATCAAATACAACTATGTGTTAAAAGAATCGTGATCCATAGTTTGTCCTAGTAATGTCAGCATGGTTCAACATCTATATATCTATTAATATAATTTCTCATTAATGGAAGAAAGAAAAATTATGATTATCTCATTTGATAAGATCCAGCACCTATTTATGATAAAAGCTATTGGCATACTAGGAGTACAAGCTAAGTAGATGAAAATTATTATCAAAAATTTACTGGAAATAATTATTATCAGTGGAGGAATTTTAGATACATTTGATTTAAAATGTAAAATGGTAAGATATAGATGTCCCTGTTCACTACAGGTTAACATGGTAGGGAAGTTCCTGGTTAACATTGCAAGGAAGGAAAATAAGTTGTAAAGGCTGGACGGTAGATAATAAAATCATATTTTGCAGAAAATATGATTTACTAAGAACTGGTTTTTTTTTTTTTTTTTTTTGGTACCAGGAATCGAACCTCAGGACCTTGCACTTACCAGGTGGGTGTGGTGCCACTGAGCTACATCCCCAGCCCAAGAGGAATTATTGAAATCAGTAGGAAGTAGGGAGATAGATCTTTTGCAAATGGGAAGGGGACCGAGAGATGGGGGATGGGGAGGGCAGAGGGTAGGGGAGAGGGGATGAAAAAGCACATATTCCATCCAGCTCCCCAGGAGGAATGTGATCATCATGTACTACAATCAGGTGCTCCTGAGAAGAAGAGAGACATTGTTAGGATTAGTAAGAGTTTGGAGTTGTTCAGATTTAAGGTTAACCTACAAAAAATAACATTTACACAGCCATGAAAAGTAGTCAAAAGTAGGTACCGTATTCAAAATAGCAACATTCAAAATTCAAAATAGCAACAAAACTATAAAGTGTCTAGAAAATAACCTAAGAATGTACAAAACCTTTAAGGAGAAACTTTAGACTTTAGAAGGGTATCTAAACAAATGGCAGAAGGTTCTGTGCTTTTAATCTAATTATTATAAACATATTAGTTTTCTCCATTTTAATCTAGAAATTCAATTTGCATGCCATAATATTATATTTGGCTTCTTTTTTTTTTTTTTTGGTACCAGAGATCGAACTCGGGACCTTCCGCTTGTGAGGCAGGCGGCGTAACCACTGAGCTACATCCCCGGCCCTACATTTGGCCTCTTTGACAAACTCAGTAACCTAAATCTAAAATTTATGGCAGGTGGAATAAAGTTTGGGAATTACTGACCAGTGTTAAAGATTCATTTTGGGGGCTGGCTTGCCTTATCAGAAGTTAAAATAATATTTCAAAACTGTAGTAATAACAGCTTGTGTAAGTGCAAGAACTGGTATAAGTGCAAAGGAACAAAGTAGGGGGCAGGGAAATATATATAAATATATATATATATATATATGTGAACTTTTTTTTTTTGTACTTGGGGATGGAACTCAGGATCTTGCGCTTGCAAGGCAGGCGCGGTGCCACTGAGCTGAATCCCTGGCCCTATATAAACTTAAGGTAAAGATAACATCATAAATCACTGGAGAAAGGAGTCTTATGTTGGGGAGAACGACTCAAACTTAGCACTGTAAACAGGATGGACTCTGAATGAATTACAGACCTAAGTGTGAAAAGAAAAATCTACAAAGTTAATAGAAAATATTAAAGAAACGTATTCCCCTATGGACAGGGAAGGACTTCTAAATGATTCAAAAGTTTATACAGGTTAAAAAATAATGACTGATTATATAAGAATTTACATTTTTCATTTAGCAAAAGATGAAATAATGAGAATATTTGCAGTGCTTACAACTGGCCAGGGCTTATTTGACTAGATAAGAGACTACAAATCTACAGAAAAAGGGCAGCAACCTCTAGAAAAATAGGCAAAGGGTATTAAATAGTTTACAAAATAGGAAGTTTTAAACATGAGACACAAATATTATCAGAGATGTGCACATTGAAATGTTGAATGTCTTTTTCTCCCATTAGACTGATAAAAATTGGAGAGCTGGGTAGTATCGAGTGTAGGTGGGGTGTAGGAAGACCCATACTTTCTTGCAAGAATAACAGGGTAGTGGACTTGTGTGCCATTGAGATGCACAAAGACTCTGTGGACCAGATAACAAAAGTTAGCTAGAGTGCTGATGTAGCCCTGAGCCAGGATAGTAAAGATATTACTGGATTGTAGGGTAAAAGCAGCTTTTGGTGATCTCTGTTTTGAAGTATAGAAAACTTGATGGTTACATATTACTAGGAGCAGTGTTGATTTGTCCTGCTGATGAGGCTGTATTTGGAACAGCAGGTAAAATTGGAGTCACCACCGGGTGTGATTAACTATAATCTTCTACAGTCTTTCTTCAAGGCCCATCTCCTCTTTGGCCACATTGAAATTGAAGGGTCCTCAATCACCATCAAATCTTTGAAGTTGCTGCATCCTCTGTTTCTCACTGGGATGTGCAGTTTGTCATTTTGATAGGATGGGACACATCTAGGGATTCCATTTGGGCTCTTCCTCTAATATGGCCCTGCCTCCATAGTTCAGGCAGCTGTATTACTTATGTGATCCGGAACTGGGAAATGATAGGGCAGGACCTGGGATTTACTGGGGACATTTTGAGATGGATTGAAGCCAAAATGTTATGTCGTGTGACACCCGTAAGTTCCTGATTTGACTCATTTGCTACAATGATAGTCTGGTTCCTGAGGTTTAGAATGGGCTCAGGCTCAGAGTATTGAGTAGTCCTTGAAAAATTTGAGTGATCTCCATTTCCCAAATGTGTGGCCTCCCTAATACATAGCTGCATGCTCTACTGGAAAAGGCTAGGAGGAAGACTTTTAAGTATACTCTTGAAGCAGTTTTAGAACCCATCTTCTGCCTTTGTTCCATGGACTTTTTATCTAAACATATTCAGTCTGGGTATTACTTGGCTCTTGAGTGACCACTCCAGTAAGACCTCTCATATTTTTTTTCCTGCTCCCTTTGTACAGATCAAATAATACATTAGTATACTGCCTCTGTTTTTCCTAAGGGCACCATGAATAGCCACCACCAGAGATCCAAGCCATTCTGCTAACCACCCTAGCTCTGCTGCCTGTTAAAATAATCATGCTCACCTTATACCTAGGAGGTGCTTCTGTGTATCCTTTGTTACTGTGAAAATTGAGCTCTCTCACTGAAATCAGAAAGCCTCTTTGAATCACAATATTGCCTGTCTTTAACCCGAAACTATAATGGACAACAATCTCAGCATTTTATTCAAACATAGTAGTGTATCCCTTACCAATATACTTTTTAATTCCCAGGGCACAGTTTAAGAGAGTGCATGTCACGGTTAGATATGATAAACCCTGTTATCATTCCTGTCTTCATAATTCTGGACTCATTTCCTCCACATGTTAAGGAATTTTGGTGTCCTGACCTCCTCTTCCTCCTTCCTTCTCTCCTTCTAGTTTTTTGTTTTCTTCCCTTTTCTCTCCTTGCCCATTTCCTTCCTTCTGTACTTTTTTTCTTCCCTCTCTATTATAGACAGCCAAGTTAGGTAGAAATATTATAGAATGACAGGGCTGGGCCCTTGAGGAAGTCAGAGCAGAGATGAGAGCACATTACAACTGTGGTTGGAGGCGGATCTGTCAAAGGCCAGGCCTCAAGATAAAGACGGAATGACCAGGCCTACAAGCCTCCCCAAGGGATAAGCAATCAATTGAAGATTGTACTATAATTGGTATGACTTGGTTCAATAAAGAGTAGATAAACATCACTCACCCCAGTAGGTGACCAGGACCTCCTGATCCATCCCTTCCTAACTAGGTCCTTGTTCTCTTATTCTTTTTTTTTTGGTACCAGGGATTGAACTTGGGTCTTTGCGCTTTCGAGGCAGGCGCCGGAACCACTGAGCTAAATCCCGGACCCCTAGGTCCTTGTTCTTTCCATGTACACATGCTACATGACCTACTTCCCCGTTGGATCAATATTACCTAAGTGGCTATACTTGTAATCTTAGTTGTTTATAGTTTTAAACCACATACCCACCGTGTGATTTTGTTCTATAAAACTTCCTCTGTGAAGCAGGGTCCATGGCAACTCACTCTCAGGTTCCCTCCTGTCTCTCAGGAGCTATCTCAATACATTTTTCGTGTGCTCCTACTTCATTGTTCCTTAGAATTCATTCTTTGATTTTGAGGAACAAGAACTCAGTGTGTCTGACATCTAGCAGGTTGGGAGTTACATTATTTCCTGTATATCACCTCCACTTATCATTAGTACAGTGTACCTGTATTAGGTGTGTGGTTTGATGAGTTTTGACCCATGTACAGTAATGGGTCTGGGATGTGATTTTACATACTGGCAAGTGAAAAGCTTGCCTATTACCGTTAACTACTGGATGCCGACAAGCTGGGAGACTCCTGGGTCACAGACTGGAATGTACTATTTACAGCACAGCAAAGAGCATAAGAATTAGCATATTTGCATAAATTTCCCTTTCCCAAGTCCCTTGAGGATGTCATACTATAAAGCAAGATGGATGTTCTCTTAGTGGGCTTGTGTTGCAGCTAAAGAACATTGAATTTGGGCAACTCCCAGCTTTTGTTTTATTTTGTTGAGACACGGTCTGTATGTAGTTCAGGTTGGCCTTGAACTCACTGTGTAGCCCACATTGGTCTTGAGCTCTCCTGATTCAGCCTCCTTTTATAGAAAGCAGTAAGCAAACCTGTTCCTTGTTTAGAGGGAGATGTTATCTCATCTTTGAAGGTTACCAGGTGCAGAAAAGCCCAGGTGGATTGCTCAGGGCTTTTCATTCTTGGCATACTTAGACCTATAGGATTGTAGGAGGCTGGAGGAGCACTATCTCTTCAACAGTAATTGATTAATCAAGAAATGAAGCCAAGCATGGTGGTGCACACCTGTAATCCCAATCCCACCACTCTGGGAAGCTGAGGCAGGAGGATTGCAAGTTTAATCCCAGTCTGGACAACATAATAACTTAGCAAGATTCTTATGTCAAAATTTTAAAAAACAGGCTGGGGATATAGCTCAGTGCAAAGGCCCTAGGTTCAATCCCTAGTATCCTCCCCCCACCTGTAAAGAGCTAAACATTTCCATTGCTCTAAAATGTGCCTCATGTTGCTTTGCAGTCCATCCCAGGCATCCACTGATCTGTTTTCTGTCACTAGAGGGATTCATATAAGTGGAATGATACACTCCATTATTTTGTGCTTGGTTTTACTCTCATACCCAGCTTTTGAGATTATTCCATGTTCTTGCATGTACCGATTATTTTATTCCTTTTTAAGGTTGAGTATTTTTTTTAAATACCACACATAGTTTACTCATCTGTTCATCATTTGAGTTGTTTTCAGTTTTGGCTATTATGAATAAATCTGCTCTGAACAACCCTGTACAAGGTTATGTGGACGTAGATTTGTGTATAAATACCTATAAGTAGATGTCCTTGATCATATATTAGTTATATGTTGGCAAGCTGCCAAATTATTTGCCCAGTGGTTGCACTGTTGTATATTCCCACCAGTGGTATAGGACAGTACCAATTATTCCAGATACTTATTCGTGCTTGTACTGGCAAAGGGCAACAGATTCTTGGTGTTGTCAGCCTTTTAAATGGTAGATTTCCTAGAGGGTAAGCGGTAGTATTTCATTGTGGTTTCATTTTGCATTTTTCTTGCACATGTGCCCTTTGGGTTTTCCATTGATTTCTGGTTTTATGAGAATCTGTTCAGATCTTTTTCTCATTTCTTGTGTTTGTCTTACTGTGTTTAAAGAATTAATTGCAAATTTTGAAAATATCTTGTCAGATATACATATTGTGAATGTTTTCTCTATGGCTTGTCATTTTCTTTAAGTGTCTTCCAAAGAACAGATATTTTTAAATTTTGATGTTAATTTAGCAATATTTTCTGTCACTTGTGCTTTTGCATCCTGAGAAATATTTGCCTACTCCAAAGTCAGGAATTGTTTTTTACATTTTCTTGTAAAAATTTTATGATTTGCACTTTTATGTTTAGCTTCTATGACCTGAGTTAGGAGTTGATGTGTACGTATAGTTGTGAGATAAGGATGAAGCCCCTTTTTTTTCCATATGGATGTCCATTTATGTCAAAACTGTTTGTTGAAAAGACTTCCCTTTCCTTACTGAGGTACTTCGAAGCTTTGTAAAAAGTTGCTAACCATGTATGAGTTGCAGTTATGTTCCACAAATCCCTGGTTTGATATATCATGCTTAGGATTGTTTTGTCTTCTTTTTTTTTTTTTTTTTT
>NW_004624737.1:27982195-28024018 GCF_000247695.1 Heterocephalus glaber
GTAGGGGTAGTGGGAGGCACAGGGGAAAGGAAAGAAGGGAAAGGAAAAAATGATGAGAAATGAAAAAAATGGAAATAAAGTCTTTGAAAAAAAAAAAAAAGAAACAAAACTTTGCTCCTGTTAATTAATGCAGGTTTATAATTTTATAATTCAAATTGTATAAAAAGACATGTAGTGAAAAACAGTGGTTCCCTCTCATACCCCTGCTCATTCCAGAACTGTTAACTGTTACCTGAAGTCAGTCATTTGACTGCTACACAAGGCTGTTTTTCTGTTATTTTCGGGTATCCACGTAGTCCAGTGTGTTAATTTGTTGCTGCTTATTCCCCCGTCGTCCCTGGGATCGAACTCAGGATCTTGGTTTACTAGGCAGATGTGCCGCCCCTGAGCTACATCTGTGCCTGTTTCTGCTTAATGTATCACTTTCATATATTATTGATATCCTGTGATTAAGATGATTTAGTTCTCTTATAGATCTATACAGCTCACCTCCCCATTTCTTTTAATGTTAGAATTTTTGGTTTACTCAAGCCATAATTACATTACAGCTATGTAAATATTCACTGAAGGGCCAAAGTGTATTTAGAGTACATTTTCTCTCACTGAGAACTTTGCTATTAATTGCCTTGTTTGTGCTTGTGTAATTTTGTTAAGATATTCTTTTATTTTTTTCTTTTGAGACAGGGTCTCTATACATTTTAGGCTGGTCTTGATCTCACTGTGTAGCCCAGGATGGCCTCAAACTCCCAATGATCCTCCTGTCTCAGCTCCTCCCTAGTGTTGGGATCACAGGGGCGAGCCACTACACCCAACCTTGTTAACATATTTTTAAAACTTTTCAGCAGCTTAATTAGATTCACCGCCTAGTGTTTAGTGTTTTGAAATACTCAGACAAATCAGTATTTGTGTTTTTGTCTGTGAAGCTGTATGTTCTGTCCTCTTCACCCTGTTCCTGTTTATTCTTTAGGACCAGTGCATAGGTGCCACTTAGAAACTTTGCAGGTGGATGGAGTGATTCTTTGTGTTTTCCCTTTTTTTGGGTGAATTTCTGTGTGTGTGTGTGTGTGTGTGTGTGTGTAGAATGAACGTCTCGAAGTGGCTTCCTGATGAAATGTGTGGACAATAAAGTTTGAAGTCTTGCCTTTCTAAAAATGCTGCTTTCTTGTTTGACAGTTGGGTACAGAATTCTTAACTGAAATTTGCCTTGGGATTTTTAAAGTGTTGCTCCCTTGAGTAAGTTTGCAGTGAATGGAGAATTCATTTTTGTTCTTCAGTATGTGACACTTTTCCTCTTGAGAAAATTCTGAGATGTTTTCTTATATTAATGTGTCAATATTTCTCTTCCTTATTTCCTTTCTTATTTATAGTCAAATATTGAATTTTCTGTTTTTATTGTCTGTTAACTGTATTTTCTGTTCTGTGTCTCTTTATTGTCTGGAAGGGTTCCTTGGTGCTTTCTTCATTTTCTATTGGATTTTTAACACTAGCTATTTTTTTATTTTTTATTTTAAGAGCATCTGGATTCCTTCATTTTCATGACAGTGTTTGAAATTTTTATAGTTTTAAAAAAAGTTTCAATTTTCTGAATGATCTTTGTTTTTAGCTTGTCAGTGTTTGTTTTGATCTTTCATGTCTGAGACATTTTGCAAATTTCGGGTGACCTTTAGCAGTCTGTTCATACTTAACACTGAAAAGGGCTAAGTGGGAGTACTGTGATTCTAGGAGGCCTTGCCAAGTTTAAGTGTTGGGCTTCACTTGAGGCTAACTAGATACAGAGCTGCTATTTGTTGAGGAACTGCCCGATACTAGTATGTGAATGTCTTTTTTCTGGGATGGATGTTCAGTTTCTCTAGAGAAGAATCATCCCTTCTGAGACAGTGGTGCGGCTGGCTAGGTGGAGCAGGAAACAAAATGTATTTCTCCTGACTGATTGTGTTCTGGAATTCAAAAGGGTAGATATTTGAGTGTTTTTTGTGTTGACTTTTGACTTTTGCTTAATCCACCAGTGCTGTGTTTCACATTTCCCACCCCAGTCCCCTGGATCTCCCAAGTCCTAAGGCCTTTTCTTCCAGTTTCTTCACAGAGTAACCCTATTCTCCAGCTTCTGTTGACTGTTTAGTCTGCGGATATGTGCAGCTGATCTCCATCCTACCCCTCACCCATTTCCATCGAGTCCTGTCCTCTAGTCTTGAACTTCTCTGGGTCTTGCAGGGCAAGGTCAGCTCCCTTACCCTTGGGATCTACCTTAGCACCTGCCTGTTGCTACTACTTCAAAGTCCAAATGTTCTTGGACATCATGCCAAGGAGAGATTGACTTGTGTAATTTAAACTATGCTGACCTGCACTTACATAATCTCAGTTGAATAAATAATGTCTAGTTTGAATTTTAAATACTTTGAATTTCGTGAGATTTTGGAAGATTAGGTGCCATTGATAGGTACCATAATGGATGTCTTGATGGCCAGTGACCATTTTATATGTGCACTGTCATAATGTGTCCATGTTAGAAACTGTCACAAGCTCAAGGTGTGATGTTGGAATTGTAGAATAGCATTGTGCGGTAACTGTTCCAAAGGAGTAGAGATCTCAGTCTTGCCAGTGGGCACTGCAGCTAGGTTTTGGGTTTTTTGCAATAGTAGTGATGAAAAGAAGTTTCTACTCTTTTACATTTCTGTAAGTTGAAAAATGTGTAGATTTCTAAGCAGTAAAACAGTAACAGAATATATTTCCCATACAAGTGTCAGAGCTTTTGAGAAGAGGCACTTCCCTTTGAAGCAAGGCAAAACAGGTTATATAGTCAGCTAGCTGATGTGTTACAGCCTTTATCTGAACCAGAAAGTTTTCTTTCTGAAGGGCTGGGCGGTAGGGAATCCTTAAAAGAATGTGTTAATGAGGACTTACCTAAAATAAAAATAAGACATCAGTGTTATCTGGTTGTGTGTTTGTGCACTTCAACTTCATGTTTACATGAATATGGTAGACATTAGGAAGAATGACCTCATAATGATCATCTAAGACATGTAGAACTGTTTGTAGTGTCTAAATTGAATTACGTAAACCATAAACCCTAAAACTTAGAAACTCCCCAAATACCTGAAGCACTGAATAGATTTAGCCTACTTTAAAAAGACAGTTGCTTCATTAAGACTTAACATGAGCTGCTCTTCTACTGGCAAATCAAAATATACCCGAGTAGGTGGTGTGGATTTTGTTTTTGTTTTCCTAATAGAGAAAGGGATATTTCAGGTATCTGGTAACTTCTTTTACCTTTTTCTTTTTAAACCGGTCAGTTGGCTTCGGAGCAACTACCTACCACTACTATCTTCTTTGTATCATTTAAAAAAAATATTGGCCGGCATTTTCTTTTTTGAAGATTAAGCCTCTAGGGTCCGGGGATTTAGCTCAGTGGTTCTGCCTCCTGCCTCGCAAGCGCAAGGTCCTGAGTTTGATCCCCGGTACTAAAAAAAAAACAAAAAAACCAGTTTAAGCCCCTGTTCAGTTGTTAGGATGCACTATGTTGTTCTGATTCCCTTCTCCCATTCTAAAGACTTTGTTCTTGGCCTTTATCCTCTCTCTCCAGTACTGGAAAGAATTCAGTCATCCTCTTATGCTCAGGGAGCAGAACATTCTGCCTGGTGGTAATGTTTTGGGCAACACAGATTTACTAGATTGGTATTGATAAATGGGCACAGTGATAACAAGAAGCCATAATTTTCTTTTAAAAAGAGTTAAAGAGCTAGAGTTAAATAGTTAAACCCAAAGCTCTTTCTCCTAGTCCCTTTTGATTACCTAGTTGTAGTTAATCTAAAATATTACATTTCAGAGATAATTTAGCATATTAATTTGATTTAATTATTTCATAATTGCCATTACTATAGTCTTAAAGAGTCAATTCTGACTGAAAGGTGGCTTTTTTTGGGTGGAGAATAGGGATTTAGAGAAACTTTGATATAAAAAGTTTCTGGCTGCCCTTTTAAAACTTTATTTGATATATTTACACTTTTATTTAACTCTCCAAGTTGTTGACAGAGATAATCTGCTTAGCACAGCGGCTCACGGAAGAGTAACACAGATGTGATTGATTCCTGGCTGTCCTCAGCTGCTGTTGCAGTGCATTGAACAGTGATTCTTGAACTTGAGCAGCTGTGTGAATCACCTGGTGTAGTGCTTGCTGAACAGAGGCTGCCTGTGTTTCTGATTCAGCAGGACAGAGAGTTGACTTTGCCTTTGCTTCAGGTCTCCAGGTAATGCTGAGGCTGCTCTGGCTGTCACAGTTTGAGATCCACTGATAGGAGGTAATGATCAGTCTTTGCAGCAGACCATGGATGAATTAGTAAAGCCTCTGTAACTTCTGAATTCATGGTTCCCTTATAAAATGAAGAAATAAACACAGAGGATTATCTAGTATGGCTAGCCATATTTCCTTAGCCTGTGTGAAATCAAATGTGATTTAAGCTTTAATTCCAAAACAACTAAATTCAGTAGTATGGTATTATTTTTTCTTTTTCTTAGTATATGTTTACATATACTAGTATGTACTATATATTTTAATATATACTCTATTAATATGTATTATGTAGTGTATATACTAATATGTACTATATACTGTATTAATTAGTATATGTTTGCATATAGTAATTAATTTGTACATAATGATGACATTTATTGCGAGCTAGTACATGTGCATAACACATCTTAATTCCTTTTTCATCCTTCTCTCTCCCATCTCTTGATTTTCCTGTTTGCAAAACCTCTGTCTCCGTTTCTTCAATTCTTTTTTACCCCCTTTTCCTTTCCCCCTCTGCCCTCTCCTTCCATCTCTTCCCCTTCCCATTTGAAAAAGATCTCCCTACTTCCTGTTATCTATCTTTTATTTTGTTCTTTATTTAAATTTTGGATTTTTCATATAGGAGAAACCAAGTGATATTTAAACTTGTTTGTCTGATTTCACTTAACACCATGGTTTCAAGTTGCGTCCATTTTCCTACAAATGACTCAATTTATCCTTTATGGCAAAGTAGTACACCATTGTGTTTAAATACCACATTTTCTTTATCCATTCATCTGTTGATGAACATATAGCCCACTTCCAAGATTTGGTTATAAACATGGATATGCATGTATCACTGAAATATAATGTCTTGGAAGGGAAACAGCTGGGTCAAATGAAATTTCTACTTTTAGTATTTTGAGGAATCACCATACACTTTCCAGGGTGGTGGAACTAGTTTACATTCCCACAAACAGTGTAGAAAGGTTCCTTTTTCCCCACAGCCTCTCAAGTATTTGTTATTATTGGATTTCTTTTTTGGCTTAAATTCTTTTATTGGTACATTTTAGGTATACAATACATTCACGTTTATCATTGGGTTCTTGTACCTGTACATGATGGATCTTGGTTCTTATTTTTTCCCCATTACCTGTGCACCCTTCACCCCCTCCACCCTTCTTTTTTTTTTGTTACTCGGGATCGAACTCGGGTCCTTGCACTTGCAAAGCAGGCAGCGGAACCACTGAGCTAAATCCCCGGCCTTTCCTCCACCCTTCTTGATTTCTTGATTTGTTGTTATTTGATTCATTCTTTCGGGAGCAAAATGGAGACTCAGTGTTGTTTTAATTTGCATTCTTCTCATTGTCTTGTTTTTCTGTTAAGCATTTATTTTGACTCACTAAATTGATCTACTTCAGACTTTATGGAATACTTACTATTTAAAGTTGGGACTTTAGCCTGGAATTCTTTCTCTTTATGTCTAGTTTGAAGTAGATCAATAATAAACATTAATATTTTAAGTTTTAATGAAAGACAGAGACCAAAAGGCATAATAAAAAAGGAAAAAAAATGAGAAAAGGAGGAAAAAATGGAAACGGGGCTTTTGTAAATAAGGAAGTGGAGGAGGGGTTGAAGGAAGGGGAGAGGAATGGGGAAATAAAGGAATTGATACATTATGTGAAGGTACAAATTCCCTATGATGAGTGTGATCATTATGTAAATCTAAATTATACCAATAAAATTAAAAATGAAAGAAATACAGACTTCTTAAAAATGTTTACATTGCAAAAAAATAAATTTTTTGAACTTGAATGTCTCTAGAGGGCACATACTTTCTGCAGTTCACTCTTTTTTTATTCTTATAGCAGAACTGATTTATTCATTTATGTTACTGCCTAGCCCCTGTGTGCATTTGGGTATGTAGTACCCTTCCCCCACTATGTTGTTCAAACTGGCCTTGAACTCCTGGGCTCAAGTGATCCTCCTGCATCCGTCTCCTAAGTAGCTGGGATTAAAGGTGTGCAACACTGTGCCTAGCTTTGTCTTGCCTTTTCAAACCAGCTTAAAAAGTAGTCCATTATTCTCAAGTGGAAAATCTAATCTACATAAAATTTAGAAATTTGTTATTTCATTTTTGTCTGGGTTCCATGCTTTTTCAGTGGTGTTGGTGGGGTTCATATTGCTGACATTGCACATTATGTCCAGAAAAAGAATTTAGTTAACTATCTAAAGGTGGAACTCAAGGAATTCTTTAACTGACTGACAAGATGGAAGACGCTGTACTTGGTCTTTAACCATGTAAAATGTACATTGGAGAAAAACTGATGCTGTATACCAGTATATTGGTGGAATTTTTGAGTGATTTTTAGTTTTTCCTTTTGCTTATATATTTTCTAATGTGTACTTAATACTGAACTACTTAAATCAAGAAATAAAAAGTTGGACCATATTGTCCAAGTTATGATACCTTGTACGTCTCCTAATGTCACTGCATGTGATCTATACTCTAACCTACTCCATGTTGCCTTTTTAAAATGAGTAGTGTTTTTACGCTCTATGGATTTGGCTATTTCTTTTGGTAGTTGAAACTGTTCAGTGGGCAAAGTCGAAAGTGATTTCATTTCTCTAAAAATAGGATCTAGTTTTAAAGTTGAGGATTATACACACATGCACACTGAGGCTGTAGAATAAAACTGCTGATGAACTGAACAAACTAATGGTTTTTGTTTTTTAACTGGGGGTTGGGTTAAGATAAGCAAAGGAGTAACTAATATCTTAACTTTCCTGGACTGTCATCGTAAGTCTGGACCAGAGGTCTTGTGAAGAGCCTTGCTTCTTCCCACTTGTGTTCATTTCTCTAGGCTCTCTGTGCTTTTGTTGGTGCTTATCTGAGTTCTACTGTCTTCTTCCCCCCGGTGAAAATTGGCTGGTCTCTTGCCAAGAAGGTTATGTTGGCTAGCATGTCAGGTCAGCTGAATTGACTTTCTCTTTAGTTTTCAAGAAAAATATATGTGGAAATAAATGTATATGTGTGTGGAAGTACATGTAGCTTTTTTTGTTTTGGTATGTTGAAAGAGGCTTTAGGATTTTGTGCTATTTCTCATGCCATTTTCATGTCTGTTTTCAGTGGTCTTTAAAAGAAAAAAACACGAAAGATACATGAGGGATCAGCAGTCACTGCTTCTGAAGTGTTGGGTCTCCATTCTGTCCTTGGAACTAGAGGACTCTGCATTTTTGTTTCTTTTTCCTCTTCACATCTTTGCCTTGGTGATTTGCTGAGATGTGAATCTTGTACTTGAAGCCTGTGGTTTACTGAACTAAGCAATTCGGGTGCCCAGAAGGTTGGTGCGCTCACGTTTGACATTAGGATACCCGAGGTTTTCTTTGAGCAAACATACCATTTACCTTCTTTAGGTCTCAGCTTTCAGTGTAGAGTGCGTATGTGATGTTCTTAGCTGGTGCAGTGATAAGGGATTCACAGACAGAATCACATAGTGAGAGAGTAATTTCTTTTTCAGTTTTATTTGAATCCTTTTGATTACATAAACAGAAAGGTATTTTGGAACCAGTTGATTAACAATTTTCAACGTCTGCCAGTCTTTAAACAGGGAAAGCAGACTTCAGGCTCAGAAGATTTAGCAGACAGCAGGATGTCGCTAGAATTTAATAACATTGTATTTATTTTTATATTGCTTTTCGGGTTAATGACAAGTAATGTGGCTTTTGTATTTTTTTGTGTTTTTTTTTGGTACTGGGGGTCGAACTTGGGTCCTTGCGCTTGCGCAGCAGGCTGAAACCACTGAGCTAAACCCCCGGCCTGGCTTTTGTATTTTTAGTAGAGTCCTTTTTTTTCTAAAGCAGGAATAGTTCCGAGCACAAGACAGCGTCCTGAGGAAATACCTGAAAGGGAGTTGGGGAAGTGAGACAGGGAAGGTAGGGAAGGTGGTAAAGTTAGCAGAGCATTTAATCCTTGTGGGGACCTCTGGGCGCCAGTGTGGCACCTGTGTGTTGCTCAGCTCACCTGACAGCACAGGGAGCCCTGGGGGCAGGGTGACCTGGAGGTCTCAGTAGTCAGTCGGTGGTTGGAAGTAGCTGTGGGGGCATTAATTCTCTGGATTTCCCAACCTGCCCTCCTGCAGACAGAGCAAGCTCTGGCAACCAGACAGAATGCTGAGGCAGGCAGTTGTAGTGTTGACAGTTGGCCTTTGTGGACAGGGTAGATGAACCAGGAGGAGCAGCAGCAGTATCTGCAGCAACCCCAATAAGCAGGCCTCCTCCACTTACTAAACAGCCTGAGATTTTGGCACTCATGCCGAAACCTCTGGAGCTAGCCTGGGTCTTATTCTCACATCGCTCTTCAACCCACCAGCAAATCTCGTTGGTTTTACCTTTAAAATACATTCTGAGCTGGGCATGGTGGTGCACACCTGTAATCCCAGCACTCGGGAGGCTGAGGCAGGGGGATCTCTAAGAGTTTGAGGCCAGCCTGGGCTACACAGTGAGACTCCCCTGTCTCACTCTCCATAATTTGACCTCCACTTGTCCTCAAGGCTACCATCTGGCCCCACCCCCTTCTTCTGGCCAATTAGTGAGTTTACTCTCAGTACATTAGCTGGAATGATTTGTATAAAATCTAAGTCAGGTCACATCACACCTGCTCAAAACCCTCCAGAGGTCCCCATCTTACTCAAAGTCTCTACAGTGGCTGACTTTTTCTTACGGTGTCCATGTGTTTGTACACATGTGCATGTTTGTGTACAGTCTTTTTTGGTTTTCTGTTTTACATCTTGTCAAAACATTCCTTTTCTCCCTGTTCTCTTTATTGTGGGGCCTGTGATCATTTCTAAGTTCGATTCATTTGTCACAGTTTTCATTTCATCTTTACCACTGCAGCCTTATCGATTTTTTTTAAAAAGTTGCCATACCTTAAATTCACTTCAAGGCATATAGTTCTGTTGGTTTTGACAAATTCATAGTGATGAATCCCCTGCCATAATGTATAAAAAAATGTTTTCCCTAAAAAATTTCCTCATGCTACCATGTAATCTTTTTCTCTAACATTTAGTCCTTGGGAATCACTGATATGTTTACCCCTCCTTAGTTTTGCCTTTATTTGTATCATATAATTGGGACTCATATAATATGGAGACTTTTGGGTTTGGCTTCTTTCACTTAGCAAAATGTTTTTCTTTTTCTTCCCTTTGTGGTGCTGGGGATTGAACCCAGGATCTTGCACATGCTAGGCAGGCACTCTGCATCCCCAACTAGAACAAAATGTATTTAAGATGATGCCATGTCCTTTTGTGAATCAATAGATCATTTCTCAAGTGTCCTTTGAAATAAACAGAATATTAAATAAAAGTAATACAAGTGATACATCAGAAAAAGTCTTGGACCTGAACGACTAAGTTTAGAAGTCAGTAATGAGTTAGAAAGGGTTTCCTTTCTGTGTACCTCCCCTGCAGTAATTAACCATGCATTCTAGGGGAAGCCACTTAACCTTTCTGATCTCCAATTTCTGGTAAAAAAAAACAAACCCCAAAACCCAAAAAAGAACACTGAAGTATCTGATCTGGTAGTTATTATCATCGATCTTCCAGGGTATGAATAGATTCTTTAGGTGAGTCTTTTTTAATGTTAGCATTTCATTGTTATGAAGCAGCTGTCACCCCTGGATTTCAAAGTTGTTAGGACCAGCTGTTATAAATGCTTTATAAGACCTCTAGTGAAGGAATAGAGTCTGTTATTTGGAGTGAGGTAAGCTTTCATTGTAAGGCTTCAAGACACTGACTCATTTTCTGTTGGGCTTGTCAAGTTCCAGATGGTAAGAGTGAGAGAGCTGCAGTAGTGTGAGAGGCACTACTGTAGTAGTGTGATCCCATAAATGTTCCCAAGTTTTCTGCTAACCTCTTCTGCGACTGTAGCAGTTAAACTTTAATCCCATTGCCCTATGATTAGATAGGGTTTCCCAGGGAAGCATTGATTGTTGGAGTTCATGGTTTCCTAGCGCTTTCTTGTGTTTTACTGAGAGGCTATTTTGTCATATAATTGACAGTGTATATTTGAGGTTCAGAGCATGTTTGAGAATGCTTCATGGCTGACAATCTTGCAGAAAACTGGGAAGGAAACAAATGATATTTGCTTCTTTTGTTACTTTTAAAGATGGACAGATTCATAATAGCATTTAAACTCCTGATTAATGGCTGTGAAACATTTCTGACCAAGACTTTTTTTTTAAGTGGGATAGATAATGGAAGGAGGAATTTGAGAGTAGAAAATTGGTACAATTACTACGTGGCACATAGTAATATTTATTTTACTTTTTACTTGTAGTAATGAATGTTATAACTATTGAAGATTATAAGAGCACATACTGGCCAAAATTGGATGGTGCCATAGATCAACTTTTAACCCAGAGTCCTGGTGACTATATCCCCATATCCTATGAACAGATATACAGGTAAGTCAATATTTAATTTGCCCGGGCTTAAAAGGGGTATTTTGAGGTTCAGTGCAGCTTGAGTTAAGATAGCTTGGATGTATATAATACACAAAATACATAAGGTGAGGCTCTGTATTTATATGTTCCCTACGTGTGAATTGGAGATTTGATTTATACTTTTTGATTCACAAAAGTGGTTTTCAAATCAATAGAGTAAACCATGCTATGTTAGACTTCCTCCCACCTCAGCTTGCCATCTCCACCATGCATACCACAAAAACCGTGGAGGTCAGTGAAAAAAGCAAGAATGACTGAAGGACTTGGTGTAGAAATATATATGTTTTAGTCTCACAGGGAGACCCTAGTTTAATCTATTGATGTTTGTGGACACTCAATTCTAACTCTGTTTGATGACTTTGTTTCCCAGCTCCTGGTAAATGGAAGCAACAAATTAGGAACTGGGGTGGGATGTGAGATCAGTACAGTGACAGGAAGAAGTGACAACTATGTTGTTCCACACAACTGATGTACAAAGAGGTTGTATTGCAAATGTTTTTGTGAGTTAGAAACTGTCTCTCTACTGGTTATCACTCTCTCCCTTATTTTGGCATTTATTTATATAAAAAGAGACCGAGAGAGAACCTGATTTTAGGAGTTATATTTATAGCCTAGATTATCATTCAATATTAGATTATCTAGTGCTGATTAAGTTTGTACTAATTATTTGCAGTTAGTTGTAATATCTTTTCCATCTAAACACTGGGGGGGAGGATAAATTTTTATTAAAAGTTGTAATTGGTCCATTGTTTTAGATTTGAATTCCTTAGTCATTGGTTGTATAATGAAAGTATGTTTTAACCTTAGAATGGGTGAAGTGCTTCTGCATTAACTGTGGGGTTTTTTTGTTTGTTCTTACAGTTGTGTGTATAAGTGTGTATGCCAGCAGCACTCAGAACAGATGTACAGTGATCTGATTAAAAAGATAACTAATCACTTAGAGAGAGTCTCAAAGGAGCTGCAGGTAAACAACTGAGTATATTGGCTTTTGCTGCCTTGGGCTTTTTTGGTTGGTTGGAATTGGACTATTTAATGTACACTTGGAATCTTGTTAATTTGATAATGCTATAAATTTGTAAATATTTTCTAGATGAATATTGAGGAAATCATCTAATCTGTATTAACTTAAAAATTGGACTTAAATTGTGAAAATGTTTAGATTGAATACATTTCAGACCTGAACTAATTCCTCTTGTTACCCTGTCAACATTTCTTTTATTTAAAACCTTATTCTTCCTCGTTTACTTCAACAGTTGGTGTCATTTATAGTATAAAAATATTTATGCACTATATTTTAACTTTTTTTCTGGACCTAGTGTTATTATCTTAAGTGGTCTGCTTGCTAGTTTCTAATGCTTTCCAACGTGAACAGCTGAAGTCAACTATTGACAAACTCTCTGTGGTAGATGAGCAGCACCCGGCTCTTAAAATGTGGGTGGGCTGCAGAAAGTATGTTGTTTAAGGAAGGAAGCACTTGGCCTTCTGATTCCCACCTTCCCTCTCACTGGCTTGCCTCAGGAAGCTTCCTTTGCTTGAAGTCAGGTACTGTCTTTATGCTGGGCCAGATCCACTTTCATTCTGGTGTAGAAGTAACATGGTATCTAGAGAAGCCCCTCAGGAATAGGTTACCAGGGTCCGTTTCCACACTAAGAAAGGACCCCAGTGTTTTAAAAATAACCAGTTTCTAGCAAGTGCTGGGGTTGGGTGGGAGTGGGTTGTACTTAGATGGTGTTTCTCATTTACCTTGTGATCTTAGGTGTCTTAGTCTTGCTTACCCCAAATAGTTGTTGCACTAAGTACTATACCTTTTTAAAAAAGTGATATCCAAAGCTGTTTTATTGTAGTCTTGTTGTTAGTATAAATAGTTTCCTTCATCTTTTTGCCACTAAATAAAAGATCTTTATTCATTTAACAGATAGATTTAGTGCCTTGGCATTGTGTATAAATTATGAATAAAGCCCCACATCTATGCATTGTAGCTTTGAGTGGTGTGCTACTTCTTGGCCTCACTCTGCCCCTGACTTCTCATCCAGTCTAGCTTGTTACCACATCTCACTTACCTCCTGCCTCTCTCTTGGCTCTGTCCATTCTGGGGAGTTGCCAGTCCCCTGGGTGTGGTCACTGTCATCTTTCAAGTGTTTTACTGAAATGCTCATCTGTACTGGTTGCTCTGCCTTATTTTATTGAGGTAGGTTAATTTATTTAACTAGTTTTTGATCAGTGAAGACTTAGGTTCCTTTAACCTTTAACTGTTAGAAATAATGCAGTGAGTTATCAGTCCTGTAAAGTAATGTCATTTAATAAGTTCATCTTGTGGTTCGAAAAAGTTGGTACAGAGGACCCTCGAGTTTTGACCGGCCTCACATATGAACAGCTTGGGTTATGACTGGAATTTTACTTTTAACATATGACCAAAGTCTTGTGTTATGACCTGAATATTGGCAGCTTGTGCAGTTGTAAACAAAGACTTGAGATGCCAGAAAAGCGTATGTAAGCGTACTTAAGTGTCGGTCTGAGCCCAGGTGCATGTGTTTGTGGGTATGATTTAGGTCAGTGCTTTATATAATCGCTACGATTACTGCTATCAAAACGGCCCCCCAAAAAGCTAGAAAAGAAGCTAAGGAAGGAAGGGAAGGTAAAGAAAATAATCACAATTGAAAAGAAAAAGGAAATTGTGGAGAAATATGAGAGTGGCATTTGTATGATTTTGCTGATATGTACAGCACATCAAAATCCACCATCTCGACAATTTTGGAGAGAAAAGATTTGTGTATGGAAGCTAGTGTTGCTAAAGGTGTTACTCAGATTAGTAAGTCCCAATCAACAGTCTTAGATGAGGTAGAAGGGCTATTACATATTAGTGTGGGTAAACAAAAGGCAGATGGCAGGTTATAGCCTGAGTCTAATTTGTGAAAAAGCTAGGGCTATAAATGCAGATCTCGTAAAAGATAATCCATAAATGAGTGATAATGGTGAAATATTTTGTGGCGGTAAAGGGTGGTTTCACAGTTTTAAAGCAAAAAGGCATAGCGAAGCAGCCAGTGCTGATTAAAAGGCTGCTGAAAATTACACACACCACTTGTTAATGATGACACTGAGAAATGGCTTTTGCTCTCATCAAGTTTTCAACTGTGATGAAACTGGCCTTTTCTGGAAGAAAATGCCCAGGAGATCATACGTTACCCAGGAAGAGAAGAAAATGCCAGGCCACAAGCCTATAGTCTAACCTTATTGCTATGTGCCAGTGCATGTGGCAAACTCAAGATATAGCCTTTATCACTGAGACCCCGAGAGTGTTCAGAAAACATAAAAGTCATGAAGGGGTTATGTGGACATCTAACACAAAAGCCTGGATAACGAGTACTTTTTCTTGGGTGGATGAGGGAGGCTTTCTGTCCTACTGTTAAGAAATATCTAGAGGATAGAGGTTTACCACTTAAGGCTCTCCTCATCATGGACAGTGTTTCTGCTCACCCACGAGATTTGGAAGAAGATTTGGCTGAAGAATTCCCATGGCTCTCAGTCAGGTTCCTCCCACCTAATACAATGCCTCTACTGCAGCCTGTGGGCCAGGAGGTTATAGCTAACTTTAAGAAGCTATACACCAAGGAACTGTTCCTAAAATGCTTCCAGGTGGTCTCAGATACAGATTTGACCTTTAAAGAGTTCTGGAAGGCACATTACAACATCCTTTCCTGTGTGGGGTTAATTGAGAAATCCTAGGCCAATATCTCTCTAAGGACACTGAGATCTGCGTGGAAGAAAATGTGGCCTAAAATTATACAGGAGAGAGACTTTGAAGGCTGTGTAGAGGAGCCTGAGCCTTCAGTTGACCCTGTGGTTGATGACACTGTCACCATTGCAGAGTCCATAGGCCTGCAGGTGGACAGTGGTGATGTTGAGGAACTGGTGGAGGAACACTCAGAGGAACTGTCTACAGAGTAACTTCAGCAACTTCTGGCTGAGCAACAGAATGGCAGTTGAGGAGCTTTCTGAAGAGGAGCGGGGAGAGTATCAACAATCAGTGTAACAAAGTTCTTCTGAAATAAAGGAAATCCTGAAAAAATGGACAGAGCTACGAACATTTGTAGAGAAGACCCACCCAGAGAGAGGAAAAAGCCAATCATTGCATTCACTTGCTTAGTGACAATGCCATGTCATACTACAGAACAGTGTTACAGAAAAGGTGGAAACAGACAACCTTAGACCAGTTTTTACTTTTGAAAAGGTTGAGACCCAGTGAGCCAGAAGCAGGTCCTAATGGGCTACAGACTCTCCCAAGGAGAGAAAGGACACCAGAGGGCCAGATTCCTGTGTTCTTATGGAAGGGGACTCTCCTCCCAAACAATAACCACCTTCCATTTCATCCTCCCTTCCTGCAAGCCAAAGGTGTCAACTTGAATGGTGAGTACAGTATGAAATTGTTGTTTCTGGTAAACTAGGCACATTTTATAACTTTTTTGGTGAATACACTAGGAAAATGTTTGGTGTTTCTGGTAAATTACGCGTATTATACAACCTTTTTTATTATGCAAAGGTTAGTTAAGGGGTGCTTTGGAAGGGTCGGAATGCATTATGGATATTTCCATTATTTCTTTTTTTGTTTGTTTGTTTGTTTTTTGGTACCGGGGATTGAACTTGGGTCCTTGCTCTTGCGCAGCAGGCGGTAAAACCACTGAGCTAAATCCCCGGCCCTCCATTATTTCTTATGGGAAGAATAGTCTTGATTTATAACCAACTTGAGTTACATCCAGCCCTTGTGAACAAATTTAGTTCATAAGTCAACGTTCCACCATTCCATTTTACATTCATATATGTATATGTTATAGTTATATATGTATCAGTGTCTGCTTTCTCTCACACTAATACAGTATTTTATGGCAATGAAATAATTTTTACTTCATATTATAGGAATTATTGTTAGTAAAAATTAAAACTAGGCAAGAGTAGTGTCTTTTTTAATGTTCGTATTTTTAAAACTATCAGTAAATATAGAAGTAAAACAAGGGAACTCAATTTATTTCTAGAGTCAATACATGTGAAGTGTAACCATTATTAAATAGGATGGAGTGGTTCAAAGCATGGAGGTGGAGGGCTCTGGTCTCAGCTCTGCCACTGAGCAGTCGTGTGCTTCTTGATGAAACCTGCTGACATCATCTTGTAAATTTTCTCAACATTAAAATGAAATGGCTTTACTAAAAATATCTGGTTCCTTTGTTGTAAAATATTTTCCCCCTTTCAGCTTCCTGCCTGGCATGGGTACTTCTTTGTTTTCTCAGTATTAAAGTCATTTTTCTCCACCTGTTGAAGGCTTCCGGGAACTCCTGCACTCTCTTCAGAGCAAAACAGAGTAGAACAGGACAGAACAGAACAGAACAGAACAGAACAGAACAGAACAGAACAGAACAAACTGTTGGCATTTCTTCATTTATGGGCCCATAGCATCTTGGCAGTAACAGCTGTATCAGGGCAATGATTGCATTATTGTTTTTGCTTTTATAAGCTCTTCTTTGTGGGTGGGGGCTCTGTCTTGTTTATCTTTTTATCGCTAGTGTCTGGCACAACTGTAACTCAGCAAATATTTGTTGAATTAACATTCAGCAACTAACCTATACCAATAGAAACAGCATAATTAGCATCATACTATCGCAAATCTTTTGTTGTTTACATGTTGAGGCATTTTATTAATTTGTGTAATCTATTTTCTAGACATCTGGAGGCAGTTTTCATGGGAGACAGAATAAGAGTGTATGCCAGATCTTTTGAGCCAGAAACATTACATTGGGTGGAGCATGTTTTTGCAGTTCTGGTTTTGGACGTGCATTTTTTGAGCCCAAACAAGAATGTGCGATGAGTTTTTGCATTTGGGAGATAATCAGAGATATAATATTGTAGTTGATGAATTTAGTATCAGCCTCTGTCAAGGGCATCTTAAAATAGCTGCTTGATTGTATAGTTTCTTTGTCAGAATGAGTTATTTATCCATATCCAATGGCATATCCAGCCAGTTGGAGACATTGAAGAATACTATATGAAATAATGTTCCATATTCTCAAGTTATTTTTAGTGTTGACCTGAAAACTAGAGAATACTGTTTTCAGCGACTTACTGTGTTGAACCTAAACATTTTTATATGAAGCACAATATAACATGTGCCTCTTTAAATTTTTTAAAAAAATTTTGGAAACCATGACTTTTCCACTGCTTTAGTAACTCTAGAGAGCTTTTTAATTGCTGTTGGTAAATTAATAAAATGACTTCATAAATAGCTAAACCACTTAGTATTATCTTTGCTATTATATTTCACTAGATATATATCTGTACTTTTTTAGCTAGATTATTTGCAACTGTGATTGTCTTGTCTTGTCCTTTTCAGTACTGGGGATTGAGCCCAGGGCCTTCATACTAAGCTATATTCCCAGCCTTTAAAAAAATTTTTTTTTTAAAAATTTTGAGCCAAGGTCTTGCAGAGTCCCTGAGTTGCCGAGAGTAGGCTTGAGTGTAAGATCCTCCTGCCTCAGCCTCCCAGAGTGCTGGGATTATTGGTGAGTACCACCAGGCCAACCATTCTCCTCTCACTCCCGTCCCATCCCATCTTTTAATTTATCTTCTGTAAATGTGATAATGAAATTCTGTATTTATTTTCCTTTTTGGGTGTCTCCAAAGCCTCTGAATTTCCAGTTTTGATTTTTTCTATACAAATGAATAAAAATAGATGACTATAGGAAGAAAATTGGTTTCTCAGTTTAGTAAATTATACTCTGATTAGTTTTAGAGAGTTCTTTTGAAATGTCTAGAAATCATATTTTTCGTGAGGGTTCAAACCAAGATCTCCAGTTGCCTATTGAACTTGGATTACTTATTATAGATACCTCATATTCATGACTAAATCTGAATTCCTCTTGAGCTAAATCAGTTTTTTTCTCAGGTTTGAGATTTCATATTCATCTTTGACTCCCTGTTATCTCTCTTCTCATTGCCAGGTGATAGAGTTGGTGAAATATTATAATGTTTCTTGCTTCTGTCTCCTTTCGTTCCCATTGCTGTCATCTTTGGCTCATGCCTGTACTAGTCTAATAATCTCTTCATTATTTTGCCTCTGTAGTCTTTCTTTGGAGGTGAATAATCTAAAAACCCTATTTAAGGACATACTTTCTTATTAAAAATGTAAAAGACTCTGTTGTCTTTTTCAATTAATCACACTTGATTCTTTGGTCATTACAAAAAATGGAGCTGACTGATTGGTTGCAGGGATTCTTGGTGGGAAACCTGATGTGTCTAGCACTTTCCTATCCAAATATGGAGGGTACTCTGTTAGGTACAGTAGTGGATGTATAATTGGTAAGACACAATAATTTGTTCCCTTCCTAACCTCCTCCTGAGAATAACTTAACAACACTAGACCAGGAAAATAACAAAAAAGTAAAGAATGATAAGACCAAGATGCAGGAGAAGGGAACTAACTCATGGAGGGGATCCTAACAATTGAGCCACTTCTGTAGTAGGGCCATTCATTTATTCTGGAAGAGGAAGCTAATAGGCTTTGAAATGGGGGTATAGTCCCAGCTACTTAGGACTCTGAGGCAGGAGGATCACAAGTTCAGCCAGGCATGGTGGCACATGCCTGTAATCCTAGCATTTGGGAGACTAGGAGGATCCCTGTGAGTGTAAGGCCAGCCTGAACTACGTAATGAGACTCTGTCTCAAAAACACAAAACAAATAAGCAGAAAGTAAAACTTAAGTTTGAGGCCAGCCCGGACAACTTAGTGAGACTATCACAACATTCTCCACTCCCACATTAAACAGGGAGGGGGGAAGGAGGTATGGTGACGCAGGCCTGTGATCCCGGCACTCAGAAGGCTGAGGCAGGAGGATCACCTCAAGTTTGATGGCAGCCTGGGCTACATAGTTCAAGGCCAGCCTAAACTACATAGTAAGACCCTGTCTCAAAAAAACAACCAACCAAATTCTATACATACATAAAAACGATTCCTCCACCTGCCTCACAGCATAGCTGGGAGAACTAGGTGAGAATCTTTTTAAAAATACATATTAGGGGCCCGGGGATTTAGCTCAGTGGTTCCGCCACCTGCCTTGCAAGCACAAGGACCGGAGTTCAATCCCTGGTACCAAAAAAAAAAAAAATACATATTAGGGCTGGGAATTTAGCTCAGTGGCACTGTGCCTGCCTTGCAAGTGTAATGTCCTGAGTTTAATCCCTGGTACCAAAAAAAAATATTAAACTACTGGCTGCACATAAAAAAAAAAAAAAAAGAAAGAAATGGGGGTATAGTGACAGAATTGGAGGCTAAGGCAATTAAACTGAAGAGTCATTTCCCAAGTGTAGTAAGACTAGCAAGTTATAGAGTGACCTTGTACCTGACGCCTTACTTGAGCTTAGGTGGTCTGGATTTGCTGGCACCTCGTGTCACTTACCAGAAGCAAAAGTGAATGCTCTCTGGAGAAAGGTGACATTATCCTAGGCAGGTAATTGTTCCAATAATTGTTTGTAAACTGTGTGACACTTAATCAGAAATAAGTAGTCATAGTTGGAGATTCTTGATCATAAAGTCAGGAGAAATGGTGAAATACATTGTTAGATAAGAATTGAGAGTAGTCTCGCATGTTAAAGAAATAATGAAATATGTTCTTCATTTAGAAAATGTTCCTAGGTGAAAACTTGGAGGTTAAGGTAGGAATGAAGAATAACAGAAAAGATAAATATGTGAGTACAGATCAATAGTGGTAATTTCATGAAGGATATTAAAACATATGTAATCTGGGCTGGGGATTTAGCTTAGTGGTTCCACTGCCTGTCTCACAAGTGCAAGGTCCTGAGTTCAATCTCCAGTACCAAAACAAAAAAATTTAATCTGAAGTCATGGCAGTCTTATGTAGGTATTGAGTAAGTTAATTTAAAATGTTCTAAAGCCCTTGCATTATTCAGAAAGTACCAAAGTACTAATGTATTTTAGACTATGACAAGACAAGGAGAATGGAATGGAAAAAGGAATGGGGAAAGAAAATGTCATTAACAAGATATTAGAGAGAGAAAATGGAGTAATTTAAAAGTAAAGAAGTCCAGAAAAGATAGAACAAGACACAGAGAATAGATAGGATAAAGAGAAACAAAGAGACCTTGTAAGTGCTGCATTGAAAAAAGAAAAACAGTAACCAGACTGGATGGAATTCTGCTTGGCACTACTAAATGTTGCTAACAAGAGGCACAGCGTAAGGATACATAGTAGGATAAAGAAAATTGAAAGTAGGTAATAGAAAAAGTTATACAAGCATTAGTCCAAAGAAAGATGATACAGCTATACTGATATTAGAAAAAGTAGTCATCAGAGCAAGAGATATTATTGGGTATAAAGAGAACTTTTTATGATGATAGACTTTTTATGGTTCAGTAACTAGGAAGATAACAATCTTAAATTTGTATATACCTAATGACATAGCCACAAAAATTAACAGGCCACAAAAATTAACAGACCCAAAAGGAGAAAAAGATACATCCAAAAATCATAGTGAGATTAAGACATCTCTCAGTAACTGACTGAAAAAGCAGGTAAAACAGATAAATAAAACCAGAAATATAGAAGATTTGAACATATGATTAATAAACTGGACCCATTTTGAACTCTGCATTTATTAATTATAGAATACACATTCTGTTCCAAGTAAACCTAGGTCATTTACAAAAAACACTATATGTGCTGCTCATAATGTAAGTCCTAATATGTTTCAGGGAATTTAAGTCATATAGAATATGTTCTCTGAATTACAACATTAAATTAGAAGTCAATAGAAAAAGATAACCAACAGAAGTTCTTTATAATTGAAAATGTAAAACTGTTGCAAAAACTCATGTATGAAAGAGGAAAACATAATAAGTACATGTTTTGAGCTGAAAGATAATGTTAATACATATCAAGCATTGTGGAGTTTAGCTTTTAGGAATTTAGCTTTTAGGGAAATCTGTCTGTCTGTCTGTCTGTCTGTCTGTCTGTCTATCTATCTATCTATCTATCGGTACCGGGATCAAACTCAGGACCTTGCTCTTGCCAGGTGGATGTGGCACCACTGAGCTAAGTCTCCGGCCTGGGAAATTTAAAACCCTAAAATATATGTATTAGAAAATAAAGTCTGAATTATCAATGGCTTTAACATTTATCTCAGGAAATTAAAAAAAAGCAATGGAACCCAAATAAATCATAATCTGTGGTAATAGACTGTTGGAAGGATAAGAACTCTTCAGGGAACTATGCTATGGTACAAAGCAGAATAAGGAATGCGAAGGTGATTCCAGCCAGATAGAGGAGTGACAGGAGGGCGGCGCTGACAATGGGATGTTGTGAGGAAGAGGCTGAGAGATCTGTGAGCAAAGGCTGCTGCTGTGTGGAGGGGTTTGTGACGTGGGTAAAAGAGTTGGTAGATTATAAGGAATTCCAGGAAAATTGGGAGGAAAAAAGACTGAAAATGGGAGATTGGAGCCAAATTGTAGAAGCCCAGGCCGGTCAGGGATTGGATCTTAGAAGATTGATGTGGTTAAGGAATATAAGGTGGATTGGAGAAGAAAAGCATGAGATGTGGGGAACCAGTGATTGTGGTAGACTAGGTGAATTACAGGTCCACAGACGCTTGTCTGCAATTCCAAAATCCAAACAAGAGCTTTGAAAAGGGAATGTCTTTTTATAAATTTGGTACCAAAACTGAGGTGGTAGTAAAACTTGATATAAACTTATTATGTGAGAAACTTAATGGGAACATTCCTATATAGTACTTTTTCTCCCAGAAATATCAATGTGGTGTTCTAGACCCTAGTGGGTCTTTTACGTAATATATGGTATATGTGCCATAATACTATCTAAATTTGAAGGAGTCTGAATTCAGGGATACATCTGGCCCCAGGAATCTTGAAGTAGAAGCAAGACATGGCGGCCATGGAAAAGGAGAAAGCACTGACTGGCACACACTGCAGATGTCAAAGAAACAGTTCAAGACTCAGGCAGTTTACTAACTGTGGTTGGAAGGGAGAGGTGGGGTGAGAGGATTCAAAGCTTATTATGGTTTCAATTGAAATGTCAGAATTTTATTAGCACGGGCTTGAGGTAGGGAAGGAGAATGATAGTGGTTTTAAAATGTTTGATTCAACAGACATGTAGTGTCCCTCTGCCAGGTAGTGTGAGATGCGAAGAGTACAGAAAAATTACATACGGGTCTCTGCTTGGGCAGTTTTTTAAGGTGGAAAGGTTTAATGTGAAGTGTGATAGGATAGGGATATGAGTTACAAGTCTTGCTGATTTTTCCCCTTGTGGATTGTCTCTGATTTATCCCTGCTGCCCCCTAGTTTAAATTCTTTTGAGTAGCTGTCTGTACAGTAGGAAAGGATTCTTTCCTTGTTCAGTATTTTGACCTTGCCCCTCCCCCCAGTCCTTTTTGTATATCGTTCTCAGATTTTGTCACTCATTTTCTTAACCTTTTGACTCCCATTTACTGAAGAGCAAAGACTGTACTACTTAACAAGGATGTCAAGATTCTTCACAGTCTGAACTCGGCAAGATACTGCAGCAATACTGTTTAGCTTTTAAAATTTAAATGGGCTGTCTCTTCATCTTTATGTCTTTCCATTTGGTGTCTTTTGCCACTGCTCTGCTTCTTTCCTCCCCTCGGTGTGTGTGGGGTGGGAGCGTATTATTTGTCCGTAAGTTTTGTTCAGCTTTTAATTTCAGTATCCCTGGCAGGCTTAATCATGTTTTCTTCTTTGCTTCTAGAGCACATTATTTGTTACCGTCATGCTTAGTTTAGCACTTTGGCACGTATTAATTACTGAACAGGATGTTAACCATCGCAACACACTGAGCCTCTGAGATCAAAGAGCATTATTTACCAAGGTTGGTTTCTTTTGGCCTGTCATAGTCTTTAATTAAGTTACGTACCCATTAGGTAAGTGTGCTAGTTTTAGTGCTGTTGACCAGATACTTCTTATTTTCTTCCTTCTGGGTACGTGGTAAGATTGTACTTGTCCACCCCTTTGAAGTTAGACTTAGTCAAGTGACTTGCCCTGACCTGTACAAGTGAAAGTAAAGTGTGTACTCGAAGTTGTCAACCCTTTAGGATTGACTGTGCAGTTACGCACGTTTCTTTCCCTTGCCACCGTGTTCCAGATACCAGAGGGTCACTTAACCTTTGTTCCTGAGTAAGGGTAACATGGAAAGGACCCCCGAGTTAGGCATGCGACATGGGTGAGAAAGAAAGCTTTGTATTTTATTTTAATCTTATATATTTGTTTTTATGAATTAACTGTTTATTAAATAATAGTTTAAGTATTTGCTAGTTGTTTTAAAGGGAAGTTAAGTAGTTATATTTAAACTATTTTAATAAAAATTAATTTGATATTTTAAGCTAAATATTTTAATTGTGGTTTCAAGCTAAATATATTATTTGACTGTCAAACCACTTCATAATGGAAGTCAATAGAAACTAAGCCAAAATTAGTCACCATTACTTACCTTTGATTCCATTCTTACAGACACCAGATTGCATATAAAATCTCTGCCAAACTGCCAATAAACTGAGCCTGTCTCTTGGCATTTAAAATCAGGCAGATTGCTTTACTGTTTGCTTTTGGTCCAGTGGGTGGCAGCAAAACTCAACTAGTCTTCTATGTAGTCTTTGAAGTTTTGAGGTTTTTTTGGAAAGACTTTGATTTCTTTATCAGTTGAATTACAGAATATATTTAAAATAAAAAGCTTTCCTCCCCCAAATATGCTGCTTATTCCTTACTTAGAATGAAGATTATTTTAAATAAGAATAAAATAATTGCTTGGTACCCTTCATAGATTTCAGGTAAAATATCATTACTAACTAACCAGTAATTAACTCTTCACATAGATATTCTGCTGAATGTTTTTCTGAATAGGCTACTTGGAGTTCTATTTTTAAATTCAATCTAGAACTTCTAGCAGTTGTTATAACAAAGTTGTTCTTATCTCAGAGAATTTGCCAGTAATCCTCAAGCTTCATAGGCTCTCAGTCAGACCATAATTCTAATAAACTTACAAGCAACCTTTGAAGGCAGGGACTGTTCACTTTAACATGTGCCTTCATAGAGCTTAACATAGCATCAGGCCCTGGATGGAGATTCAGTACAAGTAACTCTTAAGATGGTAGAAAGCATATACCTGCTTTACAGCTGAAGTTACTAGAAGCACCTGCTTGTAAGTTGAAACAGCATTCTGAACTTGGAAAATGGAATTTGTGATAAGGTGGAGAGTATAAATAATGGATATTTGTATTTGTCAGAGCATACAGAGTTCAGTTATGAATTGTACTTAGCAATAAAATAGTAATATTTGCTAAGTGTTAGGAGAAAAGATGTCTAGATGAATGAGAGGTTATCTTTCTGTGGTTTCTTTGGATATTTTTTGTTTTTTAAAAAATTAATTCTTTTTATTTGAATATTTTTCCCATGAAGCAATCCTTGGAACTTTTGTAACTGCCATGTTGGCAATGCTAGGATTAGAACCTAGATTATCTCATGGTTATGTGGATAAGTTAAAATGAATGATATTTATACCTAAAAATGGGTGTGTTACCTTCTGTTGGGCTGTTAGTATAAGGAGCTGAGTCAGTTATGTCAGTAGATAAGTTGGATTTGGGTTTAACGCTGTGGCTTCTTTGCTCTTAAATGATGCAGAAGACCTCTACCCCCAGCTCTCAGCAGGCCCTGTGTCACAGGGTTTGGGGTGTGTGGGAGGGGGGTGTCCCTTCCTCAGCAGTGAGTGGCTGTTTTCACTTGGCACAGGTGTGGGGTGACAGGGCAGGTTCTGTGTGTACTATATGTGGGTTTTCTTTGGTTCTCTTGCTCCTGCCTCAGTGTTAGGTGGTCTCTGCCCTGGAGCCTGGGGTTGGCCGTGGCTTTGTGTTTCCCACCTTTTCCTCCCTACCCTACTTGGAGATCTCTTTTCCTCCTCCTTTGAGCTTCCAAAAGAGAAGTTGGTAGACTTTTCCTGTTAAGAGCCATATTGTACCTTGTGAATGTTTTCATGGGCCTTAAGGTTTGTCCCAAGTACTGAGCTCTACTGGTGCAGTGTGAAGGCAGCCATAGATACTACATAAATGAATGGCCATTACTGTGTTTCAGAAAAACTGTCTTCATAAAAATACGATGTACAGCAGGCTTGCAGGCTCTGATTCCTGGACCAAAGTGCAGTGCATCCTCCTTCACCTTCTGGTCTCTGTACCCTGTGTGACCAGATTTTGCCTTGTGTCTTCAGGGGATCTTGAGAGTGAGAGTTTCCGGTCTCAGCAGCACTACATTTTTGTTTTGTAAGAATGCAAAAACCTGAACATGAGATTTTTTTACTGTGCTGAAAATGGTAGCTGACCTTTGCCTGTCATGGAAGGTCTAGAGCAGTGGTGGTGAGTGTATGGCACACGTGCTGCAGGAGGCTGTTACCATCGAAAGTTCTGAAAGGTTCACTGTCACTGGTCTAGAGGATCATGTGCTCATCTTCCTGCTGTAGAGAGTTTTCCCTTGGGTCAAAGCAAGGTCACCAGGGTGCAAGTGGGTCTTACCCTTCCTTCAGCAATAGCTTTTGCTTTGAAGCTGAATGGGTTCCATGGCACAGGTAGTTTTTGTTCTTGTCTTCCATAGTCTGCTAATCACCACCTCTCTACTCTTAGAAGCCTCGAATGAAGTGTGCCTGGGCTTCTACAGGTGCTCTTGCCCTGTCCTTAGACTGTGAGGGGCCAGCACCTCTGGGTCTGAGGTGATGTTGCTTTCAGGTGACTTTCATGGCCTGGCCTGCAGGGCTTCTCTTGACCTTCAGTGAAAGTCATGGAAAACATGTTGTTAGAGAGAAGATGTGAGCTTTCCTAGTATGGAAATTCCCAGGGATTCTATGCTGTTAGTTCACACTTCACCTTTAATGAATGGCTTATTACAGCTCATATTGCTTTCTTACCTGCTTTTATGGCTGCCATTACCAAAGTAGAAATAGTTCATCCTTTCTTTCCTCTGTAGAGTTTGTCTCTCTGGAATTCATTTCACCTGGTTGAGCATTGCATGTGTGGGATACAGAAACTTTACGTGTCTGATGAGCTCAGAAAATTAGGATTACTTAGGTTAATCACTTTTTTTCCCCCTTCAAAAAGTGATGTTTTCTGTTTTAAGCTGAGATAGAACTTCAGAGTTTAACAATTTTGTAATCTCTGAGTTTGATACTGGTAAAGAAGCCATAAAATTTAAAAGAAGAGTTTGCCTATATTCTAATGCTAGAAATTTTAGTGTATTTAACTAATTCCAGTATAGTTTACAACCAGATTATCTCCTCATGCAATAATCTCCCTGTTGTGTGGGTGGTTACTGCTCAGACCTTCCTGGACTCTCTAGACTTCCTACGGAGCTACTTTTCAGTCCTTTCAAGAAGCCTGAGGTGAGGATTTCTAGATACCTAACAGCTGCTGGATCAACTCTTTATATTGATCCCCAGAAGTGCTCACTGGGGATATGCACCTTAGAGCTGGGAGGTAACTCAGTGGTAGAGCATTTCCCTAGCCCACCCAAGGTCCTAGGTTGACCCCAGTACTCCCTCCCCACCAGGCACTTCCAGAAAGTTCGAATCTGAATTTAGAGCACTGAGAAGAATCTGTGTCATTAACCATTAATGAGCCTTTTACGTGATTTGGAGATGATCATATTTTGAGGTCCACTGGCTTGTGGAAATGTTTCTTAGCCTAGTCTCTCTCTTCTGATGTAGGGAGCACAAAGTATCCTATGTTTAAGCTTGTATTGTTGCTGAAGTATTCAACACCTTTGTATAATATCACTAAAGTTTGTCTAGATTTAGGAGAATTCATGAATATTTGTAATATAAACAGCAAAGCACAGCCTGAGTATCTGGTAGTGAGGAATGATATGATAGATAGTGATGTCTAGAGAGTTGTTAAAATTATGTTGCAGAGAGAAATGTGGTCAAAGTAGGCTACAAAATAATCTATATTTATTGAAAAACAGATGGGCAGAAAACTAAAGTACAGAAAACTAAAAAAGGATACAGAAATGTTAATGATAGTTATCTCTAGTATTGATACTGGTTATTCTTCTACAGTTGCAGTTTTTAAATTTTAAATTTTAAAAAATTTCAATGGACATGCGTTATTTCTGTAATGTTAATAGCCTTGTTATGTTTACCAGGACCTGACTTCCTATCCCTTCTTCATTCCTACTTCATTTTAATATGCAAAAGTCATTTATTTATTTATTTGAAAACAACCAGAATGCTTCTGCAAGAGAAAAACACAATATTAAAAATAATTTTTTGTTTCATTTTGGTGGGGATGAGAAGTAGGTTTATAGGAGGAGGGATATAAATATGAAATTGTGGAACTCATTTGTATTTTATATCCACAGTATACAATTAGCCACAATTAAAATTAAAATGTATTAAGGTGAAGTAAAAGTTTGGTTCCTTAGTTTCATTAAACATATTTGAAGTGCTTGACAGCCACACATGACTACTGTAGTGGATACAACATTAACAGTACAGATGTAAACAGTTCACTTGGGGAGTACTGACCTGGATCATAGTGTAGTTACATCTATTGGTTAAATAACATTATTTAAACTAATTATCTTCTAAAATTAATACACGTCTAATTAAAGGGACTGACCACCCAAACATCCTTATTTGGTTTTGAATACTAAAGCTGACAAGCTTTCCCCTTTCTTTGTGTGAAGGTATGGTACAAGGGATGATCAAAAAAATATGATGAATGTTTGAATTTTTTAAAAACACTACTGGAGTAAAAGACATTGCCAAGAACAATGTGTTAAGTTTGTTCAAAGTGAGGGAGAGTATTTTTAGTATTCTGATGGGCGATAATGGCAAATGTATCTTTCACTGTAGTAAATGTTTTTATTTAAATATTCACTGTGTGTTTTAACCATACCTCTTGATCAAACACTTATGATGGTTTTTGTTAAATGAAAATATTATGGTGTATCACCCACCTTACTCATCAGGTGTGGCACCATGTGACTTCTTGCTCTTCCCCAAAGTAAAAATGACCGTTAAAGATAAGCATTTTTTCTTTTTGTTACCCGGGATTGAACTTGGGACCTTGCGCTTGTGAGGCAGGTGGTGGCAACACTGAGCTAAATCCCTGTTTTTAATTAAGTGTTTTTAATTAAGGCATTGAGACAGCTGCCACTAAAGACACTCATGATAGAAGACTTACAGAACTACTTCAGAAAGTGGCAAGAATGATGGGATAAGTGTTCAAAGTAAAAGGAAGTATTTTGAGTGGGATTAATGGCAGTGTGTCTTTTACTGTAATTTTTTAAATTTAAGCATTCACTGTATTATATTTTGTGATTACACCTCGTACATATATCAACTCTGATCTTTTCATTGTTTAAGGTATTTGTTACATTTTTTGTACACTTTAAAAGTATATTTTAGTGGTATTTAATAAATTGATTTGTTTTAGACACCAAAATTATTTTTTTTTATATAATGATACATGAGATTATCACCTATTTTTACATACACATCTATATAAAATTATTCATTGTAGCATTGTGGTAACAAAAGAGTAATAAGAGATCAATATGAGGTCTGATTAAATAAATGTTACATTCAAACATCATAAGAATAGACGTCCTTAAAGTGAATGTCCTTTATAATCTTGAAGAAATGGACAGATTCCTAGACATAGATGAATTACAAAAACGAAACCAAGAAGACGTAAAAAATCTAAATAATCTAGTATAACAGACAGTGAAATTGAGGCAGTAATAAAAAACCTGCCAACTAAGAAAATCTCAAGACCTACTGGATTCAATGTTGAATTCTACAAGACCTTCAGGGAGGATATAATGCCAGCGCTCCTCAAACTCTTTAATGAAATTGAACTGGAAGGGCTACTTGTAATCTTATTCATGGAAGGTAGCATTACTCTTAGTCCTGAAGAAGACAAAGACCCAACTAAGAAAAGTACAGGTCAGTCTCTTTTACGAAAATAAATGCAACAAAACAAAACAAAACAAAACCCTCAACAAAATACAGGCAAATACAGAGCAGCAAATCATCAAAAAGATTGTACATCATGACCAAGTAGGTCTCATCCCAGGGATGCAAGGATGGTTCAACATATGAAAATTAATAAATAAAATGCACACCTACATAAGAAAGCAATAGATGGTAAAAAAAGCTTTTGACGAAATCCAACATCCATTCATGATTAAAAAAACATGAAGAAAATATGTGTAAAAGGACCTTATCTCAATCTGACAAAAGCCAAGGACATACGGGAAGATGGCAGAGTGGTAAGCAGCAACAAATCAACCTGTCCAAGATTCATATCCAGACACTGGAAAATAACAGCTTGGGGAAATAAAGAAGGAGGGTGGTGGATCTCTGGGACCCAGGAAGGACCTGAAGGGAAAATTGGAGCCTACAGAGAAATTGAAGAGTCAGACCACAGCACAGAAAAAGGGAGGGGCAATCTGTATTTTTCCCCAGCTCCTGGCTTGTGTTGTGAGAAAGGAAGATTGAATCTACAGAGACACAGTGAAAGTGGGCGACTCCAGAGGCATTCATGGAGAAACACACCAGTGGAACAGAGCAGTGGATGCTGTGCACTACAGTAATTGGTGAGTGACTCCAATCCAAGCAACTGCCATATGCCCTGGAGAGAGTGCTTGGTTGGATGCCATTTTAGGGTGGGGCCAGCTGAACCCAGGACTCAGAGCAGCTATGGGTTGGCTTCATCTCAGGGCTTCCAGTGGTAAACTCCTGCAGTGACTGGGTGAGGGACAACCATAGGAGAATTCCAGGGTCAGGGAGCAGTGGCCAGGTTGGCAAGAGACACCCGGGGTGTTACAGGTTAAAAGACTTAGGTCCCAACCCCACAACCAGAGGCCAGGATCAGCCTGAATTCCCATGTATTTGAAACTGTGAGAACTGGCACCATGCCCTAATCCTGTTACAGGCTTGCTGGTGATTATCCAGCACCACCATGAATCTAGACTCTGCCTCTTTTATCTACCAGCAAGAGGAGATTCACACCCGGAATTGAACACTGCCACAAAACTGTAGCCCTCAGAAGATAACCACAGGCTTGAGATCATGCAAAAGTTTCTTCTTTTTTTATTCTTCTCTTTGCTTTTGAGTTTTTTTTAATGGTTTTTTTTTCATGAGTGTGAACATTGTTTTCAGCTTTTTGTTTTGTTCTTTTTTGTTTTTTCCTCCTTTCTTTCCCTCCTGTCTTCTTCACCAGTTCCCCAAGGCATGGGTAATCTTCCTTTGTCCTTTAGTTTTGTTTCTAATGTCTTTCTCTTTTATTTGTCTCTTTTTTTCCTTTTCCCCTTTAAAATTTCTCCCTTTAGGGTAAAATCACTATTGAGTGGATATTTACTGTACATAATTTTCTGATTTGTCTCAGATTTTGTTATATAACTATAAATCTTATACCTATGGTCAGAGGTGGCAAATTATTAATTATCATTGGTTGTCATTTTCCAGTCTGTGCTTGATACTATTGTTATTACTGATTGTACTACTTTAGTTGAGGTGACATAGTTGTTGTTATCAATTACTCTTACTTGTATGCCAATACTTAGATTGTCTGGGGTTTATAAACAATATTATAGTCCAGTACCAAAGAACTGGGTGCTAGGCCAAACACGGTACAACCTTTCATCCCTAAAGTGAAGAGACAGGATCTTGGGACAGATTTAAAAGCCAAAACCCACCTCTGCCTAGAAGACATCTCTGAAAAGTAGTCATTTCCTAAAAAGGTCTGGATACTAGTAATAAAGCTACCTACCACAAGCAATTTACAAGCCTCAGTGCAGAAAACAAATCAACAACAACAAAAATAGAAAATAAGAAAACATGGAAGCAAGATGCATCCGATAACTCCTAACTCACCCAAGGCAAATCTAGAGGGCATTGAGTTAGAAGAAATCAAAAGTCATCCAGCTGAATTTTCTGAAATGGTAGCAGAAGTAATCTGACAAAAGCCATTTATGAGAAACCAACAATCAACATCACATTAAATGGGGAAAAGCTCTAAAATCAAGAGCAAGATAAGGTATCACCATTCCTGTTCAATATGTACTCAGAACAATAGCCAGAGCAATCAAGCAAGAGAAAGATCTGTAAAGATCTACAGAAAAGATCTGTAAAGGAAAGGAAGAAGTTAAATTATCATGTGCAGTTGACATGATCCTTTACATGGAAGACCTAAAAAATTCTATCAAAAGGCTCCTAGAATTAATAACCAAATTGAGCAATGTAGCAGGATACAAAATTAACACACAAAAATCAGTGCCATTCTTATACACCAATAATGAACTCACCCAGAAAGAAATCAGGAAAGCAGTATCATTCACAATAGCATCAAGAAAAGCTAAATATTTAGGGATTAACATAATCAAGAAGTGAAAGACCTCCACAACAAAAAGTACCAATAAAGGAGATCAAAGAGGACATTAGAAAGTGGAAAGACATCTCTTCTTCCTGTGTAGACAGAACTAGGTAACATCCAAAAGGCTGTACTTCCAAAACTGATATATTGATTTAATGCATTCCCAATAAAAACACCAGGAACATTCTTCACATGGCTATAAAACAAATCTTAACTTTCACATGGAACCAGAAGAGACCCAGAATAACAAAAGCAATCCTGAGCAACAAGAGCAAAGCAGGAGGCATCACAAGTCTCGAATTTCAAGTTATATTACAAAGCTACAGTGATAAAAACAGCATGATACTGGCACAAAAACAGGCATGTGGGACAATAGAACAGAATAGAGGACACAGAAACAACCCCAGGTACATTTCAGCCATCTGATATGACAAAGGGCCAAAAACATACACTGGAGGAAAGATAGGTTCTTTAGCATACGGTGCTGGGAAAACTGGCTATACACATGCAGAAAATTGAAGCCAGACCCATATCTCTTTACCATGTACTAAAACTAAAATCAAAACGGTTCAAAGATCTAAATAGTAAAACAAAACCTGCTGGAAGATAAATAGGTAAAACTTATGAAGTCAGCTGTAGGCGAGGTCTTTCTGAACAGAATCCCAATGGTATAAGAAATAACATCAAGAATCAACAAGTGTGATTATATCAAATTAAAACACACAGTGACAGAAACAACCAAGGCAGTGAAATGACAAGTCTACCAAATGGGGAAAATATTTGTCAGCTACATCTTGGCCAGGGTATTAATATAAAGAACTAAAAAAAAAAAAAAATTAAGCCTCTGAAATAAAAGACCCAGTCAGAAAATGGGTAATTTCTCAGAAGTACAAGTGACAAATAAATACATGAAAAAATGTTCAAGATTGTTGATCATTAGACAAATCCAAATTAAAACAACACAGATTCCATCAAATCAATTAACAACAAATGCTGGTGAGGCTGTGGGGAAAAGGGACCCTTCTACACTGTTGGTGGCAATGTACACCAGTATAACCACTATGGAAATCAGTATGCAGATACCTCAAAAGACTAAAACTAGAAATTCCATTTGAACCAGCTAGTCCCTTTCTAGGTATCTTCCAAGGGAATCAAAAACATTACAGTGATACATGCATACCAATGTTTATATTAGCACAATTCATAACAGCTAAATCTTGGAAATGGCCTGTATATGTCCATCAGCAGATAAATAAAGAATATGTGGTATTTATGTGCAATGGAGTACTACTCTGCTATAAAGGATAAATTTGAGGCATTTGTAGGAAAAGGGATGCAACTTGAGACCATAATGTTAAGTGAAATCAGACATACAAGCTTAAATATCACTTGGTTTCTCTTATATTAGAAGCTCAAAATTTAAATAAAAAGCAAATTAAAGATAGATAATAAAAAAGAGGAGATCTTTTGCGGAAGGGATGAAGGGAGGTGAGAGGTGAAGAGGAAGTAAAAGGAAAAAAGCTGTCATCTACTTGTACCAGCTGTCCACAGTGAATGTATTTATTAGGTGTTGTAAATATGTGTAAGTAAATAAAATTTAAAAGCTGTAATGAACTAAAAAATTGTGTATCCTTTGGAAACCTCTAAGGGTTCCTGAGTTCCTTTCAGGATGTCTGCAAAGTCAAAACTGTTTTTCTCTCTTCATTAAGGTCTTATTTGGCCTTTTCACTACCTGACATCTGCTCTGATGGTACAAAAGCGCTGCTGGAGCCTTAGTACAGATCTTCACTTCTGTGGGCCTACATTTCAAGCAAAATTTTAAAAGGCAGCTTCACTTCGGAATGCCCAAGATGAAGCAGTGAAAATTACTCATTTTATTGAATTGTGACTTTGTACTCAAAAAGATATTCTACATAAAGAAATGGGAAGCAGTATACCAAAGTACAGTGCTTATTTTGACAAGCACATGTGTGTTTGCATGAGTTTTAGCAAACTAGCTCTGCCCACTCCTGCTATACATCATTTTTACTTGACAAAATGAGTGGTTGACAAACTACTGTGTGATTATTATTTAATCAATATTTTCTTAAACCAATATTTAGTATTTTTTCAAGTGAAATAAGTCTGTTGAAGGAAAATAGCTGACAGTATTTGTTGTCAATATTAGAAGTTTGGAAAATTTTTATCTACCACTAGGACCATAATAGCCTTCTAATACTTAAAAAGGCTGTTCTGGTAAAATAGGTGGCGATACTAACAAATTTATTCTTTTTCATGTTGTCTAATGAAATGTGTGAACATTTAGAAGATCTATATAACTCAGTATTTTGCATATGCCTAATGAATAATGATGGAAAATATGTGTTGAAGATCAATTCAAACCAGAAGATAAATGAAAGAGTTTTAATAGAGTATAAAAATTCATTTGTAAGTTTCAGATTTCATATTGTGACTAACCTTTAAGAAACCATCATTTGTCATATTTTAGAGAATATCTACAATTACCTGAAGATAAAACATGCCTTCTTTTCCATGTATAAATATATCTGTATGATAAATGGCTTCCATTTCCTTCAAAACAGTACATCACAATTGATTCAGTAACTGAAGCAGGCATAAGAATCCAGCTATCTTCTACCAATCCCAGCTCTGAGACTTGTAAAATGTCAAAATAATGACACTAAAATATTTTGTTTTGGAAAATAATTTTTTTCATAAAAATATGTTATGATGTGAGGAGTTTATTGTCATATTAGAATGAATGTATATTTTAAAGCCTGTTGATTAATTGACTTCTTAATGTGAGACAAGCTCTCGCTGTGCTCTGTAGGCTCAAGTGTCACTCTTTGGTTCAAGTGACCCTTCTCCCTCAGCCTCACTTGTACCTGGGACTGCAGGCACCATGCCACTACATTTGGCTGAATTTCTAATTGCAAGGTGGTCATTGCTATGTAAACAAAAGCCTTTTGGAATCTTCAGTTACTATTTTAAGGGTTCCAGAATCACTGGACTAAAACCAACTTGAAGGTAGTTGGGAGAGTTGCAAATCAGTGTTATTATACTTTCGCATTTGTGCAAAAAGAGCTGTAAACGAGACACCTAATTATTTTGTGTAGGCATACAGTTCTTCTGGAAGGATATGAGAGAATTAGAGTTGCTTCAGGGAAGAAGGGGTGAAAAGTCAAACTCTAAATGGCTTTGAGCTGTTTTGAATTTTAAACCAAATGAATGCATTACTCCTTGCACACACAGAGAGACACAGGAAAAAATAATCATTCCTACCCAGCTATAATTATGAATTTCAGAGAGTCTAGGCATATTATAAAAAGTTGGAGCAAGTTTAGAGTAATAGTTATTTTTCTGGCAGCTTGCTTTTTCTTGTTTTGTTTGAGAAAAAATTTTCATTTAACTTCCAAGTCAACCACTATAATATTGAAATAATGTAAATCAAGTTAGGTACCAGTTTTCCCAGTGGGGCTTAAAGTATAGTTGTTACTTTGTTTTAAGGAAGAACAATTTGATTAACTTTTTAAGAATGGCTTTTATTTCTAGATTTTAATGGTATTTATTTCTAGTTTGCTAAAAAAGATTAGGTTTATTTGTTAGTCTTTATGTGTCTTTAGTATATGTTACAGTCTTTTCATTTCAAAAGGTTTGAGTTAAGTGCTGCATGAAATGTAAAAGAAAAAAGTATTCTGACAGTTGTTTCAATGTAAAAGGTGCTTTTTAATACTCATAACCTTTGGGCTTTGGGAATTCTTAAAAAGGATAAGTAAGGAATTCAATTTTATTCTGCTTGCTTTTAAATATGCCTTTTGATCAGTGTTCATATTTTTAACTTTTGGATAAAGTGTGTATGAAAAAGGAAAGTTATTTTAATGCCGTAACTTCTGTGATACTTTTAAATATGATGATACTTTTAAAATTTCTTTGAATGCTGAAATATTTCAAGAGCTGTTTGAAGCAGTTTAGAAGAAGAAATGCATGTAATTCTGTTCATTAATGATAGTTAAAAGTTTATCTTAACATGGAACCATTTTCCCCAAGTTCTTTAAAGAATGCTTTTTAAAATGTTAATGGATTTTTCTAAAGTATTTGGCAAATGAGTTGCTAATTCAGAAAGGAGGTTTTTTTTTTTTTTTACTGTTACCAGTTACATGTACAGTACTTGACATTTGTCAAGCACTTTCATGTTATTTTCTTTGATTCTCAGCATATCTTGGAAGTAGCACAGTTATTTTTCCTGTTTAGTATTGGCCATTGAAATTCAGGGGGTTAACTGACTTGTCCAGTGTCACATAGCCTTGTTAAATAGTGGAACAGGAATTTAGATTTATACAAGGCTAGATTAGATTTAAAGTTGAGATTTCAACAAGACTCTGTCCTTATCTTTACTGTGTTCTAGGTACTCTGGTCAGGTGGAAATAAATAAAGCACAGACCCTGCCCTCCAGGGAGGGGCTTTTTAGTTAGTTCTAGAGACCAGCCTGGATGTGAGAAGTACAGTGTGTGTGGTATATCATTGCAGTACCGTGGAGCGCCATTATTTGAGAGGAAGTAAGGTAAATCTTGAAGGATGACTGGCAGCTGGCCAGGGTGAGTCTAATTAGGGGCAGGGAGAGAGACATTTATGTAGAAAGAATCATCTGGGAGGCCTGAAACTGCGCAGATGATTGGAACCTGCTGGTAGTTCGATGCCAGCACCATGCTGGACTGTGTGTGAGGAGCAGCAGACTGAAGCCAGAGAGGCAGGTAGGCAGAGAGAGAGGCCCCAAGTTGTGAAGTTTGAACTTGCATTAAAATTTCAAGGTGCCAAAAAGAGAATTTAAATAAGTAGAGAACTCAGGTTGACCATGGTTCTTAGGCTTGTTAGCTGTGGAGTGATAGTCATCAAATGACTGAATATTTCTGAGTCCCATTTGCCTTGTATGTAAAATGGAAATAACAGTTGCTTTGCAGGCAATTAGGGGGTCTGGGAAAAGAAATGGAAATAAAGCATGAAGCATGTATCAAATTTGTAAGGACTGTTCTCAGTAAATTGGAAAATGAATTGAGAGAAGTAAAGACAGTTCCACATACATACTTAAACTTCTAAGTAGAACTGAAAAAAAATGTAATCTTATTTTAAAATAGTATTGAAATATTTGGACATTTCTAAAATAATTTAGCCATGGCTTTATAGTTTCTTACTTTTAAATTTAATATTTAGCAGCGCTTTAATGTGCCATATAAATATCCTTGAAAATTAAGGCTTTGTGTAAATTCTGTTTTGTTTGTGTGATGTTTTTACCATGCCCAATACCCTGACCCAGGAGTGTAGACCTGGATGGTATTTGTTAATGCTCTAGTCTTAGGCAAATGTACTGTCTCATTCAGATTTCTTTAATATTAAAATTTTAGAGAATGAAATAGTACATGGATGATCTTGTATAAAACTTAGTTGTCACTTGGGCTGCCACAATAAAATGCCACAGACTTGGATGACTTAAATGACAAAAGTTTGCTTCTTACTGTCCTGGAGGCTGGCATTCCCCAGGTCAAAGAGCTGGCTGGTTCAGTTCCTGGTGAGGGCTCTCCTGGCTCGTGACTGACAACCTTCTCACTGAAGCCCCCACATAGCCTTTCCTCTGAGCCATGTGGTGGGGGCGAAGGTGGGGTAAGCGAGCTCTTTGGGGTCTCTCTGCATGAGGGCACTAATCCTGTAGGACCGGGGCCCACTCATAGGACCCCATGTAGACTCAAATACTTCTTTACCTCAAATAGAGCTGCACTAAGGCTTCAAAATACATTTTTTCATTCCTACCGGGGATTGAACTCGGGACCTTGTGCTTGTGAGGCAGGCAGTAGAACTACTGAGCTAAATCCCCAGCCCTCAAAATACATATGTTAAATTTGGAGGGACATACACATCTTTCTGTAACACAATAAAGTTGGAAGTGTTCTCTTGATGGTTTTGTGACTTGGTATTTTGTAACAATGAGTTAAATAGGCAGTGATTACATCATACTACTCTCCAGAGCTGCAAATATATGGATCATCTTAGTTCCTGCTTTTTAACTAATATTTATAGTTGGTTAGCTACAGAAACTTTTTACAGCCAAGTTAGTATAGAAAACTGAATGTTACTGTGCCTAAGGTAACTACAGAAACTCCTTAGTTATTCTAACTCTATTGTGCCTATTCCACTTCTTGAGTTCTTCCTTGCCCCCATTCTGGTCCCCAATAGTTTGGTTCCTGTAGAAGATATCTGTATAATTCAGTGATAATTTTTATAATTTGCTTGTCTTCATTTTGAATACCTTTTTTCTCAGTAAGAGAACAGATCTTTTAATTGACATGTTGAGGGTATACATTTTTTTGATTTTTTTTTTTTTTTGGTACCAGGGATTGAACTCGGGTCCTTCCGCTTTTGAGGCAGGCAGCGGGACCACTGAGCAAAATCCCTGGCCCCAGAGGTATACATTTTTTAAAGATGGTTAAACCAAAGCTGTTTTACATAGCAATCTTTGGAACAAGATAGAAATCCTAACTTAAATGTATCAATATATCTCCTTTTCTTTATTGTGAATCTCAGTATGAATTTTTGATTCCTTCTAAGTCTGTTTGCATTTCAGATTGTGGAGGAAGGACTTTAACCTGGTTTTCCACAATGATAACATTTACCTTCTTTTTCACAGGCCAGCCCTCCAGATCTCTATATTGAAAGATTTAATATAGCTCTTGGACAATATATGGGAGCATTGCAGAGCATTGTGCCTCTTTTCATATATATGGTAAGTTCAAGCTGCTTCCTACTTTCAAAAAGATGCAGAGTTAAACGTGTTCTATTTTTCTTATACTGTATTTTGTGTAATTTTGAGAAGTGGAAATTAACTTATTTCAATAATGTTTTATAGCTGACACAACTATTTTTCCCTTTTTCTGATTTGAAATTCCATAAGTAACATTTGCTGAATTAATGATCAGCAATCACACAATGAGCTTTTATTTCTGTCATGTGGAAGGTTACTGTGCTTGGTCCTGGAAAAATAAAGAAATACAGTCCCCGGCTTATGAACATTTGAGTTACAAACTTTCAGATATGTACTGTATAAGACTCACTTTGTAGAATTATGAACAGATTCAGTTTATGAACGTTTTCCTGGAACAGAACTCATTTGTAAGTTGAGGACTTACTGTATAAGATTTCCTTAGAAAGAGGAGAGTTCAGGCAAACACTTAAAAATATGTGTGATAAATGTGAAGTAAGACTTTCTGTAAAAAGTAAAGCAATAAAATATTAATTCCCCTCTGATGATCTCTTTTATTTGTAGAGTTATGCTGTGAGTATAATTTGTAAACTATAACTTGTTAATTAGTTTTCTCCCCCTTATAAATATATAAAGTTGGGCTGTGCCACACAATGCCTGCCTGGAAAGCGTGAGGCGCTGCTTTCGATTCCTGACACCAAATAAATAAATATAAATAAATACATAAAGTTTTGGAATCTTAATGTTAGTGTTCCTGCTGAATGGAAGGGCCCCTAGAAGCCGTTATTACAACTTCTCTTTGTTTTTTAGATTAGAGAACTAGATGTTTGGTTGATCCTACCTTCTGTAGCATGTACACTGCTGTGTGTGGAATACCAATCTTAAAAATGATCATTTTTCATAAAATATACTTTTTTAAAAAGCAGAAAACAACTACCCCCTCCTACCTCCAATTTAGAAGGCACTTTCCAAAAGATCTTATTGTACTCCTTAATTTCATTTAAATCTACTCATTCTTATTTTTCATTTAAAAATAATAATTCTTTGGGTACTACTAATCATTTTAAAAGTTAATCAGAGTTTTACAGTTAATATAATGCAGAAGAAACTTGGTTTTGCCTTCTATTTGTTTTTTTTGGTACTAGGAATCAAACTTGGGACCTTGTGCCTGTGAGGCAGGCAGCGGAACCACTGAGCTAAATCCCCGGCCCTGCCTTCTGTTTTTAACCAAGATTTGTCTTGGAAAAAATTGATAAAAAGGCTTTGCTTTTGGTTTAATTACCAGAACTCCTTTGTGAATTGTGAAACTAGTCAAAATATTATCTCTATAAAACAATTATTTTATCTTTTATTCTTGTATATAAACTACAGGTATCAAATAGATATCTGATTTAAAGTGTACTGTCAGTTCAATTATGTTCTGAGTTTTGATTTAAAAATCAGTTATGAAAGTAGCTAGATAGTTGATTTTTTAAAAAATTATTATTTTTTTTTTGGTACTGGGGATCGAACCGGGACCTTGCGCTTGCGAGGCAGGCAGCAGAACCACTGAGCTAAATCCCTAGCCCCTACATTTCTCTTGTTATAAATAAAGCTTGGCATATTTTCATAGTTTGCATATCTTTTTCTGCAACTGCAGAAATTATTTAAGCCCCATTAAAAATTAATTTTAAATAAACTTAAACCAAGTATTTATTTCTGGGCAGGGAAACAATTTCTTAGAAAGGAAATACGGCAGACTTTTGATAAAATTCATATGGGAAAAGAATGAAACTAATAGCTATGAAAGCTGCTAAAGTGACAAATGAGAGGTGATAATCCCTCACTGGTATTGAAATGAATGAGAAAGCTACAATAAGTAAAGGGTATGTCATTGGCTCTGGGATAGACAGATCAAGGCAAAGGAAACCAGAAAACACTGAAGCATATGTGGCATTTTAATAAAGAAGACATTTCAGATCAATAAGAAAGGCTCAAGGTGTTCCTTAGCTGGTGTTGAGACAACTGATGGTCACTTTGGAGAAATGGAATAAGTCTTTAAAAATGAAATATTAGAGAACCAGAAGGAATCAAGCAGCCTTGGGATGAGAAAATGCCTTTCTAAGTGACACCCAGACCTACAAGTCATGACGGAAAATACTAGACCATGACAATATAAAGTTTAAAAATGTTTGTGTAGTAAAATACCAGAAGCAAAACATAAGTGGGGAAAAATTGCAGTAAATTTGTGCAATGTGAGACAGATTTATTTTCTTTAATACTCAGTTTTCATGAATTAATTAGAAAAAGATCAACCCTGCTTTTCTGTTGAACAATGGACAAAGGAATATGAATAGATAATTCACAAAAATATAAATGACTTATAAACACGATACTACATCCAACATCCTGATTAAGGAATGGCACATTAAAATAGAACAACTTTTTAAAAACTTTTAGTAAAATTGAAAAGGTCTGATAATATTCAGTTCTGGTGAATCTGTAGGGGAATAAGTCTACACTTTTGGCAGAAATGTTCGTTGGTATTCTCTTTGGAAGGCTCAGGAATTATATCTAGAAATATAAATAAACTCATAAGCAAATACAAATACTGTACATATGTTTAAGAATTATGCAGTATTGTTTTTAATAGAACAAAATTGGGCCTGGGAAAATTATTGGGACTAATAAATGGAAAACAGAAGAGAAATATGCAGTTAAAAATAATGATGTGAGTGTTCTTTTAGAGAAAAATTGCCTGGGATACAGTGTTAGGGTGAAAAGTGATATATAAACAGTGTATAATATTTCTTCCTTAGCAAGTGTTTTCTTAGGGAAAAAAGTACACACATATAAGGAATAATACATATTAGAAATAATGTATAATAATTTTCCCAGTATGGAATGGAACCTTTGGGAAGAGGACCTGCAAATGATATAGGGGAAATAATATAACTCCCAGCCTGGTAGATGTCAGATATACTGAATTCATGTTCCCCAGAATCAAAGAATGAATTCTAAGGAGCAACGGTGGTGAAGAGCAGGAAATATTTATTGCAAGGAAGAGATTTTAGCACATGAGAGCCAGGAGGGGACCCAAATGGGTTGTCAGGGACCCCACTTCACAGGGCAAGTCTTACAGAGCAAAATCACGAGGTGGGTACAATGTGGGACAAAATTATGATCAACTTGTGAGGTTACAAGTACAGCCGCTTAGGTAACATTGATCCAGTGGGTAAGCAGGTCACATAGTTAAGTGTACATGGAAAGAAAGAATTTTTTTAGGAAGGGATGGATCTGGAGGTCTTGGTCACCCACCAGCATGACTGGTGTCTCTCTAGACTTTATTGGGTCAGGTGTTGCCACTCAGCTTATCCCTTGGGGAAGTACGTAGGCCTGGTCATTCCATCTTTATCGTGAGGCCTGGCTTCCAACAGATATGTCGCCAACCACAGTTGTAATGTGTTCTCATCTCTGCTCTGCCTCCCTCGAGGGCCCAGCCCTGTCTGACTGTCTGTACTATTTCTACCTAATTTATATCTCTAGAAATAACTGTACTGATCCCAGGCTCCTAGGGCAGAGAAGGTGAGCCAGTCCCAGCACCTGGAAGGAAGCTCCCCTGTTGCCATCCCAAGCTCCTAGGGCAGAGAAGCTGAGCTGGCCCCAGATCCCGGAAGGAAGCTCTCCTGTTGCCATCCCAAGCTCCTAGGGCAGAGAAGGTGAGCTGTGTGGGCGCCAGAAGCACCCCCTCCCTTGGAAATGAGAAGACACATAAACAAGTCTCAAAAACAGACTTCTGAATCACCTACAGCAACCCCAAAGGGAAACGAGATGGAACAATCTGATACTCAACCACCTGGACTCTCTGAACTGGCAACAGAAAAGGA
>NW_004624737.1:28026898-28112012 GCF_000247695.1 Heterocephalus glaber
AGGGCAAGCGAAGGGGAAAAAAATAACCAAGATACTCATGTAAAGGTACAAGATCCCAATGATGAATGTAACTGTATTTTATACCGAAAATGTACCAATAAACTTAATGGGAAAAAAAAATAACTTAAAACAAAAAAAAAGAAATAACTGTAGCTATCTATAATAAGACAGAGGATCTGCAAGGGAAAACTTTATATTGCATACCCTTTGTTTTATGTTTTTATTTTTTAATCATATGCATCTCATTAAATATTTTAAAGAGAGAAAATATTAAGGGAGAATCGGTAATTTGTTAACATTAATCTTTGAGTCTTCTGCTTTTATACATAAACATTTATACATAAACAGATTTGATCATTTTTGGCTTGCTAGTCATTCTAGTCAGGATGGTTGGGCTGCAGGAAACAGAAAACTGGATTCAAAGTGATTTGAGTAAATAAGGAAAAGTGTTATGTCCTGCAATAGAACTGCAGAAACAAAGCAGTCTCCAGGTGTTGTTTGAATCAGTGGCTCTTTTCTGTATCTTGCTGTCCACCACATACAGTCCTCCTGTGGTTATAGGATGACTAAGGAACTCCCCCAACCCCCAATCCTGGCCTTTTCTCAGTCTAATTTAAGCCACCTTTGCTGTCTCCCTCTGAAGCACAGATGGTCTCCAGGGAATGACTTGGGCTAATCACTGAAGTGGAATGTGTGGTGGGGTCACCAATACGTTTACTCCCTGCTTTTCACATAGATCATGAAAGGGCTGCCTTTCTCCTGGTGTTGTCTTTAGATGGTGATACAGGACTTTCTCCCTTGGTATGGAGTATTGAACCCAGTACCTCAACACTGAGCTTCATCTCTGACCCTTGTTTCATTTTTTATTCTGAGACAGGGACTTGCAGAGTTGCCTGGGCTGGGCTTGAATTTGAGATCCTCCCACTTCAGCCTGTTAGAGAGCTGGGATTTCAGGTGTGCACCATCACCATTGGCTGATAAAGATTTTTTTTTTCCCCTCTCTCAGGACTGAGGATTCAACTCAGGACTTGTGCTTGCAAGGCAGGCATGTTGCCAACAAGCTAAATCCCCGGCCATGATAAAGATATTTAAAAGAGCACGTCACACAGTGTGTTTCTGTAAAGTCTCTACAGCAATGTTAAGTTATAGTTCATAGCATTTTATCTTGCTCTTGCAATCTCATGCCAGTAAGATATGTACTAGGGCTCTTGTTGTTTGATCTTGGTTTGTTTTTGTAATCAGTGTGCATTATTTGCTAAAATCATGTTTAATATTTTAGTTCATGAGACTAATCATTTTCTCCAATTGATGCTTAAAAATTTTTCTTTTTCAGAATAAGTTTTACATCGAAACCAAGCTTAACAGAGATTTAAAAGATGACCTTATAAAGCTATTTACGGAACATGTTGCAGAAAAGCACATTTACAGCCTAATGCGTAAGTAATTTGGTCATTCAGCTTATTGTGGAAGTAAGAGGCCACTACTAGCAAACCACCTCCAGCATTGTCATATAAACCCTAGTGTTGACATCTGAACTAGATACCAGGAAGTGTTGAAGTCTACCCCATTTAACAGAGAGAGACACAAAGGGGAAGTCGTTAGTAGAAGGTGTTAGGTAAGTTTCTTAGCCTCTTGTGGTCCTGCATTTTCTCTTCTGTGAGTTAGGACTTATAAAAAACTTAACATGGCTTTGCAGATGATTACGCAATGCAATGTCCAGTTAGTTTTTCTTCTCTCCCCATTCCCAGGTTGTCTGCCCCTCACAGTGCGTAGCACCTCATGCTGCCTTTCCTAAAAGGATTTGCCTCTCCAGCTGGAGTTTAGGACGCCCCAGGCTTACTGTCTCAGCACCCTTTAAAAGCTCATCTTCTATGAAGTATATACACACACCAAGGCCTTTTCAAAGAATTGGTATATAGTTGAATTTGCAGTATGTATTGTGTTGCTTTCCTGTTAATCCTAATTACTGTTACCGTAGTGAACTTACAAAAGAATTTTTCTATGCTTGACCATAAACTCGTTTTTTCCATTTTTTAATTTTAAATTAAGAGCTGGAGTTTTTAAACATTGGGCCAGTTTATTTTAGAAAGGCAGGATTTTCAGATAAGATTCTAGATGAAGATAATACATATTTTATTATTATTATGTTCTCAAGGGATTCCATAATCTAAAATAGAGACCCAGAATCTTGAGCATATATATATTTTTAACGCTACACAAATGTTTACAGACATCTTTGAATGTTATCTCATGAGATAGTGTAGCTGTTAATTATAGCCATTTTTTCTGTTGTTGACATTGTCTTCTCTTTGTTGCAAAATGTACCACAACATTTTGGTGAAATACTTGGTGAAAGTTTATTTTAAATTAATTTTTTAATGGGGTCAGGGATTTAGCTTAGTGGTGCCGCTGCCTGCCTCGAAAGCTCAAGGTCCTGAGTTCGATCCCTGGTACCAAAAAAACCCAAAAAACGAACAAACAAAAAATTCTATGGAGAAATGCTACCATCTGATACAAAAGCTTATTTTCTTTGTAAATATGTTTTTAAACTTGCTAGGAATTTGGAAGTGAATTTTATTGGGCATATGGAAAAAATATTCAAAAGAGAATAAAATACTGATTTGGTGAGAGAAAAAGCATTAACAAATTACTTTTGTTTATTATACAATCTGGTTTTCAATACAAATGAGACTTAAAGATAGGTAGATATACCTGTTCAAAATAAACTGAAAAAGCCATCAAGCTTTTGTAAATTGGATAAAACTAAATTTATTATATATGTACTGGACAGTTACCAGGCATTGGACTTAGAATAAGAGAGATTAATTAAAAGTGATCACTAGTCATACTGGTTTGGGTTCCAAGGGACTCTAAATGTTTAATAATGTTATATTCATAATCATCAAAGAGATTTTTGAAAACACCCACATACTGTTTATGTGTAGTAGGACCTGTTCCAGATACTTTACAAATATTAGCTTATTTAGTTCTCATAACCCTGTAGGATAGGTACAGTCATTACCACAGAAGCTAAGGCAAAGAGAGATTAAAATTAATTTAAACAGAATAACACTGCTATTAAGGATTGAAATCTTTAGTCGCACATTTTACTGTCACCTGCATGCTCTAACAAAACACCCTAACTATACTCAATTTCTGTGTTCTAAAATTTGATCAGGAGCTTCCTTTTGGCTTCAGATACATTTGGAAATGTTAATATTCTGTTATATACAACATATAACAAATCATGCAGGAACTTAGTGGCTTAAAACAACAGCAGTCTTTCATTTTGCTCTTTAACTTGTGGAGGGTACTTAATGTGGGACAGTTTGTCCCTGCTCTGCTCAGCACTGGCTGATAAGCCTCAACAGGGGCTGGGGCTTTCCAAATAGCTGACTTACACAGCCGCTAATTTGGTATGGCTTTTGGATTCTCTCCTGTCTCCTCTAAGTAAAAGTCACAAGATACAAGAAATGGAAACTGCCAGTTTCTTAAGTCCTGAGCCCAGAAACTGTCACTGTTGTCACTTTTGCTGTATCCCTTCAGCAAGCGGTCACAGAGCCTAGACTCCTGGGGTATAGGACACAGACCCCACCTCTTGATGGGAGGTGTGTCAGGAAATGAGGGGACCATGTCTTAAAGCAGTGAAGCAAGGCAAACGAACACCCTCTGCTGAAAAATAATTTAGTACTTGGTATTCACAATGAGTGTCCTTCATGTATGAAGACAGTGACTGCTCACTGCAGATGAGGCCAGTTCTCTGTCAGCTCCATGGTATAGTCATTTTCATACTTACATGCTTGTAAAATAAACTGGAATTTTAGTTTTCATTTTTAGAATAAATTCATAAAAAGGCAGATGCCACAAGGGAAGCTTGCAGCACCGAGGAACACTGGAAAGAGCAGAGGAGGTTGGGACCCAGGAAGGCATTTAACCCCTCTAGACTTTAACACCGTAATTCCTAAAGAGAGAGCTCAGTCTAGAAATTACTAGAGTTCTCTAGTTTTAAAACTGTGATTTATTGACTTCTTGATTAGTGGGATTTTTGGAAGATCCTTGTTTCTTTACTACATGACTTAGAAGAAAACTGCTACTTAGAACAACAGTTTATTAGTACCAGTGCATATATGATCAGCGGTTCGGTGGTGCCACGTAGAGAATACAGAATTTAGAGTGAAACACAAGTTGTCAGACCTCTTCTGTCTCCATCTAGTTTCCAGATATAATGGAAGTACTTTTACATACTAAGTGCCACAGTTACTATTGCTTTTAGAAAAATTGACTTCTTTTCAGGACCTCCATGAGTTGATTCATTTCCATTAGTGTTCCAGCTGACCATAATTAAATATTTACCTACTGAATTAAGTTACTGCATTTTTTTTAACCCTTAGTTTATAAAACTCTCAATTTGTCCTCTTGGACTGATTTTTCTTGTACTTGTTTGCCCTTTAGTCTTTCAGAGAGATAATAAGAAGGGAAGCCTTGACAGTCAGGAAGTGTTACACCCTGTTTTACTTTCTTCTTCTTTCAGCTTTACTTTTAGAAGCCCAGGCAACACCATTTCAGGTCACACCTTCAACTATGGCAAACGTCGTGAAAGGCTTGTATACTCTCAGACCAGGTAAAAATCCGTCGTTTCTGTTGGGCTCAGACTTGTTTGCTTATTTGTGTGACAGCCTCGTCCAAGAGGGCTGCGGTTCTTATGAGTCTTGAAACCGAATGGATTTAGATTTGCTATAGCAAAAAAAAAGAATAATTATTGATCAGTGTGAAATGCAAACTCAGAGCTCACTTGTAACTCTTTTTGTACTAGTGAGATGAAAATCAGTTAGTTTGAATTTTGTATCTCCTGTGAGGGGAAATACAAGAAATAATTACAGAATACTCTTCAGACAAGATTGAGGCTCATGCTTGGTTTAATCACCGTCTTTGTTACTAATGGAGTTTCTCCTTCACCACTCCACACTACAGATAAGAAGTCATACACATTGGCAGCTCTTACCATCTTAGGCCTATTGTGTAACAGGCAAGTAATCTAGAAGTGTTGGTACAGTTAGTCATTTCATGAGGATGTTTCCGGAAGATATATTATCAGAAGAGCAGAATAGAAAGTATTGTATTAAAAGTCATGGCTTGTAAATTATCTTACTGTATCTATCTTAGAATAGAAACATTGTAGATTTAAAGAAATGCTGGGGTGTGTTTGTAGATATTTTCCTGCTTGTAAGCCAGAACCTCCAACTTGTCATAGTGTCAGCTAGCCAGGTACAAAATGCCCATGGGGGAGAGATTGCAGTAGTTCTCAGAGTAGAACATTGTTCTGCAGTCATACCCACAAGCTGTCTTTTTGATAGTAATTACCTTTCTATGAAATTCTTTTGTTTGAGGATTAAAATGAAATAAAACATGATACAAAGAGCTTAATATAGTACCTCATAACATAATAAGCATGCGAACATTAACTGCCATTGTTATTCATTTGCATTTAATGGTTATTTTATTTTAATTAATTGATGGCTTGATTGAATTAATTAGCTTGAAAGACATGTCAGAATTTAGTTTGCTAAAATGGAAGTTAATTGCAAACACTAGTATCGGGTAGACTGATTTCAGAAATACCTTCTTTCTCAGGTTACTTTATTGATGGATTGATTGATGGAGGCAGGGTCTTGCTGAGTAGTCCAGGCTGGCCTTAAATTCACTATGTAGGGCAGACTAGCCTCAAAGTTGTGGCAGTCCTCCTTCCTCAGCCTCCCAAGTGCTGGGATTATAAGCGTGTGCCACCACACCTGGCTGTTAGTTAATTTGAATCAGATCTTGAGCGCTCCTCTTCATGATTTTTAAGAGGAATTACTCGTATAAAGTAAAATGTTTATATAAAGTGGCAAAAATATTTTATTGCATGCGTCCCAGTAAACTGATATTTTTCTTTTTCTAATTTTTCAGTCTTTTGAATGTCATTTTACTGCAGTGTGATGTGTGGCTCAGGCAATTTTTTGTGTGTAGGTTAGGAATGATATTTTTCTTCTTTTATATTGGAAGGCTTTCAAGTGCAGTACGACAGATTCTGCCTCCTGAGTGAGTCTTTATCAGCCCTGGCTTTTATCATGAGTAGCAAAGTTCCAGAACAAAACTAATCACCACGGGTGGAAAAAATTGTAGATGCATGTTTATCTAAACGCTATTTTGTCCAGGTTCTTGTGATAGGATTTATACTGCTTGTGAGGAGAATTCTGTACTTGAGATATGTCCTTTTCAGAAGGTGAGTTTTACTGCACACTAACTTTTTTCTGCCACAGGCATTTTCAGAGGTCTTTTTATTAAACATTTTGATATTTACATATCATGCCAGAACCTGTTATGTTCCTGGTTGGTTAAAGCAGTTGTATTCACCTAGCAGATTAAGGTTAGAACATTTTAAAAGTTGAATTTTAAATGTTAAAGTTTCTTCCACAACAGGTCTTCGTAAGTGCTGGTTGTCATACACTTGCATCTGAATCACTTGGAACATTTTTAGCTATAAACTTTTGGGCCCTAATTGTTGGAGATTCTGTTGCTATGTTAACATCTGGTCTTTAGAAGCTCAATCTTACTCTGCCTTTTTTACACACCCTTTTTTTTGTTGTTGTTTGTTTGTTTCTTCATGAGTATTTTAGTGATTACTTGAAGTTCCAAAAAGTGGCAGAAAGATTTGGTCTCTAGGAAGTCTGACTTATTAATTAGTGGTTCCCAGAACACTGCACTGAGATTCTTCCTAAAGCTGTATTTGAGCTGGGTTGGCAGGAAGACCCTATTGAGAACATTTTGCCATGAGTTTGTGCAAGAGTGAGTAGATTGGCCCTTGTAACATTTGAGTGCTTGGTTATTTGCCGTCGTGAACTTGCTGTTCTTGTGGATATCGTTTTAGTTCCCCAGTTTGCTTAGCATTGGCCCAGCACTGTGTAGCAAATGTGGCTCATTCCAATTTAGAAGTAAGTGTTTGCTCAGATTGCAGTTTTTAAAGGGGGCTTAAACAGCATCGACATTTTTATGGTTTTTAATATAAAAAGCCAAAATGTTTTATAAAAGGGGAATTTTGAGAAGGCTAGATTAAAACGGTTGAAAAGAGATAACGGTGCTCATGAGGCCCACCAGCAAGAAAGGGGAATACTGGTTTCACCCTGTCCTTGGAATGTGTGGGCATTATTTATATTTAATGTTTGCTAGGAGGAGGAGGTATGTTTATTGTAGCTTAAATTTTTCTGAATATTAATATTACTTGATTCTGTTTATTTTTTTTCCTGTGAGGTATCCATTCTTGTCTTTCATTCATCTTGTCTTATGATTAGTACAAATATTTGTGTCGTAAAATATTGTCATTTTTGTTATATCTGGTGGAAACATTTTCATGGGACTTCTTTGCTTTTTTATTGTGTGGGTTATTCTCTTGATGTTTTTCTTAATAATTTGATAACCACTTATTTTTCTTTTATGTTATGTATTCAATTTGTTATGCTTTATTTTAATTTATTTATTTAGTTTCTGCCACTGAGGATTGAACTCAGGACCTTGTGCTTGCCAGGCAGGCATGGCACCACTGAGCTGCATCCTCAGCCCTGTTGTGCTTTAATATGGGTCAATAAAGATGATTTTCAACATATTAACTAGTTATCTCCAGCCCATGTATTAAATTCTCAGTCCTTCTTATCCCTTTTCTTGTGTAGCCTCCTTTTTTATGTCTAATTATTATTACCTCTTAGTTTTCTATTCTTGGACCACTATATTGTTTTAATTAATGGCTAATAGGACTGATAGTCTCACTAAGCCTCTTTTTTCCACAGTTCTTTGGTAATGCCATTGATGTTTTGCTCCATATTTAGAATTCCCTGGATTCATTCTATAAAAATTTATAAAAAATAAAAATATCTGTTTTCTTCATACTGTAAGGAGATTATTTTTAAAAATTTCTTTAACAAAATGGGATTGAAGTAGTTTTTTCCCCATTTAAATTTGACTTAATGTATATTTTTGTTCTTTAAACAAAAGAAAAATCTGTCTTTTCCATTTATCTGTATGATTTCTTTATTGTACCTTTTCCTCCCTCACAGAGTGGGTTCATATGGCTCCAACTCTATTTTCTAAATTTATTCCAAACATTCTCCCTCCGGCGATGGAATCTGAACTTTCTGAATATGCTGCTCAAGATCAAAAACTTCAAAGAGAACTTATACAGAATGGTTTTACAAGGCAAGTTGTCTTTTTCACTTAGTGACAACGTATGTCCTTTCCTTGGCCATTTGGGGATGGCAGGAAAAGGTGCTGAGGTTCTTTTAGAAGGAAAAGTTGTTGTCCATGGGCCAAGGTACTGCTTTCTGGAGAGGTCATTGGCCCCTCGACTGCGTTAACATTGAAGCTAGGTTTGAGCTTGTGGAAGCTGCCCTTTGCCAGGGGTGTTTTGAAGAAGGAATTTCCCACTGGTGAACAGTTATGTTGGGCAACCTCCAAGAGCTCTTCAACTTGATTCTCTCCTGTTAGTCCTGAATGTATAGAAAAATATTGTAGAAATTTTATGATTAATTATAAGGTACTTTTATGACTAAACTAGCAAAGAGACTTTAAATTCTACATTTTGTCTTTTCTCTTAGTTACTTATTCTTAAAAAGCAGAATATCTTTTTTTTCGATACCGGCGATCAAACTCAGGACCTTGCACTTGTGAGGCAGGTGTGGCACCACTGAGCTAAATCCCTGGCCCAAAATGTCTTTTTATACATGTCCAAAAAATTTTTCTCCCTTGCTTTTAGTGTATACACTTTGCTTATTTTTCTAAAATTTTTGCAATTCATCATCATGGCTATAACCCAAAAAATCTTACAAAGTGCATTGTTTCAACCAAAATAAATTAAAATAAAATGTTTGTGAATCCTTGTGGGGAAACACTTGGTTATATCACTAGATCACTTATGTATGGGCATAGCAGTACGTTAAATTTTCATACTTCTTATTCTTGGGATGTCTTTACTCCTAATAAGAGAACTGCAAACTAAACCAGTTCTGAGTGATTCGTTTTTACCTGTTAGCTTGGTAGAAGACTAGATTTGTAACATAACTATTGTAAGCAAGGCCAATAACTCTGCTGGTGGATTTGTAAAATGGCTTTACATGTCTTGTATTTGAATTTCTTACATTAAAGAAAAGTTGTAAAAAAAAAGATACCTGGGATATTTCAGTCGTAGTTGTGTCCACAATAGTAGATTGAGTGTTGACTCACTTCTCTGGTTAGGGTAGAGGTAGACATTTCTTTTTCTAAGGTTCTGAGGCCAAACTAAATTTCAGTAAAACTAGCCTTGACACCGGGATCACTGTTACTAAGTCTGTTTCAGCAAAGTTGAGGAAGAAAGGTAATTTTTCTTGTTCTTTATTAGTGCATGGATTGGGATTTATTCCCTTTTTTATCCTCCTGGGATCTGTTGTCATGGGTAACGGGTGCACTGAATAACCCACTGGTCATCTCACACTGTGAAGACTCAGAGTAGCTGTGTAGATAGGCTGTGTAGACCTTCCTTTCTTTTGGCTGGGGCAAGGAGTCCTCAGCAGGAAATGCTGGAATATACACAGTTAGCTTTATTCCTTCATGTTGAATCAGGTATTTCCTGACGTTGATTGTAATATTTCTAGTAGAAACTGAGTGATATTATTTTCATGCACAGAACGAGGTTGTTATTTAATGCTATATTAATTTTACTGATCTGTTTTTGAAGGCTAATATGTCAATATGATTCACTAATGAAAATGATACAGAGTATCTAATGAGAAATTTTGCTCTCACTTGCCTCCTTTCTGCCCTGTACCAGTAAGTAATCGTTATTATTAGTCTCATGTGATTCCCTCCTGTGTGTGTGTGTGTGCCAATACAAGAAACAAAATATGTCCTCATTTTTATTCCTTTTTCACATATTCCATTGTGTGGATATGTTAGATGCATTAGAACTTATTTAAGCAGTCCCCAGTAGTGGCCATTTGAAGTTTTCTAGTCTTTTGATATTATAGACAGTGGAGAACCTAATCCACCCTATAATTTTATATCTATCGGGTATATATCTACAAGGTAAATTCTCAGAAACAGGATGGCTGGGTCAAGAGTAAATGTGCTTATAAATGTGATGAACATTACCAAAATACCCTCCATAGGAGAGGTTCCATTTTGCATAGCCACCAGCAGAGTTTGAAAGGGGTTGTTCCTCATGACCATGTTTGTATTGTACAGTGTTACATTTGAGAATTTTTCCAGTCTAGCAGGTGAAAAATAATTACTTAGATTTGTATTAGTTTGCATTTTTCTCTCTTTTTTTTTCTTTTTGGTACTGGGGATCGAACTCAGGACCTTGCGCTTGCGAGGCAGGCGGCGGAAACACTGAGCTAAATCCCTGGCCCCTGCATTTCTCTTGTTATAAATAAAGCTTGGCATGTTTTCATAGTTTGCATATCTTTTTCTGCAAACTGCCCATTTATGTCCTTTGCTCATTTCTCCATTAGTTGTCAACCCCCCCCGCCCCACATTTCTAGGAGTTCTTTCTGTAGTAAAGTTCTTTTTTTCTTGTGGTAGTGGTACTGGGGATTGAACCCAAGACCTTTGCACCTGAGTTGCATCCCTAGCCTTTTAAAAATTTTTTTCATTATGAGACAGAGTCTCATTAAGTGACTATGTTGCCCAGGCTGGGCTTGAACTTGGGCTACTCTTGTGTCTTAGCCTCCCAGGCTGCTGGGATGACAGGTATGTGGCACCACATCAGGCTGAGAAATTGATTCTTAGTCCAAAATAAAATAGATATATTTCTCAGTTTATGTTTTGACTGCCTAGACTAAGAAAGAATGTATATGAAGAGTAGATGGCCTAGGACAGATTGTTGGGATGAACAACAGTGATCAACAAAGGAGTAGCAAATGGAGTAGAAGGAAGGTCAGAAGCTAAAGCAAAGAAAAGTGTTTCAGGAAGGACGAGATCAACCATATAAATGCTGTCCAGAGACTGAGGAAGGAGCAGCTGGTCTTTATTACTCATTACTTCAGCATTTTAGTCATTTGTCCGGATTACTGTCTGAGAACCTGGACAGATACAAATAGGATTCACGGGCAGCATAGTGCTTAATCAGAGCCTGTATTTTCTTAACTGCAAAGTGGAACTAAACTTCTGTGGGTGTTTGAAGATGAGCTGGTTAATACACGTTAAAGGTTCATGTTTTCCCCCCTATAAAAAGGATCTTAAGATACATTAAGGTTCTGACAGTTTTCAAAGGCTTTAAGAGTTTTTGGTTTCAGGAGGGCTTTTAGGGGAAGATTTTTTCTTTTTTTGGTACCAGGGATCGAACTCTGGACCATGCACTTTCGAGGCAAGCGGTGGAACCACTGAGCTAAATCCCCGGCCCCATTTTCTTCTCTCTTTAGTATTTGAAATTTGCCTTAGTATGTGCAGGTCACTAGGCATGTTGATAGCAGAGCTCAAGATTTTCTTTCAAGATATATTTTCAGTACGAGGTAATTTCTTGAGCTCAATGTAAATTGTCCTTACAGGTGATCCTTCATTTAATAACTTTCTATATTTGAGGCGATACCCTTTAGCTAAGAATATTCAAGTTACAAATGACTCAGCTTGTATCTGTATCTATTTTAAAATACGTGGTTGGGTGAGAACTGAAATACTTCTTATACTTCCGCTATCAGTTATATTGATTCACTTCTGCTGTTTTGGTATGTGAAGAGATTAGTCAGTTCTCTTTACTGCCTCTTCTTTTGTTATCCCTAGAGGTGACCAGTCCCGGAAGAGAGCTGGGGACGAGTTGGCTTATAGTAAGTAATGATGTTTCTTCCTATCTTTGATGGTTTGTGATGCTGGGCAGCCACTGCTGGTTTGTGGTTATATTGATATCCATGTGTTCTTCACGGGGCTTGTGGGAGGCACTGTGTGTGATCCATGGGGTGTTCTGCAAGCTCAGCAGCTCTGAAGTCTGCTCAGTGGTAGTGGCTTTCAGGCGTTGCCAAGAGGCCACCAGATTCTTCAGGATCTTGATGGGATAAATGACCCAGTGTCAGTTTTTGATTATCTTGTTTGGCTCTTTTAACTTCATTCAAAACCACATGAGTTTTTAAAAACATTTTGATTAGTACATGTAGGCAGTACATAATTACATTCATCATGGGGAGTTGGTACATGCACATAACACAGCTTAATTTTTTTTTCCTTCCCTAAACCATGTGATTTTAAGAGGCTTTAAAAATAAATCTTTTTTTTTTTGTATATCCTTTTATTGATACATTTTAGGTGTACAGTATAATGACATTCATCATTGGAGATATGCACCTTTACAAAAAATAAGTCTTCTTTTGAGGGATTGGGAGAAGAGTAAGAAAAACATGTGGAATAAACATTTTTTTTTCCATTCTCAAGTGCTGTCTACTCTTCATGCTTTTTCCTGTTGTGGTATTTTTTTCAGACAGCTCCTCCGCATGTGCAAGTTCCAGGGGATACAGATAGTGAATGTGTTGAATGTACTTTCCTCCCCAAAAGAGGAAACACTGGAGCTGCAGAGACTGTGTTCAGAGCGCAGCAGGGCCTGCAGCACTCAGGAGCTCTGTCATAAGGCTGTTTTCGGGAGAAGATGCTGGACTTCTAACTTGGGTTTGTAATTTTAAAAAAACTAACAAAAAACAAAAACAGAAAAACAGTTGCTGCTAGACTTGGGGGTGATTATAACATGGGACAATCTTTTAATGAGGTTTATCTACAGATTCTGTGAGGAGCAAGCATCTTGGAAAGTGACCATTGATAAGTGAAATCCGAGAGCCAAAATCAGCAGCTTCCTCCAAAAATACAAGAGCAGAAGAAATCTTTTTTTTTCTTTCTTTCTTTTTTTTTTTTTAAGCACTTGTTTTGTTTATTTGTGGACTTGGCACTTCACATTGATTTCACATGTCAAGATACCTTTTGCTTTTAAAGCCAAGCAGATGGTTACAATACAGTATTTTTCACCCATATCCCAAACAGCCCCCTTTAAAATAAGAAATGGTCTTTGTTTAGCATTAGAATGTCTGGTTAAAGGAAAATATGAACTCAGCTTTCATTAGAACCTTTCCTCCATCAGTTCACAACCTTTTCCTACTCTGTGCCTTGAGCTTTGTGCACTTTGCAACTGTGTGATGGTATTGTCAAACTTACAAATGCTTCCTGGAGAAGTTGCTGGTCTCCTGAACCAACCCACCAAAATGTCAGGTGTGTCTTTGTGGCAGGATGTTATAATTAAGTCGGAAAGTAGAAGTGTGTTGCACATTGGTCAGATCCCCCCGGTGGCACCAGAGCATGTTCATGTTAATGTGGGGACCAAATCTCATGTAGCATTTCCATTCCACTGTCACTGCACCTGATTGCACCAGCCGCTGTAGTGTGGGTAGTACCCTACTTCAGGTGGGTGGCACTGCAGCACTACCCTGTTTCACACTTTGGGGGAATGTCCAGGGTTAAGAGCAGCTTCCTCTGACACTCTAGGAAGTGCTGTAGTTACTAAAACCAAATGTGATCTGTAGTGTGGACTTCCTGATCCAGTTTCATTTCAGTGGAAGAGATAAGTACTTTAAAAAGTAGAGTCAGCACTCTGCATCTCTTGAACAGTACAAGATGTTTCAGTGGAATAGGGAGGAAGTCACACTACTGCTTTAAGGCTTGCTTCTAGCTGTGACAAAGCTACATTTTCTGTTTCACTATACCCACAGTGCTATTTAATTTTCCATAAAAGTCTCTGAAGCTTATTCTAGTTGTTTTTAAAAGACAAAGAAAAATCAAAAGATATGGCAAGGGAAAAAATCTTTTTCTTCTGTTTTGCTTGAATGTAAATTGAGCATAGGCTTCACTCCATTGAGCTAGTGATGGTTACTTCTTCAGAGAATGAAAGACGTCCCAGGGATGCTGTCACACTGCTGATTTGCAGGTTTTTCATAGAGCTGCCTCTGCCAATTCAGTGTGTCCTTTTAGGGGAATGTGATGGGTATGGGCCTTAGAAGTGGGATCGTGAGACCAAGTAAGTCATCTAATAGAAGTCCTTGATTTGTAAAATTATACAGTGGAGTAAAAGTAAAGGTGAGATACATTTTTAAGTACTTAGCAACCAGAGTTGATGGAGTTTTGGAGGGCTTTAGTTAGACTCATTCACCCTGAGCATCATGTATTGTATTGATGAATACGAAATTACTCTAAGAACATACACAGGCTCCATGATCTACTTATACCAGTGACATTCTAGTATTGAGGAAGAATTCCATTTTATTATGAAGCCCAGATTTTACTTTGCTCAATGGAATGCTTACTGTGGACTTATAAATAGTACTTGGGACTGAAGTGTCTCCTGCGTGGCTTTGATGATATTTCTGAAAGGAATAAAATTGGAACATTTCTATAAACATAGACAGATTCTTCAGTATCCTAATAACATACCCAAATGCTTTTTCTGGGAGAGAACAGTCTTTTTGGCCAACAGCAGAATTTTCCCTATAAGAAAGCATTGTATTATGCTGTGAATTGGCATTAAAACCTTTGGGATGCCTTTGGATTATTAAGTTAATGGAAAATATTTTATATTCTTTTTATTATTGTGTATTAACAACAACAACAAAAAAGTAGGCAAAGAAAGGTCTGTAAAATTTAGTTTCTCAAAAGTTTTGCACAGTGACTACAGCCAGCTGTGGGTCAGGCTTGGTACTCCAAAGCTTTTATCAGAAGGTACCCTGAAGGGGCACACATACACCCAGTACACGTGCCCTGGTTATTACAAATCTTGGCCCCTTGAGGTACATTGCAGTGTGAAACGTATTCCGGTAAGTTGAAATTGACATTGCTTATTACTCAAAATTCTTGACAGGATTTTTAGCTTATAACATGAGAGGAAATAAAATTTGTCCCTCTCTCATTTTTTATTGACTGAGAATACTACTATGTGCCAGAAAGTATTTTCCTCTCCCGTTTATTTGTATTCTTGCCAGGACAGTATACGGTTTTTCCACCCCAGCTAAATACTGGCTTTTGTATGAAATCATTGGAGACAGAGTATTTTATATGCCAGTTGATTAGTCAACACATGCAGTTGATGTGGCTAGTACTAACATGCAGCCAAAAACTAGACCTTTGGAAAGAAACCCAGGAGCCAGGTCAGTCATCTTCATATAATGCATGTGAAATACATAGATAATACTGTTTTAAGAGACGGTGCATATTTTAAAGGTTGGCCTCAAGCTTCTGTAACAGTGTCATATCCCATGACCTCTGTTGTCACAGCTACACCCTAACTCGGCAGGAATTATTGCTCCTTCATTTGGGGAGGGACAAAAACCAAAACCTGGTGTTGTGACTCCTGTCCTAATAGTTCTGAGGCAGGGCTAGTAAGAAGCACCAACCTGGACCTATGACTTGAGCATTATTAAACTTTGCAGAGAAGTTTTTTCCTTTCATCAGGATGACGCTAATTAGTGGGTAGATGAGATTGTGGAGGAATGGATCCCCATGGCCGTGAACACTGTGCACATGTTTCGCGTGCTCCGATCTGTCCAGCTGCCACTTCCCTTGCTGTATGCTATGCTTTCAGGCTGCAAATTTGCACATGTGAAAAATTCCTCAGGAAGAGTTTGCACATGCATCACCTTGCAATATTGTGTACAGACCAGATGAGGGATTTGAAGGTTTTTAGCACAAAAGGATAACTTCAGAGTGGTCTGTATGTCTACTAGCAAAGGTAATGGTGGTCTAGCAAACAAAATTGGTTTCTGCGGTTATAAAGTGAGCAGGAGCATTTGTATCATAGTATTTAAATAACCCTGTTGCAGCATCCTGTAATCAGAATAAATAACCCTTCCAGAATTTGTTTCATTGAGGCTGCCCATATTTTATTGATTGTTCCCCCATCTTAATTGCAGATAATTATTTCTGTGATTACATGGGAGAGGCATTGCCCTTGAAGTCAAGTTCCCTTCCTTAATAAGCAGCTATTACTAAGCTAACTGAGCATTGTTTTATGAATATACACTAATCTGAAATATGAAAGAACAGACTAAAAAGCAAACAAAAAAATTCTGCATTAGCTATCTTGTCATTGTTTGGATGTTTTGACTTGATTTTTTTAATGGTGTGTGTCACTGATCTTTTAGTTTGGATGTTACGTTTACTTTAATCCAAGTATAGACCTCTTAATGGGACTTTAAAATCCAAGGTCAGAATGTGAATCCCTTGATTGATACCTGTAAGAGGGTTACAAGACCTTTTCGTGATCATTGTTTTCAGTAAGATTGTGTAAAGTGAAGTCAAAATGGAGCTTAGAAGAAGAGTTCGTGGAGAAATGGCTGTCCTGTGAACCATTATTGCCCTATTACAATTGGCCTCACTTTCTGGCCACCAAAGTATGTGACAGGAGTCCTTTCCAAGGGAAATAATTCTTCTGTCCCCTCATTGATGCCTCCTCCACTGTCTTGACACCCTACTTGGAATCTCTTTCAAAGCTGAGTGGAACAAATCCATGTACTGTTTCAGCTTATGTTGATGGAGGGGCTGTGGGAGAATTAAGAAAATGATAAGAGATCCATTCTTACAGGGCCCTGGTATATTATTTTACTCCTGCTGGTTGGAAATCATCTTCATCTTAGGTTGGACTGCATTATTTAGAAAATATTTATAGATTATAATTCTGGGAAATTTATAGGATGACTCTGGGGTTAATTCTGTGGTTTGGAAAAAATAAATATTTTGTATTCTCACATGCCATTTCAACGTTGTAACTATGTACTGAATGCAATAAGATTGTGTATATTCTCTTAGGAGGGTGTGTTTTATTAAACAGATGGCAGTTTACTTGCTCCCATTAGTCCAATTTGTTGCTATTACAGCCATGGAATCCAGGAGACATTATTCAAGTATGAAGTTGTGGGGAGCCGTGGTTAGAAACAGGAATGCTTATGTATAATTCTGGAGGTCATATGTGGGCAACAGGTTTCTGCCACCCACCAGCACAACCAGGCAAGCAGGAAGAAATGAAGCCTCATCCCTGGTGGTGCTTGTCGGTCAGAAGGTGTGGTAAGCTCAGAACAGTTGTTCTGTACAGCAGCTCTGTTATTAGTCCAAGAAAAACCAAAAGGTGGATGAAACAATGATTGGCACGGGATAAGTAGCCACTGACTTTGGCTCTGACCTTTAACCTGTGGTGGATTTTGAATCCTCTATTAGGGTGTATAGTATCACTCTTAACATTGTGGTTTGTGAAATAAATCTTGTACAGAGATTCTTGGCCTTGTTATGTTATGTTGTAAATACTGCACAGATGTCTCTGGCCTTGATACTCGGTTCACAGGAACTTTGTTATAGTATAGATATATTCTAATGCCTCCTGAATGGTAACCACACTCAGCACATATCTGTCTCCACAGTTCACCACCTGCAGGCAGGGTGAGTGCCAGTCTTGATCTCCCTGCATGGTGATAAAAAACAACTGTGCATATAACTATACATAGAAAGTTTTACATACTCTGTAGGATGTATGTAGTATGCATATAGGTACATATGTAGTTTCTCACCCATGCCCCCTTGCATACTCATATAACTTGTTTACACTGTGGGCCTTAAAGCAAAACTTTGGTTTGGAAATTTTTTGTGTGGATTGGCCATGTTTTCTGTATATCCCTTTGTGTTTTCCTACCGTGAATTTAGAAATAATCCTCCTAAGTTTTTTATTTTACAATTGTAGTTTCTTCCTAACATTGTTCTCAGAATGCCCTGTTTTGTTTGTTGTTTTAACCTAAGCCTGTTGTGGTGGTATCTTACCTTTTAGTTAACCAGGTCTGGCAGAATTTAGTGACTTTATCTTTGTATTTGAGTCACCTGACAGGTTTCCTTTTCAGCTGGATAGGATGCTATTTAAACATCCTCCTTTCTAGCATATTTTTTTCTTTTACATAGTACAAAACTTCTACCAGAATAAGTTCTGTATGTGTATTTAATTTACTTCCTCTATTGGCCTTTTTCTTAATGAACATTTCAGCATACCTCCCTCAGTAATTAATAGATCATGCAGAATACCAAATTACTAGAATTATTAAGGAACTAGAAGGTTAAATAGCACAGATAATAAACTTGACTTGGTGTGTGTGTGTGTAAATACATTACACCCTTCAGCAGGAAAATAAGCATTGTTTGCAAACCAAATCTAAGAGTGTATTTAAAGTATAACAGATGATGACCATATTGGATGTGCTGTATCTCAAGGGATGCAAGATTGGCTTAATATTAGAAAATCAATTAATGTGACTAATTAATGGATTAAAGTTCTATAAGCAAATTGTTTATGAAAATCTAGAGAGTCTACAAGACAAATTAAGAGTTTATCAAGGAGGCCCGGCTGGTGGCACACACCTGTTAGCCCAGCACTCAAAGGGCTGAGGGAGGAGGATCGCTGTGAGTTAGAGGCGAGCCTGGGCTACATAGTGAGTTCAAGTCTAACCTGAACTACATAGTGAGACCCTGTCTCAAAAACCAGCAACAACAAAAAGTTTATCAAAGTTTTGGGGACAAAATCAATATGCAAATGTCAGTTTCATTTTTATAGACCAGCTACATACAGTGATGGGCTTTAAATTTTAAAAATGTAAATATAACTCATAATAGGAACAAAAAAATATAAAGTACCTAACAACAAAGCTTAATGAAAAGTATATAATACTTATGAGAAAATGATTTAAAAAAGAAACAAACCAAAGCCATATTGATCTCTTAAGTAAAGGGATAAGGTGTGATGGGTAAAGAGTATCAATTTCATCAAGATTTGGACTCTTTCTCCAAATTGCCTAAGAGATTTATCTCCAAATTCCAATAACATATCCAGTTGTTTTTATTGTCAGTCTTGACAAGATGAGACAAGGTGATCCTAAGATACAAATGAAAGTTCACAGGGCCAAGGGTACTGAAGACAGTCCTAAAAAAGAATGAAGTGTGAGAACAGCTAGCACTATAGGATTATAAAATTTACTGTAAAATGTAGCATTTAATACTCCTTTGGTGATAGATAATAGGAGGTAGGGAAACCTTTCTCTAATGGGAAGAGATGGAGGCGGGGAGGAAAAAGGATGAAAACAAGTAATCAAGATGCATTATGTACATGTACCAAATCCCCACAAGTGGTGTAAACATTATTGCAAACATGTACTAATTTTTTAAAAATGATAAAACAGCTTTGGCATAAGGAAGGGTTTCATGAACAGGATAGTGCAAACCATCAATTAATAGAGAAATGATTTGGCTATACACTGATAGTAAATACTTTTGTTTACTAAATAAGCCTCTGAGTGACAGAAAAGTTGGCCCGTTGGGAATAAGATACAGATATTCACAACATACACATCGCTGTTAAAGAGCACTGAAGTGCAGATCTGTGATGAAAACAGCTCAGGAGAAATGGAACCCAACACAGGCAGCCATTTCATGGGAGAAACAAGTGGCTCATAAACAGGATATCTAGCAATCAGGAAATGTACACTAAAACCATAAATGCCATTTTCTACCCACCAAATTGGCAGAAACTATAAAAAGTCAGAAAATACTAACAATTGGAGAAATTACGACAATAGTAATCTGTTACGGTTGTTAGCATTGTAAGTCAGTACCACCTAGGGAAGCTGAACCAGGCACTTCGGATAGCCCACTCTGAATACGTAGAAAGACACACATTCATGGACGCAGGAGATGTGGAGGAATGTTCTCATCACAAACAGCTTTAGTAGTCCCAACCAAAAGGAAGCAGGGCAGCTGGGGATATAGCTTGGTAGTAGAGCACTGGCCTAGCATGCTCATGATCCTGAGTTCAGTCTCTGGCATGGGAAAAAAAAGGAAGAAAAGGAAGGGAATTAGGGAGCCAAATGCCTGTAGCAGCACAATGGATAAATGAAGTTGGTTTGCACAGGGGCATTCTTTAGAGCACTAAGGGCATTGGATACAGCTGAGTGTCCATGTGGACGAGCCTCAGGAAGCATACTGAGGGAAGGAAGCAAGCCAGTGGAGCCAGGGTGAACATGACAGAAAGGTCAGACTGGGAAAAACAGTATTGTTTAGGGATCCATGTGCAAATAGTAAAACTAAAAAGGAAAGGAAGAGAATTAATGATTTTCTTATGGGAGCGGTGGTAGAGGGAAAGAGAACAGAGAGGAGTCCAGAAGCTTAACACTTGATAATGACATTTTGACTGTTGTAAACATGTCTGTTTCCTTTGAGCTAATACAGAAACTCAATACAAAACCAGTCCAAAAGCCAGAAGGCTATTTGTTTTTAATATAATTGAAAAACTCATACAAACAGATGAAAATGGGAAAATATTCATTCAAAGGAGAAGGAAATGTACCAAAAAATGAAAACAATCACATTTTTAAAGGTACAATTAAATTAACAGTTACACTGGTGTAAACATAGACAAATTAATGGAAAGTGAATTCACATACTTTCAGGAATTTAGAATATGTTAAAAGTGGCTTTTAAAATTCTAGCCATGATGGGGTAGTCAGGGAAAGGGGCTGGTTATCGCTGCAGAAAATTAAATTGATGTCGACAGTCTCATTCACCCAAGAAATCCCAGCTGGACTAAGAATTAAACTAAAAAGGATGTTATTAGAAATAGAAGATAATACAGTTTTTTCTTGGGATTGTAGAGGTTTCTTCTAAGGACAGAGGAATTGAGTGAGACACATACTATAAACACCTGCCTCAGGAGGTCCGTGCACTCCATCATGTCCTTGCCCCCAGTGTGTGTGTGTGTGTGTGTGTGTGTGTGTGTGTGTGTGTGTATTTGTAAAATAATGTTTAAATTTGAATATATGCTCACATAGTAGTGCACATAAGACAGACGAAAAAGGGTAAGGTGAAAATGTTTTAAAATGTTGCGTTGTGATTTTTAAAAACTTGGTTTTTTCTAAATTTTTATCTTTTGGTGAAAGCTGCATGATTAAAAATGCTTTGTTATTTTTGAAACTCCTAGTTTTAACACTGTGAAGAGAACTCAGTGTTCCAGTTTTAAGGTAAGTTTATTTTAATGTTTGGTTTTAATGGGAAAAAACCACTCCTTTGATATCTGTGGATCCAAATGACTGTGCTTACTGAACGAATTTTTCAGTTCCATCCACCAACTTTTGCCAAGGTGTTTGTCTGATCATCAGTATAATAAATTTCCATCGTTTCCATTGTTGGTAACCTGTTCTTGCTGAATAATGAGTGTTACATTTTTACAGTTGCTGACAAATGGGTTGAAAACCTACTGAAACTTATTTCCCAAGTTTTAAGTGTGTACTTTTTTTATGGGTGACAGTTGTTGGCAACATTTTGACAAAGCTGGAAACAAGATAATCCCTGGTGGCAGTTAGAAGTGAAGATTTGGTTCCATACTGCAAATATAGCAGGGAGAAGATTAAAGGCACCAGCTCCATCTGCTGATACAGGAAAGGACATCAAAAATGAGCGAGTGGGTGTGAAAGAGCTTTGTCTCAAGAGGTGCTTGCTGGCTTGTTAGGTTCCAGGACCTCAGAAAAGAAAATGGGAAAATGCAGGTGAGAGGCAGGGGTTCTGGGGAATATAGGATGTAAATGCATTTCTACAAATCAAACTGCCAGTCACATCAGGTGCTGGTCATGTTCGGTTGGGCTAGACACCCCAGACCAGGGCTTGGTCTGAGGATGAGCCCTCGGCAGGAGACACAGAGGACTTGGAGACTGGAGAAGGGAGTGAGCCAGTGGCAGAGCTGCGACCTTGACCAGGACTTGTGAAAGGCGGCAGACTCAGGGATGCCTTTGGTATTAGCTAGCTCCTAGTCCTGTGAACTATACCCCTGTGGAGGTCATTTCAGCTCTCTGAGCCTCAGTTTCCGCTGCAGTAAAACCAGAGTCCTTTCACCTTTACTTTCCTGTTTCTCATCCTTCAGTTCTCAATCACCACCACCACTGCTCTGTTACCACTTGTGCTTTTGATTGCTTATGTGCCTGTGGTGTGCACAGTGTGGCCGTAGCACTGTGGCCTTTGTTGCGGGCCCACAACAGATCCCAGAAAGTGTCCACTGCATCCTCTGTAGCATCACACCAAGATGTGCTCCAGTACCACTCACCTGCCAGGATGGCAGAGAAGTCCAAGGCCCATGAACCCTGTATCCTTATGACCAACAGTCAGCAGTAACTGGCCCCATGGTTTGCAAGCCATCTCATGCCAGCAGCATCATTTTGGAGGCAGTGTCCCCTAAGTTCCAAGACCTAACTTGAGTGCCTTAGCATGTGGGAGGCACAGGATGAGACTTCGGGGCACATGGAGGTAGAGATGCCCAATAGGGCTGTCAGGAGCAGAACCCTTCAGTAGGGTCAGAGACTCCCTAAGCTACAGTGACTGTCTTGAGAATAAAGCTAGAGAACACCCCTGAGGGAAGGGATGCAGGCCAAAGTCAGACATACTCAGGGCAGGTGAATGTTACTGTGGGGACATCTCATCCCAGATTCTGGATCAGACTGGGAATTTTGGCCCCAGGACAGTCACTGAGCCACCGTGGTCTCTAGTGTTTTCCTGTTTTCATAAGAGATAGGCGTGTGGTAGTGGACACAAGATCAGGTCTGCTCAGCCTCCATTTGCCCTTCATGTAATTTGCATTAGGACAACTGCCCTTTTCTGTTCAACATAGTCTGGGGAAGGCTACTGGCAAAGAGCTCTACCAGTGAGTGGGCATATACCCAAGACAGTTAGGCCCTCTTCCAAGATCTGGAACTGTGGGGCAGTTGAATTGCAAAGACCAGGACCCAGCCTTTCCCAAGAGCAGACACCTGGAGATGGGATCCTGCTGCTGAGATCTTGGTGCTATCTGAGGCTTGCCCTCCTGCAGGCTCCGGCTTTGCCTTGCCCTTTGTGACCGCCCTCCCTCCACCTACCATGGCCTCTTCTTCACAAGAAGTGGGTGAAGGTCAGTGCTTATAGGCCACTTGAGCTCTAAGAACCTTCTAGAGAATCTGGTGTTCCTGCGTTCCCTGTAACCCCTTCCCCAGAAGTGGTGGTGTCTTTGTTATACACTGGAGCATTTTTGAAACAAGGTGATGAGCAAATAAACGAGTGCATTTAAAAGATGGTGGCTTGTCAGTCTCTTCTCTCTGCATTTTTGGGAAGGGATATTGTCTAGGCCAGTGGTGGCAAGCGTATGGCACGTGTGCCATAGTTGGCTGGTATCTTTGAAAGCTCTAAAAAGTTCACCATCACTGGTCTAGGCTGATCCCTGTCTTGGTCTGTTTTGTGTTAGGTAACAAAACACCTGAGGCTGAGTAAGTTCTAAAGACATTTAATTAGCTCGTAGCTGTGCATGCAGGGAAGTTCAAGGTATGGCATCTGCTTGGCTTCCAGTGAGGGCCACCTGGCTCCATCAGCTCGTGACAGAGGTAGAAGGAGGAAGGACCCAAGCACGTGGGGTTGCCACACTTTCTAGCAATCCACCTGACAAAAGCTAATCCGTTCTTGTGAGAACAAGAAAGGCATCGATCCCTCTTTGTGACCTCATCACCTCTTTTTTTTTTTGTACCTGGGATTGAACTTGGGTCCTTGTGCTTGTGAGGCAGGCGGCAGAACCACTGAGCTAAATCTCTGGCCCCAGTCACCTCTTAAAGGCCCAATCACTTATACCACTGCACTGCAGAATTAGCCTCAGGGAATTCTCACGGGGACAAACTATATTCAGACCACGGCAATGGCTTCCCAAGGTGGAGTACCTGGAGATCCAGCCTGTACGAGCCCATGATAGTGAGTATCCACCAGCAGAGAAACCCTGGTGTCCTCTCACCCCAACCTTGCCAAGTCCACAAGCTGCTGCCCAAGCAGGCCCCTGGTGGACAGATGTCTCTGCTCACTTGTCGGCACACCTTTCAAAGCCCCATCCACACCATTTAATGAACTGCCAGACACTTCCAGCTGCATCTTACCTCCGGCTGACCATTTGTAAATTGCTTTTGCCACGGTTCCTGACAGGGTGAAAAATGCATGTCACCCTCCAGGGGAAGGTGCTCACTGGGTGGGCCTGGCACCCACAGCCTCTGCCTGCAGTGCTGGGCATCCGGGACCTTGAGAGTTCCAGTGTTCTGGGAGCGTGAGAGCCAGGCCAGCCTGAGGAGGAAGTGGCCCCTTTGCAGGCCTCTTTCCCCCGCCCTTCCCCAGTTTCTAGTCATGGGTGGCCTGCTCATCACCAGTCCTAAAACTTGCTGGCAGGAGCCCCCAGTGCCATCCTCAAGTGTGTCTCATCGCCAAATTGCAGGCCTCGGTCCTGTAATTTGTCCTTGTCCTCCACATGGAGCCTGCTCTGTGTGAGCCTTTGTGCCTAGCCCAAGGCCAGGCCCAGAAAACGCTTTGTTTTACACAGCCCTACACAGTGCTGGAATGTGGCACTACTGTCATTGGTTCCATTGTTTTGTATGAGGTTCTGCTGTGTGGCACTGGAGGCCAGCTGGTGGTATTCAGGCCTCCAGCCATCCTGGGGCATCACCTCCATCCACCAGTGCCCAGGCAGCACCTTCATGGAGACACCATGGGGCCCGTCTGGAAGAGCTGTGTGGGTTCCCCTCATCTGTCTCTTCCCATCTGTGAGGCAGGGGTGAGCTCCAGAGGCTGGTGGGTCATCTTCCTGGCGTTCAGCATGGGGTCCTGGTTAGAAGCAAAGGCTGCCGAGCTTTGTCACTACAGTTGCTCTGGTCCTGATTCCCCACCAACAGGCCGGGGACACACACACCTGCCAAGAACTGCACAAAAAAATAAGTGTAGAGACCTTAAAGGAAGCATTTGTTAGTGTTGAAAGAACAGCAGCACTTAAACTACACGGTCTGGCCACAGCCCATTATTCACGCTGCCTTTTAACTTTCTCTTTTGGGGGCTAAAATTAGATTCTTGGTTTTTTAAAATTCATTAACCCATCCCTGAGCTGCTTGGCATATCAGACTTGCGATCTCCATGGTAATCCAAAGGGGCCCGCGTCTTACTACATTCATAGCTGGGCCTCCATCCAAGGCTGCAGTCCCTGAAAGGACATCCGTGGGTAAAAGTGGCAGCTTTCAATGACTGAGTGCTTCCATTTCCAGGCTGTACGGCGAGCACCTTGTGTAAACTGTGCCATTTAATTGCCAAGATGGAACTACTAACATTTCAGGCCCAGTTTACATATGTGGTAAGTGGAGTTCAGAGAAATTAAGTCACATCCAAAGTTCCTGCTAGGGGATAGAGCTACGCTCACCTTGGGGGCTGACCCTGAAGGCTGTGCCCGTGGTCCTGGGCCACACTGCACACATGGGAAGGAGACTGGGCCACCCCAACATTTTGGGACACTTAATGGGAATTAGACATTTACCTCCAAATGCTGCTCAGACTGGCCCCTTCAGTGGCTGCTTCTGAGCATACCTGGAGTACTCTACAAGTGGTAACCCTGGGTCTCATTCTGGTCTAGGTGGCCTTGATGGGCAGTGAAAGATGTGATGAATAAAGCAGAGCGTGAGTTAGCCCCTGCCACAATACGGACAGATAACTTCCAGAGCGAGGAGCCTGATGGGGACAGGGAGCTAAGAGGTGAAAGGCTCTGGCCCCAAGCTCAGGGTGAGACACCTGGGTCTGTGAGCAGAGTTGAGCTCACATCTCACACTCCTTCATCTTCTCGGAAGGAGAGACAGAGTGATGTGGGTGGAGAGCATCAGTGTAGCCCCAAGAAGGACCTGGAAAGCAGACTGAGCAGCCTACAGCCTCTCAGGTGCCCTGATTCCATCTTCTGATGAGCCAAGGCTGAGGTACCCAGGGTCACAGCCAGCAGGTGGCAGAGCTGAGATGGCTAGACCCATATCAGAGGCCTAGACAGTGGCCATTCCCCTCCCGAGGAGAGACCGGAGGTGAGATTCCACTACCTGCCATGTAGCTTTGTTACTGGCCAAAAAAAGCTTCCTGCCAGAAGCTTGAGTTTCCCAATGGGCAGCTGAGATCCATCTTGCTGCAAAAGTTCAGGACTTTATGTCACTACCTACCCCCAAAATCAAGGTCTGCTCACCACCTCGCTCCCCCGTCTCGGCCACAGCGGCAATTCCTAGTGCTGTGTCTCAGGTCCTGGCATTACCTGGCTGGGGCCCTAGCTACCTGCTTTCTCTTGTTTCCTCACCAGCAAAAAGAAGGTCTTCCTGAGCTCCGGTGTACAGAACTGTCACTAAGGGAGCTTGTCGGTAATGAGGCCCTCCCCTCCCTACTGCCTCCTCCCCAGGATTCAGGTTCTGTCCCTCTGCATCTGTGCCCAGCTGCCTGCATTTCAGAGTGACTCCGCGAGGGTAGGATGTACCTGGTGGGCCCACCACATATGGGGGGACACAGACTGGATCAGTCCCATGTTCCAGTTTTCATATTGTCTAATTGGAGACTGGTTCTTAAGTGATCTTTCAGCTTTTCTCATTTAAGGGCTAAAATTGGAATCCCAATTTGGTTGACCGTTTTATGCAATTCTGACACTGCCCTGAGCTTCCACTGTGGTGGGGATGTGGGGTAGGGCTGATGGGAACACAGGGCAGCCGCATCCTGATTGCTGCTCGGTGGTCAATGTTTAGAGCGGTTGCACCGTGGCACTGTGAGGGTGGATTGATTGTCCAGCTAGCTGGCATTGGGCAGGGAACTTCGGAATGGAGCCCGAATCCCCTCTGCAATCAAGGGATTAGACTGATGGGCACAAACAAGATTCTTGGTTTCCTCAAATAGTTGGATTTCAAATGGTTACTTTGGCAACCAGGCCTGGCCCCATTCCTTATCTGGGGGAAGGAGACTCAGTTTGTTGGGATCTCTCTTCTTGCCCTTAGATTTTTGCAGTCTGTGGGTCTGTGAATCTTGGGTGTAGGCTGAGGAGGGGTGTCATTTAAGGGCGACATTATCCCCTTAGCAGAAGGCCAGGCTCTGAGGCAAGAAGTCAAGGTTGCACACTTGGGTGTTAACTGGTATCCCAGGATTCTGAGCTTTGGGGAGTGAGCTGGATAGGAGGTCGAGCCCTTTCCCTAGGGTCCTTGCATGCCAGAGACAGGGCTTTCAGTCACTGAAGGATTGATGAGAGCCCGATCACTGACTGGAGTGGCAAGAGACTTGAGGAGGGACTCAGGACCTGTCGGGGAGTCTCACTCTGCACTGCCTCTGTTCCTCCTGCCCTCAGGCTCCCCAGTGTAGCTTTGTAGAGGGGAGGAGGCTAGAGAGTAGAGGCCATATGCTATAGGCATGAGCTGGACCCATGGGACCAGAAGGGGACGTCTAGCTGGCAGAGTTTGGGCAGGCCCCATGCCACATCGCTAGCTGCTCAGAATCCTCTCTGCAGACATACAGTGAGGCCAGGCTGGTGCTAGAGGCAGTGTGGTGGATTAACTCATGGTCACTTTGGAATGCCCAGCTGAACTGAATCAATGTGTTTCTGGGCACGGAAGACCCACCTGAAGATTGTTGCCAACAGCATAAAAAGAGAACTGGAGGGGAAGATCTTGGGCTGTTGATTTTCTAGAAGCTTGCAGCAGCTGTTTTCCTGATGCTAACTTGGCTGTTCTCATCAGAAGAGGAGCTTGGGTCCTCCCTGTCTCCAGGAATGGCTGCTGTTCTCTTTGGGGGACCTCTGGTCTTTGCCGTGAGCATCACTTCGTGGCTCCAGTGCAGATCCCTCAGCCTGGTGGCACAGGGGCAAGGTTTCTAACTTCCACCACTGGCCTTTGGGCCTTCCCAGGGCAGATCCTCGATATGGACTTGAATGAGACATTGCTGTGGGCTCCAGGCCTCTGGCTGGACTCTTGGAGAATACTGCCTTGGGCTCTAGGCCTTCAGCTGGGCTTGTGTGGGACATTGCCATGGGATCCAGGCCCTTCGCTGGATTCTTTGGGTCTCTAGTGCATTGGCAGATCTCTTGCACTCCTCTGCATTTGACTTTTGGGGTGAATATTATAAAATAATCCTTAAATTATGTGTCCTGCATTAATTCTATTCCCTTGTAAACCCTGACAACAATAGGTGGGTCAGAGGAAACCTGGACCCCCAGACAGGAGGAGCCTTCATCCTTTGTCTCTCTGCAGCAGCCATTGTTCTGAGTGCTACGTGAAGCTCTCCCTTTGCACACCTGATCTTGGTTCATCCTCCAGTAGCTCAAAGAGGCTCAGAGAGGTTAGGCAGTTCACTGTCACATGGCCAGCAAACATGGATGCAAACCCGTGTGCTTTGCTCTGATGCTCACACCAGTTAAGCCAGCTGTTCAGGCAGCAGCATGTGTTTCACACTGAGGACTGCCCTTATAACAAGTGAGGGCATCCTCACACTTCCCAGTGCAGGTCCAGGGCTCCAACCTCAGCCCTCCAACCTCAGCCATCCTGGTCCTTCCTAGCTGATGGCTTCCTGGCCTCTGGTCCCAGTCCCTGGAGGAGGCTGACTGTTTCTGGGGCAGACAGACAAATGTCTACTTCACTTATGGAAATCGACAGGCGAGTAGTTTTCCGAGGCCACCTATCGGGGCAGAATGGGAAAATCAGAGGGGCCTCTGAGAAAAGTGGGAAGGGGCCGATATGACTTCTAAGGCTGGGTAGTCCCACCCATCAGCAAAAGGAGACCTAGCTAGTACAGGTCGGTCTTCCTGCAGAACTAGGAACACTTAAAAACAGAAAAGTGCTGGAAATCGTTGGGTCAGAAGGCTTTAGAGCATGCTACCAAACTTCATGTAGAGTTGGGAATGCTGTAGAGCTACATTGTCCAGCATGGCCACTGGCCGCATGTGGCCACCAGCCCCAGAAATAGGGTCTGTACAACCAAAGGACTTGATTTCACATTGTATTTAATTGCCATCAGTTGCCGAGACACGTGTGGCTGGGGACTGCAGCACTGGACAGCACTGTTCAAGAGGCAGTGAGACACTGAGAGCCGGAGATGAACCATTCCCAGGATTTCAAGGCCTAGCTGACACATCTTTCCATGCTCAGTGAGGCTGAGTCACTCAGTTCCTTGGCTATGCAGTGGAAGGAGGGCAGTTGACACGGCCAGGGTTTGAGTCCAGACACCACCAGCTCTGTGACCTTGGGCAAGTTAGCCACTCGGAGCAAGTTTCCTCATCTGTAAAATGGGAGTATTACTAGCATCTGCTCTAAAATGTTGCTTTGAAAGTTAAAAAAGAAAACTTGATAAAGGGCCCTCAATCCCTGGTAGGGGCCAAGCCACTGACACAATCCACTAGGCTGGTGCTGGCCACAGCTCGGCTCAGAGCACTGACAGCATTTGCACAGCACACCCCAACTCTGAGGCCTGCCTGGTGTCCTTCGCTCCACTTGACAGCCGAGGGACATGGGCACACAGAGAGGTTAAGTAACTTGCCCCAGGCCACACCCCTGGAAGGTGGCAGTACTGGGCTTCAAAAGCATTGTGCTAAACTAACCGCTCACCTGGGTAGCCAGCAGTCTCTTGTGGAGTGTATGGTGAAAGCCTCTGGTCCTCAAGTATCATCCCTGCCCAAAGGCACCTCAGCAAGGCAGACTGGATTAGAAATGAAGGCCATGGGCCCCACCCAGAACCACTGCAGCAGAACCCATGGCTCCAAGCCCTCCAGAGGTGGAGCAGCACTGCCCTAAGTTCTTCAGAATCTTGGCGCTGAGTTCCAGCAGCCCTCTCGAAGCCCCACCCTCATCAACCCCCCACCCTGAGGTTGCTGGCCTCCCACTAATTAGCTAATTAGGAAGTGAGGGGACTGTGCCACTTAGTTGTGTGAAAAGCATGCACCTCTCCAGCTGATGGCTCACTGTGACTAATGAGCTATGTTAGGTATCTGTAGAGGACTCATTCTAGGGAGGATGGAGGGAGAAGGACCATATAGGGAGGTCTTGGAGTGAGCCCCAAACTATTTCAGAACCCCTCAAATTCATCAGGCTCTGCCTTCACCTCCTTTAGATTTGATGGATCTGCTGCTAAATGTTTGAAAACTATCTTTATATCTAAAGGCTACATTTGAGAAACAAAGATTCAGAGAAATTAAGCAACGTGCCCAAGGTTGCATAGCCGAGGCAATCAGCCCAGATAGATGCTGTAGGCCCTGCAGTGCAAGCTCATGGGGAGAGCCAGGACCTTGGCTCAGAAGTCTCTGGTACCCTAGGGCCACCTTCCTGCTGGGTGATCACTTGGCTGACAGCTCAGAAGCAGCCCAGACTGAGGGGAGTTTTGCCCTTTCACATCGTCCCAACCCTGGTGGCATTGACCATCTCCGCAGCAAAGGCAAGGAAGGCCACATCTTAAACTTGGACCCAGCAAGGACTTCGGAGTCCAGCAAACAGATGCACATGTCTACCAGCCCTCCTACTCCTTGTTCTTGTTGGGGACGAGACTGTTGCTGCCGTGGACTGTTGTGCTGGAGCCAAGGACTCAGTGACGTGGATCCCAGGTGGGAGCCATTCAGCCCTCACCTGGAGGACAAACACCTGGTCCTGTGGGCTGCTGCCCCACCTCATCCTAGGAAGGCTGCCTCCTTAAAGGGGAAGGAATTATCCTGCAGCAGGAGGAAAGGCCTGGATCACCTGCCAAAGCACCCATGGGCAGCCACTCCTGGGTAAGACCCAAGCCTTGCCCCGGAAGCCGGGAGAGCAGGAGCTGGTTTTACTGCCTTCACTGAGCCCCTGCGGGCCCTGGGGCTGAGCAGCCCAGCAGAGAGCCTGGGGCAGGCCGAACCTTCTGGAGGTCATCTGGTCCAGGGCTCTGCCTTTAGCCATTGGGTAATTTTCAAGGCTGCAGTGTTAATGAGGCAACTGAACCCTGAGGAGGGTGCATCTTGGAGGGAGATGGGGCTGAAACTGCCCTGTCTTCTGGTGGAGGGTGGAGGACAGGGCTGGACTGGTGTCTCCAGGTGACCTTCATTCTTTCCATCCCTTCCCTTCCCTGGTCTCCCCGTGGGGAAGATAGGACAGGGCTAAAGAGAGAGAGCCAGAGAATCTCAGAGGAATTACTGGAATCTTCTGGGGGTTTTGAGGATATAGCTGCTGTCCAAGTGTGAAGTGTGGGCTCAGGGTGTACCCCCGGTCACCAAGCTCAGTCCAAGGGAAGCTCCTGATAATGGGGCTCAGCCCAGGCCCAGCACCCCAGTGGCAGGCAGGAGCAGAGATGGCCTCATGCCAGTTAGAGGCTGGGCACTTTTCCCATAGAGCTTCTTCTTGGTCCAAGGCCTCAGAGGGGTGTGCAGATACCTATGGCAGACAAGTGTGTGCTGCTGCTGTGCACCTTGGGAATTAACAAGGAGTTTGGGGACTCGCCTGTGCCCTGACCACTGACCCAATCAAAAGTCAGACACGGATGAGGGTTGTAGTGTCATCTAACAGGAGGTTCTGCACATTCCCATCCCAGAGGGTGCCCCTTCTCCCCCCATCCCCCAGGATCACCCATACAGAATCTTTTCATTGAGACACTGCAGCCCCCTACTCAGACACAGGCACACTGGGCAGGAAGCTTCCCATCACCATTTCCTAGCTGGTCAATGTACTTCTTTCTGTATCTCATTTCTCTCCGTTGTGGCAAGGGGATATTAGTACAATAGCCAGTTTTCCATTGCTGGGGCGAAATGCTTAAAACACAAGAGAATAAATAGTTTTTTATCGCTCACAGTTTTCAGAGGGTTCAGTCCAGGGTCTGGTGGCCCCAAGGCAGAAAAATTATGGTAGAAGGATATTGTGGAGGAAAGCATCACCCCTTGGAGCAGCTAGAAAGCAGAAAGCAGGGGAAGGGCCAGGGATCAGATACAGTTCCCAAGGTCTTGCCCCCATGACCCACCCAGACTTACTCAGAAGTGTGCTTTACTAATCTGTCTGTCTCCCAGGCCATTCAAGTTGCCAAGCAAGATGAACCATCACAGGACCCACCTCACACTGGTACACCTATCATTCAGTGAAGTGGTCCCTATAAAAGGCTTAGGAAGAGGATGTGTGGGGTGTAGTAGCTGTTCAGTCTTTGTCATTGTCATTGTCTTTGGGCATGGGAAAGAAGGGAAGATCTTAGAAGCAGCTCACAAACCCCTGGGGGAGAGATGGGGTGGTGATGGCTGAGAGGAGAAGATCCAGGAGTCCCCAGACCTGCAGAGAGATGAAACAGAGGTAGGGAGCCAAGTTGAGGCCACCTGGAAGTGGTGGCGGCAGCAGCTGCATCTACATGACAAGAACTGTGGTGCCCAGCAGTGTGGCAGGTGGTTTTCCTCATGGTTTTTCCGACCTTCCAGGGCTTCAGGCCCAGGCCCAGGCCTTTGGAAGCACATGCCTGGGGAGCCCAGCAGAGTGGCCTCAGCATCCAGCAGTGTATCCACAGCACTGGTAGATGGAGCTGTGCCTCTCTTGCCCTTTAATTGGAGGTTTGTGCTAGGAAGGAAAGTGGCATTGCTGAATACATGCAGCTTGCCTGGGCAGGGGTGGAAATGTTTTCTCAGTCCTAATTTGGAAAACAAGGCTGAAAAACAGCCCTCCCATCTGACTCAGTGCCATTATCTCTAATCACATCGATGAGGTCTAACTTCTGCCTGGCAAAGTTCCTGTGGCAGTGGCTGGAGAATGAGCTGCAGGCAGGAGGAGGAGAGAAGCTGGCTCCCCACAAATCTGCTTGCTCCCGTGACAGGGCACATTTAGTGCCCTCATGAGACTCCCCAGGGAGCTACTCGCCTCTTCTGCCGTTGTACGCTCACGGTGGGAAAAAGGAAGTGGGCTCTCATCAGACACTGAATCTGTCAGCACCTTGGTCTTGGACTTCCTGGCCTCCAGAACTATGAGAGAAGAATTTGTTGTTTACAAGCCACCCAGTCTTGGTATTTTGTTTTAATCCCCCAAACCGACAAAATCAACTTTTAAGCACCCACTGTGTAGAAGGCACTGTTTAGACCCAGAGATCAACCAGACAGACAAGGTGGCATATAAGCTTAGAGTCTAGTGGGAGAGGCAGTAAGTGTATTTATTATATAACTCGATGTAGAGACAAGTCCTATAAAGGAGAGAAAACTGAGCAACTGGAGCGGGCTGTCTGCGAAGATGGAACTGTGAGACCTAAGTGATTCCATTCGAAAATTTGGTGACATAAATTTCAGTTCTAAGAAAAACCACAAGATGTATTTTGACCACCTGCATGTGATAGTGTTCAGCCGTCCCCTAGCAACAGCTAATCAGTAGTTAGCAACCGTTTGCAGCTTGGGTGCGCAAGGCACAATCAATCAGGTTTAATTGCCAATCTAGAACCTTGCTGTAACCACTGTAAAAACCCCTGCTGATTTGGAGTCGGGGCTCTCAATCTTGACCCGCTGAGGCGGTGACGGTTGGGAGTCCCTGCTCGAGCTTGAATAAACGACCCTCGTGTGTTTACATCGGAATCGGCTCCTCGGTGGTCTTTGGGGACCTCGAAATCTGGGCACAACAGAACCATGGTGGAGAGATGAGCGAAGGCAGAGGCCTGGGGCATGTTTGGGGACAGCAAGGCTGTGTATGGCTGGAGCAGAGAAGGCATGAGCATTGTTGGCCAACCACCTTCGGCATCCTGGAGACACAGGCTTCGGGGTCCTTGTGAGGACAAAAGTTTCCTGGGTTGAGGGATGTCTTAGTCTCTAGGGTTCCCTACGGCAGATGGGGCTGTGTCAACAGCAGACAGTTTTCTCACGGTTCTGAAGGCTGGAAGTCAAAAATCGAGGTTTCTAGTGAAGCTTCCCTTTCTGGCTTCCTCCCTGTGTGCTCACATGACTTTTCCCATGTGCGCATGTGCCCGTGTCTGTGTGTGTGTGTGTGTGTGTGTGTGTGCGTGTGTGCGTGCTAAGAGAAAGAAATATCTAGTTCTCTGGTATCTCTTCTTAGGAGGACACTTAATCTTTTTAAAATTTTTATTACTACATGTTTGTAGTACATAGTGATTACATTCATTGTAGGGAATCGGTACATGTACATAACACATTTTAATTCTTTTCTCCCTTTCCCCAACCCCTCTCTTATTTTGCCAGCATCAGATTCATTTATCTTCTACAGTAAGGCATTATAAAGTTAATTATTATGTATAAGGACACTAACCTTATTGCATCAGGGCCCCACCCTTATGCCCTCATTCCAAATATGGCTGTATTAGAGGTTAGGCCTTCAACATATCTAGACCAGCTTCAACCAGTTCCTCCATTTATGAGTTGCATCATTTAGGTAAAGTGATATGACTCCTCTGAGGTACTCAGCTTTGCTTCTTGTTCCTGGGAAGAGATTGTACTGTACTTCCATACCTGCCTTCTGAGATGTATGAAGGTGAGGATGCTTGTGAAAGAGCTTCATGAGCTGTGAGGTGCCCTGCAAAGAGCTGCCCATAGGAAAGAGATTGGGGACAATACTATGGAACATCTAAGACCCTTGGGCTCAACTCTGGTCTGGGGAGAGTGGGAAGAGCTTCCAGAGGGGCCCAAGGCTGGAGATTTCAAGTGCAGCCTTGACAAGGACCAGGGCCATGGCACAGACACCTAGAAGGTGGGGCTTCTGGGTCCCATCAGTCAGGGAACGGTTGTGAGGATGAGAGTTACTATGGTGATGAGGTACTGAAGCTGGGAGGCATCGACCTGGTCCAGCTATGGCATTCAGCTCAGTTTCCTCCGAGCTTTTGAATTATCAGAGTAAGATGGAAATTGGACTTGTTCTGCCAGCTGCTGATTAAAGAATTTGAAATACTCGCAAACTGAGCAAAACAGGCTCAATCTGGCCCACAGCACCCCAGTTTCGGACCTAGGCCATTCAAGTGGGTGGTGGGATGGGCAGGCTGAGCCTTGGGAATGATAAAGGAGCTGGAGAGAGACAGGCAGGGTGAACTAGGCTGGGTGCTCCTGGCTGCTGGCAGAGGCTATGAAACATCCGCTGGTGCACAGGGGGGGCCCCAAGAGGATCGACCAGCCCAGGCTGTCAGCAGTGCTCAGGGAGGAAAAGCCACTGTGTGTGGGGCTGGGGGTTCTTACTTGTTCGCAGTGCGCTGTAGTTTACACACACACACGTGCGCACGTGTGCACACTCAACTCAGAGCTATTCAGTGAGAAGACTGGCCCTTAATGCATAGCTAGGTGCCAACTCTTCATCTGAAACATGTCCTGGCCAGTTCCAAGCTGCCTGCTTCTCATCAGAGGGTAATTCTCAAACTGAAGATGCTTCTGCAAGTGTCACCCCCTCCCTACCCTCCTTCCTGCTTGTTCCCAGCCTCAGTATTAGTTATTGTCATGGTAATAAGATTATCCAGGGATTGTATCTAAAATATTTTATTCTGAGTATCATCAATTGGGCTCTTCAGGAGAGAAACAAACATGCTCATTTCATTTTCACTGAATGTTCCACATTTGGAACCCGACTTCCTGCCCTCCACCGACTCCCCCCTCCCAAGGCCCCACAGAGCCTTGTCTCTCCAGGAGCGGGGCCTGAAGGCATGTGCACACAGGCTGGTCTGCCTAGGGCTCAGGGTCCTTAACTGCATTCAGGGCCACTTCTCCATGACTCAGTGCTCTCGGGAGTGTGTCAGCCATTTATTATTTGATTAGTCTCTCCAAGGGCGTTTTAATTTGTCCTTCCCAGGCACGTACTCCAGCCAGACAGTTTGAGAAATTACATCTCTGGGCCTGCTATAATAAGACAATTATTCCAGCAGGGTCCCGTAGCACAGTGGCAAGTCATGAACTTGGTCACGGCCTTAATTTCCATCTGGAGCCAGAAAACATGGACATTTTGAGAAGCTGCAGCTTTGAGATGACCTGTACGAAGAGACAAAATTCAGGCAGAGCTTTGGTCCTGGGCAGGGGGAGTATTTGTTTCCTTTGCCCCTGTTTGTGGCCTATGGAGACTTGGGAATGGGGACCAAAGAATAGAACTGGAATCTCACTTCTGCACTATGTATGTGGTCCTGGGAAAATTCTTTCACCCCTCTGGAACTCAGTTTTCTTATTTGTAAAATGGGCATCATTATAACCCTCTTCTACGTTTGGTAAGTATTGGCTGTTATTTGGCTGGTCAGCACCCCCACCTCAACCCAGTTGGATAATAGTTCTTTGATTTCCTTTCGGGAAGTTACCTTCTCCACTGGAGATAGACAGGGAAGGGTAGACAAGGAAGGGTAGAGATCAAGTGTCCTTCTCTCATGTGGCCAAGGAGGTCATATAACCAAACTGAACCAATTGGAGTGATTCGGGGGATACTCTCAGGATGACCAAGTGCTCCATTCTGACAGCCACAGTGTGAGAGATGTTGCTCCTCAGAGCCCACATCCGCTCAGGCCCTGGGGCCTCCCCTCACCCCATTTCTTCAGCCATGACTGATCTTTGATGAAACCTTTTTGCTTACACTCCCTGGGGCTGATTTTCAGGTTTGCACCCAGGCTTGTCCCCCAGGCTTGTCGGGGGACAGTAGAGAGCGGGTCTCTCTCATAGGTAAGTGGTGGTCTCAGAGCTTAGCATGTGTGGGACTCAGCCTGAAGGTTCCTTTCTGGTCTCTACCCAAGACAGTAGCATTTATTAGAGTGGAAGGAACAGCCTGAGATCAGCAACCAAGTGAGGAGGGTGCTTCCCAGGGAGCAGAGGCTCTGTTCCCACTCCCTGCCTCGGCTCACCTCTTCTCCTGTGAGGCAGCTGCCTTTCTCTCTGGAATCCTTTCCCACTCTCTCTGGCTGTGCTGGAGGTGAGGAAAGCTCAGGAAGAGGCAGCTGATCCTTAGGGTGCCCTTCCTTCTGCTCGAGAGCTGCAGTGGGACTCCTGGGGCCAGGGCTGCTGGTCTACTTGGCCCTGGGCTGAGCCTGCAGCAGTGGTGATTTTAAACTGCATCTGTAAAGGAGATGAGCCACCTGCAGCCTATCCATTTGCCTATACGATGGAAGAGCAGGGTTTGCCTGGCCAGGCTCCACTAGGCAGCAAAGACAAATGTGTCGGCCAGAAACAAAAAAATCATTGAGTTGCATAAAATGTGCAAAACCACTTCAGAATCACTCCTCTTTACTTAAAAAAAAAAACTTTTGTGAGAAATTAAATTGCATAAGACAGTACAAAAAGGATGTAACCAACAATCATATGGTCACCATGTAATGACTGTTAATATCCTAGCCTGTTTTCTTCTACACATTTAAAAAATTAACACTGGAGATAAAGTCCTTTTAAACTATGTTGCTCCATTCCATTCTGTTCCCTCATGCCCCCAAGCAAGTTCACCTTGAGCAGGAAGGAGGCTTCCATGGATGCTTCCAGTCTGCAAAGAGGGCACACATACACACACACACACACACACACACACACACACACACACACACACACAGTGTCTACCAGCAGGAGTCATTTGTGTGTATGTGTGTTTTGAAAATGACATGAATGATATTGTTCTAGAAATATCATTTGTCATCTTGCTTTCCTTATCCAAAATGTAAAAATATCTGTGTGGATATATATGTAGATACACATACAAATTGAGCATCCCTGATCCAAATATTTCAAATGCTTCAAAACTGGAAATGTCTCGAGCTCTGACATGACCCTATAAGTGGAAAATTCCACCTCTAACCTCAGGCAATGGGTCACAGCCAAAATGAGAGGGCACAAAACCTAGTCTATCAGTGTCCACAAGGGAAAAAAGACCCTCCCAGCACCTTCAGGTGCAACTGACACACTTTGTTTCATCTACAAAAGTACCTGAAATATTTTATAAAATTACCTTGAGGCTATGTGTAGGTGTATATGGAATATACAAGAATTTACCTGTTTTGATTTAGATCCCATCCCCAAGATAGCTCATTGTATTTATGCAAATATTCCAAAACCCGGGAAAAAAAATCAAAATTCAACACACTTCTGCTTCCATGTGTTTCAAAAAAGGGATATGCAACTTCAACTTACTCTCAACTTCTGTCAAGGAATCTCCCTGTGAATTACTTCATGATGACATTTTCCTGAACACTGAGGTGATCATTTCCCGATTTCTTTGTGGCCGTGCCTGCACCTGTCTCCCTGAGCACATGTGAGTGTGAGTTTCCCTCAGGGGAGACTGAGTGTGCACTGTCAGTTTTACCTGACTGTATTAGTCAGCTTCCTGTCACCATGACGAAATACTAAAAGGAGGAAAGGTTTACTTTGGCTTCAGGTTTCAATCCACAGTCACTTAGCTCTGTCACTGTGGGCCTTCGGTGAGGCAGCACACCATGGTGGGGAACATGGTGGAAGCCTGTTCACCTCATGGCAGCTGAGAAGCAAAGACAGGATGGGGTCAGGGCCTCAATATCTCCTCAAGAGCACATCCCCAGTGACTTAACTTCCTCCCACTACACCCTACCTCTGAACGGCTCTGCCACCTCTCAATAGCACCACAGGCTGGGGACAAAGCCTTCCGCTGTGGACCTCTGGGAAGCATTCAGTATCCAAATCATAGCCAGATTTTGCCAACTGACTGTGCCCATTTTACTCCCTCCTTCGCAGCTCTCCCTGCTGCTCTTCCAATCTTCCAAGACCCCTCTGGTCCAGCCTTCTGGACCCTGCTGACCAGCCCTGGCCTCTCTGAAGATCAGTGCCATGTCTACCTTCTTGGTTTCTCTCCCCTCATGCTCACTCTTTCCTGCCTCCTTTCTTGGCTTTTGTTGCTCCCCTCCTTGCATCTTGGGACACTCACCCAAAGTTCTTCTCAGCATGTCGTCTTTACCTATACCAGGAGCCTCATGTTCCCTAGACAAATATAGCTGAGATGGGTCTCATCTGGCCAGCATGAGGTTCTCGATGCATTTGAACATGAACCCCTTCCCCCAGGTACCAACCCATTGTTTTACACCAGCCGCATTGATGTTACCCGCTCGGTGTCTGGAGGCTGTTGAATGGGCTCACTCAGCATCTGTTCCCACCCCATTCTGGGATATCTTTCTCCGGAAATGGCTGGAAAGATGAGACCTGCGTGTCCCACTCTCTCCACAGGTGTGGCTCTGGATGGGATTCAGTCACCGATCAGAGGGGCTTGCTTAGGCCTGGAATTCAGAACACAGTTAAGTAGGGAGAGTCATAATGTCTATTTTCTGTAGCGGATTCAAGCAGACCCAGTGTAGCTCTGGAGCCAACAGCTCCTGGGGCTGGCTGCTTCTTGCCCCAGCAACAGTGGACCTGGAGCCACTAGCTGCCTCTTGCATCTGCAGCTTCCTGCCTATACAGGAGTGGTGATTCCCTTCCCTCAGTGGACTAGTTGTGTGAATGTTTTGGGGAATCTTTTCTCAGTTGGCCTAGAGATGATTTATTCCCCCATCCCTTCCAATGAGTCTGCAAACACCCAGCTCCCTGATTTAAATTCACTTCTGCTTAAGAGTGTTCACTGTTATCAGCAAGAGAAACTTGACTATTACAGTCCCTGAAAGAGTGAAATTTTTGATCCTTGATTTATTCCCTGCTTTTCTCTGATGGTGCATTCTGACTTCAATTTCACTCACTAATGTATTGAATCATATAAAAATATGTAGCAAGCATCTACTAGGTGCTTAGCACAGTGCTGACCACGAAGGACACGAGTGAAGTAGGATGGGCCGCACCATGCCCACTCAAGCCTCTGGGAGCACCACCTTCCCTGTCTTCTAAACTAGAAACTAAACACTGCCTTTGACCCCACCGTCTGCCTCCCTCACATCCCCATGGCCCCTCTGTAAACTCTGGAATCATTTTGAGCCTCGAGAAGTTGATGATTCGATTCCACAGGTTTAAGAACCCTGAGGCCACCTTCTCCACACATATCCCCTGCAGAAAAGATGACAGACAAGCCTGAGAAAGGAGAGAGTCACTTGAGAAGGCCGCTTGTGTTCTTGAGGTTTCCAAAGGGCAGCATTAGCACCTGCCTCACCAATGCCACCTACATAGGAGCCCAGGGATTTGGCCTCAGAGAGCTGATGAATTATTACTTCCTTCCAAGACACAGTGCCTCTCAGCTTGGCAGACGGAAACAGCTGCTTCCCTGCAGCCAAGCTGGAATCACATCTGGGAGGGCTTTTAACCAAACAGACCATTTGTTGTTGTATAAATGATGTTCCAAGCACTGACTGTCATGCTGAAGAGAGAAAGTAAAAACTCACAGATATCTTTGGCTATAAATGATCATGGCAGTTTCTGGGACAAACCTGCTTCCTTTTCTTTTTCTCTTTGAGAGTCATAAAGGAGATTATTTAACCTAGACTTCAAAATAAGGACTATTGCTAGAGATAAAGAGGGGCTTTTCATAACAATAAAAAGGCCACTCCATCAGGATACATAACATCCATAAATATATACACACCTAGTAACAGAACTTCAAGATAGAGGAAGCTAAATTTTACACCATTAAAGACCATTACAGACAAATCTATCATAGCAGGAAATTTTATTCCTTGTCTCTTAGTAATTGACAGAGCAAAGATGGAAAGAGCTGAACAATGCTAGTGAGGTGGCCTGACCACCTCCCCCTGTCTGCCCAGAGCTGGGCCAGTCTTGTTACTTTAAGTCTTGTCCCAAGAAACCCCTCAGCTATAGGCAAGCCAGGGTGGCTGGTCACATCTTGGCCTGGACAGCGGTGTAAGTTACATGGAACCGTAGGTATAGAGTGTGTCTCTTCTTAGGCAGGTAGCTCCAGTTCAAGCTCTGCCATTTATTAACTGCATGACTGTGGGTAAAATAGTGCATCTCTCTGGCCTCCAGTTGTGTTATCTTCCAAATAGGGAAGATTACTTACCATGCAAGGTTTTTTTGTGAGAAGTCAATGAAGTGATGTGACTATGTGCTCAGTACACAATGTCTGTGATTATCATTATACCAGCTTGTAAAAACATGGTTTGCTTGTTCAGCTACAAGACAGGAAATGGCCTAAGAAATGGGTTAGTCCAAACACCCTAATTGACACTGTCATTGTCGTCGTCATCATCATCATCATCATCATCATCATCATCGTCATCATCATCATCATCATCATCATCATCACTAGTCCCCATGGAACATTTGCCATGAGGCTCTCCCCATGCTACTTTTTTTTTGGTACTGGGATCGAACTCAGGACCTTGTGCTTGTGAGGCAGGTGGTGGGACCACTGAGCTAAATCCCCAGCCCTTCCCATGCTACTTTTGAGGCATCTTATGAGGAAAGTAAGACTCAGATCAGCAGTGATCTCCTCAGAGTCACAAAGGGAGTCAGAAGCGAATGTGGCAGCAGCTTCCAGGTAGGTCTCTTTAGCTCAGAATCTTTCTATGATATCTTGGTGAGGAGTTTTCTACTCTCCAGAGGCATCAGAAAGCAGAGGGATGAGGGGTTGGGCAGGTCCCAGCATGGACTTCAGCTTTCCCAAGTGGCCCCCACTATGTGTTCAGAGAAGACTGTGAGATGGGCTGGCCTGGGAACGTTTCCCACCATGTCCTGCCAGATCCTCTCTCCTGACTTGGTGCAGCTGATTGATGAGCCAGGTCTAAGCTCTGCTCCTCTCTGAGCAATGGCCTATTACCCAGAGTGTCCTTGCTGCGGGGAGGAGAAGGGCATGGGGCTGCACTGCTCTCTAGCCCTATTCTCTTTTATCTGAGACTTGGCATGGGGTCTCCATTTGGATAATTTGGCAAAGCCTACTGGTGGTTGCATGAAGACAATAAGAGTTCCTTCTTATGAAGAGCCAGTGTAAAGCCTTTCTGACCTTACAAAGGAGTTGGCTCCCTGACAGCAGGGCCTCTGATATTGTGCTTGTATTTCCTCCTGCAAGGGCTCAGTGCAAGACACAGAGCTTGCTGCTTTGGTAAAAAGGAGCTGACTGTCCTCACACTTTGCTGTGTGGCAACATGCTCCAGCACTTCTGCTGTTTGTAATTGGCTTATATGCTTTAGCTGTTCCCCATGACCACACACTTGGTGGATAGTCCATCATGGCTTCATCCACCACCTGCACAGGAAAGCATCTGTCAAACCTGGTCATGAACCACCATCTTCACTTGACTGGGTGACAACACCTCCAAATGAAGACGCCATCTTGCTCTAAGTGAGCTTCTCTTGCTACCACTCAAGCAAGGAGTTGATCAGCAGGATATCCATGATGTAGGGTGACAGGCAAGATGTCAATATTAACTTGTGGAGGTCCCTAGAAGCCTGATTGACAAATTCAGGAGAAACATTGTGGTCCATCCAGAGCTTAAGGAGAGAAGGAAATGGAGGAGGAGAGGAACTGAAAAAGAAGAGGCAAGATGGCAGAACTGGGTAGTCGACCCAAGATGCATTTGAATCGATGGTTTCACATTTCTAGAATTGCTTGTGTGGTAGCCACCATTAAGAGGCAGCTGTTGAGGTGGTTATTGAGGCCAGGGAGCCAAACTGAAAGTAACAATGGAGACTTGCTGTGGAGCCTTACTGTGATGGTGACAGCAAGATGACCAGAGAAGGGCATGTGCTTCCCACAGACTGGCCCTGGGTAGGGCTGGATGGCATGCAGGGCAGAGGGTGAATTGTCTTCTTGCTGAGGAGCCCTGGACAAAAGACTTCTGCCTTTATGGACTAGGGGGGATGGGGGATGGGCAAGGAGTAGAAAAGTACTGAGTCAGTGTGGAGGAGATGTTTTGGTCAAGAACCCCTGAAATGGAGGCTTGGAATGCAGATGAATCATGGACATGAGCTTGGCATGTGTTATATATATGTATGTGATATATATACATCTCCTTTGTTTTGAGACAGGGTTTCGCTATGTAGTTCAGGTTGGCCTTGAACTCACTATGTGGCCCAGGCTGACCTTGAACTCGCACTGATCCTCCTGTCTCAACCTCCCAAGTGCTGGGATTACAGACATGCGCCGCCATGCCCAGCAGTGTTCATAGCTTTAGATATCTGCCCTCAAACTCCTCATGGTTGTGATGCTGAATGTTCTTTTCTTTTTTTTAGTAGGGCTACCAAAACTCCTAGGAATGATATTTTTTTTAAAAATGGTAATTATTTGCAATGATACTGGGAAATACTAAATGTAAGGTGGCTATGAAGCTGAATTTGAAATGTCAAAGTTGGATTATGTCTTGTGTGGGTTGATTCTTGAGGAATACGGTATAGTCCATATAGTGGAAGATATACAGGCTGTGGGAAAATTTCTGGGTGGAAGACAAGATTATTTTACCTGGCATATACATAATTTTGGGGGAATACAATGGCTTTATACAGTAAAATTTTATTTCTTGCTCTTGTCTCAGGCCATGAGAGTCAGTAGTGGTTATCGGAAGGTGGAGGGCTGCGCTTAACTCTATACTATTGTCTTAGAGCCCCAGGGTTTTTTTCCAAGATGTAGGCCTTTTCTCTTCTATAGTCTTGTCCCCTTTATATTATTTCAGCAGGCAGGAAAAGAAAGATCAGGAGTAAGTATTTTAGGACCAGACCTAGAGGTGAGGTTCAACAATTCTGCTCACATTCCATTCCCTAGCACCTGGTACACATCCCACTCCTGCATAAAGGGCTGGGAAATGTAGTCCAGCCTGTGTCCCCGAGAACATGGAAATGGAGTTTGTGAACACAGAACAGTCTCTGCTGCAGCACGTTTTGGATCTTAATTTGATTCTTCATTTCTGATAATCTTGATTAATTTGAGGAATTATAGGACAATAACACTAAGATAGTATACATATTTCCATGTCCTTCAGAGAAACAAGAGCTCAGCACTAAAGATGCCTGGGATGAGATATAAATGCTGACAGAAGTGAAGAACAAATTTAAAGAATAGAAAACAAAATCCAATATGGAGCCCAAGTGGGGGAAATTAGAGGAAGGTTTTATGCAAAACTTGAAGTGCCAATATTCTTTGAAAGTCTTTCCTTTTCATTTTTATCTCTTGATGTGGGGTTTCTCTGTACTTTAGGGCTCTTGGATGTTTCCCTGGGGAGAAATTTGGGTTGCTCCTTGTGGATAAGTGATACTCTAGTGGTGCCCATGGGCAGGGGACTTCTACACCTACACACTTTGAAATCAACACCAGAAAGCTAACTCAGGAATTAAAAACAGGCAAGGAAATGGGAATTTACACACAAGTTCTGTTTGTTTAGCTAGGGGATTAACGGACAGCCCTTCTGAGGATGGTGGAATTCTCTTTTTTTAAATTGGAACAGCTATAGACAGTCCCTTGTAAAATCAAGAGGGTCATTGAATAACATGTCTGGTGCTCACTGTGAGCTCGATGGCGGGGAGCACTGGTGACAGCCGCAGGATGTCATCAGGTCACTCTGGACCTTATCAACAGTCTGGGACTGTAAGGGAGAGCTGGGCCAGAAGCAGGGGCGAGGCTCAATCACACTGTGGTAAGGAAAGTGAGATCGTGTCCTGACTTCCTGTGGAGACGGAAAGCCCATCTTGCTTCTCAGATGGGAGTTAAAGCAGTGGCACCTCAGGGCAGAGAAGGCACACCTGGCGAGATGCTGCATGGTCCAGAAGCCTGTTTGCAACTGGCCTTGTTGAAGTGCATGTGGCTCACATGTGCCTCCACCTTTGGGGATACAGGAGGACCCTGTGGAAGGTCATTAGGTAGGGGTTCCTGGCACCTTCCCCACGGAGAGTTCTGTGCATAGTGCCACTTGGCACGTAGTATTCCCATGACAGGTTGTTTCTGTTCCTGCTCTGAGGAACATGTGCTTTTAAGCACATTCTTTTTACATCCCGGAAGCCTGTGAGATGCAGCGGAGAAAAGGAACCTGCCTGCTTGTCTGGAGCGCAGTCTGCCGTTCCAGTGCACAGCACAGCACTTAAAAAACCATTGTGACAAACGTCAGGGGTTATGAGCTATGCGAAACAAAGGGACAAAGAAGCAAGTCAAAGCCCTTTTCCCTGCAATGGTGGAAAGCGCAAATAGCAAAAGGAGGGTGTCGCTCTGTAGAAGAGGCTTGGGGTTGGCTATAAAGCATAATGGGGAAATTGCATGAGCAGAGATATAATTTTCTTACTGGTATTATATTTTAGTGCAGAGCAATGTGAGGGAAATGCAGAAATGATAGATGGGAGAAATCATCACATCTGACTCCTTTCTTGATAGATACAAAGTTTAGAATGCCTCTTATCTAAAGTGCTGGAGAGTTGAGCAGAATGATTTATGACAGAGGTGATGTAAGTCTCAGGTTTAGGAGAAGGGAAAATGTATTGAATTTTACCAGCAGATGCAGGCGCTAAATGAGAAAATTCAGGAGAAAAGAGCTGGGATACTTTGTGGGGCAGGAGAGAGAGGACATGGAGGGAGGAGAAGCACAGAGAGGAGGCAGCAGTGGTTGGCATTCTTCTGGTGGCTGAGGACATGGTGGGAATGAGACCAAGTCTGGACCTAATGGGCCCTGGCAAGGCTGCTGCTCTGCCCTGTCCCATTTTCCCACCCAGGCCCTGAGATGAGGATAAACCCAGGCCGGGGAAGTGAGCTGTCACTAGACCCAGGGCCCCTGAGGTGCTGGTGACTCTACATAGGGGAACTGCCCGGGCACAGGAATTCGGGATGGCTTGTGTTGCAGACAGGGATTAGGTTATGAGCCATGTGGATGTCCAGAAAGAGAGAGCCCTTCCTGGGGCCACCGACCTGGGTGGTCCCGTTGGCTCTGACAGAAGCCTTGGAATGCACACTAGGAGTCTGGCTGTACCCCAGACAGTGTGCTGGGAGGAGCCCAGCATTGCAGGAAGTGGGCTGGGCAGAGGTGCCTGGGCCCTGCTCTGGGTGCCCTGGGCAGCATGCAGAACAGTCCAGGCTGCTGCATCCCTTCCCCTTCACCATGTCCCCACTCTCATGCAGAGGTGGGGACTGGGACGAGAAGTGCAGGGAGGTAGGGGAGCTCTTCTGTCATTTCTCCCACCTGTGTGGCCTCTCCGCCATGCTGAGCTTCCTGCTCTCCTGGTGCTTCCATCTTGGGCTTCTAAGATCTTCCAAGTCTTAGCATTTTCTTTATGTCAATCTCATTCATCTTCTGAGACTCCCTCCAAACTTGCCTTGACCCATGCCCTCAGGCTGGAACTGGTCACTTCTTTTGAGCAGACCAGGGATGCGGCTGGGCTTCAGGAAGAGCAGGATGTAGGCATGTCCTGCTTTGCTACCACATGTCCTTTGTTACCCCCTACCAGTCAACTCCATTCTTTCCCTGCAGGTGGGGACTTAGCCCCAGGTGGAAAACAGGCCTGCCAACTCATCCCTGTCTTACTTCCCAGGGCTTCTATCCTAAGGACAGCTTACTGTCTTCCCCAGTTTCAATTTGTAAAGTATTAGGGAAGAATTCTGATTGGCCTTGCTTGGGTCAGCTGACCATCTCTAACTCAATCAACCATGGTCAAAAGGCAAAAGTCATTGCTCCTAATAAAACTGTCTAAATGACAGTTAGCTTCCTTATTAATCACCCTTCACAGTGAGTTCATATTGGACTACAACTTCTCATACCTTTATACCTATTCCACATGACTTACCACCAAGTCAATTCATCGAAAATCAAATTTGCTGAGTGTTCAATTGTCAACTCACCACCTTTCTGTATAAAGTAAAGTAAAAGAACACTGGATGGTTTTCGTTTACTGCTCTCTTTGTCTTCACACAGTTATTTTAAAGAATGTTTAATTTGCTTTCACCCTGGTTTCTGGCTGCCAAAGCCAGAAGCTGAACAATGAAAACAATAATGAGAAGCAGAGAAGAACCCCAGGGGATAGAAGGGGAGACTGAGAACCATGCACATATTCCTAAAAACGCATCCATGAGACTACAGCCTTAGGCTGGTATGATATATTCATTGGACATAATTGGTCCATTCAAAATACATTCGAAAGAACATATATTCATAAAGAATGTTCCTGAATATAAAGCATTCTCTGGGCTATATTCTTCTTATGAATAAATAAGAATATATTTGTAAGAATCTTCATAGTGAATTTAATCTTGTTAATGCATTTTTCTTAGGCCCAAGTCTTTTCCTCCTCTGCCCCTAAGTTACAAACTGCTTTAGGATCATTTCTTATCCTAAACAGCCTCAGTGCCTTCGATGTTTCCTCCTACATGCATTTTCTAGGTCTTTCCTCAGCCTGTGCATCTTGTCATTTATGGATTAATCGGCTTGTATCTTTCTCCCAGACTGGGTCCAGGTTAAGCTGGGTCCTGTGTAAATGGGTAGGATAATGAGACAGTCATCTTAAACTCATACCCTGCACTTCTATTAATCCTTATTATAATTATCATTATTCGTGTTGTCTAATTATGTTAATTTTCTTTCCTTCCTCCCCCCCTTCTTTCATTTCTTTCTCCTTCCCCTCCTTCTCCTCCCACCCCCCTCTTTCTTTTTATACTGGAAACTGAACTCAGGGCCTTCACACTGAACTATAGCTTCAGACCTTTTTATTTTTAAAAATTAAGAACAAAATAAAATATAGGTAATGGGAAGTAGGGAGATAGATCTTTCTCAAATGGGAAGGACATCACGAGATGAAGGGGGAAGAGGGAAAGGGGATAAAAGGAATTGGGATGTGCTATGTCCATGTTCCAACTCCACACAAGGAATGTACTAGAAACATGTACTAATAAAAATTATAAAAAAATTGAGACAGGGTCTCATTAAGTCATTGAGTCACCCGGGCCTCAGCCTCCCAGAATGTTGGGAATGCAGCTGGGTGCCACCAGTACTGGCTAGTTTTAATAACTGTGCCACACAGTGGGTCCTTGCTGCGCTTGTAGCCAGACAAAACCCCTCATGCCTTGTCCACATAGATGGGCACTAGCCTGGGAAAAGATTCTCTACCTCAGGCCTGGGACCCTTCAAAATAAAAAGGAGGCTCCATCTAAGTGCAGTAGTACCTTGATTCACGAACTTAATTCTTTCCATGATTCTGGTTGCAAACTGAATTGGATGAGAACTGAATCCAATTCAATGGTTAGGTTCAATGTTAACCTTATGAGGAAACTTGATTTGGTTTTCATCCAATTTGATTTGTGACCAGAATTGTGGAAAGAATTAAGCTTGTGATCTGAGATACCATGTGCTCTAAACCTTCGTGTTTGAGCTGGAAGTGGATTGGTCTGTTTTCTGTTTCTGTAGGAAAATACTCCAGGCTGGATAAGGTATAAAGAAAACAGCTTTATTTGGCTCACGTTTTGGAGGCTGAATGTCCAGATAGGTGGCATGGGCTCCAGTGAGGGCTTTTATGGCAGACGGCAACATTGTGGGAGGGTGTGGGAAAGGGAGTGACCTGGTGGCAAGACCGCAAGACACAGAGCTGGGAGGGGCCAGAGCTCTTTTATCAAAGCCCTTTCAGGAACAATCTGGTGCCACAATCCCTTCTAAGGGTTTAAGATGACCCAGTTGCCTTTCACAAGACTCCACCTGTTAAGAATTCCACCCATCTCGCTACATCACTGCACTGAGGCCCAGGCGTCCAACACAGATACTCTTAGGGGCCACACTCAAACCATATCAGGAATCCTCAGGAACAGACACACATACATACACACACACACACACACACACACACACACACACATGAAAGTGAGGACCAAGATCTGCCATAAGTTGAAAATGGCATTTTGTACTCTTGATGTTTTAAAATTATCTCAGAAAGATGATAATTTTCATAGTTTGGTAATAATCCTAATACTGGTAACATGTGCTAGATATCAATTTTATGTAAATCCCAGCAATCTCATATCTCGACAGCTTGGATCTGTGCATGGTACACTGCACTTGGTTAAATTGTGTCGTGGCTGGATCAGAGTTCTTGTTGGCACATTCTGAGGCTTAGCTTTTCATTGGGCCTAGGAAAGGAAAGCACATTACATTTCTGGACAGTGTTTTTGTTCCGGAATCACCAAAAGAAATGTACGGAGACACAGAGGTTGGGTAAAAAAACAAAGCCTTTACTCGTTAGTGAGGGGGACCGCCAGAAACTCATCTGATCAATGTCCGCCCATACTTTGTTTTAACATTTCCTTTTATATCTTCTTTTAGCCATTACCTCATTTCTGGTGGTCTTAGTAAAATTTCTGTTTCTCTTTTACAACTAGTTCCTGTTAATGGTTATAGTCACAGACGTATAACAAACAGATGGAGCCTAAAACACATACATTGTAAACTACCCAAACATTTCTACTTTGCTTTTCTCCAGGCTAAATGTTATCTACAGTTAGGTTACGTGTCAAAGGTTCAGTTAGCCATCACCTTAAACAATAAGAGTTATGGGAAGGTAAATCTTAAAAGAACGGATTACTTATTCTACTTCAGCTATCTACTAACCTATAGTTTAAATTTTCTCTACCATTGTCACCTGAACTTGAAAGCTTTCCCACCAGAACATAGGACTGTTGTGCACTTTCATCAAGCTTTCAACCTCCTTAACACATTGGACTCCTGCTGCTCAAGGCACATGTCAGAATTAGCCTTTAAATGCTGATTTAATCTCTGGCATAATCCGATTGCTCTTTACCCCTGAGGCTTTGAATACTTGATTCTGTGCTAAAAAGTGACAAAGCTTCCAGAAATAAAGAATACATCTATTTCATATTTAGAAAGAAAAGAATCCTGTTGATAGTGGAGGGAACTGAGCCTTGGTTGAGTTAGAGGTTGGAGGCTGGTCATTTGGGCAGTCAACTGACACAGGAACTGAGTGCCTGAGGAGGCTCCAGTGTGCCCAGCTTTGTGGTTCTGGCCATGGGCTGGGCTCCTATGGGAAGATAGAAAAATTCTAAAACCTGAACTCCAAGTCTCTGCCTCCTAAAATTCAGATTCTTTATCTATAAAATGTGAATAATAACAGCTAATAGTTACTGAGCATGTACTCTATTCTGGGTGCTATTTTAAGTCTTTTGCTCATTCAATCTTATCCGCTAGATATAAGAATTTTTATATCCATTTTAGAGATAGAAAAACTGAGGCCATCAGAAGGTTAAGTAATAGCTCAAAACTTCTGGTAAGTGGTGGAGCCTCAATTGAACATCTGGCTCCATAATCCATACTCCTAACCCCAGCTGTGCCTCCTGAGAGCAGCCTGGCCCATTCCATCCTAGGAATGGGTCAAATGAGTGGCTCTATTTGGCCACAGAAAGTGCAGCTTCACCAGCCCAGAAACTTCCTCCAACTGGCCAGGGTCCTGGGGTCTGGGGCCCTCCTGTAGGGGCGTGGAGAAGAGGCAGATGGATTCCAGCACACAGGCAGGGCCTGCGTTCCAGCCAGAGGATCTTCAGGAACTTATCCAGCCTCCCCAAGCCTCAGCTTCTCTGTCAGTATAATGGGCATAATGGGCTCACCTACTTCCTGGGCAGCTATGAGGTGGTGTCCCCTCCTCCCTCTAGTGCCTCCTTGCACTTTTCTCTGAACATTGCAAACTTGTTCCCAAGCTGTGTCTCCTCCATCACGTCATCTTTCTCCAGGCTTGCTAGGTGTCTTCCATCAGACTGTAACTTTCAGAGAAGTTGCTTTTTTCCCAGTACTAGGGACTGAACCAGCACTAGGGCCTTGGCACCGAGCTACATCTCTAGCCCTTTTTGATTTTTTATTTTGAGACAGGAAGTTTGCCCAGGCTGGGCTCAAACTTGCAGTCTTCCTGCTTCAGCTTCTTGTAATGCTCAGATTACATGCACATGCCACCCTATCTGGCAGAGAAGTTGCTTTAGAATGGAATGGGAATGAGAATATATTCCCCACCTTTCCACTTCCCCTCTTCCTGCCTCTGAGTTTGGTCTTGAAATCAGGCCCTGGGGGTAGAAGTTTGGGATGGTGATTCTGAGCCACTGAGAATAGGAGGAGCTGCTCTGGACACCAGACTTCTCTTGTCACAGGGAGATGATTAACCGTGGCAGGCCAGGGTCATGCAGTGGGTTATGTTCATGGAATCTGTTCAGAGGATGTGATGCATTGATGCTACGAGACCACATTTCAAGACTCCAAGATGTGGGGAGGGATCCAGCTGAACACAGTGGGCAAAAAGCCTGCCAGTCACAAGCACACTCACTGCTTTAGGCCCCATTCCCTCCTTTAACATCTCAGGGAAATCAGCACCAGCAGGCTCTTGCTCCAAGTCAGACTCCTTGGCAGTGGTTCACTTCCGCTCCAAGACTATTTTGAGTTGAAAGAGGGAATCAAAGAGAAGTTGTATGAATCATTTCTTTCTCCAATAGAATTAGTCCTCTGCCTTCCAGGAATCAAAGGAAAAAAAAAAGCAAAGGTTGAATAATTTATGCAGCAGACATGATACTATCTCCCTCTTCTTCCAGAGAAAACTTTTCTTCCTGTCTCATCCCAAGTGGCTGGAAGGAACATCATGTGTTATAGGGATGTGCTTGTTCACAGCTGATTTCAACTAATTCTGGAAGTCCCAAGTCTCCTTTATCCGGATCTGATTTCACCACCATGCACAGAATGCTGTGTGGAACAGGAGAAGGATAAATCACCACCCTTGGTTCATCTCACAGTGGCCATTAAGCTGAATAAATAAAGCCCAAGAGGAGAATAAAGCACTAAGATGCAGATGCACGGTGGACCCCAGGATGGGAGAGACAACAGGCTTTGGAAGAGCTAGGAAGAGGGAGAAATTGGTGAGGGTTTAAAATAGGGAGATGTGGTCCATTTTTTCTTAGTGTTATAAAATAAACCAGATTTTAAAAGACAGAAATGATTGAGGGTATCCTCAGCTTGCTGAGGGGTGAGCAGGGCCAGGACAAAGGCACTGAGCTGGGAACAAAGCTGACCTTGGTGCGGAGCTCTCCTCTTGTGTTACTGCTGTGCACAACCAATGTGAGTTTCTAGTGTTTTTTTGTTTTTTGTTTTTGGTACTGGGGATTGAACTCGGGACCTTGCGCTTTTGAGGCAGGCGACGGAACCACTGAGCTAAATCCCCGGCCCTCTAGTTTGAATGAATAGAGAAGAGACATGCCAGAAGGTCTGGGAAGCTAGATGGAGTCCATTTCTAAGGTCATTAGTGTCACAGAGGAAAAGGCACCAGAGTATGAGTCCTGGAGAACCAGGGCATGACCTTGCTTTGCTGCTTAGTCTGGCCACCTTGGTGTGTCATTCAGCCTGGCCTCAGTATACTCTCCTGAAAAAAGGTTTTTTTGCCTTCAAGTTCTGTGCTTGTTTCTCTCCTTGGGCTCCCTGGGAAGCCCTAGCGACTCCACTGCACCATGTGGGTGAGGATGCTTGCTTCCCAACCTTTGAGCCCAAAAACTCAGGCTCTTTATGACACACGGGGTTTCCACCTGGAATGATCAGGTCCCCGAGGACAGCATCTGCTCTCAGTTTATGCTCACTTGGTTTCCAGATGCAGGGATTTTTTGAATCTGGTCCTTCTTCCCTCGGTATCCAGTGACAAACACAATGGGAAAGGTACAAGCCATACCCAAAACGCAGTGGGAGATAAAGGAGAGGTTTGCCTCTTGGGTGTCTTCCTTGAGATACATCTGTTCTTTTCCCCAGACTTCATCCATCTGTCCATCTTCTCCTGTGCTGTCTTCTTATTCCGTATGTAAAGCAACTTCTCTCCCTCCCTCCTTCTTTCTCACCCCATTGAACAAAGAATTCTTTTTAGTGGGGAGCCCTTCTTAAAATGCAGATGGCTTATAAATAACAAATCATTTCCCATCACATAGAAATTAGGCAAGAATGCAGGGTGGAGGTAAAGCAAGAGCAAGGAAACAACACGAAGGCAGGAGTGCTTGCAGGACCCAAAGAGGAGCTGTGAAGCCCTGGGCACACATGTGAATCAGCCACATCTGGGGCCTCTAGTCTCAGTTGCATGGTTCAAAGGCAGTGCACTGCTCATGCCACTAGATATCCCCACCAGTCACTCTCCTCCAGGGAGTGGGATTGTAGTTAGCCAGCTGGCTGCATTCCCGAGCTTCCTTCCCAGCAAGGGAGGCAGAAATGGGTTGCAGGCAGAAATGGTGTCTCTGCTCTGGGTCTTCCCGTGGAAAGAATTGGGAGTGTGCTTCCTTTGTCCAGTAGTCACTTCCTTCTGGCAGGTGGGGGTGGCGGTGGTGAGAAGTAGACCCAGAGTTAGAAACTATGTGTGGAGGACAACAGAACCCTGCCAGCTCCGGACACCTACCTCTGGCTGTTTCATGACAGAAAAGAAACTTTTCTCTTATTGAAGCCACTGTGTGCTTGGGCTGTCTTCTTCATCTTTTTTTAAGACAGGATTTTGTTGTGTTGTCCAGGCTGGCCTTGAACTTGGGGTCCTCCTCCCTTGGCCTCCTAAGAAAATAGGATTATAGGCATGTGCCAGCACACCCAGCTCAGGGGTTTCTTTGAAAAGCAGCTATTGAAATACAACAGCTATTCTGCTACACCAAGAGAGATGCTGTTTATCCAGCTCGTCCTTTCCACACTGATCTGGAGAGTCCCCTTTATCAAGGGCTATACTATCTCCAGGGGAATGCAAAGCACCAGTTTAGAAGCATGAGCCACAAATGCATCTTGCAAAATCGGCTTTAAAAGCATGGTATTAAAAAAAATGATTGTTCAGAACAAGATCTGTGGCACAATAAGGTTTATATAAATTAAAACTCTCTCCAAGCCCATACTTCTTTCTTTCCAGGATATACATGTATATGCAAAGATATATATATATATATATGTATGTATGTATGTGTATATATATATATATATATATATATATAAAATCATTGGAGCAGGTGTCCAAGGAGGGACATAGACAAGGAAAAAGCAGATATTTACATGTGAGGAGCCTTGTTCAGGCACATGATAACGCTGGGTGTGAACGGAGGAGGCCGCCAACTCCTCAACTGAAATTAGCACATGAACACACATAAGAACACAAAGTGTGCCCTGCATGCACCCCCCCCACCATTGTGGAGAACAAAAATGAGAGGGGCTTTGGGTGAGCAAGATACTGTTCATGATCTGTAACGTGAGCAAGACATTTCCATTGGAAAAACCAGGATGAGGCAAGACAAACTCCAAGTAGATTTGGGCTTTTTAGGACCTAGTTTTGGGCCTGAGCTTTGCAGAGGAGCCCCTTTCCCTCTTCTTCCCTCCCCTTCCCTCCTCTTCCTTTTCCTTTTCCCTTTCTCTTTCCCTTCCTTTCCCTTCCCTTCCCCTCCCCTTCCCTTCCCTTTCCCTTCCTACCTTCCTTCCTTCCTTCCTTCCCTCCTTCCTTCCTTTCTCTCTGTTAGTTTTTATTTCATAATTATAAACTCATCTTGGCAATTTAGCTATATTTGGAGGGGGAGGAAGGACAATATGAGACCCCAAAAATCTTCAGTGAGAGCACAAAAATTTTATGATCTGTAAACAGATGGGGTAAAGGGTGCTCTCCTGACCAATGGAGGGAATGGTCTGGTGATTAAGATAAAACAGAAGTCAGGTGTATTGTAGATGTAGATGCACAATAGTGACCTTATTGGTGGTCTAGGAGCCAAAGTGTCCCATAGCTTACATGACCTTACATGATCTTCCCAAAGACTGCGTGCCTGCCATTCAGCCAGTTAGTCTTGGGAAAGCATTTGTTTTGGGTCCAGCATTTGTTATGCACAAGACACCAGGACCTGCATGCCTCAGGATGAAGTTCCCATCATTATGTTTCTCTCTGTACAAGAGGTGATCAGAAGTTACAGTGAACTGTTTAAATTTAAAAAAAAAAACTACAGAAAAAGGCACATTGCCAACAATGACTAGATAAGTGTGTTTAAAGTGAGGGGGAGTATTTTGAGTATTGTGAGAGGGGATTGATGACAATGTGTCTTATTGTAATAAATTTTTAAATTTAAACATTCACCATATTTTATATGATCACTCCTCATTAATCAACTGCAATTTTTGTGAAATTTTTATTTGACACTACAGTGTGTTCTTATCCACCATATTCATCATATCTGGCATCCTGAAACTTGGCTTTTCCCCAAAGTAAAAAAAGATCATGAAAGGTAAACATTTTGAATCGATTCAGGACATTGAAGCAGATACAACAACCCAGTTAGACACTTAAGAAAGAACTGCTTCAGGAAGTGGCAAGAATGGGCTAAGTGTATTTGAAGTGAGGAGAAGTATCTTGAGAGGGATTAAGGGCAAGATGTCTTTTACTGTAATAAATCTAAGAAAAAATTTAAACGTTCACTGTATTTTTAAAAATCACACCTTGTAGGTGAACTTGCTTTCAAATGAATTGTGGCATGTAAAGTCACCACCCTGGCACAAATTCCTGGGATAATTTTGTGAAAGGAAGAGCCCTTATAACCAAATTTGTTCTCTCTAGTGCTTAAAGCACAACAATGTTCTGCTGTCTTTAGAATGTGGTCCACAAACAGCTTAAAGGAGAAGCACTACAACAATTTGCCAAGGATGGGGATGTCACAGGGCATGATGAATTGACCACGGCTGGCAGTGGGTGGGTAACATTTGTAGCTGCAAAGTCACATTTCTTAAATGGTACTGGTGTGTCGGCTCTTATGCAGGATGAGGGGATGCAGCTCTGAACCACCAACTGAAGACGAGATAAAGAATCTTCCAATGCAGCTCACCTCAAACAGGGATGTGCCAGTCCCCTGGGGTCTTGTTAAAATTCAGATCCTGATTCAGGAAGTCCAAACTGGAACCCGAGACTAATTTCTCACCAGGCGCTGCTGCTGGTTTATGGACCAGCTTTTAAGTAACTGGCCCCTGAAACACTTATACCCATTTTAAGTAGAATTTGAAAACAAAAGGAAGAAATGAAAGCAAGAAAGCCTTGAGTCCTGGTATTTTCCCAGACTTGTTAGCAATCTAAATACTAAATTTACGACAGGGCAGTTTCTAGGGAAACACTTTATTGTCTTGTATCCTGTGTATTTCCTTTTTTGTTAACGAAGATACTTGAATTTAAAAAACTTCAGAGAACTCTGTAGCTGTGTTTATTCTTGTGGATTTGATGTAAGAAAACCCCCCACTACATCCATTAATAATGTTCATGGAGTTTATGATAGGGAGGAAAGTAGTTCAGAAAGGAATAGACAACTACTAAAATCAATTATTTTAAATCCTGCAGGCAAAAACATCATTGTAAGTAGCAGAGCATCATCTGGCTAGAAAATGCCTGAGGAGTTAGTAATTGTCTTGATTGAATCTGGTGAATCATAGGAATCGAACAAAGCCAAAGACTGTGAAGGCTGCCAGTCCTCACAGCCTAAAGCTTGGGGGTAAAAACACTGCCAGGAGTACAGGAGTACATGTAGACTAAATTATTCCCCTCAGGGATTCTTCTCTCAGGGAATTGCAAACCCCAGGGCCTCAGATTCCTTCCTAGATGTGTAGGAAGGCCAGGCCCTGGAATGGAAAGCTAAAATGCCACTGCAAAGCATGTCCAAGTACCTCGGAGAGAAAGTGGACCACAGTGTTTAAAGGTGAAACTGGGAACAAGAGATATCACGCAGGTGTGTGCAGACAGCTGATACTGCCCAGGTGTGTGAGTAGTTGACAGGGAGATCTCAGTGCCACAGCCTTTCAATCCTGCACTGTGAGAGCTTATAGAGGCCTCAGGGATTGTCTCATTCTCCTGGCTTGCACTGCACACATGTGCGATGCACTTGAAAAACACCTTAAGGACCACTTCAATGGTTTATTTTGTCAAAAGAAGTAGGACAGGGTCTTCTTGCTGTAGATAATGACACCAGAATGGATTTAGATGTGTCTGGATAATAACTCAGAGGTAAGCACAGTGGACTGTGGTTTATGATGAGGAAGGAGCGATCCCTGTTGGCGATGGCTTGCTCTGGGTGACTCGAGCAGTTATTTTCATTGTGGGGACTGGAACCCAGCTATCCTGGGTTGCAGGTCTAGGAACATGATTGTCTCCCCTTGGGCATCCTCAAGCTCTCTTTCCCCTCATCCCTTATCCCACTCCTACAGGAGCCTGGCTGGTGGTTCCCATCCTGCCTTGTTGAGCCCAGCTGATTCAGAGGCCAGTGACTTAGATTCTACCCTCACATGTTTGTTAGCCATAGAATCATGAGTCTCCCATGGGCACCTAAAGTTAAAATACAGCTCCCTCTGCTGAGCCCAGAATCGAGTGTAAGCAGTACTTAGTGCTTAGGTCCTGCTGGAAGATCTGACATCTCACCCAGGAGAATTTGCCCTTCTAGCAGCCTCCTGGGCCCTGGTTGGCACCTTGTTGGTAAGGACAAAGGCAGCTTGTGCCAGTGGGAGCTCTGTCCAGTGTGGGTGCTCACCAGGGGGAAAGGGAACATGCAGGGAAGAAGTTTGGGAGAACGTGGAGAACTTTTCCAGTGTCCATGAAGAATGCTGGTTCACTTCCTGCTAGCGTCTCTTCCCATGATCACGTGACCATTATAAGAACACATATATAATGAACTCTCAGAATTCATCAGGCAAAAAAGCTAAAGCAAGTACCCTGCAGGGCTGATGAGGGTGAATTGGGTCATATCTTCTGACTCATACATTTCTCTCTGTTGAGTGTCCCATGGAGAAACCCTCTCCAGGGAGGCATCTTGGCACATGTCCACCACAGTGAGAGTTGTAATAACAAAATGCTGCTGACAACCAGCATGTCCATCAGTACTAAAGCTTTTCCATAGGTTCAGACACACGTGTGTAAACACTTCAGTCTATAAGAACAAGTGAAACCTCTGAGGGACAACATGGGATTGAGGGTGGAAGGACAGGGACCTTCAGGCTTATCTGCTTTTTAATGAACAGTGTCCATGTGCTACCATGTCACTAAAAATCTTTTAAAAAACAAAGATAGATGATAGAGAAAGCACGGAGTCTGTTCAGTACAGTCTCTTCCAACAGCAATCATATAAAGAGAAGGGGAAGGTGGAGATCTGCTACTAGACTCTCCAGGCTGGAGGGCAGGCTGACTTTGGCAGCTGCTTTGTGTGCCCTGCCTGGCAGGCAGGCACAAAGGTGGATTCTCCACCTAACGGCAGGCTGCAGGATAGTAGTTCTCACACCTAAGGGGCAGTCAGAATAACCAGCCCTGGTTGTTATAAATTGATCTTCCCAGGCTGCACCTTCAGCGGTTCTGACTCAGTGAATCTGCCTTGAATTTCAGTGATTTGCACTTTTAATATGCACCAGTGTTGAGTCTGATGAAGGTAGTCAGTGGGCCATACAGAGGAAGAGAATATTTTCCTGTCACTTACTCTTCACTGAGACCTTGCCTCCTGATCTCCTTAAGGATGAAAGCTAGGCTGTTTCCCTGGTGACGAAGACAGCCTTGCCAAGATAAAACACAGGGAAGATAGACACACTGTCGTAGACATTCAAACTGCCAAACTGCTAGCCCTGAATGGCGTGGTGTGTGTGTGTGTGTGTGTGTGTATGTGTGTGTGTGTGATGCATTTGAAAAACACCTTGAGGACCACTCCAGTGCTTCACTTTGTGAAAAAAAAAAAAGGCCCTAAGCAGGACAATGTCTTCTCACCCTAGATAATGACATCAGAATGAACTTAGACATGTCTGGATAATAATACAGAGGAAGGCATAATGAGTTGTGTTTTGGGTTCTCCACGGCATTTTGTGGGGAGACATTAATGGAAACGTAAATGAGAGGCTTCTGCAAGGTTGAGGTTTCCATCTAAATGTGACTACAAAGAGCTCTTCACTGCCAAATATTATGATGCACATGTCTGATGATTTTTATCATCCATAAAAGCCATTTCTAGTTGCTAACCATGGAGGGTTGGAGTCTAAACAGGAAAGCAAATTGCCTTCTCCCTGCCATTGGGAAAGAATGTAATAGAAATGGCTTTCAAGTGTTTTGTTTTGATCTCCATGTTTGTTTATGTGATTGTATATTTGTGCATATTTTCCACTGCTAGTGGACTAAGTTGAGATATGCAATCCATGCTGCCAATGTCTGAGTATTGATAAGAGCCTCATCAAAAATTTAAAAATGGAGATGTACTGAGGTTCTGAACTGGGCAGATTGGCCAAGCCTTGCGTCTTGTAGGGGGACAGTCTTTGCACACAAGGTTGCTAGAGAAGGTGGCTTGGGTCTTCAGGGATACAGTGAAGTCCAGGGATGGTTGTAGAAGGCATTGTGTGACCAAAGAACCCAGATTAGCCAAGAACAGGGACTGGAGCTGTGATAACTTTTTTAGGGGCTCTAGCAACTCAGCCCTCCTACATCCCTGGATAATTGGATCAAAAACAGACCCCACTGTCAGCATCATTCTTGAGCCACTTATATTACTGTTAAAGACAGACATTTCAAACTGAAAGGAAATGATCAAGAAAGAGGAGAAAGTGATGAGGCTATGCACTAATTTTACCCTAGTGCTCTGTCCAGGGTCTGAAAGATGCAGGAGTTTGCTGGCAGCCACTCTCCAGGAAGAAATGAAGCTAACCGGGCGGCTGGGGAAAGCAGGAATGGTTTCTTGACAAAGAGCATTGGCCTAAAGAACATGCCACTGACTGCAAAGACACAAGGAAAGCTCCTTTTTTATTCACTTTATGGTATCTGAACAATAACTTACGGAGATTCATGATGGGCCCAAATTGCTGTGTATTTTGTACACACAGAAAGGGAGCACATCTAGGCAACATGTGCCATGTTCATATGGGTGAGTGAAGGGCCGGGGATTTAGCTCAGTGGTGCTATGCTTGCCTGGCAAGTACAAGGTCCTGAGTTTGATCCCTGGTACTGAAAGGAAACAAAAGGTGAGTGAAAAATGTTAGCAACACTGTAGAGATCGACGACTGTGCTCCTAAAGTGATCTCTGTGGGTAAACACAATTCTAATTTACTAAAGCAATTAGTAGAGTTCCCAGGGCTCACTAATCTCTCACTTTCATAGCATTTAGGTTTGTACATCATGGTGATTTGTGTAGGCTTCTTTCTTACTCCCTAGTCTGAAAATTTTAGACAATAAGGTTTTTGTCTGATTCCTCCTACGATACCTAGCCCTAGGCTTTGCATGCCTGGTAAACAATGATTAGATGAAGTAAGTTGAAAAACAGCAAATTCTTCTCACTAGAAGGCTGTCTTGTGGGATAACATTGAGTGAAAGAGTTGGAAACTGCACCCCAGAAGCCTCCCTGACAACGGGCAGTGCCATAGGGCAGGACCAAAGGGTTGCCCAAGAGTAGTCACCATTACAAAGCACCGGCTCTGTCCTTTCATGAACACTGTTACTTGGTCTTCTTGGCTTTGTTACGAATTTTAATTTTGCAGTGCTGAGGATCAAACCCCAGGCATCACACATGATAGGCAAGTGCTCCACTAATGAATGACATCCCTAGTCCTTATTTTTAAATTTTATTTTGAGTCAGGGTCTTGCCAAGTTGTCCAGGCTGGCCTTGAACTTTGGGTTCTCCTGCCTCAACCCCCAGAATAATTGAGGTTACAGTTGTGTACTATCATGCCCCACATGAACATTTTGCATTTTCTAATACTACAGTTCTTCTACTACGAGGATCATTCTCCATGACTCACATTTAATAGTTGTGACACTGTTACTGATGTCCAAGAGTTGGGTACTACAATATTCCTTTTGTTTTTTTTGGTACCAAGACTGAATTTGGGACCTCATGCTTTTGAGGCAGGTGGTGGAACCACTGAGCTAAAACCCTGGCCCTCCTTATTTTGTTTTAGGGCTTTGTGACCATAAGTTCTCTTGAACTTTTCTTATCTTGGGGATAACTCTCTCCTCCTTCTCCTTCTCCTTCTTCCTCTCTCTCTCTCTCTCTCTCTCTCTCTCTCTCTCTCTCTCTCTCTCCTCTCCCTCCCCCCTCTCTCTCTCCTCATCTTTCTGCATTTTCCCTGGTGCAATTTCAGGAAGGAGTTAGAGCCCGGAGATGAAATATTTTCACAACACAGTGCGGTGCTGGGGTCAAGGAGTCCGAAGAGCGCTGGATCTGAAGGCTGTTGGCGTTCATGTTTCCAGACAGACACTCTGTGAATGCAAATTTTGGTATTTGTACAAGGCAGTGGTTCTCACCCAGAAGTTATTTGGGTCCCCTCTCAGGGCACAGTTGGTGGAGACTGCTAGACATGTAGCTGTTACAACTGGGTGTAGAGGGCATCGGGAGGGTAGAGGCTGGGGCTGCTGGTCAACATTCTACCATGCCCAGGAAAGCTCCTCACAATCCAGGGTTACCTACCCCAAATTCAGTAGCACGCAAGGTATAGAACCCTGGTACAAGGTGTTGCTATGCAGCTTATATTTTTGGAAGCTAACTTTACTATTGAGTTTTCTTTCTCATAAGGTAGAGCATATATAATCACATAGAAAAGTGTCAACTAATACAATATGAAATACACACATATACATATAATACTTTTATGTTCTTTTCTTCTGTTTTTCTTTAATTTCATTCAAAATGATGAGGTGGGGTAGCAAATAAAGAGAGCAGATGGGTTTCTTAATGGATTTTGATTTTTAAAATAGATATCTCTACTATGAAAACAGGGTATAGTAGACATTTGTCATAAGTCCATGGGTACTCATCATCCCCTTATATCTGGAGGAAATTCTTCATATCTTCCTAGAGGAAACCAGAACCCAAATTCTCTGTATGCTTTGCTGTTAGAATTCAGGTGTGGAATCTAAGCTCTGTCACTTAGAAGCATACAAGTGAGATTTAGATTCATAAATGAGTGACTTGAGGGAACAGGGGCCCCTTTAGTGGGACCAGGGATTTTGAGAACCATGATGGCTGCAGTGCTGAGTTCCTAGTGTAGAAGTTGCATTGGTGGAGATGACAGTAGCAGTGGCAGCGGTATGAGTGTGAGTGGGTAGAGGTTTCCTTATCATGGGCTAGTTTTGGAACTTGGCTCTGAGTTATGTGGGTGCCTCCCTCTCCCCAGCCAATACCAAGAAGATGAACTCTGTCTGCTGTGACACCAGCTTTGTCAAAAAAGCTTTTCATATTTTATTTTAATTTTACAAACAGATCCTCTTTTCAAACCTTGTGCTGTGTGAAAACATCTTTTGAATTTAGTTCTTTAAGAATTTGAATAGGGCCGGGGATTTAGTTCAGTGCCTTGAAAGCACAAGGTCCCAAGTTTGATCCGTGGTAGGAAAAAAAAAAATTGAATAATAGGATCACAGAGCTGAAGATATGGCTCAGTGGTAGAGCACTTACCTAGCATGTTTGAGGCCATGGGTTTAATTCCCAGCACCAAAAGAAAACAAAACAGAATCATGTTTAGAGATGGGCACATGTACAGTCACGCCAGTGTGCCACTCAGTACAGATGGTGCACTTGTGTGCTTCTCTCTATACTAAACACCCCGAGCACTAACCCAAGGTGTTACTTTATTTGAGTGGGTAGCTCATGTACAAATGATTAAGAAAGAAGAAGAAGAAGAAGAAAAGAAGCTATTGAAAATAACAGCTATAATGAAATGTGTGCGTCTGAGAAGAACTGGAAATCTAGCATCAAGTAGATTGTTAATTTATAAAGCCACAGGGCTTTTTGGTGTTGCAGTTGGGTTTGCTAGATAGAGTAGCAGCTCCCTGGGATTTCTCCCTTGCCACTCCAGCCAGCGGATTCTGTTTCTACCAGATGCTGTGCAAGACATGGAGTCCTTTGAGGGTTGGGATTGTGTCTTCCTTACTCAACTTTCTCTCCCTCAAGGAAACTTGTCCAGAGTTTGTCATATAATAGAAAACAAGTAGCTGCTGAACTGGCAGGTGTCACCCTTCCCTTTTCTGCTGGTTCACGAGAGGATTTTCTACCTCACTCCAGCTCTTCTGTTCCTTTGGGGGTGCTTATAAGTAGACTATATTCAGGAAACCTGAAGGCAGAGAAGAGATGCAGCATGGTCAATCTGTTACACAATTATGGGATTACAGGTAAAATAAAACTATAAAATAAAGATATGCTTGTCTGATACAGGTTTTCTTCTCTGAGGCCATGCTTCTGTCCTATATAAGAGACAAAATCTTGAGCCTTATGAATTCTAGGAAATGATATTTACTAATGGTACCAACTATGTTATGGATAAGTGTCCTCCAAAGTCGTATGTGTTTAAAAAAAGTGTCATTAGCCAATGTGCCATTGGGAGGCGGGGTCACTGGGAGGAAGTTAGGTCATTTGGGATGTGCCCCCAAGGGCATTGTGGGCATTCAGATCTCCCCACTTTCTCGGCTTCCCAGATCTCATGGGCTGGGCAGCTTTCTGCACCAGACACTGCTATATCAGGAGAGGTGCCTTGCCACAGTCCCCAAGACAATAAGACCAGCTGACCACGGACTAAATCCATGAGCCAAAATAAACCTGCTCTCTTTACAATTTTGTCATCACCTGTGTTTTGTTACAAAATAGAAAGCTGCCTAAATAATGGGTAATATGATGTGGAAAACAGAAAACAGGTAATAACAGAAGTGAAGAGTGGAGTTAGGAACCTGGAAAGCTGGATTAAAGGGATCTGAACATTTGATACCAGCTAATATTGATGCTGATACATAGGAGTTAGCCCAAATATATAGTATCTGGGAAAATACTAGAGATCATCTTTAATTGCTACTGGGATTGTTTGAAAGGAATTGTTTGAAATTTGTCTAAGTCCAGGCAGTGAGAGGGGAGAAATGAGTTTAGTCTTCCAAGACTGTTCTGTGTGTTATCCAAGAGGTAGACACCCCATTGGCTGCTCAGGGCAAGCCATGCACTGGCTCCATAAGCTCTGCAACACGGTAGGGGTGACTACCTAGGGCAGAGAACAGCCTGTGGTAGGTAGTGAAAAGCAGGCATTACATCTCATGCAGACATGAAGAAGGCCCTATGTGTTTCCTTAGATGACTTTGTGAAAGTGCTTTTTTGTCACAGACCCCAGACATATTAATTATGGCTCCAGCTCAGTTGAGCACACACTGGTCCTGTGGTAACTCTCCAGCTTAGCTTTGCCCAAGCATAGAGCCCAGCCTTGCCCAACCATAAAGCATAAGCATATTATTCTGACCAGAACTGTCTTTCTTTGGCTGGACTGTTCTTTCTGTCTTGTCAAAAATCAAAAGACACAAGAACCTTGTGTTCCATCACCCAGAGGCATCAATGGTGACGCAAGTCAGGGTGTATGTCTTAATCTGTTTTATTTCAACCTGGGGTCCATATTGAGTCCCAACCTTCAGGCTAGACACCTGGGAAAACTTCAGATTTTCTCCAGCTGAGTGTTTGTGAAAGCTCTTGACTATGTCCCAAACTCTGGCATGATGAGAGGATGCCACATTTTTCAGAAAGAAAACCCACTCTGAGATGGTCTTGTCCACATGTGGGATTCAGAGGATAGAATAGAGCAGTCTTCTTTTTCTCACCTATCAGGCTGTATATATTTCATGCATGGTTTTGGTAGACTCTAGGCAATTGCTAGAGGACATAGGTGAGGTAAAAAGATCTGTTTTAACTTCAATATGATAAGGTTAGAGTTATAACTGAATCTTCTGAGCTTCCCTTAATAAACCACTTAATTTTCTAGAGCTTCCTTCAATAAACTTCTAATTTTTCAGTCTCTTTTGAATTAGCTTATATTTTCAGCCTGTGCAGGTACTTGTATTACTCATTCATAGGCAGTAATGTAGAATAGTTGAATGGTTTGGATCTAGAATTAAGCAGATCTATCAGCACTGCTTACTAGTTGTGCCATTATGGTGAGCTACTTAAAACACTTACCAGACTTAATTTGGAACTTGGCAAATGGTCAATTTTTCTCTGGAGGGTGCCCCAACACATGTGTGAAGTGCCTGGCACAGTACAGAAAACCCTCAATAGTACCTATATTTATTCATTCAATCAAAAGAAACATGTATTAGACACCTTCTGGGTTCATGCATGCTAGGTAGAAAAATGCTTCAAGACATTGGTCTCTGTCCATAAGGGGTTTACAGAGAGTGTTGATAGAGATGGAGAAGCTAAGCACTTTTGTAATTTCAAAGAGAGAAAATAATAAAAGAAAGGAAGTATTCGAGAATAGGGTAATCTTTGGATTGGATCTTGTAGGATGTAAAGAATGTGGACATGCAGAATTGGGTGAGATTAAAGCAACCAACATTCTAGAGAAAAAAAATCCTAAAAGAGTCATTGGATGGGAATGGTGAGGGTATGTCAATATCTAGAATCATTCTGATTTATTATAGGAAATAAAGTGAGCAAAGGAGAGAAACCAGAACCCCCCCACAAAAAAAATACTGAGAGAGAATCAGAATAGGAATATCTGCGATGTTAAAAGATTTGACCATCAAAGACTTTGGGGGACTACCTTTCCTTCATTTCTCTTCAGAGTTCTTCATTTATGACCTCTCAGCATTATTAATTAGCACAGGAATGTCTGAGAATTATTATAGTTTAATTATGATATACTGGTTGGGAGAGGGGTAGCCTAATGAAGATCAGATGGAATAAATGTCTAATAAAGCTATAGACAAGTACAGACAACATTAAAACCCTTAGCAGACTGTCTTAGTTACTTTTCTGTCATTACTGAGACAAAATACCAGACACCCAAAGCTAAAGGGGAATAGGTTTGCTTGGCTTATAGTTTGTAGAGGTTTCAGTCCATAATCAACAGGCTCCAGGGTAAGGTGGCAGAGCGGCAAGAGTTCTTCGCAGTGGAACACAGCAAAAGCAAGAGATTTAAACAGCGTCTTTCTGCTCCTTTTATCTTATTCAGACTACTGGGATTAGGGCAGTGCCAAACCAGGCACTCACGTGTAGTGGTTTAGTAATTACACACCCTTAATCCTAGCATCACACACTCTAGATTCATCCACCTATGACCGCATAAGGCTTGGAGGGGGACATCTAGACCCAAACTATAACACAGACTTAATTTGGGACTTGGCAAATTACCAATTCTCTCCTTTGGAGGGTGCCCCAATCTTGAGCCTTCAAAAATCTATATTTATACAGTATTTTGTCTGACCTTTAGTTATTGACAAGATTGTCATCTTATTCCTTTTACTCTATCTCAGTGACACTGACCAGAGTGATGGCTGCCATCATGTGGCCTGACTACATCCCAAATCTTTTCCCACTTATTTTATTACAATTCCCTCTGCTTAAAGTATTTTGAAGTAAAGGAGCCCTTCTGCTCTTGGGAAAATACAACTCTGTTGGTGAAAATGATGAGGAAAATTACCAGGCAAAGGATTAGACAGGCAGTTTGTATTTTGTTTGAAGATTTGTAGTTTTTTTTTAAATAGCTAGATTGATTATAGCTCAATCAGTGTGGGTTTAGGATGGGTACAGGGCATAAATTGATTGGATTGCTTTTGCACCAACATGGACTTTCCTTCCTGTATGAGGGACTCACTTGAATTTGGAGGGTGGAATAATTTGCGGCTTCTTTTCAATCTAACTGGGACTTCTGTAGTCCCAGAGGACAAAGCACATGGACTTAGCAGTGAAGGGACAGTGAAGTTCCACCCTCTGGAAAAAGGAAAGGAGAGGCCTCCAGGAGATGAGGTAGCTTCAAAAGAGCAGGTCACAAAGCCCTCCTCCCTGGCTACCACCCCTAGGGCCTAGGTAAATGTGCATTTCAATTGCTACTTAGTGCTACTAAAGGTTCCAGGGAACATTTAAGCTTTCCAAATGTTCCTTACTTTTGTAATCCCGGCAGACACCCTGCAATTACATATATATATATATATTTAAAAAAAACTCTAAAATTAGGGCCAGGGATTCAGCTCAGCGGTTCCGCCGCCTGCCTCGCAAGCAAAAGTTCCAGAGTTTGAAGCCAAGTACAAAAAAAAAAAAAAAATCCCTAAAATGAAGAGAAGAGGCCCGGAAGAGGGTCGAGCATGGGAAGCTCACGAAGGTGCGCAGGGAACGGCTGGCGGGGCCCTGGAGCGGTCCCTGCAGGGCATCGGTGAAAGGCGGCGCTGTGTCCTGTGCGGCGATGCGCGTGCTGGGACGAGTCAGCAACCCCCGTCCTCCGGAGAACCGGCTCATCTGCCGCCGTCCACCCTACACTTCTGCGAGTCCGCGTCCCAGCCCAGGAGGGAGCGGCGAGGCAGCTCCTCGCCAGACGGCTCCAGTCTGCGGGCGACTGGGACCCGCCCGAGAAAGGCTTCCCTAAGGCGGGCGGCTGTCCGCGGTGCTGAACCTTCCTGTGGCGCGGGCCGGCCCGGGTCTTGCAAAGCGCGCCGCAGCCCAGTGAAACTCACACGTCCGAGGGAAGGCGACGGCGCAAAGGTCCGAGATGAGGTCCGCGGCGACTTCCCAGGCGCCACGCTGCAAAGCCCTGCCAGACCCGCTAGCGACTCGGTCCCGGCCGGGCTCTGCAGGAAGCAGAGCTGAGGGACAGGTCGTCCCCCGCGTCCCCGGTGCCTCTCACCCTCAGCAACTCTTCGTCCCGACTCTTCTCCCTGGAGACTACATCAAGGCGTCCCCAGCCGGCCGCCTCACGCCTCTCCTGTCTTTGTCCACAGCACGCTGCCTCTGGATCCAGCTTCTCCAGAGGCGCCGCAGGGTCCCGCAATCCAGACTGCCCCTCGCTTCTCGGGTCTGGGTTGTCAGCCCCCCACCCCCAACTATTCTCTAAACCCGGAGTTGGGCGGCGCGAGCTCCGCCCCCAGTTTCCGTAGAGGCGGCGCTGGAGTAAGGGGCGGGGCGGAGGGGAGGCGCACCCAGCCCCTCTCAAAAGCGGCTACCGCTGGGAGCCCCGGTCGCTCAGCTCCGGGGAGAAGCCAGGAGCTTGAGCCACCGTCGTGGGGAGGATTGGTGAGGGACAGCAGGAATTCTGCCCCTTCCTCCCGGGAGCGCTTCACGCCTGGCAAGCCCCCCGCACAGGTAGGACTTGGCCCTGGGTGTGGGCTGCGTGGCTCGTGAGGGCTCATTGAGCAGGGGCGTTTCAATAACCTGCGCCTGTCTAACCACGCTTAGGTTTATTTTACGGGGGTGGAACGACAGCACTTTTTATTGTTGCTCTGTGTCCAGTTATTCCTGAGGGAGGACTTGGTGATGGCCAGGGTGGGTTGGGAGGGCGTGGTTGGCCTAGGAGTGATAGATGGAGGATGGGAAATGACAGACTTGATTATCTTCGGACAGGTGGTCATGGGCTCCCTGCCCACTCGAAACCCTGGGGACCAGGACTCGCCTTCTGGGCTCCCGCCGGCGGCTACAGTTCCCGCCAACCAAAGCGCAGAGGCCTCGGCGGGCAATGAGTCGACCTCGGGCTCCGGCGCCCAGGCCCTAACGCCCTTCCAGAGCCTGCAGCTGGTGCATCAGCTGAAGGGGCTGATCGTGCTGCTCTACAGCGTCGTGGTGGTCGTGGGGCTGGTGGGCAACTGCCTGCTGGTGCTGGTGATCGCGCGGGTGCGCCGGCTGCACAACGTGACCAACTTCCTCATCGGCAACTTGGCCTTGTCGGACGTGCTCATGTGCGCCGCCTGCGTGCCGCTCACGCTGGCCTACGCCTTCGAGCCGCGCGGCTGGGTGTTCGGCGGCGGCTTGTGCCACCTGGTCTTCTTCTTGCAGCCGGTCACCGTCTACGTGTCCGTGTTCACGCTGACCACCATCGCGGTGGACCGCTACGTCGTACTGGCCCACCCGCTGCGCCGCCGCATCTCGCTGCGCGCCAGCGCTTACGCGGTGCTGGGGATCTGGGCCCTGTCCGCGGTGCTGGCGCTGCCGGCCGCCGTGCACACCTACCACGTCGAGCTCGAGCCCCACGACGTGCGCCTGTGCGAGGAGTTCTGGGGCGCTCAGGAGCGCCAGCGCCAGCTCTACGCCTGGGGGCTGCTGCTCGGCACCTACCTGCTCCCCCTGCTGGTCATCCTCCTGTCTTACGTCCGGGTGTCGGTGAAGCTCCGGAACCGCGTGGTGCCGGGCTGCGTGACCCAGAGTCAGGCCGACTGGGACCGCGCGCGGCGCCGCCGCACCTTCTGCCTGCTGGTGGTTGTCGTGGTGGTGTTCGCCGTCTGCTGGCTGCCGCTGCACGTCTTCAACCTGCTGCGGGACCTCGACCCGGGCGCCATAGACCCCTACGCCTTCGGGCTGGTGCAGCTGCTCTGCCACTGGCTCGCCATGAGCTCGGCCTGCTACAACCCCTTCATTTACGCCTGGCTGCACGACAGCTTCCGCGAGGAGCTGCGCAAGCTGTTGCTCACCTGGCCCCGGAGGATCGCGCCCCACGGGCAGAGCGTGACCGTCAGCGTGGTCATTTGATACTGGGGCGTCAGACCTGGGTTGGGGAGCTTCCGTCCGCTGACCTCTGAGGTCGGACTAGAGTCGGGATTCCTAGCATCAGAGCTAAGACGACACAGGGCAGGCCTTCCAGTGCAGCCCTCTTGTCTGGCTCCTTCTTGTGTCTTTGTAAAATGTTAAGCGGGCTTTGGTGTGGAAGAGGCCAGGGATAGGGAAGAGGAGGATTTATGATTTCTTCTTCATGACCTAGAAAGCCAAACAAAAGCCTTCTTCAGAAGGATTTGGTTCTAGTCCTTGCTATCTTTCCCACTTACTCAGTGGTAATAAAGGAACACTGTGAGTGGGATTTAAAACCATGGTGTTGGCTTGGTAATGATTTTCAGTTTACTTTTTTAAAGGGACCCAACTGAAATATAATACCTGATATTGTCTTGCCAGCTTGAACCCCTGGATCTCTAGGATTTCAGGTAAATATATATTACACATTATTTCTAGGGTTTCAGCACTTCGTGAATAAGACCTTTATGCACCAAAAGTGTTTTATTTTTTATTTTTTTGGTACCAGGGATTGAACTCGGGTCCTTGCGCTTGCGCAGCAGGCAGTGAAACCATTGAGCTAAATCCCAGCCCAAGGGCAAGCTGCCTTTTAAAAGGCCTTGCTTTTGTTTCCCTCTTCTCTCCCCCATCCACCATTTTAATATGATGAGATGAATTAGTGAATGAATAAATAGCTGAAGAGGAAAAAGCCCAGTTCACTTAGGGGGATGTTTAGCTGTGCATAAAGACTGGCATGCTGTGTGCGTGCATGTATATGTGTGTGCATAAAGCCAATATTTGTGACAAGGCAGCCTCACATGTTTGATTTTCTGAATGCTCAATGTAAACTGTGTGCCATAGCATTCACTTGCATCCTCTAATTGCTCAATTGCAGCAGATCAACAGCTGTCATTTGACTGCTCAGCACCTTCTCCTTGGAGACATTCAGAAAATATCAACCCAGAATACAAGGACTGGCAGTTTATTTAAGGACAGCATAGAGAGATACACTGAAACCCACAAGATTATTATTAGGTCCAACATTAATTGCTTTCAGGGTTAAAGGAACTGATGAAGACTCTTGGGCATGACACAAGGCTGATAATAATCACTTTAGCCTGTTGTGAGTTTGGTTCATGAGGACAACAGCTCTAGGACAAGGATCTTCACGATGAATGCTGGAACAGCAACTGGGGCAGCCAGGACAGGGAAAATGGGAAATGATACACAATATCCAGCTGTCAGATCAGCCCTGTGGTATGTGTGGCATGAACAAGGGTCTGCAGCAGCTCAGCACCATCTGTAGGGTTCCACTGCTCCTCTGGCTCACTAAATAGCAAAATCAGTGTCTTTATTCCTCTTATTTCTATTGAATTAGATAGGAGTTCATTCACTCATTAAAGTGCTCTGAAAAGCAAAGAGGGGATAGTACTGGAAGGACGAGGATTAAATCCTGTTCGACCAATGTCAACTATGATGATGGAGCAAGTGTTCTTGACTGGCAGCCATAAGAGTCTTTAGTCATCACAGGGTTAGGGTCTTTGCAGTGTGAAGAAGAGCACAAGGATTGGGAGAAAAGACAAGGCAAATTAAGATGGGAGAGGGAAACAACCTCTGCCAATGATGCTACACTGACTTTGAACTTCACCTATGGATTGGAGAACAGAGAATTTATATTCTAATTATGCAGCCCATCCCCAGAGCATAATGTCACAGCATTAATTTCCTTGTCCTCATATGAGCTCATCTCCTAGGCATCTCAGGGCCTGGGTCCTGTGTTCCCAAGCACCTGTTGATTGGGAAGTTCCAAGCCAGAGCATTCTTGTGATAAGCACTTGTGGAGAGTGTAGGAATAGGGGGAAAGAATTGGATAAGTTAGGGAGAGATTTGATTAATGTTGGTGTCTTTGTTGGGAGGTTTAAATCACTGATTCTCAGTCCTGGTTACTCTTAGAATCACCCGGGGAACTTTACAAAACACTGATATCTAGTCCTATCCCCAGAGAGGCTAATTTACTTCAGATGGGTCCTGGGCATTTGCACTTCCAGTGATTTTAGTGTGCATTCAAAGTTAAGCACCTTAAGAATTATCCTCTTTTTTAATGCATCTGAAGGAAGCTTCAGTTGTACCTGCCAAAGTTGTTAAGATCTTGGACTTGAATTTGACACTGAGTTGCATGTCAAACTTGAGGATATTTCTTCACTCTTCAGACAAAACCAGATCTGTCACATAAAGGGAAATCCTTGGGATCAGAGTATATAGGTATTGATTCAAGTTTCCTCACCTATTTCCTTTGAAAAATACTACTGTATAAATCCAATCAGCTTAGAAGAGATATCGTTCAACTTTAGATTACAGTAAGAAGTTATATGCCATGAATTATTTCAAATCCTCATTATTAGGATGTTGAAAAATTAAAATGTTCCCTGATTGGTTTGATTTAAACCTGTATCAATTGTGAGAAGAAAGTATCCCCATGAATTACTGCTGGAGGTTTCTCTCGTGTCTACGACATAAGGTTTAAACATTTGTGTAAACTTTATGGACAGCCTAAAGAAGGGGAGAGTTATGCTAGGGCTTAGAAACATCTTTACAAATTGTGCAAATTGGCAAATGAAGAGCCACTAATGAATTGTTCCCCACGTAATATCCATTTAGGACTTGTTTGTAAAACAAACTTGACGTGTTAAAAAAAATCCCTCAGTTGAGTTCCAGAGAAATGCACACAGCAGTGTAGGTAAGAAATTGTATTTCATAATTCGTTTTAGTTAATGTCAAGATGTGTACCAAGGCCTATTCCTGCAAGGATTCAGACAGGAGCAAAGCTGGGAATCGAGCCAGTCTGGGACTTGGCAGCAGCCCTTCCCAAGGCTGACAGGAGATTCTGTAATCTTTTTTGTAAGCATTGTCACAGGTCTCACTTTTGGCAGCCAACCAATAGACTTATCTCGCTAAATCAGCAGAGGAGTGTTTCCGTATGTCTTGGCAACAGCAACCTGGGAATAGCAACTGTGAGAGATGCTAAGGTAACAATCTTCAATTGATGCAAACTTTCTGGTTTTTTGTTCTTTTGGGTTTTCAGGCTTCTCTTGTATGTGGGTCACATTTCTATTTTTATTTTCTCAGGTAGGCTAGTCAACCGCTGTGTCCTCTTTGCATTCCTGGACATCTAGTAGTTGAGGAACCTCAGGGGGGACCCAGGCTGGATAGGAACAAACACAGGCCCATCCCTCATGGAGGAGAGGTTGGGAGCACCTGTGTTTCCAAGGCAGGTCCTTGTCTGATTTGCCTCCATGTGTTTGTGTCTTTGCTATGTGTGCAAGCTGCTTATATTGCTGAGCCACTGTGTGATGCTCCTCAGGCTGGGGCTTGAACTGTGTTGAACACATTGTGGGTGCTCAATAAATATTAACTTGGCCAATAGAATTTCCAGTGTGGAATTAATAAGCCAACCCAGTTACACCCGTGGAGTAACTACATATGTCCAGGGTGAAAGCAAGGAGAAAATCATGCTGAGGAAAACATACTACTCAGTCTAGATCTGCCAAGTCTAATTGATGCCGGAGACAAACTGTTCATTTGGGGTCTTCTATGTTCTTTCTGTTCTATCTTGGTAATATCAGCGTTTCGATATATGGCACCAAACTCTCTGGTCCCCATGATTGCATGTGTTGAAATCCACAGGTCTATCAAAATGAAAGTGGAGGATTTTATGCTTAATTTCTATACTATCATGAATATGGGTAATCATTTAGGGTTAGCATTTCATCACCCATTTCCCACATATGACTTGGGAAATTTAAAAAACATCCAGTATGTGGGTCTGTAAATACAACGTAGAGGATTCCAAAACATTCATGACAGTCGTAAACAAGATTTTCTGGTAACATCCGGTATGATCAAACTACGTGGTGACTGTTCAAATTTTTAAAAAATTATTGCAGTAAAAGGCACATTGCCATTAACCTCTCTCAGAATACCCTTCTTCTCTTCAAACACACTCATCTTTTACTGTAATAATTTTTTAAAAAATTAAATACCCACTGTAGTTTTTGATCCTATCTAGTATAAAGTATCAATTAAAATGGATTTATGGACATCTTTTCAAGGGAGTCCTTTCACTTGCAATGTGAGATAAACTAATATTTGAATGTTGGAGAATATTTGAACTGGATGGGAGTTACAATCTTGATTTATTAAAAGACCAGACATTCTCAGTCAGAGTTTGGAAGTGGTGAGTTTTATTTTGACAACCAAGTCTGAGTACTTCTATCAGCTTTTAAAATTATTCTCCTCTGCTTAAAGCTCAAGTCTTCTCATTTCTCTCTCCCGCTCTATTCTTCCTTTTCCTCTGCTGTCTTTCTATATTATCTATAAAATCCCTCCTCCCCGAAGCCCCTTCTGCCTCAGTGCAGAGGAGGTGATGGCATTTGAGCATCATCTCCTGGCTGGGCCTCCTTGGCATTGTGAGGAGAGAGCCTGCTCATCTCACTGTGGAGGCCAGGCTGTCTCAGTGTGCTGTGGGCTGCAGCTCGAGGTATTTCTTGCTGACTGTGGGATCTGAGACTCACACTAAAATTAGTTAGTTCATAGTCGAACTCCAGGCCAAGGTAGATAACAGAAGTTCGTCCAGAATCTCCACAGGATCCTTAACTTGATAAATCTCACAAAATTTCTCTTAAGAGGGTCCTCACAATAAAAGGTCAAATGTGTTTCCTTTGGATGTTTGGTGCTGGGTGCTATAATAAAGAAACCTGTGGGCTGGGAATTTAGCTCAGTGGTGCTGCCACCTGCCTTGCAAGCGCAAGGTCCTCAGTTTGACCCCTGGTACAAAAAAACAACAACAAAAAACCTCCATTTTTAAAGTTTCCCTCCCTCCCTCCTCTCTCACAAAATTCTCTTCTTGACTTGCCTATCACAGAACCCGTCTCCTTCTGGAGTGAAATCTAATGAGGAATGGAGAGCTGGGAGGTGTGCTCAAAATATGTGGTGAATGATTAATTAAAAGGTTACAGTAAAAAATACATTGTCATTAATCTCTTTTAAATACTTCTACTTCAAACACATTCATCTCACTTTTGAAACCAGTTCTAGAAGTCCTCTTTTGTTTCTTCATGAGACATGATAAAAAATATGGTGAATGCTGCTGCTGAGTGCCATCCAATGGGAAGGCAGAGTCGTAAAAATATTACGGAGTAGCCTTATCCACCTTATTCACCAGATATGGCACTGTGTAACTTGTGGCTCTTCCCAAAGTTGAAACAACCCTGAAAAGTAAACATTCTGAATGGGTTCAGGACATCAAGGCAGCCACGATAGTGCAACTAAAAGATACTCCAGAACTGCCTCAGGAGGTTGTAAGAATGATGGGTTAAGTGTGATCAAAGAGAGGGGGAATAGCTTGAGGTGGATTAATGGCAATGTGTCTCTTCTGGTAATACATTTATATAAACATTTACTATATTTTATGATCACACCTTGTATGTAGCTACCACTCCCCTGGCCTCTCAGTTATTCTCAGGCAATAAAAACAAATCCTTTTGAGCTGGAAAAACAACAGAAAGATTTCAGGTTTGAGCTCAGTGCAGCCTGGTGTCTGGGTTTGTGCATGCCATCCGTGCTTGGGCTCTTTATGAGTTCCTCTTGTCTGGCAGCTGCTGAGGGGCTGCCTGCCTCTGTGGCTGACCTCCTTGTGGACTGAAGAGCTGGACTTATGATAAGGCATGCCCAGGTGGATGTCGCAGTCACTGTCCTGGGGCCCTGGGAAGAGTCTGTCCATCCCCTTAGGGCCTCTCTGAGTGCTATCCAGCCTGGCCACTGCGTGTCCCCCAGGGCCTTCTATTGCTGGCCACAATGATGGGCAGTGTCTGCTGCATCTGTTCCCATCTTTCCCTGGCTCTGGTGGCTGGAAGGGAGCCCCATCCCCAGCCTCTCTCAGTGTCCTGCAGCTGCTTTGCCTGGAGCCCTGGACACCAGCGTCACTCGGGCCACTGTGGGTCTTGCCTCTGCTCTCTATACTCTGCCTCTGGCCTCGCTCTTTTACTTGCCAAACCTAAGGAGGCCAGAGGCCAGGCCAGGTATCCTGGCCCCCTCGCTCTTCCTCTGGTCCCACTCCACAGCTCAGGATGTCCTGCAAGGGGTGGGGCAGGGGCCCTGATGGAGGGCAGGGTGTTGGGTATTACAGGATGTTCACGAAGGCCTTCTTCCCAGTAGGTTCCGTTGCCTCAAGGGATCTGCGCTGATCTCTCCCGGTGTCCCTCTGTCACTGGGAAATTGAGGACTTGACTTTCAAGGAGAAATTTAGAGCTCCAGATAGTGGGGCCCTTGCTTACTCAGGAATAAGCAGGAGCCAGCAGCCTTGAGAGTGGGTGAGTCTGTGAGCACGGGGCCACTTAGCTGGGGCTAGGCTTTCTGTTTGGGGCAAGATTGTGTCATCGTTGTGCCTGTGTCCCCACTGATTTTGTTCATGCAGCAGGGACTTCCAGTGTCTGCGTCCTTTTAACTCCCTGCTAGTGGAAATGGTTAGGACTGGGGGCAAAGAGGAAAGGAAACTGTTTTGTAGGCTGAGAGGAGAGGATGGCTCTCACATGGGCTCTTCCAACGGTTTCCCGGCCTGGAACAGCTGGCTTGCTTTCCATGGGTGTGCAAATCCTTAGTAACCTGACTGGCATAGGATGCTGAGAGCCTAGGTTCCTGCAATCCTGTTAACACACACTTTACATTTTGGGGGAAGAGGTGGGGTCAGCTGCAGGAACATATATAGCCCAGAGGGAATCTATACCCCAGGAATATATTTGAACAGATATGCATAGTTTGTATTTTACCCAAATGACGTTAAGTTGCACATGGCTATTCTGTAACTGATTTCCTTCTCCCTCCCCTTAAAATTACATCAAGGACAGCATTCCTTGGTGGGTCACAGTTATTCTGGCTGAAGAGGAGTCCATGGTCTGTACCACTGTTTTATCACTTTGCAGCCAGTGAGTAACGTTGGCGGAAAGAGACAAACTGCAGGCTTAGGAAGTTTCCTAGAGCCTAGTGGGAAATGCAAGCTGTTTGAGTCTATTGTAATCACAAATGCTACAAACTTGCCCTTCTTTCCAAAAGAAGATGAAATCCTTTTTGGAGCCCCCCTGAAGGCTGGTACAGTTGGGATGGGGTGGGGTGGGGCTCCACCAGCCATGTCAGATCCTGCACACCCGCACCACAAAATGGTGCAGCTCCCAGCTCTTCCCAGCAGTACCTGGTATCTACATTGAGTCACTGACAACCCTGGGTAGGATTTTCTCAGGAGGTGGGAAGCATGGGCAGCATATTGGTTAGGTTCTCCAGAGCAACAGAATCAATAGCAAATATGTGATTAATTATACAAGGGGATTTACTAAGAAGGATTATAGGATCCAGTGTGGGAGAGTTCACAATGGGCATCTGCACAATGGAGAGCCAGAGGACCCAGCAGCTATTCAGCCCAAGAAGGTAGAAATCACGAAACAAGAGGGATCAAGAATGCAACACCAGTCCATGGTTGAAAGTCTGAAAGCTGACTATAGGATTGCTGGTGTGAGCCTGTATTGGAAGGGTGAAGAAACTGGAGTCTGATGTCCACAGGCAATGGCAGCATAAGACGCACCTGCTCAAGCAGAATGGAGTATGTCAAACATGCACCAATTAATTTCTCCTTTCCCTTTCATTCCTTCTAGGCTACAGTGGTTGATGCCACTGACAACCCTGGTGGATCTTCCCCGCTTCAATTTGCTGGCCTGTTTGCCAATAATAGACACACCATGAACTGAGCTTTTTTTTTTGGTCCCGGGGATTGAACTCAGGACATTGCGCTTTCGAGGCAGGCGGCAGAACCACTGAGCTAAACCCCGGCCCTGAACTGTACTTTATTAATCCAGGCATTTCTGATCCAGTCAAATTAACATATCACAGTTAACAGTCACAGGAGGGATTTCTTTTTCTGGCCATAAATCCACAAGGTCACAGGTCCTTGGAGAGTAAAGCACTTTGCCTTATCTGACAACAGGTGAGTGTTTCTGCCAGCATCCCAACACAGTTGAGGAGGGCTCATTAATAAAGAGATGCTACAGTGAAGGGGAGGCATAGGGAAATACAGGATGGTGTAGGACCTGTAGCTAGCGGAAGTGGAGGGCACCACTAGTACCACCCCTCTGTCTGGGGCAGAGGGGCAGAGAGAGGTGCTGAACCTCCAGAAGGCAGGGTCCTTTGGAGAAGACCACCTCCAAGGGAGCAGTGGCCTTGTGGGGAGGGGTAGAGTGAGTCCAAGGTGGTCTATGGAGAAGGAGTCAGTGGAAAAGGTAAGCTCACAAGAAATAAGGACACTCCTCTGTGTGTGAGTACTAGCGAAGTGATACATGAGTGCCATGCTAATTCAGTGGGGGGGGCTGTGCACACATGGCCTTGGTGAGCCAAGAGTTTTCATGGGCGAGGTGACATTTGGTCCAGACTTTGAAGGATGCCTGGGACTTTAATGACAAGAATGCTGACAAGAGAGCATATTATGGTCAAGGTAAGGATATTAGTAAAGACAAGAAAGAGCAATGCCTACTGGTTGTGTTTGCCGGAGAAATGAGTCAGGCTGGCTGAGGGGGGACCCAGGAAAATGAATAACACTAGTTAAATTAGTTGAATTCTTACTGTGTGCTAGGTACAGTGCCAAGTACCTTACATTACATGGTTTATTTCTCAACACATTAGGAACTAGGCATTCTCATTTTTCTCATTTTACAGACAGGACACCAACATTTAGGGAAGTCAAGTAATTTGCCTAATTTGGTAAGGTGTCACAGTTGGTAGGTAGTGGAGCTGAGATTTGGAATCCAAAGTATATATCTCTAGCCACTGTAATATCCTACCTTGAATCTCAGCCTAAGGAGTCTGGGTCTTTTTAAGAGATAGTAGAATGAGTGTTAGAAGTTTCAGACTGAGTGATAGCTAAGGGGATGACTTCTTCAGGAATAGACTCTAGGGCCCAACTCCAGCCATAGGGGAAGAGTGGGATAGAGAGACAGAAACAGGAAGATGAGACAGAGAATCATTGCCACAGTCCAGGAGAAGGGGAACAAGGACCACGACTGGGGGAGTTATACTGCATCAATCAGGAATGCTTTCTCTGAGAAGTTACAGCATGCCAAACCATAAGGAAGAAGTCCCAAGAACCTTTATTTTTGGCTTAAAAGCCTGGAAATGGGTAGTTTTCATGTTGATCCAGTAGCTCAATAATGTCACTGGGGATTCAGAATCATCTTGTCTTTTGCCTCCATCCATTGACTGGTTTACCTTTATCCTCATGCTTTACCCAGTGTCTTCAAAATGGCGGCTGAGATTCCAGAAACTCATTCACATCTCGATGGCTTGTGTCGAGATGTCCCCCCAAAGCCTCATGCACTCATAGGTGGGACTTTTGGGAGGTGGCCGGATCTAGAGTGTGTGAGCTGGATTAGGGCTTGTGATACTGGGATTAAGGGTGGATATGCATAATGGATGCCCTGCCTTGGTGTGGGTGACACCAATTAGGCTTGTAGCCTGGATGGACTATAAAGGGACAGGAAGAAGGCAGGCTTGCTGCTGCCTTCTGCCTGCCCTGCCCTGCCATGGACTGTTTCTCCTCTGCCACCCCACCCTGCCTTGGAGCCAGCCAAGTATGAACTGAAACCCCTACAAACTGTGAGCCAAATAAACCTTTCCTCCTTTTAGTTTGAGTGTTAGTATTTTGTTTCAGGAATGAGGAAAGTAGCTAAGACAACATCTGAGGCAAGGCAGGGGAAGGAGAAGCACTAGTAATTCTCCCGCAATTCTGGAAAGCAGAAGCCTTCTCAGATACTTTTATATCTCTTTGGCCAGAATGGGTGACATATCCCTAACTGCAAGGGAGGCTGAGAAAGAAATCCCTGTACTCTTATGAATCAGAAGGCTCACAATGGCCATTAGGTTATTTAGCCCCTGGTGACATATATAGCCCATAGTCCAGGGACAGTATCTCCTTCAGGTCTTGCTCATATTCAGGGAAGAATTGAAGTGAAATAAATTCATGTGTTGCCTTCTGGAATTGCAGCTGGGGCCCTTGGGCTGAGTGTCTACAGGTTACTCAGTCAGGGCTTCTACCCCTGACTGCTGTGTGGACTCACATTTCGTGAGTCATAGCTGTGTCTCAGCAGATGGCTGCCAGAAAGTTGAAGTTAATTTCTTTTAGAAAAATGTCATGAGATATTCATAAAGACAGAGACCTGGAGCCCATGGATATGGATGAAAAATAACATAAAGGTATGCCATGTTAACTGTCCTAATTGCTCTAAGAATTTTTTCCTTTTCCTTTTTTTAAAAGAATGTTAATTCTTTCAGATAAGGTCGAGAGGGAGAGTCAAAGTTATGGGCTTTGTTTCTAAACTCCCACATACAGAACACTGGCCATTTTAAGGTGGCTTTGCAAGTGGGGACGCTCTGCTCCACTCCGTGGGGTTTCCCTGTGGCTGCTGGCTTTTACTACTGCACATTTGGCCTTACTTCTCTGGGTGCATGCCTGCTGGATGCTTTGCATCTGAAGCTGTCAGAGCCTGGAGATTTCTGAGGAGAACCCTCCAGAGCCCACCTGCACCCCTTCGGAGGCTTAGTTTCCTGGGGCCAGTTAATTTTATTTATTTTATTTTTTTTCCTGGGGCCAGTTTAAATGTCACCAACTCAGAGAAGTCTTCCCTGACTGCCCCACTTAAAGTGGCCTGGCACTTGTCACATTGTGCCATGATGCAGATGTCTGCCCTTTACATGGTGTGAGCCGCAGGAGGGCAGAGCCTGTATCCACCTTATTCCCCAAGGTGGCCCAGGGCCTGCATGGTGGCTGGCACTGTGCAGATGCTTGTGTGGAATCAATGTAAGTAGCTGAGCCTCACTACAATGCCAGTGTCACCCCTATGCTGGGGTGGAGTGGGACAGAGGAAGTGACTTGAGCCAGTTGCAGTGCCAGCGGTGGGGCGACTGGCATTTCCATCCAGGTCTCTGGCTTCAAGGCAGGCCTGTTCCCCACACTGCACTGCTGTGTGTGTTGGAAGGCCCGGGAGGGTCCTGCTCACTGCAGCATTCTCTGTGGCCAGCCAGGCCCCACCCGGGGGGGGGGCGCAGTAACATCCGACCTTAGTGCTTCTTTGTACTGGTCTGTGTTTTTGCCAGGGAAATTCCCATCAAGGGAAAGGTTAGGGAAAGGGAAAGGAAAGGTTAGGGGCTTGCTCCAAACTACTCAGTTTATAAGTCAGGGGCAACACTTGGAATCACTCAGCTAGGCTGCTCCAAAGCAGGTTCGCTTCTGACTGCACTGTGCAACTAACTGCTCAAGAAGCATGTTGTCCCCTGACCCAGAGGTGGTTGTCCAGAACTGTGAATGCACTCTCTGTCCCCGTCACTGTGTTTGCCATTGTCCTGAGATGCCTAGACAGCTGGTCTCCTGCACATGCTGCTCAAGGCTGGCTTTGAGATCGAGGCAAACACAGCGTCTCCCAAGCAAATCCATGCCCTCTGTGGACGCTGGCCTGCTGCTAGATGGAATTGTCCCTCGCTCTCGCTCTCTTCTCCTCCCTTCCTCCCTCCTCTCCTTTCCTTTCTTCTTTGCCCCTACCCTCCCTTCCTTCCCTCCCTCCTTCCTTCCCTCCCTCCCTCCCTCCTTCCCTCTTTCCTTCTCTCTTCCCTGCAAATATTTATGACACACATCTTTCTATTTTTTTCTATAGGCTATTTTTCACTTGAATGGAAGGGGAGAGGGTGCTTTGGCTGCATGAATGAATGCCCTACAAAACACACAAGTGCCTGAACAATTTATCAAGCCGTTATTACTCAGGTGCTCATTTTGATCAGCAGCAGGTAATGACATTTTGGGGCTGCAGCTGAAGGCTGAATAGAAATCAGGCTGCCTGGAGAAAGAAAAGACTGTGGTAAGACTGTATTCACATGCCAATTTCTCGTGCTCATTGACAAGGTGGTCACGATGTGTCCTAATGAATCAATTTGTTAAGGGCGACTGGGCTTTGAGTCCATTTATCACCCTTCTCTGTGGTCAGCACACCTGCTCCAGGATCACTGCTACTTTGGGCTGCAGCTGTGCTGGCTGGGATTTGGCGATTCAGGGCTTGCTGGCAGCTGGTTGAGCTGCAAACTACAACACCCTCGTCCAGTGGGTGAGAGACTGAAGCTCACACAGAGTCCGAGATTCTCAGAAGGACCGGAGGGGGCATTTGCTCCAATCCCCTGTGTGATGGATGAGGTGACTGAGGCCCTGATAGAGTGTGGGGCGTATCCCCCCCGCCCCCGCCCGCACAGCCTGTGTTAGCGGTACAGCAGGCACGCACAACAGTGATTTTGTTTCAATTCTGTTGTATCATTTTCCTGACTTTATAAGTCAGTAATCTGACGTTAAAACAATGCAGAAAAATATAAAGAAGACTTGGAAAAGTACAAGTGACTTGTTAAGCTCTATAGCATGTTGCTGTGCTTTTCTGCAGCAGCAGGCTCATTTCAAATGCCATTAAGGATAAAACAGGAGATGAAACTAGAACAACTGGAAGATAACTGAAAAGCAAATACTCACGGATTGATGGATGGATTTTCCTCCAAAAGGCTTTATTGAACACACATGGCTTTAGCCTCTCTCTCTCCCTCTCTCCCTCTCTCCTTCTCTCCTTCTCTCTCTCTCCCCCTTCCCCTCTCTCTCTCCCCCTCCCCCTCTCTCCCTCTCCCTCTCTCTCTCTCCCTCTTTGTGCTGGGGATCCAGCATTCCTCTTTGCACATGGTAGGCAAGTATTCTACCACCAAGCTACATCCCTGGTCTTTCCCACACAACTTTTACAGTGATAGAACGGCAGAGAGATTCAGTGCCAGGTGAAGCTTATTTAAGGCAAGGCGTGAGGAGAACAGGGAGAGGACTCATTTATGTCGAGCCTCCTCTTTACAAGACCTCCTGTTTGGGGTTTGCTATTATTTTTCTTTCTTTTTCTCTATAACCTTTAAGAGAAGGCTGTGAGAGGATGTATTCCATATGGAGGAACTTAGGTGCCAAGAAGTAGGTTTGATTTGCTGGAGAAGTCCAGCAATGAGCTTGAAGTAGGAATGGACTGGTGGGGCTTTGTGGGAAGGGCAAATGCTGCCTTGTCCTTCTCTGGATTCCTCAGATCAAGTTTAAAGTGATAGGTCTGGGCTTCTGATGGGGCCAGCTTTGTTACTCCCTTGGCCAGTTTCTTACGCATCTCAAAGGAGGCTGATTTCTGTTGAGGTCTGGTCGAGCTGGTCCTTGGGGCCTGTATTCCATTCCCTGTTGTCTGGTCAGGGTTTCTAGGCTTGTCCTGTGCTCCAGGGTGACTGTAAGTTCTCTGCAGTGAGGAGATCATCCTGGGGACATTTGTATTGGAGGTGGCCCAGTCTCCAAAACTGCAATTAGTTTCCCCATCCAGATATCAGAGCCAGCTTGGCAGTTGTAACGGAAGCTGCTACACACGTGGTGGTTTGTAACAGTCCAGTGCCATCTTCAGTACCCAACTAGTTTTCGAAAGGCCCAGGCAGATGAATAAAATGGAGCTAATGAATAATCACTACCTCTGCATCCTTTTGGTCTTTAAGGGTGGTGTAATTTGTACTGTTGCCCTGGGAAACAGTATTGTATTTGATTTGCTGTTTTGGCCTGAGAGGCTGTTTTACAGTTTTCTAAATGGCCTTTCTCATGCTGATAGCTCTAACCCACAGGCCGTTACACCAGTGTTGAGGTTACTACCCATACCATCAAGTGTGTTTATTCTCATTATTTTGGGGACCACAAAAATGAATATCAGGTGAGTCCATGGACCCCGTGAGTTTACTGTGAGTTAAATCTGGCCGGGATTTCATGGATTTCCTGGTTCCCATAGTCCTCTGACTATAAGAGGGGACAATGATGAAGCTTTATGTGCCCAGGCATCAATGCCAACTTGGATCCTGTGCCCAATAGTCCCTGAGCTGTTCAGCTATTCCTTTTTCCTAGTGTGGAGTTGTTTAAAAGGCTGTAGGATTCTTTAGGGAAAGAGAATCATTGCCCTGTGCACTTGTTCTGGTGTTGCTTTCCTCCTGAAACCGGGTCTCTGCTTTAGTCAGTGGATTTTGGGACTTAACACTGGCTTGAATACAAACACTGCATTGTGATTTTTTTTTTTTATTGGGATGACTGTTCTCAACTTCAGGATCAAAATGTGGGGTACATTAGCCCAGATGTCCCTGTTCCACATGTCAAGATCCTATTCTTTTCCAAGGAGGCCTTAACCCTGACATAGGAGACAGGCTTACCTTAAGTATTGCTTACTTTTACAAATAAGTCCTGGGATTGGTCCTCAACCTTTGCTGCTCTTTGGAAGGAGATCAGAGACTTATATGCTCCCAGGAAGACTCTCTTGCTCTATGTATGGCTTTAAGTTGCCCACTAACCACTCCCAGGCATTTGTCATTTTTAAAAAAGTGACAGTCAAGGTTAGCAACAGCTGACAGCATTCCAGTGTCTCTTAGTTACTATTTCCTTCATATTTCTGGAATACAGTGGACCTTTGACTTACAAACTTGATTGGTTCCCGAGGGCTGTTGTAACTCAAGTTGGTTTAAGTCAATACAGCTGAGATCTGGATGTTTACCTGGGTACACGCTATAGATAACAAGAAGCAGATGAATCTTCCATTAACCTAATTAACCCAGGTTGTTCCTATGTCAAGTTGTTTGATGTCTTTAGCTCTCTGGGGAAGACACCAAGAAGGAGGTAGCTGGGTCATGTGGAATTTCTAATTTCAGTTCTTTGAGAAATCTCCTTGATTTCCATAATGGTTGTACAGTTTACATTCCCACAACAATGTAACTTGAGAGCTCACCGTACCTTATACATTGTCCCATCCTGCGCATGCTCTTCCTCTACTTTACCATTCCTGTAACACAAGTGAAAGCTTAGAGAGTGGCACTATTACCTGTGCCAGGAGCAATCTGAGCATCATCTACTGCTAGTGAGGGGTCCACACACCAGTCATGATTCTGTGCCAGGAAGCAGTGTGGAGATCAGTCTACAGGAAGTTTGACAGAAAGTGCTCCTGGGATCAGTCCTCATGGAGGGGTAAGGAAGGAGGGGAGGTGACTTGCTATCCGTTAACAGAGGCCCCCCTCCCACTAACCCTACAGGTTACTCTGAAGCTGAGATGACCCCTCAGACTTGTCCTGGGCTTGATACCAATTAGTTAACCAATGCAGACTGTTCCTAAAAGAGACATAGCCTTGGGGGAGGTAGTTTTCTTTCCCCTGAGGCAATCCTGAAGGAGGACGCTGACAGCTGAGGGCTGTCTTCTGCCAGCACTCCTGCAGCTGGGGAAATCATTCTTGCTCTGAAGGCAGATCTGGGCAGCACAGCCCAGTGCTCAGCAGGCTGCGTGCTCCATGGAGTGAAGAGGCTCTGCTTGCCTTCAGGCTCCTCTTCTATTGTCACAGGAAAAATCAGGAGAAACATTGACATTTTGGGGCTTCTTTCCCCAACTCAATTCTTCTTCATGTCACTATAAGTGAAAGGGAACAAACAGGATAGAGATTTATTTTCTTTCTTTTTAAAAATCAGGACATGTTTGCAGTACATGCAATTTACAATCATCTTGGGGAGTGAGTACATGTACATAATAGCATATCTTTATTCTATATATTGCCCCTTCCCTGCCCCTTTTCCCTTCACCCTTGGTCTCCTGGATCCCTTCCTATTTGCAAGAGATCTATACCCTTGTCTCTTATTTATCCTTTATTGTGCTCTTCATTTGTACATTGCCTTACTCAGATGAGAGACACTATGTAATATGTAACCTTGTGTGTCTGATTTATTTCACTCAACATTATATTTTCTAGGTGGATCCATTTTCCTGCAATTTTTTTGCATTTGTCCTTCATTATAGCTAAGTAGTATTCCTTTATGTATAGATACCACATTTAAAAAAAATTAATTTTATTGGTACATTTTAGGTATACAATATAATGACATTCATCATTGGAAATTTGCACCTTTACATAATC
>NW_004624737.1:28112982-28196073 GCF_000247695.1 Heterocephalus glaber
AGATCCCACTTGTTGATTGTTTGTGCTAGTTCACAGGCAACTGAGGTTTTGTTCATAAAATCCTACACCAATGTCTTCAAGAGTTCTACTTAACCTCTGTTCCAGCCAGTTCAGCATTTCTGTTTTAATATTTAGATCTTTCATCCATTTTGATTTTAGTTTAGTGCATGGTGAGACATATAGGTCTAGTTTTAATCTTTGGCAAATTGAAACCAAAATTTTCCAGCACCATTTATTAAAGAGGCTATCTTTCCTCCAGTGAGGGTGTTTGGCTCCTTTGTTCAAAGATGAGGTGGCTGAGTGTGTCTGGAGTTGTATCTGGATCTTCTAATCTGATCCACTGGTCCTCAGGTCTGTTTCTTTGCCAGTACCATGCTGTTTTTATCACAGTAGCTTTGTAGTATAGTTTCAAGTTGGGGGATGTGATACCCCCTGCCGGGTCTCTGCTGCCTAGAATTTCTTTTGCTATTCTAGGTCTGTTCTTGTTCCAAGTGAATGTTTGGGTTATTTTCTCAAGGTCTGTGAAGTATGCTGCTGGAATTTCAGTTGGATTGCTTTGAAATAGATACCACATTTTCTTTATCTAATCATCTGTTGATGAGTATACAGACTACTTCTAGGATTTAGGTATTTTGAATTCTGCTGCTATAAACATTGCAATGCATGTATCACTGTAATATGATGTCTTTAGTTCTTTGGGGAAGATACCAAGAAGGGGGTAGCTGGGTCATATGGAATTTCTAATTTTACTTCTTTGAGAAATCTCCATACTGATTTCCATAATGGTTTTACTAGTTTACATTCCAACCAACAATGTAGAAGGATTCCCTTTTTATTGCAGCTATGCCAACTTTTTCTTTTTTTCTTTTTAATTACTTCTTGACGATTACCATTCTTTGCAGTGTGAGATGGAATTTTAGTGTTGTTAATTTGCATTTCTCTAATGGCCAGAGATGTTGAACACTTTTTCACATATTTGTTGGCCATTTGTACTTCTTTCACTTGCCTGATTCTTGATTGGGTCTTTTATTTTAAGTGATCTAATTTTAAAAAATTCTTTATATATTCTAGATATTAGTCCTCTGCTTGAGGAATAGCTGGCAAGATTTTGTTCCCATTCTGTAGGTTGTCTCTTTACTAATTGATTCCTTTGCTGTGGAGAAGCTTTTAAATTTGATATAATCCCATTTGCTGATTCTTGCTGTTATTTCTTGTGCAATTGTGGTTCTGTTTAGGAAATCCTTTCCTGCACATATGACTTCAAGAGTTTTGCCTATTTTATCTTCCAGTAGGTGTGATGCTTCTGTTTTAATGTTTAGATCTTTGATTTTAGTTTAGTAAGAGATAAGAGTTCAGTTTCAATCTGCAGACAGATGTCCACTCTACCCAGTACCATTTGTTGAATAGGTTATCTTTCCTCCAATGTACACTTTTGGTCCCTTGGTCAAAAATCAAACAGTTGAAGGTATCTGGGGTTGTTTCTCTATTCTCTATTCTGTTCCATTGGCCCACATATCTGTATTTGTTCCAGTACCATGCCATTTCTATCACTGTTGCTTTGTGATATAGTTTGAAATCAAGTATTGTGATGCTTCCTGCTTTGCTCTTGTTGCTCAAGATTGCTTTTGGTATTCTGGGTCTCCTCTGGTTCCATATAAATTTTAAGATTCTTTTCTTTAGTTCTGGAAAGTGTGCTGAGGGTATTTTGATTGAGAGTACATTGAATTTCTGTAACAGTTTTGGGAATATGACCATTTTAACAATATTGGTTCTCCCTAACCAGGAGCGGGGGACATCTTTCCATTTTCTGATGTCTTCTTTCACGCTCCTTTTTCAGAGCACTGTAGTTTTCTTTGCAGAGGTCTTTCACTTTCTTGGTTAGGTTAATTCCTAGCTACCATGAATGGTATTGTTTTTATAATTTCCTTCTCAATGAGTTCATGATTGGTTACACAAATGGTATTGATTTTTGTGTGTTGATTTTGTATCCTGCTACATTGATGAAGTTGGTTATTAATTTTCTTTGGGTCTTCTATGTAAAATATCATGTCATCTGCAAACAATGATAATTTGAGTTCTTCCTTTTCTATATGTATGTCTGTTATTTCTTTCTTTTGCTTGATTACCCTGCCTACTATTTCAAGTACTATGTTAAATAGAAGTGGTGATAGTGGGCATATTTATCTTATTCCTGATACTAGAGGGAGTGCTTTTAGTTTTTCCTCATTGAATATGATGTTGGCCAATGCTTTGTCATAAATAGCTTTCATTAAATTCAGGTATGGTCCTTTTACACCTATTTTGTTCAGGTATCTTATCATGAAGGGTTTACAGAGTTTGTTGAAAGACTTTTTTGAATTTATTGGTGTGATCATGTGGTCTTTGACCTTGCTTCTGTTTGTCTGATGTATTACATATATTGATTTGCATATGCTGAATCATCCTTGCATCTCTGGGATGAAATCTACTTGGTCATGATGTATGATCTTTTTGATAATGTGCTGCATTTTATTTGCTATTATCTTGTTGAAGAGTTTTAATCTATGGTCAATAGGAGATTAGCCTGTAGTTTTCTCTTTTAGTTGGGTTTTTAATCTGTTTTTGGAATCCGAGTGATGCTGGCTTCCATAAATGAATTGGAAGCACTACATTCCTTTCAATTTCTTGGAAGAACTTGAGGAGTATAGGCGATATAACATCATTAAAGCTTTTGTAGAATTAAGCAGTGAATCCATTAGGTCCTGGGATTTTTTAGTTGATAGATTCTTTATTATTGTCTCAATTTCATTGCTTCTTATTGGGTTGTTCAGCATTTTTGTGTCTTCTTGGTTTAGTTCTGATAAATTGTATGAGTCTAGGAATCTGTCCATTTCTTCAAAATTTTCTGGTTTTTTGGAATACAATTTTTCATAGTAGCTACTATCTTCTGGGTTTTGACAGTGTCTGTTGTGATTTCATCTTTTTCATTTCTGATTGCATTGATATGAGTCTCTTCTCTCTTTCTCTTGGTAAGTTTGGCTAAGGATTTATCTGTCTTGTTTATTCTTTCAAAGAACCAGCTCTTCAGCTCATTGATTCTTCGCATTGTTTTTTTTAGTCTCTATTTCATTGATTTCTGTTCTAATTTTTTATGATTTTCCTCCTTAATTTCAGCTTGAGCCTGGACTGTTGTGGTTTCTAAAGTATGTTAAGGTTCCTAATAAGGTTATTTATTTGAGTTTGCTCTGTTTTCCTAATGTGAGCATTGATTGGAATGAACTCCCCTCTTAGGACTGCTTTGATGGTATCCTAGAGTTTCTGGTGAGTAATACAGGCATTGTCATTAACTTCCAGAAATATTTAAGTTTCTTCCTTGATTTCTTCTGTGACCCATTGGTTATTTAGAAATGTGTTATTAATGTTCCAGGTACTTCTACATTTTCTGTGATTTCTGCTATTGCTGATTTCTATTTTCATTGCACGGTGGTCTGATAGTATACATGGGGTGATTTAAATTCTTCTATATATTTTTAAGCAGGATTTGTAGACTGGTATGTGATCTATTTTGGAGAAAAAAGCATGTGCTACAGAAAAAAGTGTGTGCTCTTGTTGTAGTGTGATGGAATACTCTAGAGATATCTATGTTCAAGGATGTGGTTCAGCTCTGATTTTTCTTGATTTTTTTTGTTTAGTTGATCTATCTCTTTGCAAAAGTAGGGTGCTAATATCCCCCACTTAGTATTTATTTGATCTTTTATATTTGGCAGAATTTGTCTTATGAAGATAGATGTACCAATATTCAGTTTATAAATATTTATGTGTGATTTTTTTATTGGATTGTTCCTCTAACTAGTATGTAGTAACTTTCTTTGTCCCTTCTAATCAGTTTTAGTTGAAGTTTACCATATCTGAGATAAAAATTGCTACCCCTCCTTGTTTTCAGGCTTCTGGTGCATGAAATACTATTTTCTTTTGGTTTTTTGGTCTATAGGTATCTTTTTGGATTAGATGAGTTTCTTGAAAGCAATAGGCTGTTTGATTCTGTTTTTTTCATCCAGTCTGCCAATCTGTGTCTTTTCATTGGAGAGTTGAGGCCATTAATGTTGAGAGATATTACTGAGACGTGTTGATTATTTACTCTCATTGCACTATCTCTCTCTCTTGGTTACTCCTATGTTTTTCTAATCCTGTTTTTTTTGTTGTTGTTGTTTATCCATTGACCTTGCTTGGTATTTTAATTTCATCTGGATTTTAGCTTTATTGGTTTTGTCATTTCTTTCTAGGATATTGTTATGGCTTGTATCTAAATAGTCCCACATAGCCTTATGTGCTCAGAGGTGGGGCTTTTCAGAGGTGGCTGCATCTAGGGAATGTGATACTGAGATTAAGGGTGTGTGGTATGACATTAGGCCACTAATTGGTTTACTATAGTTCTGGGTGTGGCTAATGGGAAGGCCCACCCTAGGTGTAGGTGATACCACCCAAAAGGACTGGATGGGATAAAAGGGAGAGGGAGGCTACTGCCTCCTTTGCTCTAGTTTCTCCTCTTCCATGCCCCTCTGCCATGCTGCCTTGCCTTGGAGCCAGCTAACTATGGACTGAAACCTCTACAACAGTGAACCAAAATAAACCTTTCCCCCTTTAACTTTTGGTGCCAGTTATTTTGTCTCAGCAGCAAGAAAAGTAACTAAGACAGGTATTTTTTAGTATTTTCTGGAGTGCTGGTTTCACATTCATATATCTCTTGATTAGTGTTTGTATGATGTATTTTTCTATCCTTTTACTTTTAACCTGCCTATATTGTTATGGTTTGAAGAGACTTTTGTGTAGACAGCGTATAGTTGCTTGTCATGGTCTGACTGTTTATGTCCTCTCCCAAATTAATATGTGAAAACTTTAATTTTCACTGTGATGGAGGCCTTTGGGAGATAACTGTGTTTAAAGTCTTGAGGATGGACTCCCATGTGACTGTTACCCTGATATGTCAACTTCATTGCACAAAGAAAGTCCTAGCAAATTAACCCAGCACATTAATGGTGTGTGTTTGGGTGGGTCATGGAAGCATGGCCTTAGGTACTATACATGGGCCTTCACCCGTTTCTCTCCAGTGGTGATCCCTTCTCTGCTCCCTGACCACCATGAACTATGCAGTTTTTCTTTGCCACATCCTTTTGCCATGATGTTTCTTCCTTGGAGCCAGCTGACTAGGGACTAAATTCTCCCAAACTGTGAGCTAAATTAAACCTTTCCTCTTAAGTGAGTGTCGGGTGTTGTTCCAGCAATGGGAAGACTGACTAGTACATCCCGTGATGAGATTAGTGCTCTCCTACAAAGGAAGAGCCTTCAGAGCTTTCTCTCTCTGTCATGTGAGGACATCTGCAAGCCAGGAAGAGGATCCTGACTAGAACCTGTCAGGCTGGCCTCCTAATCTTGGACTTCCAGTCTCTGAGAAATAAATTTCTGTTGTTCAAGTTATTTCATCTATGGTATTTTCTTTCTTTCTTTTTTTATTTTTGGCACCAGGGATCAAACTCGGGACCTTGGGCTTGCGAGGCAGGGGGCGGCACCACTGAGCTAAATCCCCGGCCCTCTTTTTTTTTTCTCCCTATGGTATTTTCTTATGGGAGCTTGTGCGGAGACATTGGGTCATGTGTTTTAATCTCTTTTATTCTATATTAGACCAAATACATTAATGTAGTACATATAAGGTCGGGCTGATTCCAGCCTGTTCTGGATTCCTGCGTAGCTTCTCTGATACCACCCCAGTGGTACCTCACTAGGGTGGAAATCCAGCCCCCCCAGCCCATAGCTTTTCCTAGTGCGGCTGTGGCCACAGTCTTTCTGTGGTTTTTTGCTGGATCAGAGCTGTTATTGTGTGAGAATTTTGTCTTGCTAAGTTTCTTCTTTCTTGTGCTTGGATAAAGACAGTGGGCTTTTTGGGGAGGCCTTTAAACCTGTGTCAAATTGTGTGTGTGTGTGTGTGTGTGTGTGTGTGTGGGTGGGTGTTTCCAGTCTTTTCAGCCAAAATCTGGGACATGGGAAGCAAAAAAGGAAACTTGGGAGCACACCATTGCATGGTTTCCCAGGTTCTGAACTCCCTGTATGGTCTGTCTTCCTTCTACTTCCAGAGTCTTCTTATGTGTTCTTTATGTATAATAGAAAGGATTTTTAGTTGTGCTTAGTAGGAAGAATAAGAAAAAGTACTTCTTACTATCTAGAATCTATAAAGAGCTAAAAAAATCAGACCCTCAAATTTAAAGACCCAATCCAAAAATGGGCATCTGAAATGGATTCATGCTTCTCAGACAAAGAAGTAGAAATGGCACATAAATGTATGAAAAATGTTCAATGTATGAGAGATGCAAATGAAAACAATGCTGAGATTTCATCTCACTTCAGAAAGAATGGCTATTATCAAGAAATAAACCAATAACAAATGCTGGTGGGGCTGAGGGGAAAAAGAAAACCTTCTCCACTGTTGGTAGGAGTGTAGACTGGTGCAACCACTGTGGAAATACAAAAACTAAAACTAAAACTAGAGTTTCCACTTGACCCAGACATTCCCCTTCTTGGTATCTTCCCAAAAGAATTACAAGCATCATTCCACAATGATATATGAATACCCATGTTTATAGCAGCACAGTTTGTAATAGCTAAACCTTGGAAGCAGCCCAAATGCTCATCAACTGATGAATGGATAAAGAAGATGTGGTTTTTTTTTTTTTTTTTTTTTTAATGCAATGGAGTACTATTCTGCCCCCATAAAGAAGGATGAACTTCAGACATTTATAGCTAAATAGATGGACCTTGAGACCATACTCTTAAGTGAAATAAATTGGACACACATGTTTAAATGCCACATTGTTTCTCTGGTGTGAGAAACCAAAAGTGGAAATAAGGACTAAAATGTATAATAGATATTGGGAAATAGGAAGAAAATGTTCAAATGGGAAGGGGAACAAGGGAGGAGAGAGGGAGAAAGCAAGGAAGGGGCAAGAAAGAAAAGTGAAAATAGAAGGAAAAAATGGAAACAAAGCTTTTGTACATAGGGAGGGGAGGCAGCTTGTGGGGAGGGGAGTGGGAAAAAAGAGGCAAGATGTATCATGTACAGGTGCAAATGCCCTATGATGAGTGTTATTATGTATGGCTAAAATGTACCAACAAATGTTTTGCTATTAAAGAAAAAAATACTTCTACTTTATATTTTTGGAAGCTTTAATTCCAAGATAATGTTTTTAAATGCAAGAAATAAAGTACACAGTTCCACAAAGAAAATCAATCATATTACAGTTATCAGAATATAAAAAGCCTACCTTTGGAATATATTAATCTATGTGTTTATTTATTAATACATTAAATACAACAGCTAATAGCAGGTCTGATGGTCACTGTAATAATGATTTGTGTAAGTAGATTTTTGAGAATCTGCCACAGTTATAGTGTCCTGTCCAAATGATCTATGACTATTACAGGTGACAGAGCCATAGGTTTCTAATGACTTTTTATTTTTTTGCCTGTACTCATAATTGAAGGAAAATTTTAGTTAGAAATGAGTCAAAAGTAAAGGTCAAGTATTTCTGGTCCTAGCTCACAGACCCACTGAATTCTTTATCCTGGTTAAGAACCCCTGCTTTTAAAGATGAAGTTGAATGTCTCACTAACTTCAAGCCCAGATAGGCAACCGCAAATCCTATAGTCAGAGATTTCTGGTGGACATTAAAAAAATCATTTGAGACCCAAAGCCCCCTGTGATCGATAACTCAGATGATGAGGCAAGGTTAAGAGCAGAGCTAGGTCTGATTAGGGAAAGACAGGCGGCCAAGTCTTTTTCCAGACACTGGGTCTCAGGGATTCCTGTTATGCAGGACCATGGATGCCACGTTGCCCGAGTGGGAGGGCTCGGGAAAGCAGGGCCTTAGCTAGTCACCCTGAAGTGACTCACCTAAGAAGATGGGTCTTTGGCAACTTAACTGGACAGAGTTTAGGAAGAAGAGCCCCCTGAACCTCTTCCAATAGTCAGCCAAGTACTCACTTATGTCTGCTCCTGCTGCACAAAAATGATTTTCCTTTGAGAACACCATGTTTGGATGCCAGCAGCCAGTGCCTGACTCCTGAACAATTGACTCCCGCAGCCCAGTTGGATTGGCAAACACACCACGGCTCCATCAAAGGCAAGATGTGTGGTGAGGCTCTGGCAGGGCTCAGAAGCCACATCTTCAGGAAAGTGAAATAAAGTGCTGATTTACAAGTTGCCGATCTGGTCCTAGCTGGCAGGCCTGATGCAATTTGAAGAGCAGTTAGAAGTTTCTTTTGCCTCATTCCTTGCTTTTCTCTCTTTTTCATTAAAGTTATAAATAACCACCTCACATTTTAATGAAAGGGAACAGTGTGAAAGACCAGAGGCTTCAAAGGGAACCTGGAATAATAATGCAGTTGCTAAGGAACGGGGCTGGACAAGTTAATTTTGTTGGCATAACATCTCCTCGTTATTTAATCTCATAGTGTATTCATTTCATCCATCTGTCACCACACTACTGAAGCCAGGAGAAGCTGCTAATTGGAACACTAAGGTTGAGAAAAGACCTGTCCAAACCTTGTGTAAATTCCAACTGTCAGAGTTGGGGGCCTCAAGCTTTGACTTTACTGTTGGAGAGGTCATTCCCTCCTATTTTGAGAAGGAAGATGGCAAGGCTCCACCACTGTTTCCACTGACCCAGCTCTGGTGCACTCAGGAGTGGTTCTGTATCCTGGCTGAACATTCATCACTTGGGGAGCTTTTTGAAAAAGCTCAACATCTAGACTTCACCCTCCAGGACTGTGGTTTAATTGGTCTGGAGATAGGGCCCAGGGATGGGAATTTCAGAAAAAGACCCCCGCCAAGTGATTCTAGTGGGGTGTCCAGACTGAGAACCATTGATGTATAGAATTGCCACCTTTCCACTCCTGGGTCCTATTTTCAAAGTATCAGAGTCCCTTAGGAAATTTTTTGTATAATCTATCATTTCCTCCCTATCTCACAGGAAGTGACAACTTTTGATGAACATTTAATGAGAGCATATTGGGCACTGGGCAAGTTCATGATTCCATAGTCCTTAGAATAATCGTGTACAGTGGGCATTTTGATTTAACCAATTTTACAGACAAGGAAACTAATGCTCAGAGAGGATAAGGCCCAGCTGGTAAATGATACGTCCTGGATTTGGATTTGAGTTTAACTCCGAAATTTAACTCCTCACACCAGTGCCTCCTGTCTCCCACAGAATTCACTGGCCCATGGATGCAACCCCACTTTCTCCCATGCCTAGCACCAACTCGGGTTCTGGCTGGGCATTGAGAGCCCGGGACAGCAGCTGTCTGTCACGTTTCATTCAGTCTGAGGAGGAGGCTCACGCGTGCTCATCTCAACCTCCTGGGTTCAAGTCCACCCTTCTCCTTACCAGCAATTGACCAAATATCTTAGCCTTCTTCAGAACCAGTTTCCTCACTTGTTGGTGGCACTGACAAACACACTTGTGCACTGGCTGGTTGTTTGGATGAAATAAAGCAATGCATGTAAAGTGCTTAGTACAGGGTCAGGCACACACTGTGCACAATTATCTCCCCTACCACTGTTCCCACAGAACTGGAGCTTGGAGGGTGCCTTACTGCCCCAGGATCCTAAGCCCAGCGATGGCCAGTACCTGGTACATGTCTGGATCCCAGACTCCGGACAGCTCTGAGGCTGTTTCTGGGCTCCTTGAAGCTGCTTCTTGGTTTCCCGGCTCATATGCAAGCACTTGGCCCCAGAGTCCAAACACCTGCCCCGCTGCTTTTGGTTTATAAAACTATGCCAGGTGAATAAGGACTTATCTCCAGATGTATTAATAGAAGCTCTTTAAGACTGAGAGAGAGAAACTCAACTCAAACTGGCTTTAAGCTGAGAGGAAATTTATTGGCTGATACTGGCTACATCCAGGGGCTCCAAAGAGGTCCCAAGCATCCATCTTTTTCTTTCCACTCCTTGCTCTCCATGGCTTTGTGTTATCTTTGTGCACAGGGCACTCTGTGGCAGCTCACGCATGCAGCTTTGTCATGAGCAAGTCCCACTGTAAGGGGCTTTCTTGACACCAATAACCCAACAGAAGTTGTGGAATAAGCTAGGATCCGACACATGAGATCAAGGTTAGCGAGGCGGCAGTGTCTAACCTGGCCCACAGGCTGGCTCAGAATGGGGGAGAATGCTTTCTGGGGGTCTGGAATCAAAGATGATCCCAATCTCATATCATCCCAGCCGTCTGACATTTGACTCAGCCAGGGGCCTGGGATGCCTCTCAGAAGCCCATCCTACAGCTGGTTCACGGAGACAATGTGTGATTTGAAGAAAAACTAGACTGAGATCGTGAGAGGAGCTGCACCGGATACTAAGAAAGACAAAAAGCAAAACAAATCAGGCTCAAACTCTCCTAGGGCTTGGACGCTTAGGGACCACCTTCAGCTGCAGCCTTGATCGCCACCTTGTGACAAAGAGTGGTATTTTCTCAGGGAAGGAAGTCTCCAGATACTGGGGCACTCACTACCTAGTCTCCTTCAACTGTGGCAGGAACACTGCAAGAAAGACTCATGAATTAGACAGTAAGTAGCACTGAGCAGTGCTGGGCTCTATGCCAGGACACAGAAATGACACTATCCCCCCTGGAAGGAGCCCCGACTCAGGTGACAAAACATGATGCAGTGAATGCTGGTTTGAAATATGGGAAGCGTCCTGTGGAGGCCCCTGAGAGGGAGGCAGCATCTCCTCCTTGCCACTTAGAGCTCACACCAGGCACAACCCAAATGCCTGATGAATCACTGGTGTATGGTTACTTCCCGATTCCTTTTTATCTGCTCTATTTTTTCCTATGATCTTATTCCTGGGGCTAAAATTAGTCTCTGGCATATTCTCTATTCTCTCAATATAGACATTTCTCGCCTCATTTCTGGCCTACAATTTGTCTTCCAAAGATTTAGAATCAGTGATTCCCCTTGCCAAAAACAACAAGTCTTTGCCTGCCCTCAGTTCAGTCAGCTCCGGAAACTTCCTCTGGCCCCATCTGCCCACTTCCTTGGAAAATCCTGTTGAGAGAACCCTGCTGAGTCAGTTCATCCTGTAGCTCCTCCTCCGTATCTGATCACACTCCATATCTGATGGGGTTCTTCCTCCTGCACCCAGAGCACCCTGGCCTGTCTTCAACAAGAATCCTGCTGGGTCAGTGTAGCCAGAACCCTCTGGCCCTTGAGGTTTCCTCTTAGTCCATCTATACCACTTCTTGACTACAGTCTCCACTTCCCCGGGCTGTGTTTGGAATTGAGCCCGGTTCTACACGGAGGTCCTTTCTCCCTATTACAATAATCTTGAATACAATCAGTTTTTACCTCTTGGCTGCCCAGTTCTGGTTTTGCCTTGGGACTCACTGCCCCCATCAATGCATAATCCATTGCAGCCACAGGACTCTGGAGAGCACGAAGTCCAAGGACATGGCTGTGAATGGGACCCTGGAACCTGTGTATCGTCTCTTGCACACGTGAGCTGGGAGAGCAGTTTGACTGGGCAGAGGTGGGTTCTCTGGATCCTGGAAGGCCCACAGAGAGCTACGTGGTGATTTTGTGTCTTTTTGAACAGTTTTGCCATGGAAGGGGGCAGCACTCTGGGCTCTCTATGGGCCCAGGCCTGTCCGTAACAAGCTCTGCCCCACTCTTGTTTAATTGGAAGAAGCTTGACTGACTTAAGGGTCCCCTTGCCTTCTCCCTGGCTTGGGCAGAAATGTGCCTGTCCTCAGCCCCACTTGCTGTGAGGCACTCCTCTTTGGGATGGGAGAGTCTCTGAGTGTCGCACTTTGCCAGCTGTTTTATTGGTTTAAAGTGCAACAGAAAACAGTGGGAGTCATCATAAAAAGTAATTATTTATGTAAGGGTCGGGGATTTAGCTCAGTGGTGCCTCCACCTGCCTCACAAGTGCAAGGTCCTGAGTTCGATCCCCGGTACCAAAAAAAAAAATTATTTATGTGAACAGCTATTCATCAGCTGGTGCCAGATGCTATTCCAGGTCCTGGGGTAGAGTAATGAGCTGGATGGAAATGCTCCTTCCCCCATGGAGAGAGAGAATATTCTAGTAAGGAACTAGGGTTTCATTTCCATTGCACTGGGCCACCATTGAGAGTTTTACTCTGGGACTGATCTGATTTCCTTTAGAAAGGGTCTCTTGGGCCACTGCCAAGAGGGGCAAGAGAGGAGGGGGAGGAGAAGGAGTCGGAGGGTTTTGTTTGGGTTCCTGGTAGAGGATGACGAAGGCTGGGAATGTGGTGGGGGCAGAGTTTGTAGTGAGGGGCAAACTTGGGACAGGTTCTGTGGGAGCTCCCAGGACTTGTGGATGGGCTGGATGTGGAAGCTGGGGAGGGAAAAGGAGGCCAGGAGGCTGCCCCTGTGTCTGGATGCTGAATGTTGCTCTCTGGTGAGAGGAAAGCCGCTCACAGGGTTTTGTAAAAACCACCTGTTAATGGGGACAGGTCTGCCACCCCTGCTGGGAGAGATGAGTCACAATCTCTGAAATTAGCCGGAAGGAGCAATCTCCCCCAGGGGTGGTGTGGCTAAAACACAGAGTCCCAGGCTCCCCCCTAGAGAAGGGAACTGAAATTGGGCCCACAGAGGGTGCATCTGCCTGGTGCCCGACGTCTGCCCTGAGGTGGGCTTGGGAAACTGTCAGGATCAGGTACCCTGCTGTCAACTCAGAACGCAGGTCCTGGCTGTAACTCGGCTGAGTGCTTGAACTGCCAGGCTCAGTGTCCCCATGATGACTCCGTGCTCACGTGACTCACTGAGGTGAGGTGCCGGTCTTCAGACAGCCCTGGGCTGCATCAGCCTCTCCCATTTTCCAGCTGGGGACCTGGAGGGATGATGAGGCTTATCTTGCAGGTCTTGTTCCCCATGGGAAGAAGGTGTCGCCTACTTCCTTTCCGGGCTGCATTAGCTTGGGTGGGCTGATGTAGGTTAAGGGCCTGGCCCAGGACATGGTGGCTGTCACTGGTCCAAGGGAAAGTCCTTGACTCCTGGAAACTTCCAGGCTGACTCTGGGCCCCTTTCTTTCAGTGCGAGGAAGACTGTCTGCCCAGGAGCCTGCCTGCCCTTGCTGTCGCTGCACCAAGGGTGCCATTTCACAGCTCTCCACCAGGTGTCAGGCCGAGGCTTCGAAATGGGAGCAAGTCCTGGGCTCTGCCAGGAGGCAGCTCCACCAGCTTGGGTGCTGATCTCCCCCAGGGCTCTGAGTTGGAGACCTGGAGAAGAGACCTTAAGGAGTCAGGGCATCCAGGTCAGGGCTGGGTTCTTGCAGTTCTGGACTCAAGGCACCTTTCTGCAACCCAGAGCAGGGAGCCCCAGAAGCTCAGAACACACAGCAGCAGGGAGAAACATAGATGCCCCTGGCTGAGTTGTCGCCTTTGTTTTTTGATGGTGGGTGGCAGTGGGATGTGTGCGAAGCCCATTTTTCCTGTTGATTCATTGTAAGGCACAGTGGCCACATTTCGTGTGCTCCCTTTCCCCTTTTGGGGGAAACTCTCGGGGACAGGGCCTCTTGTGTTCACCTACCCTGCACCCAGCAGGACAGTTTCCAGGCCATGCCAAAGGACTCTGGCTTGTCTGGACTCCTTACCTTGAGGGTAAGCAGAAAGGCTGACAGAACGCTGAGATTCTGCCCTAAAGAAGATGGCAGAAGCTCTGGTCCAGTCTTCTGATGACACTGATACTGCTGGCTAAATCTGAACTTGTGTGTCCTTCCTGCACGCCCCTCATCACAATTGCTTTTATATCTCCTCTCCACACTGCTTGACTTCTGTTTGTCCCACCAGCCTGCAAATAGCAGGAAGGCAGGAACCGTATCCGCCATGCTCACCAGGGTGTCTCCAGCCTTATCCTGGTTGTTTGTGGAGTAACTGAAGGCATGCATGCATTTTGGGAGGTCAGATATGGCACAATGCTCTGGTGTTGGTGTCTCGTTTCATAAACTGCTTAGCTTGTGGTTCTTGGCAAGTTGTTAAGACTCTCGGGGCCTCTGTGTCTTCAGCTATTAGACGGGAAAGAGAAGGGTGTCCGCTGTGTAGGGCTGTGGGGGTGAGTGCCAGAGACAGTGCATGTGCAGACAAGGCACTTTGCTTGGCACACAGCCTTGTATTAATATTAGCTACTTGTTCTTGTCACCTCCTGCTTTGTAACAAACCTCCCCAAATCAAGTGGCCTATGACAACAATTTTATTATGCTCACAGGCTTTGTGGAGCAGAAATGGAGGCGGGAACAGAGCAGGTGCGCTTCTGTTTTATAGTATCAGTAAGGGACTGCCATAGGGACGACCTGAGTGGTGTGAAGAGGTTGTGATATGAATAGGCAGAGGTGGGAACAGCCAGGGCTGGAGGATCCACTTCCAGAAAGGTGTCTATACTCAGCTGGTACTGGGGCCGGGGAGTTGGAAGACAGTGAGCTTAGCTAGGCTGTTGATTTCTAGAATCCTCCATGTGGGCGTGGCAAGTTCTCCAGGGAACAAGGTGGAGGCGTCATGGTCTTTAATGGCCTGGTGTTGAAGTCAAGTGAAGTCTATTCCACTGCAATGTAAGGTGGAAGACGATACAAGCCCACCCACAGTTAGAGAGGAGACAAAGACCACGCGATGGGTAGAATTCAGTACACAATGTTTTATCTTCTTTTATTTTTTTGTATATCCTTTTATTGGTACATTTTAGGTGTACAACATAATGACATTCATCATTGGAAATTTGCACCTTTACATACTCTCTTGGTTCTTATTTTTCCCCCTTCCCCAACCCTCCAACCCCTCCATCCCTCCCTATTTACAAAGACTTTGTTTCCAGTTTTTCGTTTTCTCATATTAATTCCATTCCCTTCCTTCCTTTCCCCTATCCCTCCCAATTGCCTTTCCCCTTTGCCCCTTTTCTTCCTATTTCACAGTATCTATTATACCTTTTAGTCCTTATTTACACTTTCAGTTTCTCACACTAGAGAAACTATTCGATATTTACACATGTGTGTCCTGTTTATTTCACTTGAGTATTGCCTCAATGTGCATTCACTTAGCAATAAATGTCTCTAATTTCTCATTTTTGATGGCTGAGTAGTACTCCATTTTATTAAAAAACCGCATTTTCTTGATCCAGTCTCCAGTTGATGGGCATTTGGGCTGTTTCCAAGTTTTAGCTGTTACAAACTGTGCTGCTATGAACATGGATGCACATACATCACTGTGGTATGATTCTTTTAATTCTTTGGGGGAAGATACCCAGCAGAGGAATACCTGGATCAAACGAGACTTCCACTCCTAGTTCTTTGAGGTATCTCCATACTGATTTCCATAGTGCTTGCACCAGTCTACACTCCCACCAGCAGTGGAGCAGGGTTCCTCTTTCCCCACAGCCCCGCCAGCATTTGTTGTTGGTTGATTTCATGATAGCAGCCATTCTTTCTGGGGTGAGGTGGAATCTCAGCATTGTTTTCATTTGCATCTCTCAAATGACTAGTGATGTTGAACATTTTTTCATGTGTTTATTTGCCATGTCTACTTCTTAGTACACAATGCTTTAAAGCTGCCACACTGTCTGTCTGTCATCTACCTAGCATCTTTTTATTTTTTGTTTCCGTTTTCATTTTTCCTCTTTTTATTTTAAGCTTTTAATTTTAACATAATTACAGGCTTTCAGAAAAAGTATAAGAACAGTTCAAAGAAGTACTGTATATCCCTTACCGAACACCAAATTTTAACCTTGACCTTTTGCTTTATTTCTTTCTGTATTTCTACATTGCTTATTTTTCTGAACTGTCAAAAGTAAGTTACAGACATAGTAACTCTTTATTCGTAATACTTTTGTGTGTGTTTCCAAAACCAATGACATTCTCTTCCATGGAGTCACAGTGAAATACACAAAATTAGAAAGTTAGCAACATGACAGTTTTTAATATCAGATCATATTCAGATCTAACTGCCTATAAATGACAATCATAGACACACTATAAGTGTCTTTGTAGCAGAAGAAATCCCCGCATCACTGTTTGCATTCAGTGGTTAAGACTCTAGTTTTCTTTAAACTGTGACAGTTCCTGAAACTTGTTTTGTATTTCATGAATTTATGCTTTTGAAGGCTCTGGAGAAGTTCATTTTTACAACAACGCTCCTTTGAGTTTGTCTCATGTTTCCTTATGATCTGATTCAGCAGTGATTTTGTGTTCTTTCAGTGTAGCGTATCACATGCTAGGGATTTGACTGTTAGTGACGCTATTAACCTTGCCCACTTGGTGAAGGTGATACCTGCTAGATTTCGGTACCATGAAGTTTCTGGTTTACCGTTTACAATGAATAAGTATCTTATGGAGAGATACTTTATGACTATGTAAATATTCACATTTAAAGATAAAAATTTCACCCACTAGTTTTACTAATTACGTCCATTGATTATTCTTGCCTTACTCAGTTGTTATGATGTTGATTTTCTAATTGCATAATTTCTTCTGCACTTTTTCATTAATTTTCCTCTATAAAGAAGATCCTTTTATCATCATCATCATCATTCATTTATGCATGTATGCATGCATTTACATCACCGTGGACTTAGGGATTCTTATTTTATTCAGCAGGTTACAATCCACTGCTCTCATGATATATTTTTCACATTCATGTTTTCCTAGATTTTATTATGAGATCCTGTTTATGCTGGCTCTTGAGTCTTTTTGACATGTCTCCATCATTTTTGAGCACTTCTTTTTGGCATGACAGGTTCCAGACTCATCTTGTATTTTTCTCTCTAATTGGCAATTCTTTCAAGGCAGTCTGTTTAATTTCACTGGATAACAGTATTCAGAAACCAATATCTGGATGCTAGTAGCTTACTGCTTCTGAGATGTAACTGTTTTTAGGTCGTCACAGCAAGCAGAGGTTAGATATAGGTGTAGGTGTGTGTCCATGTGCGTGCACGTGGCATTAAGCAAATATCTTCCTATTCTTAGTTTGTCAAGAGTTTCTAACCAGAAATGATTGTAAATGTCATCATTCTGGCATTGACAGAGGTGATGATTTAGGTTTTGTTTATCTAAAATAATTTTCTTTGGTACTGGGGATTGAACCTAGGGCCTTCACACTGAGCTATATCTTCAGCTCTTTTTCCTTTTTTGTTTTGAGTCATGGTCTTGGTAATCACTAAGTTGCCCAGGCTGGGATCAAACTTGTGATCTTCCTGCCTCAGCCTCCCAGAGTGCTGAAATTACTGGTGTGTGTTGTCTCGCCTGGCTAGCAAGCCTATTTTTATGGCTTGCTATATGCCAAGTATGAGTGTAAAGACCTTCACACATGTTAATTTGCTAGATTCTTACACTATCCCCAGAAAGTAGATAGTATATCTCCAAGTCAGTGACTTAGTAAGATCCAAAAAATAAAAAAGGGCTGAGGACATTAGTCAACAGAAGGCCCTGAGTTCAGTCTCCAGTACCACCCCCCCACACACTTTTTTATTGTTTTCCCAATACACTCAATTTTACAATAATATAATTGAGGCACAGAGAGGTTAGATTGCTTGATAAAAGCCATGGTATAAGTTCCTACGTGGTGTGATGTAGCCAGGTTTCTAATCGAAGGGCATTCGGTTCAAAATCTGACTCTGCACCTCTAACTGCTCTCTCCCTCCTGTGTTTTGCCTTTGATCTACTGATGTGATAGGTTATGTTAATATATTTCCTGGTATTAAACCACTCATATTTCAAATCACAGTTGATTATGTTATTATGTGAAAATATTGTTTTATTTTATTTGAGATTTTAATTTGTATCCATATTCATAGTTTTTTTTTTATGGTGCCATATCAAGATTATAATAAATTTAATGACCTGAATTGAGAAACACTATCTTTTACGTACTTAAGGAACTACTTATATAAAATGGAAATGATAGCTTCTTGCAAGTCCAATGAAAGAAGCAGTCTTTAAAATCATTTGGGCCCAGGGCTTTTCTAACCTTACTGACTCAATTCTTGGCCTTTTAATTGACTCCCTCAGGGTTACTAGTCTTCCCAGATTTTCCACTTATTTCTTAACAATTTTTCTTATAACATTATCTATTTCATCAAACTTTTCAAATTTATTAGCACAGAATTAAATACATTGTTTTCCCATGTCTTAAAATATCTTCAGTATCTTTGTTTATATCCCTTTACATTCTTAATTCTCAGTATCTGTTTTATCTTTTTTTCTTAACTACACTATCTGGAAATTTATTTATTTCAAGTGTTCTCTCTTGTTTTCTGATTAAACAATGTTTCTCTTTATATTATTAATGCTACTTTCCTGCATTTCTTAATTTTGTTGTGCCGTAAAGAACATTTACCCCTTGTGTTGAGATTGAAATCAGAAAACCCATCTTATTTTTTCCTAGAAAATTTTATGTTGTTTTATTAAGAAGATTATCAACACACAGTGGCAAAGGCTTCCATGATCCTCTATTAATCCATGTACACATTCAGTGAAAGAAATTTATCTTTTATTTTATTTTTTATTTTTTAATTTTTAATTTTTTGTATTAAATTCTTTTATTGGTACATTGTAGGTATACAACACAATTACATTTCTCATTGGGAGCTGTACCTTTACATAATGCATCTTGGTTCTTATTTAGAAATTTATCTTTTATAAAGTATATGTCACTGAATGGCCATATTACACGTCTTTAGAGATATTTGGGTTATTACTGATCAGTTGATAATTCACACCAAGCATAGCCGTTTCAATTTCATATCACTGTCGGAACTGTCAATTTCCATGTGCATGCATTCATGGGGACCTATCTCCATTTATCTTCCATTTGCAATTAAAAGTCCTGGTTAGCCTAATGCTTCTTAATATGACCCTATGTCCCTTGTGCTATTTCAGAATAATAATAGCTCAAGATTTACAGCTGTGGAGGCTTAGTTTTACATGAAAATATTTTTAGTGGAGAAAATTACAAGTGAAGTGGAAAATATTTATCTAGAAACCAATCTAGAAGCTAAGTGAGTTAGAAGCTAAGTGAGTTAGGAAAAGGGGAAAAACTTTCTTGACCCTGAGAAACACATAATTCTGTCCACTATCCACTAGAAAATGTGCATCCTGCTTTTTGCATGCTTTATGATTATCCTTACAACAAAAAGCAAGGTGAATGTTACTGTCTCCACTTTGCACATGAGGAGTCTTGCTTGAGAGAAGTTAAATCCCTCATTCACACCTAGTGAACAGTAGGTTTGGTATTCAAACTGCGATCTCCTTTAATCCCAAACCTATACTTTTTCTTGATTGATTTTCAAACTTCAGGAGTCTCAGAGAATATGATCAGTTTTCTATCTCTATGTGCATTAATCTGGTTTCTTTCTACTGACTTGGCTTACCCTGGACTGACTCTTCTTCCACTTGTTTTATGTATTAGGCTTCACATAGATTTCATTCAAAGAAAGCATCTTGTGGATATGTTATCATTCACTAGTAAAAATTGTTCCAGGAAGATTTCCAGTTCCAAAGTAGCTTGTACTGGGTTAACTCTTCCAATTGTAGTAGTTATAAATGCTAGCGGAAAAATCTCACACGTTATAAATATAGATATATAGCTATGTGTATATGAAGGCACTGGAGAGCAGTTAAAGCAGCAGGAAATGGAGGGAACACAGTCCTTAGAGGAGAGGAATTGCAGAACAGGAATCCCATCCTTAATTCTTAGCTAGCTTTCCCCTGAGGGTACTTTCTAGTTCCATAAAGCACTTAGTAGAAGTCAAGCAGAATGCTGGACTCTTACTGGACTGAGGAGTCAGTCGATGGAGTTTGAGTTTGCCAGAGTAAGTCAGAAATTGAAGGACAAAATTCTGTAAAGGAGTTGGCCACAGTGAGGGGAGCTGTAAGATTCTTGACAAGTCATTAGCTGCCTCCTGAGACTCCCACAGAGGGCACTTAAAGGGCCCAGCAGAAAGCAGCAGTTGGGAGGGAGCAGTTTCTGAGTGAAGAGCTGAAGCTTACCATTGCTGAGGGGAGATGTATTGGAATTAAAAATACCTTAAATTGGGAAAAGCTTGATAAAGGACTCCAGTTTTCTGTTACAACATCAGAAGGACTATACTCTGAGAGAGAATGCAAAACTAAACAGAACATTTCTAAGAAAGTCTCAAAACTAACCCTCATAGAATAAGGTGATCTGCGAACTTGTCAAATACAAAAACAATGAGAAAACAACCATTTTTGGAGGGTGATAACATCATCCAGAGGTGTGTTTCTTTTCTGTGTTTTTTTTTTTGGGGGGATCCATTTACAATGCCCATTTTTCAACAAAATATGAGAAATGCTGACGAACAGAATGTTTAATTAGAAATCAAGAGACACAATGTCTATAAAAAATCACAGGTGATTCAGAAAATGAAATTATTTTAAAAAGACTTTGAAGTAATGATTAATAAGTTCAAGTAATTAGAATAAAAAATGTAGAATTTAAGGAGCAACCTGAATTTCATAAAAAAGAGTAATGGAAATTCCTAGAATTAAATAATACAATGCCTGAAATTAGGAATTCAATAGTAAATTGAACATGGCAGAACACAATGAAGTGGAATAGAGTCAGTAGGAAGTGTCTAGATCTCTCTCTCTCTCTCTCTCTCTCTCTCTCATACACACACTATGTAAAATGGAGAAAAGAGAATAAGACAGTGAGGAAAATTGCAAAAAGTGTTTAACATATATTTACATACAAAAATCCTACTTAAGAATTTCCAAAACCTGATGAGAAACATCCAATCATAAGTTCAAGAATATGAACCTCAAACATCATAAGTGAAAAGAAAAATGACATTTAGGCATACTTAGATTTCTGAAATCTAAAAATAGAGAAAAACATAAAAGAAGTTAGAGGGAAAAGGCACATTTTCCTTTAGGGGAACAACAATCAGAATGATACCTTACTCTTCAACAAAAACTATGGGAGTCAGAAATAAATGAAGGACATCTTTGAGGAGTTGAAATAGATATCACCTTAGAATTATATGCCCAGCAAAAACACCTTTAAAAGTGGTGATGAAGTAAATATGCTTTTAGGCAAATAGAAGCTGAGGGAATTTGAAGCTAACAGATTTGCATTACTGGTGAGATGAAAAGAAGGTCTAAAGAACAACGAACCTGGCAGGAAGCACAGACATGCAAAAAGGAATGAAGAATACCTGGGTGAGTGAATATGTGGGTAAATATAAATTAATATTGACTATTTAAAACAACAACAATAATTATAAGTGATACAACTTAAAATATATGGAGAAGTAAAATATATGATATCAATAGCATGAATGATAGAAGGCTAAATAGGTGATAATTATTGTTATATTCTTATATTTTTTGAAATGGCAAGAATACCAAGTTAAGGTATGTTCTAGTAAGTCCAATATGCATATTTTAGTTGAATGTCTAGTTAAAAAGTTAAAAATGGAGAAAAATATAAGATAATTGAAAGGAAGAAAAAAGTGGAGCACAAACTAAGAGCAACATGAGAGACTTAAGCCCAACAAATAATTAATTGCATTAAATATAAATGGATTAGATTATTAGGCTGAAGTGTGACAGCCAGTAGGCACATGTAGCTAAATTTAAATAAATTAGTCTTAAATAAGATTAAAAATTTTAATTTCTCAGTTGGACTAACTCCATTTTAAGTGCTTGGGAACGAGTCACATGTAGCTTGTGGCTACTAAATTTGCACAAATATAGAGCATTGCTATCATCACAGAAAATTCTATTGGACAATATTGCAATAAAAAACTACAATTCAAATAAAAATATATCAGAACAAATTACAGTTGACCCTTGAACAACATGGGCTTGAAGTACATAGATCCATATAGATGTGAAAAAAATTTTTTTTAGATTTTTGACAGTTTGAAAAAACTTGCAGAAAACTACATAGTTTTAGAACATTAAAAAAAGTAAGAAAAAAGCCTTGAGTTCATAAAATAAATGAAATTAATAGTCTATTTTATCATTTACTACCATGAAATACGCACAAATTTATTATAAAAAGTTAAAATGTATTAAAATTTATACATACAATGAAGACCATATAAGGTGCCATTTGCAGTTGAGATAAATAAACAAATGTAAAGGTGCAATGTGAAATTATAACTTCATAAAATGAATTGTGTTTTATACTGTGCTAGTATAATATCACAGCTACTTCTTGCTATTGTGGTGAGCTCAAGTGTTGCACATACCTATTTAATATATCATGTGACACTAATCATGTCTGTGTGACAACTTTGTTTCTCCAGTAAATTTATACATTTCAGCAAAAAGTGGTCTCTGGCTGTTCTCACATATTTTCACTGTATACGATATATATCACACACAAAATACAAAATATTTGACAATAGGCTGTGAGTGTCATCAGTAAGGCTTCCTGTTAACAGCAGGCTATTAGTAGTTAAATTTTGGGGAAGTCAAATTAACATATGGATTTTTGACTGTGTAGGGGTCACTACCCTTGTGCCCGGTGTTGTTCAAGGGTCATCTGTACATACGTTAATATATCTTTCAGCTTTATTTACAATAAAGGTGTAAATGACAACTAAAAATTGTATATTTGTGGGCGGGACCTCCTGGAATAACTGAGGAGAGTCTGAGCCTGGTTCATTGAGCTGGGTCTCTTATAGGTGGAGTTAAGGGGCTCAGTGGGATGGGCTTAGGTGTTGTGATGTGAAGCCGAGGCATGAGATGGGGGAGTGAATACGTGGCTCTAGCAACGGACAGACGCTGTGACCTAGAAGGCGAGGTGGGTGTGCACTGTTCTAGCTGAGTAGGCATTTTTTCCGGGCTCAGGAAGCTGGGAATCAGCGATTCCAAGAACTAGGGTGGCTGCAGGGTGGGGGTGGGGCAGACCTATCATGCTCCAGGTGTACAATGTGCTGCTTTGGTATGCACGGTCATTGTGAAATATTGCCATAATCAAGCTACTTAGTGTGTTACCTCATGGTTACCTTTCCGTGTGTGCGCGTGTGTGTGTGTGTATACGTGCACGGGAGAATACTTAAGATCTACTCTCTTAGCAAATTTAAACTATTTAATACATTACTATGAACTACAGTCACCATGCCATATATTAAGTCTCTAGAACTTTAACTCTGGCCGGGCATTGAGCTCAGTGGTTCCACCGCTTTCCTCTCAAGCACAACGTTTCAAGTTTGATCCCCGGTACCAAAAAAACCAACAAAAACCCCCTTACTCTAACTTTAGCTTTGTACACATTGACCAACACGTCCCCATTTCACTCACTAACATGGTACTCACTCTTCTGCTTTCTCTTTCTATGAGTTCAACTTTAAAACATTCCACATATAACTGAAATCACGCAGTATCTGTCTGAACAAATACAGAGGTATATTTAAAGTAAAGGCACAGAAAAAGATGTATCACACAAATGATATCCAAGAGAAAGTTGATGTGGCTATATTATTAGCAATTGAAGTAAATGTCAACACAAAAAGTTATTACTAGAGATAAAGAGGAAAATTTACAATGATAAAAAAGAAACAAGAAAGCAGATTTTTGGAGATGGAGAAAGGGGCCAGGGGGAGAGGAGACATAAGGAAGGAGGGAAAAAAGGATAAAGTATGATAAAGATATGTTCTCTGCATGTACTAACCCCCCGCAGACGCCATTCTTCTGTATTGCAGACAGACACTAAGGAAAATGGATTCAGAAGAGAAAAAAATAATTCAACAGGAAAATATACTGGCCTTAGGTATATGTGTTCCAATAATATGGCTTCAAAATATATCAAAGTCGATACAAAAGAAGACATGCAAGTCACAATTATGGCTGAAGATTTTAACATCTCTCAGTAAATGAGTGAGCAGACAAAATATTCCTTAAGATAGAGTCTCAACACAATTAGCTTGACTTAATTGACATTTATAGAGCCAACACACAATGGAAGATTACACATTCCTTTCAACATTCACTATTGTAGATCATATGCTTGATGATAAAGCAGGTATCAACATATTTTAAATGAGAGGCCCAGAATTTAGCTCGGTGGTTGCACTGCCTGCCTCGCGAGAGCAAGGTCCCAATTTCGATCCCCGGTACCAAAAAAAAAAAAAGATGCCGTATTTTAAATGATTAAAATCACACAGAATATATTTTCTGACCACAGTAGGATTGAGAAATTGATAAAAAGATAACTTTAAAATTTCTAAGTACCTGAAAAGTAAACAATATACTCTTAAATTAATTCATGGGTCAAAGAAGAAATACCAAATTAGAAAATATTTTGGGTAGATTGCTAATGTCATATCAAAGTCTACGAGATGCAGCTTAAATAGTACTCAGGGGGAAAACTATAGATTTAAGTGCACACATATATTAAAAAAGAAAATACATTGAAAATGAAAGACCTAAGCTTTCATCTTAAGGTACTATTTTAAAAGCTCAGCCAATCAAACCTAAAGAAAGGAGAAGCAAAGAAACAATAAAGAAAACTCATAAACTAATGAGGTGAAAAGTAAATATATAATAAGGAACATAAAAAAGCCCAAGGTAGAATTTTTAAGTCCATCAATAAACTTGGTAAAACACAAGCCAGACTTAGGAAGAATAAAAAAAGGGAAAAATATTATTATTAACCAAAACAAAGACAGAGAAAGGAAGAGAGAACAGCTTTCTATATCCTATAGATTAATATCGTAATAAGGGGATATTATAAAGTGTGATTACACTGAACAGACAATTTGCATGAAATGGATCCTTTCTTTGTATAACTTATTCAAACTGACATACGTAAGAAGCACCCCACCTAAATCTAAAAGCTTCTATGCTTGGTAAGAAAATTGAATTCATAGTTAAAAATCTTTCCTCAAAGAAAATTCATGTCCCAGATGATTTTACTGATGAAATTATTGAATATTTAAGAAAGAAATAATATTATTTTACAGAAACTTTCCAGAAAATAAAAAAGAGGGGATATTTTCTAACTTGTTTTATAAAGCTAGTATTACTCTTACAACATAATGGAAATATTATAAACAAAAATCTGTCATGAACCTAAACTCAAAAAGCCTCAGGAAAATTTTTGCAAGGTGAATCCAAGTATGTATGTGAAACTTTTGCCAATACATTTTAAAAATCATTTTTACTAAAAAAAACCCCAAAACCTGGAATTTTATGTGGATATAAAAAGAGCCCAGAGTCACCATGAAAAACCTGAGGAAGAACAAAACTGGAGAATTTATTTCATGAGACTTTAAGATTTACTATAAAACTATGATAATGAAGATAAGCTTCATATCAGTACAAACATAGACAAAGAGATTGGGAAACAGAAAAGAATCCAGAAAAAACCCAACCTCATACATGGTTGCATAATTTATGATAATGATGCCACTCTAGAGTAAGGGAAAAAGTACTGTCTTTTCAATAAATTGTGCTCAATGAACTGGATATCCTTTTGAGGAAAAAAGCGCACCTCAATGTCTACCTCATGCCATGTACAAAATCATGCAAGAAGCAGTATAAATCTAAATATAAAAGGACAAGAAGCACTAATGCTTCTTAAAAAGAAACCCCAGCATATTATCCTCATGACTTTGGGTAGAGAACAAAAACATTCCAAAGAGATTAAAAAAATCAATAAAATCAACAGCTTTCTGTTCACAAAAATACATCATTAAGAGAGTGAAAATAGCAAATCACAGACCAGAAAAATATATTTGCAATACATATGTCTGATAAAGAACTGGGGTCTAGAATATATAAAGAATTTTGACAAATCAATAAAGAAAAAATAGACATGCAAATTTAAAAAAATCCAAAAGACTTAAACAGGCATTTGATGAAGGGGAATATCTAAATGGCCAATATGTATATGAAAAGGTGCTTAACATTAGTTACTAAATCAGTGCCATGAAAATTTCAATGGGATACCACAATATATCCACTCCACCCACACACACCACTAAAATTAAAAAGCCTGACACTTTCAAATGCTGCCAAAGACATGGAGCAACTAGAATGCTCCTACATTGCAGGTGGGAGTGTAAGTGGGTGTACCTGGTTTGGAAAATTATTTGTCAGCATCTACTAGAGCTAAGTATGGGCCTACCCTGCAATCCAGCAATTCCACACTGAGGTATACGTTTGAGAGAAACGGCTTCATATATCTCCTAAGAGACATGCTTAAGAATGTTCATAGAATCTTTGTTCATAGTATTAATGAAGTGGAAACAACCCAAATAACCATCCATAGTAGAGTGACTAAATGGTGGCATATTTATACAATACATCATTGTACAGCCATGGGAAAGAGCAACTGTAACATATAAAAACACGGCTAAATCTTACAGATGTAATGTTGAGTGAAAGGAGTTGATATGTAAGAATATACATTGGCTGATTTAACTTATACAGAGCTGAAGAATAGGCAAACTTTATTAAAGTGCTAGAAATATTAAAGTGCTTATCTACTCGGTAGGGGTAGTGACTGGTGAGGGGCATGACGGCCCTTCCTCAAGGGCTCAAAGTGTTCCATATCTTGGTTTTGGTGGTGGTTACTCATGTATACACGAATGTAAAATTCATCAAACTACACACTGATTTGGACACATTATTCTCTGTGTTTATATCCTATAAAATGGTTTCACAGCAGTGTCACAGCAACCCACTTGAGGCAGGTCCTTTTGGATAACCCTATGTGAGGTATAGGCCAAGGCAAGCAAGCAAATATCAAACGTTTGGCATCATTTCTATCATAAACCTGGTCGGTGACCCCAGTCCTGACCTGGTACTGTCCCTCCTACTCATTTTCAACTGCAGTGTAGAGAAAAGTAGAGGAAGGACGGAGAAAATGATATGCAGAGAAAAAGCTGGGTTGGGCAGGTATGGTGAAGCAGATTATGCTTGTTCATGAATTGGGAAGCAAAATTAGAGCTGCCAAGGAAAGAACCAAAGCCAACTCTGCCTCACATGGCCACAAGGTCACCTTGGAGGACAGTTAATGGCAGTGGATCTTAGCTCTGGGCACATGTCCACAGAATTGGTACATCCTATGTGAACTGGCTGGGAGTGAGAAATTCTTCCCTTTCTCTCTGCTGGGGACAGAAGCAGAGGAAAGGAAACACGTGCAGCAGTGTGTTCTGCCAACCGGGAGACTCAATCTTAGGGATGTCAGAAGCTTCAAGAAATTTTTTTGAAATTTGGAAACTGCCTATTTCTCAGACTTCTATTGTTCTCAATGACTGTCCTACCCAAAGAACTGCACATCAGGGGCATTTCTGGTAGGTGTTCAGACACTACTAGTAAAGGTTACATCCTTCCTTCACCCTTGGGATCTGTGGATATCCACCAAAATGTCTAGGGACACTTGTTTTATTAGTGGGGTGAGGAAGATTTTATGTGGGAGGAGAGGATCATGGGATAAATGAGGAGCAAAAGGGGGTGATACACAGCTGGTCTCTTGGACTGGGACTGAGCTGCTGTTGCTGGAGGGATGAGCGAGTTGGAACTGACAGAACTATTCAAGAGAGAGCTTATTAGATTCTAGACAAAGTCATTACCAATTTGGAGCTCAGGTGACAAAGGAAGACAGTAGCATCTAGAAGGGCTGTGCCATCATTAGATCAGAAGACGGGGAGCGTTAGGCCTGGATGATGTTCAGAGGCCACTGACAGCCTGGGAGCAGTGAAGCTTTGGAGAGCAGCTTTCCAGGTGTCATGGTGCCAGGACAATCACTTCGCTTTGTTTCATTCGAGATGATGGGAAACAGCGGGGGAACACACTCAGACTTCCAGAGGCTTCTACTTGATCTACCCGCAATCTACTTCTCCATTTATAATTACATGTATTAACAAGTTCATGGTGGTGATACATGAAGAAGCATATTATGTAATCAGATTGTCTTTGATGGTATAGTTAATGCTAATGTGATGATTATGTGTGAACATTTAAATATATGACACTCATTATCAAAAATTGATTCGAGGACTAGACACTAGGATCCCCCCCCCAAATTCTTTTATACTCTTTGTCTCTGAGTTCTTACTAATTCAGTAGGACGGCATGTGTCTTAACTCTTTAATGAAAAGAACTGGCTGGCAATCTGGTAGCTGTGAATGCCAGTCGTCCTGAATTCTTCTCTGGAATTTTTGGGACAAAATCTGGCCCTGACTTCTCCTCCAGGGTAGACCCTGCTCCTCCCATGGGATTGGAATAAGAAATTGAAAGTCATGGAAAACATAGAGCAGGAGAAAGCCTGCATGGTTGTGAAGAGGTGTGTCTGGGGGCTAGTTCTAAATATCTTCATTACCTGGCCCAGACCAGTTAACCTCTCTGGGATTCAAAGTTTTCATTAATAAAGTTGGGGTAATAAAGTGCTGTCTGATAGAAGACTGGTTAAATAAATTATGGTGCATGACACAAGATGCTGCACAACTCTTAGAAACATTGAGGGAGGCAGATAAATCTCTTTGACAGATCCAAGACTGCTGTTAGAAAAAATTCAAATAGAGAATGATCTTGTTTTCAAAAAACAATTAAAATATGCATATGAACAAAAATATTTGGAGGAATATGCACCAAACCATTACTGGTATTTCACTCTTACAGGTGCAGTAAGTTTTGCTTCTTAAAGCAACTATTTCTGTAACATTTTGAGTATCTTATAATATGCAAATACATTTATTTTGCAAACAGAAGGAAAAGATAAATAATGAGAAAACTTGATGCTCTGCATGCATCCTTCGTACTCTACACTATACTTTTCTAAGGCCATTGTCCTTCCTGCAGCTCTATGCTACCAGGAATTTGGGACAAACTTGTCTTTGAATATACTGAGAAATACTAATTTCAGTAGTCAAAATCAGGGCTGGAGCAATAGGAATTCAGTGCCCATGTGCGGGTTGAATAAATACACATGGAGCACAGCAGCTCCTTGGGGCCATGGGGCAGAGCAGCTCACTGAGGTGTTCAGGGATGAGCTGTTTTTTTGCTGCATCTTCCTCCCTTGTTCTGAGCAGGTACCAAGGCTTCTCAGTGTGGCCCTCTTGTTTCAATTGCTATGGTGTCAAAAATGCCACCTGCTGGCACGTGGAGGACACCCCCTGGCCCATCTTGGTTTGGTTTGCATATCTGGTCATTGGAGAAGCTGTATGAGGATGCAGAAGTGGTTCAGGCTGGAAGATGAACTTGAGCTCCCTCGGGACAGGGAGAAGATGGATTGGGAGTCCAGGGTGTGGTCCACGAATCCCATGCACTGACAGGAGGGGTGCCATGGAGAGACTACAAGGTCTGGTGTGCAGGAGCAAGGGGGAGCCTGTGGCCAAGCCTCCAGTGGTTGGGTGGTGCTGGGGTGTATCTATGGGCTTCCCCAACATCTGGGGCTGGGGACCAGACTTGGTGACTGTTTCAGGGGCTGTGCTGATCCTCAGACTCTCCATGGACTGGGTCATCTCAGCCACCATAGTTTGGTGCCATCAGGGTCATTAATGTCCATGTCCTCAGACCAGGAAACTAGCCTGATAGGGCAGTTGACCTGCACAATGTTACAAGCCCATAAGTGGTAGCGCTGATGTTTCTTCTTAATCAAGATGATTCAGGAGGCCATATAAATAATCTCTCTGATATCTTGTCTTGCAGAAGCAAAAGATTCCAGTTGCTGGGACACAGTCAGAGTTCAAGGGGAAGTAGTTTACATTCTCCCATCTGAGAAACCAACACCAGCCTCCTAGCTTGGACCCAGCCTTGGGCAGTGGGGGAGGAGCCTGTGACATTTTCACATTTATTATTTCATTTAATTAAAATGACTTTGAGAACAGGACTTATTTTCCCCCCTTTACAGATAAATAATCTGAGGTTCAGAGAGGCCAACTCACTTGTCCAAGGTCTTATAGCTAGAAAGCAGTGGAGCAAACCCAAGTTTGCTTCCAAACCTCAAGTTCTTTCCACTATAACATGATTTTCCAAAGTGGGTGATGGGGAAGCCTAGTCCTTCAGAATTCCTCAGTGAAGAAGTGATGGTGAGTTAGTGCTGCAGGTTATATATTCTTTTCTTAGCAGTCTGTAGCACACACTCATGCATTAAAAGTTTAGCAGGAAGCATAGTTGTTTTACATTGTTTAACTCTGAATTGCTCAGCTTTATTTAAACACAAGACTTCCCTTCCATGAAACATACTTTGAGAAGCAATACACTGTGCTATGAGGCCTTCCCCAAACTCAAAGAGGCCAAAGTTTTCCTTTCCATCAATTCTAGCCTTGGTCTAGAAAATAGGAAAGGCCAATAGCAGCTTTCAGTTTTTTGTTTTTTGTTTTCTTTTGGTAGCAGGGATCGAACTCGGGACCTTGCACTTGCCAGGCAGGTGGCAGAACCACTGAGCTAAATCCCCGGCCCCTAGTAGCTTTCAGTTTTTAAATGTGCATGCCTTCTTAGTCACTTTGGGTTGCTGCAGCAAATTACTGTAGACTGAGGGGCTTATTTCCCACAGCTCTGGAGGCTGGAAGTTGGAGAATAGAGTAGCAGCATGGTCAGCTTCTGGTGAGGGCCTTCTTCAGGCTTGCTGACTGTTGTTCCTCACATGGCAGAAAGTCCTTTGTAAAGGCAATAATCCCATCCATAAATGTTCCTCCTGCATGAACTAATTATATCCCCAAATCCCCAATTCCTTTGAAGGGGGATTGAGAAACCTGGCCTGTTCTTCTTTCTTTCTTTTTTTTTTTTTGCTTCCTGATCATCACGGGTGGTTTTACTCCACTGCATGCATGTGCTGCTTCACCACAGACCCAAAGGCATGGGTTCAACCAGTTGCTTGGAAATGGACTGCACCCTCTGAAACCGTGAGCCAAACCTTTCCTTTGTATAGGTTGGTTATCCCAGGCACTTGTTATAGTAACGGAGAGCCGAATGACAGTCACACATGTGGGTGTACTGTATGTGCACATATGCCTGTGCTCACCCTCAGACCTCTCATAGCCTCAGCACACCATCACAGTTCCAAGACAACACAAATAATGTCAACTGGAGGGAGCAGGGGATAGCATACATCATACAAGTAACATTCTTCAAAATCCCCTTAAAAGTTTCAGTTCTTTCCTCAAGTGCTTTTTCAGGCAGTCATCCTCCCCCCCAAAAAAACTATTTTCAGTCTCTTGGGTTCAGCCCTAACACACTCTCTTCATTTCCTTTTGGATAAGGAAATTTGGATAAATAATTCCCTCAGCAAAATAAAATGCCTACCAAATCCCTACCAAAGCTTCAGTGGGGAGTGGAGTGGGTGACCTGTCTGTTGGTATCTGTGCACTATTTTTCCTACTACATCTCATAATCACTCAGTGGACTTCCTTGAATTCAAAGCCCCAGGCCTGCTTGATTCAGCCTTGTAAATAGTTGCCTCCCTGGTCACCTTGAGGAGATGATATTTACATCAACAATGCAAGTTCCGTTGCTGGCTGATGAGAGGATGTGGTGGGACCAGGGAATCGATTTCTTTGATGGAAAAAAAGTGCATGCAAATTTCCAAAAGAGGAAATTTTTTTCTGATTGAGAAAAGCCAGTTCCTGAGAACTCAGTGACCAAGAGCAAAGTATGCCAGTGTCTTTATTCTAGGTGAAAAGATACCTTAAATCATGAATATTTGAAGATAAAACAGGTCAGATTCCAACCAATTATCTCCCTCGATTTAAGCTCTTTATACCAAGGAGAGGGATGAAAACACTTTCTTTCTTCCTTGTACCCGGCTGGGTGGGGGAGTCTCTCTCTGTCCATGTTGCATTGAATGGGAGACAAGGCCCGAATGGAGAGGGGCTGCAAAGCGCAGGCACTGGCCTCCATTTCCTGCCAGTAGCATCTGTTTGCAATAACTCCCAATGCCAGCCAAGCTGCAGTTTCCTCCGTGTGTGGTGGAGCCAGAAAATGATGACATGGGGGATACTTTCTCTCTGGACACCAGGTGTGGTTCACCTTGAGTTTCCATCTCAGGTGTCTCCAGCCTCTGAGAGCAGCACACAGGCCAGGAGACGCCGATGTCAGTGGAATGATGGCAGGGCTGACGTAGTGCCGAGGACCACTTTCTCTCCTTCCCTTGCACTATTCCAGGCCGGAAGTAGTCCTTTCCCATCCGATGCCATCCATGTGGTCCCTTCTAACCCTGGTGTGCAGTGGGTCTCTACTTCTCCCACTCAAAAGCCTGAAGTCAGGGCCAGTTAACAGGTACCTCAGGAGGGCTCTGCAGGTGGAAAATGTCTTCAAAGTCTACTGTTGGTTCTTTATAAGTTGTACAAATTTTGTGTTCTACTGCAAACATATGTGTTTGTTTGAAGGTAAAGTGTCTTTAAAATCGCTATCATTTTTCTCCCAAATCTTTGAGTAGAATATTCTCCAGAAAATGTGCTCTGTTCTTCCTTTGGCTTTGCATCCTTGGCTCAGTACTGGGCAGACTCTGGGGGACACTGGAAGGCTGTCACGCAAGGCCTTTCCTGGGTGTTCTTGATCCACATTCCCTACCTCCTGCCACTCCTCTGCCATTCCCTGAGATGCTGCTGGGCAGGGTATTTTGTTTCTCTAGGACTCAAGTGGGCACAGTCCAGGACTCGAGTCATGGCACTGTCTCCAGATCTTTGAATGCCATATCCCTCCAATCCATGGCTTCCAGGATCAGCTTCAGGCTCTCTTATGCTGCTCCCCAGCTTCCATTCTTGTGACTGAGAAACCATGTGCTTATCACTGTCCTCTGTCATTACCTTATCTTTTAGCACATGCCATGATTTTCCAAATGGCCTATTAGGTAGGGAGCTTGCCTGGTCCCCCATTCATCCCTAGAGCGCACACAATGCCTGACACAGGACACAGGACCCTGAATCCCTCTTGCAGGATGCCATACTTAATTTGACCAGCAGATGGCCCCAGGGCTTCTGCAGGAGCAGCCTGGCAGGCTAGCCGGTTTGGCTCTGGGGGGATGAAGGGGAGAAACTTTAGACAGTGTTTCCCAGAACTCTGTGACAGTCCCTCGTTTCGCCCTAGGCAGGGTGTATCCTCTGTGATTGGAACAGATGGTGGCTGACTCAAGTTTCCATAATAATCCCAAGATTGTCCCTCCATTCAGGGGCTGCAGGGAACACCGAGCAGGCAGTTCTGCATCAGGCAATGGCAAAAATCCCATCCACACAAACCTAGACCTCTCGCCTCGGCAAGTCTCCCCACTGCTGGCCCCCCGTGGAGGCTCTTCTTAAAAACTGCAGTGCAGAAACCTAGGAGATCCCAGGTCTCCCCACTACCACTCTTACCCCCTGAAACAGAGAGGGCTTGGTTTGGGCAGCAAAATCACTGGCAAGCAATGTTTGCTTTCCTCAGAAGGAAGCTTCTTGGTGAGATGGTCAGACCCGAGGCTGAATCCTGACTCTAAAGGCAAGTGGTGACCCCAAGATTCAGCCCCCTTCTCGGGGGCACAGCTCTGAGCAGTTTTAACATTCTCTTCTATAGTATTCCTGTCTTCAATGAGGTTGAGGGCCTGAAAGGAGACCTGGGAAATATGCCTAGTACATGTTTTGCATGATGGACACATCACTGCTGGACAGTCCCATTCTGGTCTTGCATGTGGAGTGCAGCAGCTACTATTAGTGACACAGTTAGTTTTGCTATAGATAATAAATACATGCACGCAGCCCTATAGATCCAATGTAGACAGTGCACCAGCTAAAGCACTCATGGCTAACAAATATCCACAGAATAAATGAAGTAATTATAAGTGGAGATATCAAAATCCATGATTTAATTACCTTCTTAAATTTAAAAATATTTTTAATGTTAGACCTGGAAGAGATCTTAGAGATTATATACTATAAAGCAGATATTTCCACTTAACTAATATTTTCCATTTATCCAACACATTATAGAATAAGAAGTACTTTAATTTACTTTTGCTCATATGGATGTTTATAGTGCTAATGCAGTTCATGCACAATCTCAGTTTAAAGATGAGGAAACTGAGGCACAGAGCACTCCAGACAGATCCCTGTCATGCACGTTTAATGAGCTGAACTGTCACTAATCTCCTCTTCTGTACAGAGGAAATGGAGTGTTGGGAGCAATTCTACATAATTTTGGGGAAAAATCATTTCACAGTTAAATTATGATTAGGCCTAGTTTTCCTGCCTGCAGGCTGGCTATCATGTGTGAGACATAGCTCCAGTTTTCCTCTGGTCACAGGTGAGACCTCAATGGTCTCAAGATGCTGTGATGCTCCAGGGCAAGATTACATCAGCTAAAGACATCCTGGGTCTTTGAGAACAGAGTAGAAAGGTCTCACCTGGGGAGAGACAAATTCCTTATCAGTTTAAGTCATCCCACCTACTGTTGTTAGGATTACTGCTGCCCTTTGAGTCATCTGTTACTCTCTATAAACCCAGAAAATAGTGGCAAGCTTGGGGTGTCTCTGTCTTTGCAATCTAGAGCAGCACTGATGAGGTCCAATGCTCAGCTTCTTTAAGTCTCATTTCCTGTCTTTATTCAGTAATTCACTTTGTGCTGTTGTGGCTCACAGGAGACCAGGACTCACTGCAGGGGTTCTGGTAACATTCCTTTCCCTATTCCCTACAGTAGAGGGCCCTGGAGGAAGAGAGACATGGCCCTGCCTTGGGAGATGCACTAATGGCAGGGCTGGCACAGGGGTCCAAGCTCCTCCAACCACACCAGATTCTTGATCACGTGGCTGGCCAGGATGCACTCCCTTCCATGTGGTAGGAGCCCAGTGCAAATGAGCTTTAGCAGTATGGGAGCACTGTTGGCTTTTATGTTCTTTGAAATTGAGAACCGGAGTTGGCTTCAGACATAGCCGGATATCAGACCTCAAAAGTGCTCATCAGGGCGCCCCCCCCCCCATTTCCATCTCTTGACACTACCTTCTGTGTGATGTTTTTCCTTTTCTCTGATAGCAAGTGGCTTCCTCAGGGGGCCAGAGAAGATGGCTTTCAGCAAACATGATACATGTACAGCAGAAATTGATCTTGAAGGCAATAGATAGCTTTCTGCTTGGGTCATATGCTTGTCTTTAAACTAAAGTCTGTGGCCAGTGGGACATTCTGATTAGCCAGACTGGAACACGTGCCACTTTGTGTGGCTGGTGTACAAGTACCATGACTGAATGAGGCTGTGTGGAATGGGGAAAGGGAGGTTACACATAGGAGGGGGTAATAGGAAGATACCATGAACTGTCCACCATGCGTAGCACTCTGTTTTCTTCAACTGGGGGACGAAAGTTAACTCCTGCATTGGTCAGTGGATCTTTTGGGACCATAGTGAGTACCAGATGATAAGAAGGGCAGTAAATAACCAGAGATGGAAATGCTTTCCCTGAAACAATAGAGTGCTGGCCCTCTGCCTGGACTGGACAGTCGAAGGTAGGGCACTGACCCAGGGAAGGGTGCTTTAGGGAAGGACACAGCAGGTGAGAAAAATGTTCCATGCTTTGCTCTGCTGCAGCTGCTGGAAACTGCAGCTGTAATTACCTTAGGAACACAAAGTAAGAACTTTTGGAACATTACCTGATTAGGTCACTGGAGATTGTCTAAGCCAATGATGCCCAAAAGAAATTTTAGCAGTTGTATTAGCTGTTGCTAATACAGAACAAACACAAAACTCCAAACCGTGGTGGCTGAACAAGAAGTATTTCTTTAGCTCATGAGCTTGCAGTTCCTTGAGCTGTTCTTATGTGGGTTGGGTTTACTTATGTATCTGAGGTCAGTGGCCAGTTGCTTCTGTTGGGGAACTTGCTAGTTGTCAACTGGACCATTCTCATGTCTAGGGCCTTAGTGGGGATGGCTGGAGTGCATTGTCACTGCTGTGGGCTTTCATCTTCTTCCAGCAGGTTTGCCTGGGCTTTTTCACATAGCAGCTGGCTTTCATGAGCGGTGGAGAACAGCTCCAATGTGCAAGTACTTTACAAGTCTCTGTGTGATGTTTCCTAATGTCCTGTTGCCACACAACCAATTTAGGTGAGATTGGGTGTGTTCAGGTGGTATGGTCAAAGACGCGTGGCCAATTTAGTGTGAAAAGGAAAACAACCCTGGCGATTTTTGAATGTATTACACCAGCAAAACCATTTTTCAAATAAAATCTTGTTAGGAATTTCATTTCCTAAAATTGATATTCTCTTGTGGGGGACTGCCTTATTGATTATGCCCAAGCATAATCCTGGCTTTAATTTAAGCCACCTTTTTCTTTAATTCTGTCTTTGAGTCTTTCTTCAACCCTATGTGGTACACTGGGCAGGAGACTGGAGCCTACTGCAGAGGTCTCTGGTATTCTCTGGATAGCACAGGACTGGAGTACCCTTGGCTGCCCGAGGTACCAAGGAAGCCTCAGAGTGCTGGGAGATGGGGTTTGAAGCACCAGGTCCAGTTCACACTCCTCATGGTATAGATGAGGAGTTTGGGGTTCAGCAGTTGCTGGAGGTTGCACAGGAGCCATCTCTTCTTATCTCATTTCCTCCCTCACAATCACACACATGACGGGGTGGTTAGGGCATTGCACTTGGAGAAGGGTAGGGTTGGGAGAAGACTGTGATGAGGAATCATCTTGGAGAGAGTGTTTTTCTTCATTTCTAAAAGTCTTGGTTTGAGGAAGTGAGATTTTAGTGAAGATCTATTATTGTTGGAGTATGATTCCCACTGTTCCCCTGAAACTATTGCTATTGTGGCGGTGTTGGGAGAGGAGGCCTTTAAGAGGTGATTAGGACTTTAAGAGGGAATCATGTCTTCCAGACTGTGGTGTGGGGTCCATGCTAAGACGAGGGGTGACTCATTGGTGGTAAATTTCCTGTTTTGCACGCCTGTGGCGTGGGGGGAGGCGTAGTGTGTTTGTGTGGAGGGGTGCAGGTGTTGCTGAGGAAAACTACAATCTCTCTGGCTTGGAGATCAAGGGTACAGACCAGGGTTCCTAGCCACTGGAGAGAAAGGGGAAGATTGCAGGCAGAAAAGGGCTGCAGAGAGCATCTCCACCCTTTGTCTTTCTCCATCTTTCACTGACGCCTGATGCATGCAGACATAGAGCACACCGAAAACGTGCCAGTTAAAGATAAAAAATTCTGAACTGAGATGAGAGTTGCTACCCAAGAAATTAAGTTTACAATGTATCCAACTAAGGCAACTAACTGCTGAAACAAAATAAAAATCAGTCATTGCTAAAATATAAAGGAACCTAGTGTCTTTGTAATCTAACATTTATAAGATCTAAGTTACAAACACCCAAAAATTAGGATATAATCCAAAATTATCTAACAAATAATGAACAAGGGATGAGGGGGAAGAGGGGACTCACTCTCAAGAGAAAAGACAAAGAACTGACATCACCTCAAGATGATCCACTTGACAAAATTGAGGCTAAACAAATGACAAAGAATCAATGAATCAAAGAGCTGGTTCTTTGAAAGAGTAAACAAAACAGACGAACCCACCAAAAGAAGGAAAGAAAAGACCCACATCAGTGCTATTAGATATTAAAAAGGCAAAACCACAATAGATGCCGCTCAATTCCAGAAGATCATTGGTAACTACTATGAAAAATTGTGCTCCAACAGACCAGAGAATCTTGAAGAAATGAACAGATTCCTAGACACCTGAATTACCAACACTGAACCAAGAAGACGTAGAAACTCTGACCAATCCAGTGACAGGAAATCAAATTGAGGCAGTAATAAAAAACCTACCACCTAAGAAAACCCTAGGACCTGAAGAATTCACCTACAAGAGCTTCAGGGAGGAAATAATGTCAATACTCCTTAAGCTATTTAATGAAATTGAAATCTTAAAATTCATATGGAGCCAGAAGAGACTGAGAATAGCAAAAGCAATCCTGGGCAACAAGAACAAAGCAGGAGGCATCACAATCCTGGATTTCAGATGATAGGAGAAAGTTAAGTGATACAACCAGCACGGTACTAGGACAAAAACAGACATGTGGATCACCTGAACAAAATAGAGGACTCAGAAACAGCCCCAGACATTTTTGGCGCCTGATCTTTGACAAAGGGGCCAAAAACATGCTGGAGGAAAGAATAAGAGCCTCTTTAGCAAATGGTGCTCACAAAACTGGTTATCCATGCGCAGAAGATTGAAGCCAGACCTATATCTTTCACTATGTAGTAAACTAAAATCAAAATAGTTCAAAGATCTAAATATTAAAACAGAAACATTTAACCTGCTGAAAGATAAATAGACAAAAATCTTGAAATCATAGCTATAGGCATGGACTTTTGAACAGAACCCTAGTTGTACAAGAAATAATATTAAAAAATCTAACAAATGGGATTATATCAATTAAAAAGCTCTGTACAGCAAAGGAAACAACAGAGTCAAGAGACAGCCTATATAATGGGAAAACTTTTGCCAGCTACTCTTTGGACAGAGGACTAATATCTAGAATATATAAAGAACTCAAAAACGTTTAGAGCCCCCCAAATAATAGACTGAATAAAAAATGGATAAGTGAAATAAATAGGCATTTTTCAGAGCCTGAAAATGTCCAATAAATACATGAGAACATGTTCAGTATTGCTAGCCATTACAGAAATCCAAATTAAAACAACACTGAGATTCTGTCTTACTCTAGGAAGAATGGCCATCATTGAGAAATCAAACAATAATAAATGCTGGTGGTGCTGTGGGGAAAAAAGAGCTCTTCTACATTGGTGGTAGTAATGTAAACGAGTACAACAACTATGGAAATAAGTATGGAGATTCTTCAAAACCCTAAATGTAGAAATTCCATTTGAATCAGCCATTTCCCCACTAGCTACTATCCTAAAGGGGTTAAAGACATCATATTACAGGGACACAGGCATACCTGTGTTCATAGTATAGAGGCAGGGGTCTGTAGATGGGAAAAAATAGAATAGGGGCCTCCTTAGGTCTTCTAGCTAATCCTGACTAGAAGAAATTAAAAATAAACTTTACTAGAGAAATTCCTCTGGAAAATAGGTCAAGGACAGGACTAGAGAAAGAGAGGAAAAACCAGACAAAGAAAGGCACCAAATGGCCTTGGGACTTGTACCAAGAGACTGAAAAAAGAGCTGACAGGCAGGACTCAGAGAAAAAGCCAAGTGCACAAATGATAAGCCACCCCCATGTCCAATAAAATATAGGAAAAATAAAAGGGGCTGGGCTGACTAACTCCAAGACAGCATGTACTCACACACACACACACACACACACACACACACACATTCACTCAAGACTCACTACATTATTCACTCGAGGGGCATTATGGAGTACAGTAGATAGCCACATGCCCCCTTATAACGCTAAGCTGACCAAGCATAAGGCACCCCTTGCCAACCCACCACCCATCCCAAAGAGAAGGTCTTAAAAGAGGTCAAGGACAAGTAAACAAACAGACTGAAAGAAGCTGCACATAGACCACCCACGGAAATGATGTTAGGCCGCAATGCCTGGAAGCCAATCCAGTCATGGCAAGTTCTGGGTAGGGGGGAAGGGCCTTTGACTTCCCTATAAAAACAGCCAGGAAGAAAGGGCCCATGAGTCCTCCATCTTTCCAGAGCCCCCTACCCTGATTCTTTCTTAGCAGGGTAGCTATCTATCTTTTCCTTTCCCCTCCCTTCTTTTTTCTCTTATAAAGTGTCTTCCTTTCATTGAACATTGCCCCCTCTAATTTTTTTATTGGGGCTGAGTTACGATCCTGGTGGGCTGCTTGAACAGAGCAGTGGTGCTCATCCCCCAGATGTGACATCTTTGATTCCCTGACCAGGAGCCAGACATGACAATAGCAGCACAATTCATAATAACTAACTCTTGGAAATACCTATATGTCCATCCACAGATGAATGGATAAAGAAAATATGGTATTTATACACAGTGGAGGATATATTTGAGTCCTTTGTAGGAAAATGGACTCACCTTAAGACTATGTTAAGTGAAATAAATCAGACACACAGCTTAATTATCACATAGTTTCTCTTATATGAGAAATACAAAGTATAAATAGATAAAAGAGAAAAATAAAAGGTAGACAAGAGGAAACAAGGAGACAGATCTTTTGCAAATGGGAAGAGATGGAGTGAGGGGGAGGAAAGTGAGAAGGGGGTGTAAAATGAATTAAGGTGTGTAATGCACATGTACCAACACCGCGCAATGAATATAATCATTATTCACTGCAACACGTACTGATACGAATTAAAATTTTAAAAAGATGATCCATGAGGTGGAATTTTTAGACAAAAATGTTAATGCAACTATTATAAATATGATCATTGATGTCTACAGTCTCAATGAACAAACTATAGGAAATGTCACTAAGGAAACAAATACCTGAGAGAATTAAATGGAAATTCTAGGACCTGAAAAATATAATATGTGAAGTCAAAATTCTCTGTACTGACCAATTGGCAGAAGGGGAAAACAGAGGACAGTTAATAAACTTGAAAAATAGAGCAAGAGAAATTATCCAGGCTAAAGAAAAGAGAAAAAAAGGCAGAAGAAGAAGGAAGCCGGGGATTTAGCTCAGTGGCACCACGCCTGCCTCCCAAGCGCAAGGTCCTGAGCTTGATCCCTGGTACCACAAACAAAAAACCAGAAAAACACAAAGAAGAAGAAGGAGGAGGAGAAGAGGAAGGAGAAGGAGAAGAGGAAAACAGCAGCAGCAGCAGCAACAACTTCGCATCAACAGCACCATCACCAAAACTTCAGACAGCTATTATATGATGTCCAACAGAATGACCTGTGCGTATTTGCTGTTCCAGAAGGAGAAGAAAGGAAATGCGCCAAAATACATATGTGAAAAATCGTGATCCAGAATTTATCAAAAGAAATAGATTTACCGATTCAACTTGTTCAATGAACCCCAAGCTGGATAAACCCAAAAAATAACATCACGAGCGTATCATAGTTTAACTTTTGAAAGCCAAAGAGCAAATCTTTAAAGCAAGAAAAGAAAAAAGACACACAAAATGACATATAGAGTGATTAGTGATTTGATTAGTAGCAAGTTTCTCATCATAAAATAAGTAAGCAAGAATAAAATGCAACAATATCTACAAGGCTGAATTTTTAAAAAGTCAGTAGAAGTATATTTCTGGAACAGAGTTGAATGAAAGATATATCTATATCTATGTATCTATCTATCTATCTATCTATCTATCTATCTATCTATCTGAAAACTAACATACTTCATCACCAGCAAACCTGTAATCCCAGCATGTTTTGAGGTGGAGGCACGAGGACTGCAAGTTTAACCTATGTTGGGAAATGTAGTAATTTAGTGAGACCTTATCGCAAAATACAAAGTATAAGAGGGCTGGGGATGTAGCTCAGTGTGAAGGCTCTATGTTCAATCCCCAGCACTGTAAAAACAAACAAAACAAAAACCAAAACATGCTTGTGTCCAGTAGTGCAAGAGAATTTGAGTTCCAGCCAAAGAAAGACCAGGAACCAAGACTTTGAAGTAGACAGGAAGGAGTAAAAACAGTTGAGAGGAAGTGCAGGTTGATGGGGAGGACTCACCCAGTGTCCCATGAAGCAGGAGCAGTGGACAGGGGCCATGTGGCTGGAGCATGTGAGTTTGGATTTTATTTTAAGTCAGTATCAACGTGATCTGGTCTATACCGGTGGTCCTCCATTTAGAACAATTCTTCTTAAATATTTTTCTTTTATGTAGGAAGTTCAGCAGGCATACCCACACAGCTATTGTCTTTTTCATGTTTAAATACAGTATTCGCTACATTACATGCGATGTTCAACACTTTATTGTAAGGCACGCTTAGGGTAGATGAAGCTATACTGTTCCCTAGGTTAGATATACTGCATGCATTTTCAATGTACAAGATTTTCAACTTACCACAGATTTATTGGGACTGCCACATAACCTCACTGTAAGGTGAGGAGCAAGTGTACTAATGAATAGGGACATTATCTACATTCCTGGAGCACCCACAAAGTGCCGGCTGCTATTTCTATTGTTCATTATCCTCAAGCCGTACTCAGACCTGAAGGTGGGAAGTGTTACCTTCATTTGAAAGGCAATTATGCCAAACCTTTGAGAAATCAGTCCATCTTTCCAAGCCATGAAGAGAGGAGATGGGACTCATGCCCAGGACTGTCAGGGCCAAAGCCCAGGTTTTTCCCAACAAGCATAGGAACAGTGAACCAAGAGAGTGTCTTGACAATTCTCTATAGGAGAATCTCATTTTCCTGCAGTTTCAGGTCAATTATAAATGAAACCAGGCTGGTCTGCTTCTTTTTGGATTCATCATCCTACCTGATATTTCTCCCCTAGAGAAGTCATTGCCACACTGTTTCTGAGACAAGTTCCTATGCAGTTCAGCTTGCTTTTCATCCAAATTTACTTAAGCGGAGAATTAATCAGAATTTCTGTTAACTGATAGGATACTTTATCAGAGGTTTGTGGGACTGAAGTTAAGCAGTAATAGTATGTAGAAATACTACCATTATGGCCATCCATAATCAATCGCTACCACCACCGCCATTACTTCCACCATTTCCTCTCACCACCACCACCAACATCAACAACATCAGCTCCCACCATGACTACCATTTCCACCCTAACATCACCAGCACAATCACTCCAGCCGTTACCTCCCACTGTTACCATGGCAACGCTACCACCACTCCCACCATTACCCCCCCTACTACTAGTACCACTACACCATCCTCATCACTGCTGCCACCAGTGCCACTGAACTACTATTACTACCACCATCACCACTGCGGCCTCGTGTCTAGAGTTTTGTGGCTAAGAGAGGATTTCCTGTGTGTTATACACTTTCCGTCACTTGATCTTTACCTGAAACACACAGTTTGACAGAATCCAGGAAGCCTGAAGAGGTAACTTGGCAGGAGATCTGGGTAACTATGATTTCTGTCTATACAGCATGCTCGTCCCTTTTTATGTCTTCTGGTTTCTTTGGAAGATCTCCAGCAGACCGGAAGAGGAGTGACCATGTGGAGGGTCCTAATGTGAGAAAATAAGGCCCACTGAGCCTGAGAATGACAGGACAGAGCAGCGACAGGCTGCTTTGGCACCCATGGAAAAGTCCATGTGGATTGCAGCAGGGGACTTGACCTTAGGAAATGGCCAGCTTTGCTCCCTGTGGGCACCATACACATGATTGATCTTTGGCAATGGAGGACACTGGTCCTCCATTCAATATTTAGGGTGTAATAATGGGGCTGCACAAAGATCCCAACCCATGCTCTTGATGACAACGGACACTGAAGGGGTCATTGTAGCTTATTACCATACATACAAAGGCCTGGGGAAGCCAGGCTTCCATAAAGATCCCATGCAAGGAAGTTTTATCTGACCATTAGCAGAAAATGAATGCTAGCTCCCTTGTTGCTGAAAAACCCAAGATGTTTCTCGCAAGGGACAACCCTGCCCTCAGGACGCTGCAATGGGAAACATCTTAGGCTCAGCGGAGAAGCTCTGCGTTCCTTGGTTGGAAAGGCATCATTCTCTGGGGAAACCTTGTAGAAAGGAGAATTTTTTCACACCATCTGCTGATGTGGGTGGATAGAGGCCTGTCTTTATTTAGGGTCATCTAAGTGTGTAGATGTGTAAGCACATCTGACATATGAACAGAGTTTGTATACGATTTGGCTGTGAATGAGCCCTAGGAGAGGTATAGTTTAAGAAGAAAAATGTATGTCTATTACTAAAATTTTATGCATCTAATATCACAGACAAATATATATACCTGGAGACTATCAAACCAAAATTAAAAACTCATTGGAAGGAAAGGACAGTATTTGCACAGATTGCCTGTAAATCTTCAATAACCCAAGTCTCCTTGGGTGTAACATCAAATGTTCTCTTTCTTTGTGGTGTCTCATTAGGGAGGAAATTTATTGTTCAACTCTTGATCTATGTCAATTTTAAAAAAAGCATTCGATGACTATTTCCAGGAGTCACATATTTGAGTTTATATTAGCTTTACGCCTCTGAACAGGAAAAGGCTTTGTCTTCCCAATGATGAAATGACACAAATCCTGAAATTAAAGGAGATAGCATGTACTCAATTGGAAGTGGCAGCAGTTTCCCATAAATGCATCCTAGCCTGGGCTCCCTTTGATAAGTTAGAATGACATCATTTCCTCCATCAGAGGCCAGCGCACAATCCATTTCCCCTGCTCACCCTGCCCCTAGGACCTTCTTTCCCTATCTAAAAGCAGATCCAAAGAAAAGGCTTCAGAGGAACCCAATCCATATGGCAGGGTGTGTTCCCCAGCTGGGCTTACTCGCCTGCCATGGTGGGATGGGTTTGTGAAGGACCAGAAAGGAAAAGAAAAAGGTTAACAATAAATCAATGAATTGCATATGGTACCTGTTAAAAAATAAAATAGAAGATGAAGGGCTGAGCGTACACATGTGGACCTGTCCTTGCCAGGCCCTGGCATCCAGAGGGAGTGGGATCAACGGCTGCTTGGTTCTGTTGTCCTGTGTAGCAGACCACACCCCTGTGGCATGGGCTTCACGAAGCCACGGAGAAAGAGAAGGATGGGGCCTGGGGAGGAGGAGAGAAACAGGGAGACTGGGGGGCTGACCTGGCAGCCAGAACCATCTTCTTTGCAAAACACTTAGAACAGGAAATTGCACTAGTTGTGGGAACAGCCATCAAGCCAAAGGAACCCTGGGCTGCCACCAACACTGGAAAACCAGGGGACCATGGAGGTTGAGGTTCTGAAACACCAAAAGCCAGCAGCGTCTCCTTACAGCTAGAGATGAGATGGCCTGAGTTTAGATTGTGGCCTAATGTGTTAAAGACACCACCACGCAGTTTCATTTCTGGGCCTTGGTAAGGGCAGCTGTGAGTTCTCTTTCTCTAGAGATCTTTTCTTCTAGTACTGGAGATCAAACTCAGGAACTTGGGCTTGCGAGACAGGGGCAGTGCCACTGAGCTAAATCCCTGGCCCTCTCTAGAGATTTTTAAAGAACAAAATGACAACAGAAGTGTATAATGAGATTTTTAAATAAAAAGATCATAATACAAAGCAGAACTTCATGTTCATTCAATTTTTGGTTGAGAAATGAGAAAGAGACACAGAGAGATCGAGAGATAGAGAGACAGAGAGATAGAGAGAGAATACTCACATAGAAATTAGAATGGAGAAAGCTCTCAAACGACTGGGGATGGACTAGAGAGGTGTGAGCCTCATTTTCCCTCCTGCTCTCTGATTTGTGAATTGAATTTTTAATTAAGGGTTCCTTGGACGCCTGTCTTTTTTTCCTACGAAAACCACTTGCCTCTTTCAACTAACAGCAACTTTCATTTGTTTAACTAATAGTTGACTGTCTACTTTGCTAAAGATCTAGAGACTTACAAGAAAAGCAGATCTACAGATACACAGATAATTAGTATTTGAGTAAATGCATATTATTTTGAAACTATAATATGCTTTCGTGTGTATATGTGTGTTTATTTATGTATACATTTACAATGTGCTTTTTAATTTTTAAAAGCACATGTTAGTTTTTTTTAATGCAGCAAAGTCTAAAAGGACTCAAAATATGACTGCCAAAATAACCTTAAAGACCTTCTTAAAATAAAAGTTACATATGTGCCTGATTGGGAAGTGCTGAAAAGTGCTTCTAAATACTTATACATCCCTAAACCCGAATTTGGAGTTGCGGCAAAAACTTAAAACTTCTGTTTCAATTTATAAAACCCCAGTGAGCTTTGGTTTCAAAGGCCTGCTGGGAAAGCACGACTCACTGGGTGGTTCTAAGCCCCACAGAAATGTGGTGTGGCCAGGCCTGTGGTCTCTCCTGGATCTGGGGGCTGCAGCACTCTGAAGCTGCCTCACCCTAATCCCTGCCCTATCCTTATATCCTGATGTTCTCTTTGTGCACCCCTCTAAGGACACTAGCATATTGGATTGAAGGTCCACCCTATTTCATCTGAACTTACACATTAATTACATCTGTAAAGAACTTATTTGCAAATTAGGTCACATGCACAGCTGCCAAGGGTTAGGACCATTAGTCTTTTAGGGGGAGAAGCAATTGCACCTGCAATTCCCAGTTAGGACACTCAGCTTTCTCCCAGGATTTAGAATTACTTAACATTTAGTTGTTCCAAGACAGCCAGCTCAAGAAGGGTGAGTCAACATGTTTCTTTGTGTTCTTTTTCCTCTATGTGTCTCATAATAATCGACTTTGGGGGGTTCTTTAGAACCACTGTCCCCAACAGAGGCCCTCCTGTTTCCTGAATAAAATCCTGTAAGACGGAACTTCGGGATGACACTGCAAGCAGCTTTCTTGCCAGAAGGGGGCGGGTGGCAGATACCGCATCCTGAATGTGTTTTTCAAACTCTCATTTGGGCTCACATCCTTGCTGCTGCTTTCTGGATGAGGCTGGGGAAGCCCTTGCTGTTGTTTTCATCAGGGGAAAAGTGTGCCAAAGAGAGCTGAGTGCTTTTTTCCATATGAATCTGTTTTGGAGGAAGCAGGAGCACTATCGGTGTGAGCTATTTTGGTGGTGGTACTGGGGCCTGAGCCCAGGGTTTTTATCCTGAGCTGCGTTCCCAGCCCTTTCAAATTTTTTATTTTGAGACACAGTCTCGCTAAGTTGCTCAGGCTGGGGAAGAACTTGTGATCCTCCTGTCTCAGCTTCTAGAGTACTAGGATTGCAGGCGTGTTCCACATAGAATGTATTTTGAAACCATCTACTTTCCATTTCACCAGCCTCAAATGCCAGGTGTCTCCCTTCTTCACAGCAGCCCATAGATCTCTTAGGAGCCCCAATCAGATCACACCATTTTCTTGTTTAAACCTCCTAAGATCTCCTCTTCTCCTGGGGTCTCTGAATGGGATCCACAGGTATGGGCTACAGGGCAATAGACATCTTAGCAATGAATCACACTTGTGGACTGTCTTGGGTTATACACCTATTCTTAAATAAATCTCCAAGGCAGGAGTCTCACTTTCTAATCAGTCAGATTCCTAGAGCGGGGGAACGGTCAGACTCTGCCAGACCATGTAACTAACATGCAGAAGCACTGAGGGGACATTGGGACCTAAAGGAAAACTGGTGAGCTATTGCTAGAAGAAAGGATGCTGAGTAGGCTCTAAAGAGATGCCCCGCTTCCAGTGACAAAGGACCATCATGCACCCTTCTCCTATATTCCATGGTGGGAATCTGTTAGGACTTGGACAAATACAGAGGCCACAGGTCTAGGGGTGTTGGCCAGTCATACAAGTTGGCAATTTGAGGAAAATGGTCATTTAGGAGGAAAGCACAAAAAGGATTGGACATAAAGAAGAGGAGACAATGACCATTCAAGAACCACAAAAATGATGTTACTCCAGTTCCTTGGAGGGTCTACAGTCAGCTCTAGAAAGATCAGACGTATTTTGCCTCCACCACTTATGGGGGCACTTGGATGAGAAGCAGGGTTGTAGTCCAGAGACCTGGAGAGGCAAAGGCTTCCTCTGTTCTTTCTGCTCTGCTCATCATATTCACGTTTTGGGGGGGAGGGAGGTAAGAAAGGGTCAGACTCTTTGCGGGCAGACATATGGAGTGGACATACTGAGTGTCCATCTCGTTGTGCTTCACACAGGGTAGTGGGGCAGCACAGGGCTCCACCAGTTGGACAGATAGAAGCACCACCATTCCTGGTGGACTCAGATGCTCAGAGCACTGTGCTTCCCTTCTGCACATTTGGTTTTCAGTTCTAGAGTTCTTTGTCATGATCAGCATCAATCCCCACTGGGTTTCAGGGCTGAGTAAATATTTTGTTAGGCAAATTTGTGTCTTACTGAAACTGAATGCACTTGTGATAGTCCTTTGGGATTGGCACTGAGGCCTCTGGTGAAGGAATCAATAAACGAAAGGGGGCAGAGGGCTCCCTGCCCTACTGCAAAGGCAGCTGTGTTCCGCAGGCTCCTGGGAATCACACCGAAGGCAGCCGCAGCCCAGGCCTCAGACTGCCTCATCCTCCATGTCCTTGTCCTCCGGAAGTGAAGAGACATGTGTGACCTTGCGAAGAGTTGCAAGTGGCCATGCTCAGTACAAGTCACTCCCAGAAGACACATTGGTGTGACATCCTTTAAGCACTGAAAATTCAGGTAAATCATTCCCAAAGTTACTCTAGGCAAAACAGAGACATCATGCACAGTTCGTATTAAAACATTGCTAAATATCTCTCCTTCCAAACTCTCTGCACCTCAATTTTCTCACCTAGGAGATAATTTTGTTCACTGGGTGGAGTCTGGGGCAGCATCGACTGTGGTAATACTGGAAAGGTGTTTGGTACACTCCCTGGCTCACATTAAGCCCCTATCTATCTAGTACTGTAGGGTCCCCAGTTCCCATAGAGCCCCCCTGGGCCTACGGATGATCCTGGCAGACACGGCACACTGTCCCACGTACTCAGGAACTCCAAATACTGCTATGCCTCCATTATCTTCCTGAATTAATGGTACAGTCTTTCTCACAAATCTGACTTTTATCAGAGCCCCCAAGGAAAGCTGTTTGCAGACAGCAAATTGGAAGGGTAGGCTCAGGAGGCATTCTGTTTGGTACTTTCCATTTGGGGTACTTAGGACAGTGCCCATATCCAGATAGATTCAACATCTTCAGTGGAAGGGGCAATGTAGCTGGGAACAGTCAGGAATTACTAGGGACATCCCAGGAAGTTTTGAGAACTGTAATACTAATCATAATAATTATGGCTCATGCAGCACCCACTTCAGCCCTTTCCCCTTTCCTTCCTCTACTAGAAAAGTGGGGAAGTGGGCTGCCTTTCAGTGAGGCATGGCACTGTGACATGGCCTGGCCAGTCAGGTGGGAGTAGATGTGCACTGGGGACTTCTGGAAAGACTTTTGTCTCTGTCCTTCTTTCCCTTTCTTCCTTCTTCCCTTTAAGAAGTGCAGACATGATAACTGCAGCTACTGCTGCCATTTTGGGGTTATAAATGAAAGTTCAGGAGAACCACAGAGAGTTCTGTCCTGACATCCTAGAGCCTGTTGAACCAACACCAGCTGATGTCTGGTGGGTTTCTCCTGGTATGTGGAAAGCAAAATACCCCTTAAGTGCTTATGCCTTATATTGGTTAGGATATAGGCCAAATTTTTGGTACAAAGTAGCCCTAAAATTCAATAGCTCCAACCAGGTAGTTCATTCTCTCTCTCCTGTAATGGTTTACAGGCTGCTCGGCTCTGTGAGGTTACCCAGGGCCCCAGGGTCCTTCTGGTTGTGGCTCTGCCATTTCCAGAGTGTTGCTGTCTAGGATGTGGTAAGGATGGCTCCAGAGAACCACGCTGACCTTTCAGCCCCAAGAAAGGGAAAGAGCACTGGAGGCCCAGTGGCTTCTTTTATAAGGGGCATCGCTCAGAGCTTTGTACGTCACTACTGCTCACGCCTCATTGGCTGGGTTGTGGGAATGTGGCCTTCCTCAGACGCAAGGGAGGCTGGTAAATGTGGCCTCCAGCTTGCTGCCGTGTGAAGAGCAAGGCGGACAGCTTTAATATCAAAAGAAAGGAGAACAGATATTCTGAGGCTGCTGTCTGTATTGGTTGCATTTTCAGTTTCAGCCAAATGCATTCTTTGGTGGGAACATTAGTTATGATAATAGAATCATTAAATTTTTTTGAACTTATTATATAACAGGCCCTATTCTAAGTGTTTTAATTTTCATGTCCTGCTTATTCTTTATTTTTACTGGGAGATAGTTTTAGATTTAATCATTTCAAGATCTTTTCTGAGAGCTAAATTTTTCCCAGAAAGCAGAGAAAGGATTTTACAGGCACTCCGTTACAACCTGGGTGCACCAGGAACTCTCCTCTGTGTTTTGAACATGGAGAACAAGGTCAAGCAGTCTTAGCACTGCTTTACTTCTAAGGGCACCTGAATCTCACAAGGCCTCTTCTGGGTCGTTGTTCCTCAAGGGAATTTTCTGCCAGTGATGTCGTAGGACCTGCACCAGGACAACAAGAATGGGCTTTCTGAAGGGTCTCACATTCATTGAGGGAAATCTGAAGAGACTGACCCCGTAGGTATACAAAGAAGGGTTCTAGGCTTTTATGTGCCTCAAGGCCATCTGTGGAAAGCTGTTGCATTAAAATCACGTACTGTGTGCCCAGTGCTCTGTTAACTACTATACGCAGGCTTTACAACTCACTCAGAGTTAGGAGCCAGACAGGCAAACGAAGTGTGGCGATCCAGTGTTGTGTTCAGTCGAGGATGTGGGGAAGAAAAGAAAAGTAAGAATGATGGCCATTCTGTGTGGCCCACCTAGGCTCGTTCTCCACACCTCACTGCTTGCTCCATGTTTTGAAGGCTGCCCTCTCCATCTGGCATCACTAGAGCATCCCTTCTGGTTGGCCTCCATTAGGGTCTGGTCAATAGGATGTGCTGGTAGGAAATCAGAGGGTGGGAAGAGAGACAGGCTGGATGTGTCTCCTTTGCCCCTCTGCTTTGGGGGCACGTCTCTAAAAATGGCACCATTGCACGATGCCTCTGGCTCCCCTGGAGAGGCCCCCCTCCTTGGGACCAGCTTCCACTGATCATCCCTAACACTGCTTCTTCTTGCTACTTGGGTTAGGGTGTGGCAGTAGCAACCCACTTTTGCTCATCTCTGGGCATCTTTTGCTTATCTCGGTATCCTTGATCATTCTCTTAAGCTGTCTCTGCCTCTGTATCATTAATGTCTTTTGAGTTGCACCACCTGAGTGGAATTCGGTTTTCTTCTGGGTTTCTGACTCATCAAGCATGGAAATCAGATCCAGAAGAGACCACATCGAGCAAGAGTAGCCATGAGGAGCTCTTGGATAGTAGTTGATATAGAACAAGGGCTGGTAAACCACAGCCCATGAACATTTTCTGGTAACAAAGTTTCACTGGAGCATAGCCTCGCCATTTCTTTCTGTAATGTCTACCGCTGCTTTTGTGCTACCATGGCAAAGTGCAAAGTGGAGCTGTCACAACAGAGACTATGTAGCTCGTAAAACTTAGATGTATTTACTATCTAGCTTTTTGCAGAAAAAAGTTTGCCAGCCCCTGGCATAGGAATTGGGTCAGCAGAAGGGATGAAAGATGAAGCATAATTTAATAGGAAAAGATACACAGATAGATCTGGGTCTAAATGTCAGTTCAATCCTCATCAGTTGTGGGAAGTTAACTCTTCAGTGTCTCAGTTTCCTCATCTGTAAAATGGGGATAAGGATTGCTCCACTGCCTGGTTATCATGGTGATCAAAAGCAAGCGCATGGTACCCAGGTGTACCTGTTTCCTACTCTCTACCTGATTTCTGGATAGATATCAGTAGTGATTTAAAGAAAGGCACAGATGTGGGTCTTAGAGAGGCAGCTAATGGGACATGAAAAAGTGGCCCACCAGGAAAGCACGGGAGGGGAGGTCAGATAGGAGCTGCAAGCAGGATCGGTTATGTCATTTGCTGCAAAATGAAAATGCAGGAGGCTGTATTGAAAATTATTAAGAATTTTGACATGGTGATGGCAGATCATTAAGCCAAGTCCAAAGCTCTTTCAAGTGCAGGATCCTCTGACCGCTCAGGGCACATGGACATGGAGCACACGGCTTTGAGCCAGCAGATGAGGCCTCCCTATCCTCAGAGGAGTCATCGGTAAAGCAGAGGGAGTGTGAGCTCTTGGTAGTGAGATGTGGGTGCCGGTCGTGACACTGTCACTTGCCAGGAGTCTGGGTAATGAAGTGTGTGTTCTGAGCTTTTGTGTCCTCTGTGAATTAGGAAAGGCCAAGTGAAGGCATGCTCAGCCCAGGATATGACATGCCAGGGCCCTTCATAGTGGCAGTTGTTTTTCCTCTGATGGATTTATTCTTTCTTAGTTCACATCTATACTTTATATGCTGTGTTTCTCACAGACCTCAAGGAGAGCACGAGCCCGTAGATGGGGTCAAAGCAAGGAGAATTTGATCCTCAATATGTAGTTGCTTTCACTGAGCCACACTGACAACATATGTTCTTTCCCAGGACAAGCCAGAGCTTTGGAAGCAGAGAAAGATGCTAATGGAAGGGAGAAATAGCACCTTTTCCTTGCCAAACTCTCCACCTATTGAAGCCATAGTTTTAAAAACTGCTAAAATTGAAAAAATGCTAAAAAATGCTAAATTGAATATCAAAACCCATCCCCCGAGTAGCCCTTGCTTAGCATCTTTTGCTGTTGGTGGCATAAAAAGGCCACCATCCAACCCAGAGGAGGGGCCCTTGGCTTGGTGCAGGTGGACACACACAGCTCCATGCCCCCGGAAGGTGGCAGGTGCTCCGAGTGGCTGTAAGAGCACCTTGAGGGGCATTTATCTACGTGCATCTGGTCGGCAGTAATGGGAAGTTTGCCAGTTGGCAAGTGACACCTGCTTGCCAAGGAAGCCATGCACATTCTCCGGAAGGAAGCACTAGGAGGGAGGCTGGTCTGCAGAGACTGCTGCAGCAGGGGGCCGGGTGATGGAGCCTCTGGGCTGTCCCTCAGTGAGCTGTGTCCTGGAGCCAGTGATCTGTGGGGACAGGTGGACAGTTCTGCTTTGTTTTCATTTTTAATGGAAATGGTGGCTTTCTAGTCCTCGTTAAGGGGCATGTTCTTTCTATCGTTTTCAAATGGCTTAGGGATGCTGTCACGCTTCCACGATTCAGGTAAAGAAGCAACCACACAGCAGATTGAACAATCAGAGGTCTTGGCCACGGGACACACATGCAAACAGTTTAAGCATGGGCTGCATTTTGAACTTGGCGCCGTGAGCACAACCTCTGGCTACTGGAAGAGAGAGCGCTTTAAACCCGAAGAGAAGTGTTGATTAGGAGGATGCGAACAATCACTAGGGAATGTTGCATTTTTTGTTTTGTTGTTGATGTTTTTCATGGAACAGTGTGAAGAAGTCTTGGAAGAGAAAATGTAGTCCTTCCAAATTAATTGGGGCAGGCCCCATATTCCGTGTCTCTAATCCCCATTTCCCGTCTTGCAGTGGATGCTGGGGCTCTTGGCCTTGGCTCGTGCTGCTGGTGTTTGGGGATGCGGGCTTTGAGCACACAAAGAGAGTGAGTGAAATGGCCTCACCGTGCTCCTTCTTCCACAAAAAGAGGGACACAAGAAGGTCATTTCTTTTGGCTCAAATGCACAAATGAATCCAAATGGCTGGATAATCACTTCTCTTTCCTCTTCCCCCAGATGCCACCCCAGGGAATATACAGTAGTCAGCATTACACTCTGAACTTCTTTTTAGTCAACAAAAGTCAATTGTTTTCTCCAGCCAGTGCCAGAGCCCTCCATTGGTCTGATTAAGGTCTCCTGCTGCTATTTAAATGCCAAAACAGAGACGCTGCATTTACCAAAAATAAATGTTGAGGTAAAGACTTGACATTTATTTTCAAAGTGGGAGGCCATCTTCCCATCACAGCATCCAGTTTGTTAGGTATTGTTTTTATTAGACCAAATGATTCATGATAGCAAATAAATATAAATTAGCTTATTAAGCCAGCAGGCTAACATGAACTCTGTTCGTTGGGCTTTTATTGAAAAGGGGGATTCAGATTTTTCAGTGCCAATAGGAGCTTGTTCAGGAGTGGCCTATCAGAATCCAGGGAGGAAGGCCTTTGCTTCGTGGATCTGACACATGAAGTCTGCTGTATCTCTCCCCCTGTAAAGCTTGGGGAGGGACCATACTTAAGGAAGGTAACAGAAAATGGAATAGAGTACTTTAGAGTGATGGACTCACCAAGTCCAGACTATAAGCGTTCACTGGGTGCACAGCAGGAGTGGGGGAGGATGGCTGGGTTAGCCTATGAACAGACTGGGTTTGGCACGGCCAGTGCAGGTACGAACCTCTGGACTTCTGCTGACCACTTCTCTCTAGTTTCACATAGCTGAAGCACCCAGTTTCTTACGCTTCTTGGCAACCTTTGAGTGGAATTGGTAGACCATGAGCAGGACTGGAGGGTCCCCAGTCAGGTTTAAAGACGGTCACTCTTATGGCACAAACCGCAGGGGATAACTTCTGGTCAGGGTGAGCTACATAATTTGCAGGTGCCACTAAAAATGAAAATACAGGAACCTAATTAAAAATGTATTAAAGATTTCAAGATGGAAGCAGCAGGACCATATGCAGGGTCCTCCTGAGGTTGTGTGTTCCCCCAAATTATCCTTGTCTCTCAGGGAAGAGAACACAGGATTAGATGACTCCTCTTCCCACGAAGTTATAAGGGAGCACCTCAGCACTGGAGGGGCAGACTCACCCCTCCCTTACATGGGAAGGGACCTGGCCCTGCCCTGGTGGGCAGACGTTCCAGGAATAGCTTCTCTCTGGAGAGCCGGGAGGGATAACTAGACAGACCAAAGTAAAAGAGATGTTGGCACAGGTAAGGAAAAATTTATAGAAACAGATAATGCCAAAATAGAATTTAAAATATTATAAGAGTAGACTTGCTACCACTGAAAAATTTTATCAGATGTGAGAAAGAGGCTTGAAGCAATCCTCTCAGAATGGAGAGGAGAGGGTCAAAGTGAGGAAATCAGAGGGATAATAAGTGATATGGGAGGTAAGATTACCTAGCTAATATATGTCTAAGTGGAGTTATTGAAGAGAAGAAAATATACAAAGAAGACTCTCCTAAATAGAAGGAAAATCTAAATTTGTGGACTGCAAGTATATACAGGTGAAATTAAATGTCAAGACCTAGAGAAATACCAATATCTTGAGTCTTATTAAATCTTAAAATGATCCTGATCACCTGAAAAGGAAATGGATAGCAAGCTGGCTCCAGACTTTTCTGCAATGTGAGAGTCCATACGATATGGAGTGACATTCATGGGGCTTTGAGAATTGTTAAATTGAATTAAATTTAGCCAAAAGATGCTTGCACACGTATTTTGAGTTTGTCCTACATGTTTCTCCATACACAGGAGATTGTAACCTAATGTAACGTATAAATGGATTGCAACCTACTCTTGTATTTTTTACTCTTTTAAATTTAAAAAGAATTTTTTATTAGCAAATGCTTGCAATACACAATATATTCATCTTGTAGTGAGGAATCAAGTCTGGGTCGATCACAAGCGGCCAACTCTGCAAACCATGTCCAAATTAGACAGACACAAGCTATAACTGGTTAGGCTGTCTCTGTATCTTACTTGCATTTTCTGTATGTCACTTTCTTCCTTGATGTAAATATGACCGCCTAGGTGGTGGAGGCAGGGTCATTCTGGTTCTAGGCACTCCCTGATTACAGATTCACAAATTGTTTCTTGCTCAGTTGAACTCTGTTGGATTCAATATCTAAAACTTTCCATTTAACAGAGTAAATGGCTACAATACAAGAATTCTATGGTCAGCCGCAGCAGATGACTTCTGTGCTGTGTACCCCATCTCCCAGGCCATGGGTAATTTAGCTGCCCTTGGTGGTAGCTGAGGTGGCAGTGCCTGGACATGGTGTCAGCTTTTCATTTCAAGCCTCTTTAGGGTCCTTTTCTGCCAAAGTGTTTTTTGTCAAAGCTGCTTTCAAAGGGTCAGGTTGAAAGGTAGTGAGAGTTTCAGGGGGCAATTCTTGACCAATGGGAGACGGAAGTTGGTAGATGAATGTCTTGGCCTTCCATTTTCTGTGGGCCATGTTCTGAGTGGTTCCTCAGAGGTCCCCAGTGGTTGAGAATCCCAGTTTCCCAGAGTGGTATCAACTCAGTCCTGAACCCATTGTGTTTCTGTCTTCCCTATCTCTCCCTGTTTCCTGGGAACAGGTCCAAAACAACCAACCTGTACCTAAGTCCTTTCTTCAGGCTGTTTTAGGTGGAGCCCTACCAGATAGCCATTTTTGTATGAAAGCAATAGAAAGAAATTCTTACAGATTTAAAGTCTCATAACATATACACTTATGTGATAAAATTACCTGGACATATCCTGTAGCCCAAGGATCGGGTAAAAAAAAGTAAAATCTTGGGCCTGGGATTTAGCTCAGTGGTTCTGCTGCCTGACTCGAAAGCACAAGGTCCCGAGTTTGATCCCTAGTACCAAAAAAACATCAACAACAACAACAACAACAACAACAAAAAACCCTTCATGAATGAGGAAATGTGTGGTAAAAATATGAAAAGAACCAGCAGTGACTGTAGAACCCAAGCAGAATTACCCAAATAACTGTGATAGATATGCTTTTAAGGCAATGTAAATAGTGTAACTCTTAGAGATAAAAGATAACAAGACAATGTAATAAGAAACATCAATAAATATTTTTTGATGTTGATTAGTCAAAGTGCATAGCATAAAGTATACCGTCAAGGTTCAAAGCAATCTTATTCCTTCTATCCCGGTTTCTGAGTTATTCAGTTGCCTTCTCTAAAGACAACCATCTTATTTTGCATGTTTCAGAAAAATTTTATACATGTTATAGTAGCTCTTTATATATCCCCTTCATTTTTTGCATAAATATTCTAAGGGACTTTATGTTCCTCAAGTGAGTTTTTAACAGTTTATTTTGGAAACCATGCCACGTACTTCTTTTCTGCAAGTACGCAGCTTTCCTTTTCTTCAGTCTCCCACTATGAGGCTCTCAGACGTGTCTAATCTGCTGCTGTTATAATAATGCTGAAGTGAATAACCCCAGCACAGGTATGGGATTACCTGGCCCCTTCTACTTGGAAATTCTCTCTCTTTAGTTTCCCATGATACTGTGCTAGCCTGTCCTGCAAGGTTCTCTGGTTGGTCCTGTTTTAGTCTCCTTTGCCAACTCGTCTTCCATCATGTTCCCTGAGTGCTGGAATGTTTTTTGCTCCTGGGTTTGTCTTCTCTCCTGAATTTCTGGCTAGGCATCCTCACCTATTCCGGTGCTTCAGAGTCCCCTGCGTGCCGATGGCTGCCCAAATTCCATCTCCAGCCACATCTGACCTCAAGCCCAGGTCATCTCCCTTCCTCACTCACATCGCCTGCAGTTGCTGCAATCTTCACAAACTCCGAACAGGATTCTTGAGACTTTCATCTAACCGGATTTCCCCCAGGGCAGGTAACAATGGCACTATCTGTCTAGTTTCTTAAGCCAAACCTTGGATACCATCCTCTCTCCAAAATATTACAAGGCTTTTCCCTTTTCTCTTTCTCTACTGCTGCTACTATGGTACAAGCCATCATTGTCTTTCAGGTGGACCATGCTGGTCTCCCTATTTCTGCTCTTGTTTCCTACAGTCTCCTCTATTCAGCAGCCAAAGGACTTTACAGGCTCTAAGCCATGCTTTTGTCTCTATGCCATGGCAGTTGTTATGCTGTATTGACTTGTTCTTGTGTTTGACCCCAGCAAGAGTGGGGTCTCCTTAAGACACCACTGATTCTCCAGCTCTAACAATAAGAAATTCATTTAGTACTGAGTTTCTGAATTCTGAGTGTATTTAGCTCAAGTTAAAAAGACATTTTTTGAATTATGATTAAAACATTAAGGGTCCACTGGAGCACTGTAGGCTATGGTGACCCAGTTCCTCTGTTGTTGTCCTTTTCTCTTCTTGTCTCATTGTTTGATCTTTAGATGACCCGAAAGAATGTTTTAAGACAAGCAAAGACCTCTGTGGCTATCATATTTCTGTGTCTTTGGAAAGGCTCCCTGTCGATGTGCAGGGAAATCTAACAGTAAAATGATAGTCCTCACGGACTTTCAAGACATCATGTTATTATTCTATTTGTGAACAATAATGATTATTATGATCTAGCCTTCTGTATAGACATTTTAAAGACTGGCTAAGCAACTAAGAATTAATTTATTGGTAATGAAGATTTTCAACTTCATTAGATACTCAGAAGCCTACTACATTATCATTATCTGGATGCTAAATTTTAATTGCATGCAGCCTGGTCCCTCAATAATTAACACATTGTATATCCCACCTAATTCACAAACTAATTGTCATTTCTTAGATCTTAATATTACTTGCTAATTTTGCCAAGGATAAAAAAAAAATCTGACTGTCAAAACTCCAGAGTAAATGACATTATACAGGCACAATAGTGACAAAACAAGTTAATTTATTGCAAAGTCACAGAGAGAAGGAGTTTTTAATTGCATATTTGTTACCTTCATAAAAGACATAAATGGCTTTTTAGTTACATATTTGCTTATTTCTTATATTAAAAAAGTGTTAACAAGCCTGATTAAAATTAATTGCAAAGGTCCAAGATCTGAGCGGAGATCCTAGCGTTAGCAAACTTCTAATTGAAGCAGAGAGAGAAAGAATGAAAGAAGATGTTGGGTAAAATGGAAATCAGAACAGATGTTTGACTGTGGAAATGGGAAATAATTAAATGACCCACCAAGAAAAAGAGGATCTAAAGAGAAAATTACACTTGAGATTAAATAAGAACATTTGTATCCCAATAATATTAACAGTTGGTAAAAGTGATTTGCTTTTAAAGGATTATGATAGAATAATAACCAGTGTTATTAAACAACTTCAAAAGAAGGAAGTCCACTGTTACCACATGGAAAACTATAATAATGAAAATGTCACATAACGCAGAAGAACTTGGTAGCTTTCCAAATCAATGCTGTTTCATTTATACATAACCAGTTCTATGTAGATGTCTATTGGCAAAACAGGACATTGTTAATGATCAGGGATTCTATAATCATTTAGAGAGACTGGGAAATGAGAAATACTCTTATCTTTGATTTTCATGACTGCTTGATCCTAACTCGAGAAAGAATACCACCCTCCCTCAGGTGATGTTTTCTAGTCCCGCTCAGATTGTGTCCATATTATCCTCCAACAGGGAAGACATCTCGGAGCAGTCAGGCACTAGATGTGTCTCTAAAAATGAGAAATGAGAAGCAGCTTTCCTGACCACAGGTAAGGGAACATGCTTTCTTAAACAGCGTTTTTTCAGGAAAGGGATTTCAGGTAAGGATAAAAATGACCATTTATTCCGCATATAGAAGGGTAGGTTGAAATTGCCCATTTATGCCACAAACCACTTAAACTATTCACATGCAATGTATTTTTGTGGTACATTTGGTCCAACATAACTTTTCATTGTTTTGAAAGCAAATTAATGATGTCGTACATCCTGTTCAGAAAGATTTTTTTCTCATAAGGTTAGTTATTAATTGTAAATCCTCTTATCCAATGCCATTTTAAACATTTTTATTAGTCAGTTAATTGAAAAAGTTGGTTCAAGCAGGGATTATAAAAGATAACACATAAATACTATGCTCAAAATATTTTATTTTTATTTAAAACCTATAAATGAGCTTAATTCGTCAATATTTTGATAAGAGATCCAGGCCTTTTCAGTAAGTGTGGGCTTGTAAAATTGGATTCCCTATTATTTTTCTTGTGTTCAACAAACCTAGCAGGTAGTGACTATTATTCCCAGAGTTAATTTCTTTAAACTGGAGCAAGAATTTAAAAGTTTTAATGAAGCAAATTATCCTGAAAATTGTTCTAGATTTAATTTTTGCCCATGTTTTAGAATTTTCTACTCCATAACTAAGTGAACATTTTCCCCTCTTTTAAAATTTATTTTTATTAGTACATATTTGCCATAAGTAATAATCACATTCCTCATAGGGAATTTGTACCTGTACATAAACGCCTTAATTCTTCTCTATTTTTCATTCCTCTCTTCCCCTCCCTGTTTACAAAAGCTTTGGTTCCATTTTCCCCTTAGTGCCTCCCTCTCACCCAGCCTTTTCAAAGGACACTAGGTTGAGCTCAGGAGCTGTCCACCTGTCTGGGCATTTTCTATATGTCATATAGGTGGGTGTAAGAGCTCTTACTTTAGTAGATGACTTTATCAATCAACACTGGTTTTCTTGCTTTTTTTTGTGTGGTACTGTGGATCAAACTCAGGACCTTGTGCTTGCTAGGCAGATGCGGTGCCACTGAGCTAAATCCCCAGCCCAACCCTGGGGCTTTTAAAAGTACATTCATGTGGCAATAGTATTAAGGTATTGAAGAAATTTTTTGTCACATATTTAATGATCTAGAAAGCAGTTCATGATATACTAAGTAAAAAGGCAAGTTATAATGCAGAAAGCATAATATATTTATCAAGTAAGAAAGAATTAAAGGCAGCATACTATAGAGATATCTACATGTCCTTGTTTCTTATGGCATACTTCACAGTAGTCAAGGTATGGAATTAGCCTAGGTGCCTGTCAGCAGATGAGTAGATAAAGAAAATGTGGTGCATATATACAATGGAGTATCATTCAGCCACAAAGAACAATGGAATAATGCTATTTGTAAGAAAATGGAGATCACGCTAAATAAAATAAGCTAGGCTCGAAAGATAAGTATTTCATATTTTCTCTCATATGTGAAACCTATAGAAAAATAAAGATGGCATTAAAGTAAAAGAAAGGATACTAGAAACAAGGAAGAAAGTCAGAGGGAGGAGAGGAAGGACGACAAGTTGGTAGTGGAGGTAGAAACGATCAAAGTGTGTATATCCTTGTATGAATATGTCAAAATGAAATCCCTCCTTCTGTATAGTTTGCATGTTCTAATTTAAAAAAAGAACAAAAAAGGATACATACATGTCTAGAAAATTAGAGACTGGTCACAAAAAGCACATGGAAATATTAACAGAAGTTATCTGTGAATTGCTGAGTGGAAGACAGTATTCATTTTCCTTGGGCCTTTCTGCAATTGTGAAATCCATCTTTGTTGAATAAGCTTTACTTCTGTAGTAGTCTACAGGCATATGTTTCAGTTCTAAGCTGAAAGCAGATTAGAGTCACTTCAGTGTGCATCTCCAGGGCCCCACATCAGGTGCTCTGCTGGTCTGTTCCATCTTCCAGAAAGGAAGGTCTGAGAAAGTGGCAGTGCTGTCAGGGAAGTGAGTCCTCGGTGAGCAAGGAGACCCTTGGGAAGCTGAATTCCTGCAGGGTACGTGCACCCCTCCATCACAGATTCTGTCTGGGTTTCCGAGACAGAAGACTTGGGTGATGGATTCATGACTCCTTGCTTTGCGACGCCGTGGCTTACGAAGCACTTTCAGCTGTCAAGGTGGGATCCAATTCTTAGCATTTGAGACGTCTTGGCCTTCTGAGAGAGAAGGTTGGAATTCATCCCGGAGGGGAGAAATGTGTTTTATAGATTTAACTATGGTGGCATCTCTACAACACCCAATTTTTGGCATAAAATATTCACTGAAGTTCCTTTTTTGATCTGAACATTTCAGTAGACTCCATCTGCATGGGAGCAGTCTCTCAGTGTCTCTGCCCTGTGTAGGGAGGACCTCTGAAGATGTTCCCATATACTCTTCAGAGTGTGAAATGGCCATTTCTTCCAATAGGACCTCTTAGCAACATGCTCTAAAGCAAGCTCTATCATACTCTAAAATGTTTATCTGCTTGAGTTGGTAGTGCAATTCCTATAAAATAGGCCTTATGAAAAAATCAGGAGGGTTTAGAAAGAGTTAAGGACTGGAGTGTTTACTGCTGAACTACTCAGATCAAGGGAAAATGGAAGCTAGCTAAATTCCTGCACCAGGCTGAGTATTTAATGAAAGAAATAATCCACTGGCATGTCTACTCTTAGCTTGTTAATAGTTAAGCTTCAGAAGAATATTTATTAAAAAAGGGAAGAGCTCAGAGTTTAAGAAGTTATGAAATATACAACGATCCCAATTTTGTAAAAGAGGGAAAGTATATTAGTCCATAGAAAAATGCAGTGAGTATACCCCACTGTTAATAGTCTAATCTTTGATTGGTAAGATTACAGGTAATTGGCTAAAGATTTAATTCAATTCAGCCTTTGAAAATAACACTGTAACCTTACAAAATGTATTTAGTAAAGCTAAGACTCCCTCTAGCCACCACCCCCTGCACAACCAGCTCCTCCCTAAGTGGACCATGGCCAGTTTCTTGGGTTTCCTTCCAGAAGCATTCTCCACATAGAAGGGTAGGTTTTTATTGTCTTTGTCCTACTTTTCTGCATTTTCCAGGTAAAATAAACCAAGTATTTCAAAAGTACATTTCACTTTACTTGTTCTAAATCTCTGCAAATAATTTCTACTAGATCTTGAATTACCATTTTTGTGTACAGATGAAAAGATGGAAGGGAACTTACTCAGTGTTTCATTTCATTTCCATTTTTACTTTAGAATGAAAAACAGCTTTTTGCAGCTTTACTTAACTAATTTTGATACTATTCCATTAGCCTTCTAATAGCATGAAGGCTCAGAAATTAAATTGTTCCACTTCCTTATCCATAATTATATGCAATTAAAATGGTTATAGACCCTAAAATTTTCTTCCAAGCTCCAGACCCTTTAACTGTCATTCTTTATTATCTTGAAGCCCAACAGTTTCTAGCAACACATTGTATACAGCAAGTTAAGTGAAAAAGGAAGTATAATATTTAACTGATGTGGGTGTTCTTTAATTAATATGAATTAGCTTTTTTGATATGGGTACTAATTGTTTTCTTTGAAAAAAATCACCATAGATGTGTGATTCTTCTATGGCTGCTTCTTTTCAAGATATAGTTAATTGCAGAAAACAGGAATGTTACCTTTTTCAAATGAATAATCAGCTTTGCATCAGAAGAGCCCCTTCCAATCCAACTTTCTGACTTGTTAGCAGGAAACCTCAGTATCTGTGAACAGCAGAGCCTCCTCTGACTTCTGATGTTCTTTTTACCTTTACTCATGGAGAGGAGGTATAATTACAACACGAAGTTAAAATAACAAGGTGTCATTTGTTTATCTTTGCTACACATCAAAATATCTCAAACTTTTTATAAGGGAGCAAGATAAGAATCGAGTCTGCATCTGAAACTAGAGACAACTAAGGCAAATTATTATCGTTCTCGCAAGATCACTTAATTCACTTATTACCAAAAGGTAAATAGCTTATACTACATAGATGGTTTAACTACAATTACCACACTCCACCCTCATTAAGACACCCTTTTCAAGATCTAAGTGTTTTGAGCCTTTATAAAGGAGTCTTACCCTAGCAAGAGTGATAATGAATTAAGTGCACTTGAGAGTCAAGGTACAGCTGAGTAACTCAACTTAAAAGAAATCATTAAACAAGCGTTCTCCCTTTTTAATTTGTTCACAGTATTTTCAGATCACTTTTTAATGAATACAGAACCTTACGCAGAATCTGCAAAAAAAAAAAAAAAAACCCTTCAAAAAACAGTGATTAAAACTTCGAGCTCTATTACACTCTCTCTATTTGCTTGATACGTTTTTCCATTAGGGAACAGGATGACATCTTTGAATCGAGTCAATTGTGGCATATGTCAGTGTATTATCTGTATTTTTCATCCAAGTAAGAAGGGCTCTGGGTAGAATAAATAACCATGTGGAGTCCTGGTGAATTATGCATGCTTTCCTCCCAAACAGTTCATGTATTTTACTCATCAGAGCTCAAAATATCTGCCTGTGCTTGACTTCATCATTTTGGACTTTGGCTTACAGCTCTCCCACAGACCACAGAGTTATTCCTTCACACATGGCAAGCAGAGGTAATATACTCTGGGAAAAAAACCACACAAAAAACCCCGAGTTGAAGTGTTAAAAGCATGCTGTAAGCCATTTCCACTAGAAACACACAAAAACAATTTTCCAAACACTCAGTATCACATGAACTTGATTTTAGGTCCAAATCTTCTTTAAGCATCACTGGGTTCTTTCATTGCCCACTGAATCTTGGCATTCAGGCTGTCCGTATTTCTTAAGGGCCTGCGGTATTTGCAGGGCTGGGTTAGGAGACTGCTGGGCCAGGTGCTGAGCTGCACTGCTCTGTGTGGGGTGGCAGGGCCCAGGTGCCAGGAGTTCCAGAACTGCGTGGCTGGCACCCGCCTGCTGCAGCCTCAGAGGGGCTGGAGAGTGGGTAAAACGCTAGGGGCTGGAACTGAGCTGTGGGGAATGGAAAAGCCTAGAAAGGTGGAAGGGAGCAGAAAGGGCCTCAGAGGTACAAGCAAAGGCCCAGAGGAGGGACTGAGTGGATGCCTGGGAACCGGACCCTGGCTTGAGCTAGAAAGGAGCCACTGCTTCATGGATGTGGGAATGATGTTACTGAGGACAGTTCAAAGACAAGTTACTGGGGTTGGTTTTCAACCACAGCAGTGGATTTGGCCTGTCTGCTGTGACCGATGGCGTCCTTACAGAAGGTCTAGTCACGGATGGGGACCCTTGGAGCTCCTTCCCAGAGCACAGCAGTGTGGCCCACGGGGCTCAGCCCAGCCTCCCTCGTCACTGCCTGGGACTCCCCATTGTCAGGCAAGTAGAGGAATCGGGGGTGGGAAGGGCAGGATCAGCAGAGCAGGCCCTGTCCAGACCAGTGCCCTGCCTGGAGCCCTGAGACTGGTCATTCTTAGGCTGCCCCAAGTACGCTGCTGGACAGGGCAGCCTTCTTGAGGGGTAAACTCTTCTATTTCTTGTGCCCTGCCAAGTTTTTTAAAGTTCAATTTTACACATTTGAATTTTCACCATGTTTTAATTGAGTCATTGGAGTTTTCCACTGGGTTACAATTGGGGAACCTTTTTCTTGTAAGCAAGCATGTGGACTTCTAGGCCAGAGAACCCTGGGCTTTGGAAAGCTCTGTGTGGTGCAGCTCTGCTCATGAGGATGATGATGCGCTGTCAGCACCATTGCTCTGGCTTCTCATCACCTGTCAGGCTCTGCTGTAGAAAGTCTGCATATATGAACTCATTTAATGTCCTAACGGCACACGGAGGCAACACTGTCCATCCCCACATTACAGATGATGGCAATGAGGCCCAGCGGGGTGGGGTGCTTATGTGGGAAGGGCTTCTAGCACCGAGTGGGGAGCTCTGTGCTCCCTGCCGTGCTGTGGGACCTCTGTGGGACCACAGGATGCCGTTGTTTACTCACTTGTCATTCATGGGTGCCCTGTTTGGCACTTAGAGCCCCACTGGACTGTGAAGTCCAGAGGGAAAGCCAGGCGGCGCATTGGCGACTGGAGTGCAAGGTGAGGTGAGCTGCTCCTGAGCTGTGTGATCCCAGAAATGGGCATCCGAAGGGACTACGGGTTGGAACAGAAAAAGGGGTCAGTGAAAACCTCCTAGGGAAACAAGCGTGATGAATGGGTGAGATCAGAGGGAGGAGAAAGCTGTGAGATGGAAAATGAGGATGTCATTTCCATCTTCTGAGTCTCGGCTTCCTCTTCTTAAAACAGGAAAGACAATTTCAGGGTTCCCGGGAAGATTGAATGACATGCTGTGTGTCAGTTGCCTGGAATGGCATCCGGTGTGCAGTAGGTCCTCGGCAAATGGAAGTCCTCATTAGCAGAGGAGAGAAAGACTAAACAAATAGCTCTAAGGCCCATTTGACCCTGTGTGGTTCAAATACAGCAGGGACGGGTGGTGAGCAGGGGTCACCTGTGCTTCAGCCAGTGAGGCCAGAGATACAGGTGGGAATCAGATGCCAGGCAAAGCTGCTGTCAGAGCTGTTGTGACGTGGAGGTACATCTCCAACGAAACCTGAGTGATCTCTTCAGAATGCACTGACAGGCAGACTTTGGTGAGCTCAGTGACGGAGCAAAAGGACTCCAGAGGCCAATGAGGAGTATGGGAAAGACCGTTTACCAGCAAACCCCTTTGTTCTTGTGACCCTGTAATATGAAAACTATCTTACCAGAAGTGGGCTCCTGCTTTAACCACAACACCCTTTGGCTTCATTTTGGCCATGCAGACTTGGGCTAGAAAAATCCCTTGAAACTGGGGATAAATAACAGCAATAATAATAACAATAATAAAGTATAAAGTTGAGGAATGATATGGGCTGCATCAGACCCCAGTTCTCACACTTGAGTCTGGAAAGTTTCTTTAACTCTTTATGCTTAAGTTTCTTCATGTGTAAAATAGAAAGAAATGAAAGTGTAAATAAGGATTAAAATGATTAAAACAAATAATTGATAATTTGAAATAGGAAGAAAAGGTCCAAAGGGGTAGGGGAAGTGGGAGGGGTAGGGGAAAGGAAAGAAGGAAAGAAAAATTATGAGAAAAGGAAAAAATGGAAACAAAGTCTTTGTAAATAGGGAAGGGAGGGCAGGGAATGGGGAAAAATAAGAACCAAGATACATCCTGTGCAGGTACAAGCACCCAATGATAAATGTGAACACATTGTATACCTGAAATGCACCAATAAAAGACTTTAAGAAAAAAAAGAAAGAAATGGCAATGAATAAATGCTATTTTGTGTAAGATCCATTTAAACTCTTAGTAAGTGCTAAGCCTATTTACTGAGTGGTACACAGTACCAAGCGTTTTGTAGGTAGAAGCCTTGAGCTGACTCGAAGATGTCAGTGTAATCTTTGAAGGTAAGAGAACAGTGGTTCAGAGAGGTTAAGAAAGCTGGCCAAGGTCACACAGTGAGGAAGTGCTTGGACCAAGATCTTTTTTCGTTTGACCTCACTGCCTACAACATTAGGCCAGGTATGTATATCAAGATTTAATACTCACCCAGGGGAGCAGGGTGTTAATGATTTGAACAGGGAACTGAATGAGAGCTTTAAAAAAATCTCCTTTGCATAATTCACTTTTCGTTTTAAATGGGCAGAAACATAGCCCATTGCCTAAAAGATACTTGCACAGCATCAGTAAAAATGTGTTCATTTGTCATTTGTAGATTGTTTTATTTTTAGATTAATGAAGATCCAAATTAAACCATTGGAGTGCAATCATCCTGATAGTCCTTAACACGTTTTGCTCATTATCACTTCATTTATATTTATGATGAAGAACAGATGGTACCAATGTCATATTTCAATGTGTATCATATCCAGCTAAGAGGAAATATCTCATATTAGCTGCACTTATCAAAATATTTGTACTTAACAACAACAGAAATCTGAGCTTATGTACTATCTTGTCACCATGTCGTAGCTACCATTTAGAAAAGACCCTTTAAATTAGATATGCTAGAGGAAAGAATGCATCGTTCATCATTACTGAATGAATGCACTGAACTCTGAACAGTAATTATGGGTTAGTTGTAAGGAGAGGATCATTAAGCTTGAATGAAAAACAGCAATTAGAGTCTGATGTTTTTTGATTAGCCCTGCTTGCAGAGAACTCTAGGAAGAAAGAGAACAATTGTCCATGGTGGAACAAGAGGCTTTCGTGATGGACAATAAACATGGTCACCAGAGTCCACCTCCCCTTTGTAATGGTAGCTCAGGAGGAGCCTACTCTCAGAGCTGGCAATGTAGCCCAAAGGATCATTTCTGGCATGCTCGCGGCTTGCTTCAAGTTGCAGAGAGGTTCAAAGGGATGAGGAAGCCTGCGTTCCCCCAAACAGCAGCGCAGTGTTAGCTTGTGATGAAGGAATTCAAGTAAGTGGTCGGTCAACCTGGACTGAGCATGTGCCATGTGCCAGGCATCTTGGGGCACGAGATGTGCTCTCTGTCCTTGTGGAATTATAGTCTGGTGTGAGAGCTAGACGCAGGCGTGATAACAAATAATTCCAATGATAACAAGCAAGCAAACAGACAAACAAACCAACCAGTGTGTGGATTAGGCCAAAATGGTTCAGAGGGAAAGTGTACCTGTTTGAGCGAGAAAGGGATTCAAAGAGGAGGTGATTCTGGACCAGGGTCCTAAAGGCTGAATACAACTTCAGTGGCTGGATAGGGGATGGACTCAAAGAACCAGCTTTCTGGAAGTGGTTTGTCAAAATAGTCAAGAGCTCAGATTTGGTGTCAAGAAGACAGGCTTTGAATTTTACTTCTAACTGCCTTCTAGTTATGTGAGTTTGACTATTTATTACTCAGTGCCTCAGTTTCCCCAACCTAGAAGATTAGGCTAATAACAGTGTCAATTTCATAAGAGTACTGTGACACAGGTAGTCCAGTTCCTGGCACATAGTATGTGCTCAGCAAATGCCAGTTCTTTTTAGCGCTGCAGGCAGCAGGGAAAGCATACACCGAGGCTTGGAGACATGAAATTTTACAAATCCCAGGGCTTGAGCCTCTAGCAATTGCTTATAATTATGTAATCAGAAAGGCCCAGAAGAGGTGAAGTAGTCATGACATTATAGAATCTTTAAAGTCTTGAGATAACATTAAAGCCAACTGTGCTTCTTGATGTGATTTACTAGCAATTTGTGTAGAAAACAGAAACAATAGGAATTGATTTTCATCCAAGTGGGGCTGCTGGAGTGTTGTTACAAGGAGAGAGGGCCCCTTGGTAGTGGGCAACTGTTGCAACCCCTGGAGGAAGCAGGGTTTAGAGGAGCAATGGGCCTGGCATTGAGCCCCAGGGGGCTGCTGGCCAGTGGCCTCTCTGGGTCCCTTGTGGCGTGACAAGCGTCCATCATACTGGCCCATTCTCCAAAAGGAACTGAGGGTTGGTGCACACACTCCACATATAAAAATCAACAAGAATTTTTGCAAAAATCTGGTTTGAGAAAAATATAACATATTTAATGTAAAAAACCCCAACAAATTTGACACCAAGATGCCTGAGAAAGGGTGGCGCTGGTAATCTGCTATTCAGTCAGGACACATTTGTAGATGCTGCCGGCATATTCTGTTTGTGACTGGATCAGTGGCTCAGGGTTCTCTGCTCGCCAAGCTGGCTGTCATGTTCCCTGACAGTGAAGTAGCAGTGCCGTGGTGGGGGGAGATGGGTAATGGCAGAACAGCAGGCGCCATCTTGGGTGCTCACCCACTCGTGGATGGTTTAGTGAAGGAGTCAGGCAGAAGGACACTTGTCATGCAGAGCTGTGCTGAGACTTGCTTCTCCTCTCCAACTCAAACTCATGGACTTGGGTTCTCTCTCCCATAGAATGAGTTGTTATCCAACAGCTCTTTGTCCCTTGTGCATACAGGCCCCTCACAGCCCTCCCGAAATGCCTGGACATGCCTGAATCCCACAGAGAGCATTCCTGTTGGAATGGGACTATTGTGGCCCAGTGACCCCAAATACTCTCCAAATAAAAACCTTCTACTAGGCAGGAGTCTACATAGCACCAAGAGGATGAAATTTTACCACCTATGCTCTCAGCATGTTCCTGCCAACAGGCTAGTTCCTGGGGGCTCTGAATTTAGGTGCAGGCCTTTGTCCCCTGAGGTAAAAGCATCACAGCCGTTCCAGATGATCAAATACAGACTCAGCAGTGCAAAGCTAATATGCTAGGAAATTGCAGGTAAACCTCAATTTTCAAACTCAGGTAAGCCAAGGCTGCGTGAGAATTCTACCGTACTCTAACCAAGCAGAGCTGCCTCCAGAGAGAGACTGATACTTGTTTGGCTACTTACTCATTGTCTGGCCCTGGGTAATTTATTGAACTAATCTCTGCCTCAGTTTTCTCATCTGTAAAGGGGTATTATGATAATATACGTGTATGGGTCATCATAGGAAATAATGCATGAAAAGTGCTTCACCTGAGGCTGGGCAGCTAGGAGTCAGGGGCTCACAGGCACAAATCTGGGATGTGACTGGACTTCTAAGGAGAGAAGGGTTACATCTGCAGGTTTGTGTGCACAGAGAAGACAGGTAGGAAAACGGCTAGCAGAGGGGAGTGTGAGAGGGAAAGGGAAAGGGCAGTTCTGACAGAGGGAAGAGCAAAGCAAAGGCGTGGATGAACAGGAAGTGCTGGGTGCCAGGGGTCTGCTATCATTCGGATTTAGAATGACCCCCGATGGCCCATACATTAAAGGCTTGGCCCCCAGCTCGGTGCTATTGAGGCAGTGCAAGTGTTTAGAGGCACGGCCTCACGGGTGCTCTCAGGTCACTGGAAGTGGATAATGCGGCTCTAGTTTCTTTCTATCTCTCTCTGTTTTGCTCCCTGACCATGAAGTGAGCAGCTTTGCTCCACTGCTTATCCACCCCCTCACCATGATGTCCATGGGTCCAAAAGCCACCTTCAACTTAACCTAGTTGCTGGTTTTTTTTTTTTTCTTTTGGTACCGGGGATCGTACTCAGGACCTTGCACTTGTGAGGCATGCGGTGGCACCACTGAGCTAAATCCCCAGCCCTAAAGCCACCTTCAAAATCGAGAGCAACATAAATCTCTGCTCTTTGTAAGTTGATTTTCTCAGTATTTGTTTTAAGGATGGAAAACTGACTGACAGAGAGTTGGAAGAACTCCCTATGGAGGATTCCTTTCAAGGAACTTTCTAGATCTCAAGGAAGGGTTAAGTTCAGAACCCCACTTCCCCTTTCCCCCAATTCTCCAGCCTCCATGTAGCTCCAGCTCAAACCAGGCCCCACTGGGCTGGTGGCCACTCCAGCCTTGCAGAGTCACATGGGAGTGCTACCCACTGGGTCTCATGCCTGCTGTGTCACTAGATACTGCATTCTTGTGGCAAATCACCAGTTCTGCTAAAAAATAGTCACAGGCTAAAATCCAACTCAATTCACTCCAGCAAGGATTTATAATAAGCATGTAGTATGTGCTTTAGACTATGATGGGTATACTTAATTTATCTGTGCCTCAATTTACTCATTTGTTAAATCAAGCTTGGACTAAATGACTCCCCAAACCACAGTTTTACTGTTTGTTTGGGTTCTTTTGCTGTTCTTTTCTTGCTTTTCTAGTTCTAAACTAAGAGGAAGTCCCCACAGACCTTGGGAATTTGCTGAGAGGATAATTTTACTTACAATACAGGAACAATTATGTAAAACAAAATGTAACCAAGTGTGCATTATTAGCAATCAGCTTAGTTCTGAGTTCAAAATGGCAGCCATTAGGCAGAGATTGGTGAGTCTGGTCACAGGACACATCTAGGTAGCTATCCTGGGGGAAGCATTTCAGATCTGGGCATCAGAGACTGCAGCCCTAAATTAAACCTCAAATCACACCCAATTCTGAATTAGGAGAGGAAGCTGCAGGGAGAGAATGTCAGATGCCACCTGCCCTCTGGGAGCCTGTGACCCAGCCTCTGTTGGACGTGAAGTTATTAAAGGTGAGGTTTTTCTATTTCGGGTCTGATGGGAAGGTTGCTATGTTTGGTAATTATAATCACAGATGGATTGAGACGATTTGTTCCCATTCAGCTGCTTATGAACAAGCACAATTAGAAGCTGACAGCAAACGCGCTTCTCAAAAATTATCACATTTAGTGTGATTCCCATAATAAAAACAGGAGCAAGCTCAGGAGTCTTTTCAATTTACACAAAGAGCCCTGGGGTCTCTCGATAGTCACTGCGATCCAATGTTTCTGAGTGAACTTTATTAGGAAAACAGATTGAAAACTCCTGAGGTTTAGTTAAATCTTAATTTAAAACACACACACACACACACACACACACACCATGTATGAACTCACAGTTCATTATTCTCATTCTTTAAGTAAAACACTCATGTATTACACAGATATTAAAACAAATAAGTGTGTCAGGGTCATAATTCCATCCCATGTCAAAGGGGCTTCCTAGATGTGGCAGATGCTGTGACTCTAAGCCTCAGCCAGTCACATTATTATCAGCAACACCCATTTGTATGCCATTTTAATTTAAGATACCTATGTATGTGTTGTCTGACTTAATACTCATAATAATCCCAACAGCTGCTGATAGGGGAAAAGTTTTCTCACTTGGCTTATGGGGAAGGACAGACTTCAAAGGGGCAAAATAACTTGTTCAAAATCACCCAGTTGTTCGGTGGTGGTATAAGCCTTGTATCCTAGGATGCGTCTTGCCTCAATTTTCAGGCCTTTGTTTCTTTAGACATGGGGGGGAGGTGTGTTTGCGTGCAACAATTGATACATAATTTACTCTTCCTAAAAATATGTACAGTACTGAACACCAATTCTATGATTGTTTCCTTCGAGGCATCATGTATGGAGTGCAGTGGTGATTTACTCTTCTTCTTCTTCTTATTATTATTTTGTCTGCTTAGTATTCTTTGGGAAGAATCTGCTTTGTCAAACCTGGGTGGAGGGGGAGGAATAGCAATGAATGAGAGCAAAGGAGGGGTGAGGGGCAGGGAACAGGAAAAGGTCTGAATTTGATAGGCTGGATTTTCATATCCTGCTTGTATGTACTTCACACACAGTAACTCACAGAAAGTAAAACAGGGTGTCCACCACCAAATCATTCTATCTATCATTCTATGATATTCCTCAACTATCATTCTATAATATTCTTGTTCCCTCTACTTGACTGGGTCAAGGTGAGCTCTTCCCTTCTCTCCCACAAAGGATGGAGTCTGCCCCTGACTCTCTCATTAGAATACTCCTCAGACCCATAGAAACCTGTGATTGGTTCTGGTATGAGCACGTAACTTCAACTGGGCCAATCAGAATCTATGCGTGGACATTTCACCAGAAGCTTCAGTCAAAGCCTTTACTTTTTCTCTGGGACTGCTATAGACCATATTGTCTCCGCAAGGAGAAAAACTATCAGGTGATGGAGCAAATAAACAGCAAATAGAACTGAGAGATAAAGAGCACAAGAGCCCTGATGGCTTTATCTAAATTCTGAATCCAGTGATGTTACCCTGGAATTCCTAGTCATTGGAGACAATGTAAGTCCTGTTTAAAAATTTGAGATAATTTCAATGATTCAAGAGATGCACAAGGCAGATAAGGCTCTTCTATTTAATAGAGAAAAGACAGATAATAAGCCAGTAAACGAATATGTATGCATATATATATATATATATATATAAAATTTCAAAATTTGACATATGTTATAAAAGTAAGCACAGGGACAAAAGATTTAATTCACACAAAAGTGCTATTATTAAAAGAAGGAAATTTAAATGTAGTCAGGAGGGATGGGGCTGATTTGTTAGGGCAGGTGCCATTCATATTGGAAGGTGACTGACAGGAATAATAACAATGATGACGACATTGACAATGGCAATCTCAATGGTTGTAGCAGCTAAGATGAGCTCCTAGTGTTTGTTAAGTGCTATTTTAAATGATCTCATTTAATTTCCATAAAATCTGTGAGGCAGTAATTATTATATCTGTGTTTTACTGATGAGGAACAATGAGGTACCTTGCCCAACTTACCGTGAGTGTAATTTGCACGGTCAGACTTGAACTGAAGGCCATGCTCTTCTTCTCCTTGGGTGTGTTGCCAAGAAAGAGAGGAATCGTGTTCCAGAGACAGGTAGAGTCCGGAACTTTTCCATAAACAGAACAAAAAGAGAAATGTGGGAATGTACAGAAGTAATGTCAACGCTGTTGTCTAGTATCCGGGAGTACATCTGTTGACACAAAGCATGGATGGACTCCTGGCACCCCCCAGCATGGTACAGAGGCGGAGGAGACTCAGCCCCTGCCCTTACCACCTGGAGATAACACAAAGTGTTGAACCCACATGCGGTCCTGGACTGCACAGAAGTTTCATTTCCCACTGCTTTGTAACCAGTCTCCCCTCTACTCCTCCCTCTTCTCTATCGGCCCTTATTTCTCATTCCTTACATCTTACATCTTATTTCTCTTCCTGACTGGAGCTAAGTTGGGAATGGAACCTTTGGTGGTGAACAATTAGACACTAAATCCCCTTGGCTTATGTGCCCCTCGGTCTGTCAACTGCTGTTTTACTGTCTGTGAGTTACTGTGTGTGAAGTACATACGAGCGGGATGTGAAAATCCAGTCCTATCAAATGCAGGCCTTTCCCTGTTCCTGCCCCTCGCCCCTCCTCTCAGTTGTTCCCATTCATTGCTGTGCCTCCCCCTCCTTCCAGGTTGGACAAAAGCAGATTCTTCAAAATTATCCTTCTGGGACTATTTTATTTTGAACTTGACACAAAATTACTATTTTTGACAGTTGAACTTTTCAGTGTGCTTGATACAAATATTTTAATATCCTGTTACCTGAGCTGAGGGAGAGATAAAGTTCTACACCAGACACCTACACCAGCAAGGGAATAAGTTTTCTGGTGACTGATTTAAAGGCACAGTAATAGCAAAATGGTTAATGAGCTAACCATGCCTGGGAGGGCAAAGGTCAACAGGGAAAGCAAACCCTGTAACTCACTCAGAGCCCCGGGACCCAAGTGAAAAAAGAAACGCTCCCTGTAATCTGGTGTAGCAGCTTCACTCCAAGTTCTTTCCCAGGCTGAAAAGGAGAAAAATTCAGTTGACATCTAGAATATCTCCTGACTTACCCCACGGGATGGAGGGCAGGTGGGAGAAGGTCAGGACAGCCTAGATGACAGGAAAGGAAGGCTCACAAGAACTGGCGTGTTGGGTGAGATGGATTGCGGCTTGTTGGCTGTTGTCAATGAAGAAGTGTCGGATGAGTAGTTAGCTGGGTAGAGAAGTTGATATCAAAATATTGGATGTTACTTGAAATTTATATTCTCAGCAAGCCGGGAAATGATGAAGAGTCAGGCATAGGAAGGCAGTAAAGGAAGAGATGAGCCCCTCAGGAACTGGAGCTGACCCAGGCAGCCCTAGGAACATCTAGAGCAACATGGGCCAATAGAACTCTCTGGAATGATAGGGATTTTTCTCTTTTACACTATTGTCAGTAGCCAATAGCCACATGTGATTGCTGAGTACATAGAATGTGGCCAGTGTATCTGAAGAACTGAGTTTCTAACTTTGATTTAAATTAATTAAACTTATTTAATAGCTACATATGGCAAAGTTGCTTTCCAACTCTGAGCCCTAGGAACCTCAGAAAGAGTCATTAGATAGAGGCTCTAACACTGTGCCACTAAAGGAACTTAGCTTCTCACAAGTTTCTTTCTTTTCTCTCTGCCTATTTGAATTATGCTCTCTACTCTGGCAGTCATTTTTCAATTATTCACACAAAAGATATCCATTAAAATTATGAACATTTCTAAGTATATTTCATGTATCATACATAAATATATTTTATATGTATAATTACATATCGAAGAAAGATTTCTTGCTGCTCTAAGCATGTTAATAAAACAGATTTTGCAAGATAACACCCATATATGCATACGTACTGGCTGTTTGAATTATGAATTTATTTTCATCTTGCTTAAGTTTTAATAAATGGTTACTGTTCTACTATACAGATGTAACAATAAAGGAAGTTTAAAATACAAAGACTGCAAGTGAATACATGAAAAATGACACACATGTACAATATTTATAATTTATAAATGCAAAGTTAAGACCTCTTTAAGCTATTTCACTTGCACATTTTACAAAGATTTTTGTCATACATATAAAATCAGTTTTCAAATTTACTATCTCATCAACTATAATAAAGTTGGATATTGTGAACTTGGAGTTCTTTCCCCTTCCAAAAGAGAGCCCATTAAGGCTCTGGACACAGACGCATTGACCACAAATCAGTTCACTATGAGTGCTGTTTTTGGTATCACAAAACCTATATTACATTTCAGCAGGATTTGCTCAGCAAGGAGATTATCTCAAGTAAACCCTAGACAACTTGGCTAGGTATATATCTTACTTACTTTTCTCTCATTGCTGAGGCAAAAGACCCGACACCCAAGGTTAAAAGAGGAAAGGTTTATTTAGCTCACAGTTTGTAAAGGTTTCAGTCCATAATCGGCTGGCTCCAAGGCAGGGTGGCACATGGCAGAGGGGCAACAGTTTATGGTGGACCAAAAGCAGCAAAGCGACAAGGGACCTCAACAGTGTGTTCCTTTAATCTTACTCAGGATGGGTAGCACTCACACCCTTCATCCTAGTGCCCTTGGGCCTAGCACTTCATCATGAATCAGTCACACACTCTAGGTTCAACCATCTCTGAAAAACCCCATCTAAGACTTCACGAGGCTTTAGGGGGACATCTAGACACAAACCATTATAGTAGAATATAGAATCTCATTTGCTCATATGTTCATGTAGAGAAAGTCACCTCTTCTTAGAATCAAGATGCTGGATTTGTAAAATTTGGTAACTGTCTCAGTAGTTTGGGCAGGTGTATAATTTCAAATGAACAGGGGCATTGTATAGAAACACCTTCTACGTATAAATCTATCATACTTTCAACTTGCACACCGGATGAACGTGTAGCATACACACCACACGACAGATTATATGGAAAATAATAGCCCCATATGTCATTTATATTGGCTAGACCTATTGTAGCATAGGCCTAGGTATTAGGGCGGCTAAAGAAAAAAGCAAAGATTGCAATGCCCATGATATGATGATATTTTAAGTGGTCTAGAACATTAAATAATACACTTTTAAAACTTGACTCACATTAGGAATAAAACTTTCCACATAAATGTTGGCAAATATACAGTACCTCAAAATTATTAGCTGAGCATTGAAATGATAAACCACCTTCCCCCATGTGGAAAACTCTGGATCCAGTTGCAAGTTTCCACTTCAGTCCTTAGGTGATTTTATTCTTTGCTCCGACAGAGCCAAGCCCAGATCTGCAAGCTTTGGTTATGGTTGTCGTTATGGTTATAGTAAAGGGCCGGCAGAATATAAACTTATAAAAACTATTAACTTATAAAAGGCTGACTATTAAACACAGACTATTAACTTATAAAACACTGCTTTCCACTGTGGGGTGAGAGGAGAAAAATTAAGAGACTATCACAGTGCTTCTTTGGATTTTAAATGTGTTTTTCTTGGGAAACATTGATGTTTTTCTCTTTGTTCCATCTTCTTAATTTGGAACAAAAACACTGTTGAACATAAAGAAGACAACAACAACAAAAAAGGTACATGCTGCACTGGATGATACTAATTTAAACTTAGTCTAAAGGCTTAAAAAAGTCAGCAAAATGTGTTAGCAGGACACTCACAGGTTAAACCCTAACAGCCATGCACTGGCAAGCATGGGGACAGAGTAACTGAGAGCATCCTTAGCAAACTGAAATCTTACAGTGATTTTTAAGTGATTTTCATACTTGCAATAGAAGGAATCCACTGAAATGACTAAATGCATATAGTCTCTACAGAGTTACAGTTAAATCAAATCAGCAAAGTTCAGAAATCAAACACATCGGAAATATAGAAAGAGAGAAGAGATTTTCACAATCTAAATCATGGTGATGTACCTAACACCCAACAAGATCGCATCATAGTCAGTATCACCGTTCTTGGAAGTCCTTGCAATAAAAAAATCTGAACATCTCCTTTGTTATAGTCACCAGGGTATGTGTCAATGAAGCCAGTGAGGTCAAATAAAGGAGCAGACTCTAATGAGGAGGGAAAGGTTCTATTCATCCAACTTGGCAAACCAGGGATGTGTCCCTTTAAATGTTTTCAATTATGCATAAGTAAAAAAACAAAATAATGAATATATGAGTGAAGAAGTAAAATTTCAGTATTTAAAATAAAGGCACAAACTGAGGCATGGTGGATAATTTAGTCCTACTAAAGCTCAAACCTTAATCTTGAGTTAAAAGACCAGAAGTACAATATCACCAATAAAAGCTATTTAGAAACCCAGATATCTACAGATTTACACATCTCCGTGTATCCAGTACAAACATATCTAGTCTATATGAACATACCACTCAAGCAACATTCACTGAGATTGTATAAATTAAAAACTTCTAAACATGCTAAAGTGGGGAAACCTACACATAACAAATCTGGTTTCCAATTAGTCTGTTTTTGTTGCTGTGGGAAGAAGTGCCAGCAACCACTGCAGGGTCCCCTGTGCATGTCCCTCTCCACAAGGGAGGCCAGGACACAGTGACATCCAGGGTTCCCGCTGGGTCTCACATGTTTCCTCGATATATCTAAAACTGGGTAATAGTAAAAGGGCTATTTTTGATAGCTAGTTTCTGCACCCACTGAACTAGTTAACTAGTTAATTAGTTAACTGATTCACAGAGTCAACTACCAATTAATAGTGTGCCTACATTTTAAAAAATGATAGTTCATGTCATGGTTGGCATGCACTTATATTTCCAAGAACATTTTCAGTTTAAAAATATATTCACAAAGTCAGGAAAGATGATGGAGTAATTGCATATGACCATAAAACTTGTCTATAATAAATCAGTATAAATTTCTGCAAATTGAACATTCTATGTATACTCATAACTGATTACCAAGTTTATACTGGACAATAGAAACTCGGCCTACTATAAAATATCATCTTAATGAGAAATTCATCAAAAACTTTTGGTAACAAAAAACCATCTGCCTGGTTTCTGATATTATATTATCATAAGTGAAAAGATTTGAGGAAAAGATGACAACCAGAACTCAAAAGTTGGTCTGTGAAATATACTTGGCCAAAATACAAAAACATTCCTGACTTAAACATTTTCCAAAGCAAGTTATTAACTAAGTATCACCACATCATAGGCTCTTCTACGTTAGGTAAATCTTTGCTTCCTAATTAAGTCCTACGAATGGTAAAAGCTATGTTAATGATTAATAGTAGCATAGAGTCCATTGTTCAAACTGTGCTTTGTGACAATATTTCACAAGAAGTTAACCATCCAACAAATCTATGTGCATTTCCTGGGGAAACTGTTTAAAGCAGAGGTCATATACCATAATACATTTGGCTATATTAAATTAAGGAAAGTTTCTGTAATATTCTTATTAGAACAGCAACCTTAAGGTGCAAAGAAGCCACACGATCTCCAACCCATGATTCTATGCCATATGAAGAGGTACAATTCACACATTCCTTTAAAATCCTTTTAATTAAGGAATGTTAAATGATACCCCCTTCCGAAATTCAGCTTCCAATTTAAATCAGATGAGTGAATTAACGTGTGTGATTAAAGTTGTATGTGGTGGGATCCAATTTCATAAATGTGTAGGGGGAAAATACACAACTTATTGGGGCCAGTCTTATGAATGCACTAATGTGAAAATGACACCTTCCAGTCACTTACTATCAAGCACTAGACATTTCCCGACACAAAAACAATTGCTTGGGAAGGGAGGGTGATTTTTAGTTTTCATAGGTTTGCTTCTTTCTCCCCATCCTCTTTGTTTCATATGTGTAAGTGTGTGTATCATAAACATATACATACAAGCATATGTCTACATACACAAGTGTGCATCATATACACATCAATGTGTGTCTACATACAGTACATGCATACATGTGTGTATAGACCCCCATGTGTCATTATTATGTTTTATTTTATATTATATAGTTTCAATGGATCTCTATGTAGGGAAGATGGTAAACTTAGAAGCCCCAGTGGAAATTGAACACATACTATTAATCTAAAATAAGAACACTGCTTATGTATAGCCACCTCTACTACAGCATAAATAAAACATGCTGTAGCAACCTGACTCAATCTTGCAGAAACCAAGCTCCTGTGGACAGCAATGTGTACAGTACTGAGTTTGCAGAAACTTTAAAAAAATTTGTTTTTAAAATTAATATTCCTGTGATGAACACAGGAACAAGTTATTTGTTGTGGATTGGCTTGTCACTCTAATTCCTTCAGATGAGAACTAAGTGCAGATTCAGGTATCACTGGGCCACCTTGACAACAACCCTGAAAGTGCTAACATATACTGGAAGTGGCTGTCTTGTCACCTGTGGAAGAGGGCCAGAGTATTCTGTTGTGCTTTTTACTACATATTTTACTGACATTGTACAGTAGTATTAATCAGCCCAAAGTCCTACACAAGAAACCATCCAAACCATAGGCTCCTCTATGGATGTTTGACCTGTGAGAAGAGCAGGAGGGGACAAAAACAAGGGACATTGTGGTGGCACCCCCGCCTCCTCCTGTTGGCTGCAGTGTGCCCACCAGGCATGATGGAGCAGTGACAGAGGGACAAAGGGAACCGGTGCAGCGGCCCAGGGTAAATTATAGAAGACCAACACTTGATAGTGTAATGTGATTTTAAGAGAAATGTATGGTAATTGAATGAAATAACTTTTAGAATACACCTTTTATTTTGAAAGTGAGTCAAAAATGTTGCCATGCCACAAAGTGAAAATAGAATCATTATTAAAAGTTCACATTTTATATCCACAAGACTTGTTTAAAGAAAACTGTATGCCTTGCTTTTATTTTGTTCTTTATGCAAAAGGCTCAGTAAATTTGCCATAACTATGACGAAGGAAAGAGTTTGGAAAATTCCTTGACATCTTTTGAACTGAGAGTGGAAGTGCTGAGATTTATGGGGATGTGCATCCACATCTCTTCACAGGACAGGAGCCCACATTCTTTCGCGTGCAAGCGATTCACCTGCACCCTCTGCTACAATACACCTAAGAGAATGCACTCTGGTTCACCTGAAATCATGAAGCTATGGAGCAAGAATTTGACTTTTTCCTATCACTTCTTAACTCTGTCCCCTTCGTGACACTGTCTTGAGGCTGTGTCCTGAGGCTATAACTCAAGTTAACCATAAGGAGATCACACGTGGACATTCACAACAGCAATGTGTAAAAGAACCCTGTTTATAACCAACAATAACAAACCAACATGGGTGTTAAAGCCAAAGTACAATACTAGAGTAGTACCATTGACACCTTTGTGGAAAGACACAAGGTAGAGTACCCTTCGGAGTGGTCTCTTTCCCTTCCCAGTAAGGCCTCCACAAGCTTAGCCTGGAAAATGTTGCCAGTTTCCAAAGTACAAAGCAAGATCCTTGGTGATAATGGTTTTGGGGATGATCTCCAGCATCTGCTCGTACTCACAGGAGCTCAGGGTAGAGAAGATGTTGTGGCCTTCCAATGGCAGGATGGACACCGCCTGGGAGAAGAGGTGCTGCTCCGTGGTGGAGGTGGAGTAGAGTGCTGCACGGGACTTCTGAATTTCTGTAGATAGGTGTTACTAAAGCCCCTGTGGTCCAGGTCAGGGCACAGGCAGGCGATCAGCAGTCCTCCACTGTAGCTTGAAGCCAGTGAAGAGCGCACAGTGGTTCTGCAGGTTGGCATACATACAGTGTGCACCGAGACCACATGCTTCCAGCTGTGGTATGGCACTTGCCGGTGGTGGTTCTTCATAGACGTAATCAAACGGCACAACTTCTCAAGGTCAAAAAAGGACATCCCACAGGACTGATGAACCACATAGACAAAAATTCCAGGCCACATATTTTCAAAAGGACCAATGTCAAAGTGGAATAGTTTGATTTGTTTGCAGAGTTGTACAGGGAGTGTGAAATGCATGAGGCCTTGCCACTCTTCTGCAGTGCAAATGCTATGATGGGACAGCTTTTCCACAGTTACCTCATAAATGTGCTCTGAGTGACGAATTCTCTGATACATACTAGCACTATGTAAGGCCACACAGAGAAGACAGTGAACATCTTGAAGTTGTTCTTGTCTGTCTTGCAGAAGGCACTGCCACTGAGATTTTTCACCATCTGCACTACCCCGATCATGGTTCCTTGGCTCACCGTGGGCATGCACAGGATAACCCGGGTGGTGTAGCCTGTGTACAAGTCTGCTTCTCTGTTAAAGCGTGGATCTGCATAGGCAACTGGGACATTCAGGACTTCCCCCGTTCTTGCCACTTGCCCAGCGATTCCTTTCTCAATGGAAAATCTTCTCTTTGGTCTTCTTGAAGATGAGTTTTCCTTCTTTTTTCCTCTCTAACATCAAAAAGGTCTGAATACAACTCCTTGTTCTTAGGGTCTACCTGGAAAAGTGCACAACGCTCAGCATTCACCAGGTTTTTTGCATATATCATTATGTGTTCAAGTAGAGAATCTATTGCAAGTGTGTTATCAAGGTATGTTTTTGAAGCATCTGGTAGAAAGTCACTCAATTCAGTGTGTTTGGCAAGACCTCTGCATACCTATACCTGATGTATTGCTATTGCAGCCCAGGCAAGATTTGCTGTTGCAACTTTTTTGATGACTGAGGCAGAAGCCTCCTTCCCCAGTGCTGGTACAGCTCGAAAATAGCCATCAAATCGCCAATCGCAGTGACAGTTGGCAAGCAGAGAACATGAGAATACGAGTCTCTGATTCCAGTCCAGGACCTCTTGGAAACTGCCCGTCCCCAAGGATGTCTTCTATGGGCAATGTTTTCCTGGACTTGGCCACATAAGCAGAGATGGTGGTGCCCTGGGTTATGGGCTTCCAGGGCTGAGCCTGGGTTTTCCTTCCTTTATTCCAGGTAGTGTGAACATGCACAGACTGCTATTGCACTCTTCAGGGACATACAGTGCAAATCCATCTGCTTATGTGGCTACTTTGGTGATGCTACTCAACTCATAGAGGAGCAAATGATTGTCCCCTCTTGTATCCAGCCGTTGTTCTATGTAGCTGTTTAGCTCAGCTCCATGCATAATTTGTATCTTGGCACCTCCTGACTTCCTTAGGAGCTGAGTCATCTTCCAGTTTGTTGTTTTTCCTCTTCAGCCATTGCTCTGGAGTCTGCACTAACACATTCAGATATGAACTCATCTAACACGTGGGGGTGAAGAGACAGGTATGCCTTCACCTTTTCGTCTGTCAAGCTGGGGCTCAGAAAACACTCGGTCAGCCTTTGCAAGCAGCTCGTACTATTAGAAGATCCACCTTCCATGTTGGAGCCTAAAAGCAGTGGCGAGGGCTCATTCAGTGCCTCCAGGCTGCCGAGGAGTTGGCCCGTGCATGGGGGGCCAGGGCCAGGGCAGCCGCCACCAGCGCCTGGAAAGCCAGGGAAGCCTGTGCTGCCTGTGGCTGGGCAGAGTGGCAGTCATTTTTCTACCCTAAATTCTATTTACTTCAACTTTTTGTGTCTTCAAGACTCTAAATTGTGTGACTCATCTCCTCTCTAAATCAACTGTATCACTTTTTTTGCTTATATTCTTTTATTGGTACATTTTAGGTATACAGTACATTTACATTTATCATTAGGTGCTTGTTCCTGTACATGATGGATCTTGGTTCTTATTTTTTCCCCATTCCCTGTGCTCCCTTCACCCCTCCACCTTTCCCTATTTACAAAGACTTTGTTTCCATTTTTCCTTTATTTATAATTTTTCCTTTCCCTTCTTTCTTTTCCCCTTCCCTCCCACTTCCCCTTCCCCTTTGGACCTTTTCTTCCTATTTCAAATTATCAATTATTCGTTCTAATCATTTTAATCCTTATTTACACTTTCAGTTTCTCACACTAGAGAAACTCTTCAGTATTTACACATGTGTGTCCTATTTATTTCACTTACGAGTATGGCCTCAATATGCATCCATTTAGCTGTAAATATCTCTTGTTTCTCATTCTTTATAGCTGAGTAGTATTCCATAAAAAACCCCACATGTTCTTTATCCAGTCTCCGCTGATGGGCACTTAGGCTGTTTCCAAGTTTTAGCTATTACAAACTGTGC
>NW_004624737.1:28198208-28245173 GCF_000247695.1 Heterocephalus glaber
TGGTAAATTTTTTATTACATTTTCAATTTCACTCATTGTAATTGGGGTGTTTAGAATTTTTATATCTTCTTCATTTAACTTTGGCAATTCATATGTATCTAGGAATCTGTCCATTTCATTAGAGTACAGGTTCTTGAAGTAGGTATTGATGATCCTCTGGATTTCTGCTGGATCTGTTGTGACTTCACCTATTTCATTCTTAATTGCATGGATTTGAGTCTTTTCTTTCCTTTTTTGATCAAGTTGGCTAAGGGTATATCAATTTTATTTAGTCTTTCAAAAAACCAACTCTTTGATTCATTGATTTTTTTATTGTTCTCTTAGTCTTCTTTGCATTGATTTCTGCTCTGATCTTTTTTTGGGGGGAGGGGGTACTGGGGATTGAACACAGGTCCTTGCGCTTGCAAGGCAGGTGGCAGAACCACTGAGCTAAATCCCTGGCCCCTCTGCTTTGATCTTTATAATTTCCTCTCTTGTATGAGCTTTGGGTTTGTTATGCTCTTCTTTTTCTAGGAGCATGAGGTCCTGTATTAGGTTGTTTATTTGCGTTCTCTCTGTTTTCCTAATATAGGCATTTGCTGCTATGAATTTCGTGCGTAGAACTGCTTTCACTGTGTCCCATAGATTCCTGTATGTTGTACTGGCATTATCATTTACTTGTAGAAACTGTCTAATTTCTTCTTTCATTTCCTCTGTGAACCATTGGTTTTTCAGGAGGGTGTTATTCAATTTCCATGTGTTTGTGGGGGTTTTGCAGTTTCCTATGTTATTGATCTCCAATTTTATTATACTGTGGTCTGATAGTATACAGGGGGTAACTTCAATTCTTTTATATTTACTTAAACATGTCCTATGAGCTAGCATGTGGCCTATTTTGGAGAACGACCCGTGTGCAGCTGAAAAGAATGTGTATTCTGATTTTGTGGGAGTGGAACACTCTGTAAACATCTCTTAAGTCCATTTGTTCAATAGCATGGTTCAGTTCTAGAGTTTCATTTTGATTTTTTGTCTAGATGATCTGTCTATTTGTGATAGTGGGGTTATGAGGTCCCCCACTACAATTGTATTAGTGCTTATTTTGTTTTTCATGTCCCTTAATATTTGTTTTGTGTAGTTGGGGGCATTCATATTTGGTGCATATATATTTATGATTGTCATCTCTTCCTCTTGGATTGTTTCCTTCACAAGGATGTAGTGACCATCTTTGTCTCTCTTAATTAATTTGGGTTTGAAATCTACTTTGTCTGCAAATAAGATTGTTACCTCTGCTTTTTTCCAGGTTCCTTTCGCATGGAGAACTGTTTTCCATCCTTTTACTTTCAGTCTATGAATTTCTTTTTCAGTTAGGTGTGTTTCTTGTATACACCATATTGATGGATTTTGCTTCTTAATCCATTCTGCCAGTCTATTTCTTTTGATTGGTGAATTGAGGCCATTAACGTTGATGGTTATAATTGATAGATATTGACTCATCCTTATCATGATGTTTTACTTTTGTTGGCTCTTTTATTTTTAATTTTTCCCCCTTTCCCTTTAGTTTCTTGCCTTGCCTGGTGGCTTCCCTCTCTTGGGCCTCATGGAGTTGTGACCTTCATTGTCTTTTTCTAGGATATTGTTTAGAATCGTTCGGAGTGCTGGTTTGGTGTTCCTGAAATTTCTCAGGTGTTCTTTGTTATGAAAGTATCTAATTTCCCCATTGATTTTGAAAGATAATTTTGCTTGAAAGAACAGTCTAGGTTGGAAGTTATTTTCTTTTAGGGCTTGAAATACTTCACTCCAGGCTCTCCTTGACTTGAGGGTTTGTGTTGAGAAGTCTGCTGTGATTCTAATGGGCTTTCCTTTGTAGGTGATTTGTTTCTTTTCTCTAACTGCTTGTAGGATTTTGTTCTTATGTTGGGTTTCTGGAATCTTGACAAGTATTTTTTTTTATCGTGGCTAGTTGGAGTTCGATATGCCTCACTTATCTGTATGTCCAGTTCTCTACTTCTGTCTGGGAAGTTATCTACTATTATTTCTGTGAAAAGTTTTTAAATGTCAATTGTACTTTCTCCTGCTTTTTTGTGGACTCCTGTCAGTCTTATGTTATTCTTCTTTGCATCATCTAGCATTGGCTGGTTTGATTTCTCATGGTCCCGTACTATTTTGAAGAAATCTCTGTTTCCATGGTCTTTAACTGCAATCCTGTCTTCTATATCTGATATTATATCTGCACATTCCCTTAATCTGCTGTGAATACTTTCAATGGAGTTTTTAATCTCCTGGATATCTGCTTGGATCTGTTTCATAGATTCCATTTCTTTCTTATGTGGGCAATCATGGTTTCCATTTCTTTCTTATGCTGGGCATTCATGGCTTCCAGCATGGTTCTGAGTGCATATATTTTTTTTTATCTGTTTCTGTTCTAGAGCCTCTAATCATGTCTTTCACTCTGCTCACCATCTCTTTAGTTATCTGGGAAATTATTTCTGTTTTGGATTTTTCTAGAGCCTCATTCATCTGTTTTGTTACTTCCTGTTCTGTCAGTTCAGTGTGTCCAGGTGGTTGATTATCAGACTTTTCCACTTTGTTTCCCCCAGAATTTGCTCTTGGTGGGGTGGAAGTCTGAGTTTGTGCCTTGCTTAAATGTCTTCTCATTTTTATTTATGCTACTGTCCTTGGTTTAATTCCTGGGTTGATACTTGAAATTGCTTATTGTAAATATCTTTGTTGCTTGTAATTAGAACCCTTATGGAATGGTTGCTTCTCAGAGGTGTCTTCAGGTATAGCTCATCTTTAGGTTTTGAGTCCCTAATGATTCTGAGGCTATCTCATTTTCATTATACCAAGAAGGACAACTGATTACATCAATCACAACACCTTAGCCCAAGTGATACAATTAGCAACACAATAGCATCAAGCACAGCTTAGAAAATGACAGTTTGTGGTTGTTATTAATCTATCACCTTTAACTGTGTGATTTAAATCAAAATCAAGGACCAACCCAACATATGTTTATAGTGAATAAACTCTTCAATATAGCAACTTTATCCTTCAGGATGGGGAGTTAGAAGGAGTTGGGGAGGGAGGGATAGATAGGTAGAAGGATAGGGGAAGGTTAGCAGTGAGGCCTGAGGACAGGAAGATCATGCAAACTCTAAGAAACTGTTGAAAACAAGAGGAAAAGACAGAATGATAGGGCAAAGACAAGAACAGAACAACCTAACAGCAATAAGGAGGCTAGAAACTGTATTTACTTTCCTTTAAAACTAATGACAATCAAGAGAAGGAAAAAGAGAAGAAAAGAAAAATAAAGAAGAAATCCAAATTAGGGTCAGAACAGGAACAAAAATGGAGATGAAGAGCAATGTGGGACAGTAAGAGAGCAAGGGAGAGAGAGAGAGGAGAGAGAGGAGAGAGAGAAAAGAGAAAAGGGCAAAAAAGAAGAGAAAAATAAAAAATTGAAAACAGTAGAAAAAGTAAAAATAAAAATTAAAAATAAGAGCAAAAAATTAATAATAATTTTGAAAATAACAAGTAAAAAATAAAAATGAAGGGCCTCCTTCAGGGTATGTCTCTGCTGTCACAATAGACAACATGGGCAGCAGTGTGCAGCTGTAAGTCAGTGAGTCTTAGCCAGTCACAGACCTGTGAGATTCAGGCAGATTTCTGGCTGCAAGACCCAAGTTGAGCTCCCTGGCCTCCTGCAAGGTTGAACTCTGCAAGGTTCTACTGCAGGTTCCAGCTGCCCTTCTCCTGAAGATAGTCCAAGTTCTGATGGGAGGTGATGATCCCTCCAACTTACCATGTACGGTGGTCTGGTGTGCCTTTATTGCAGAGATTCTCTTCACTTTTCCAGTGGGCTTCAGTTTTCATCAAGGAGCCTGAGAGAGGCCCTCTCTCTGTTGTTCACTTCTGCTCTATCTTCTGGAGCTCAAGACAATGGCCTTTATGCCCCCCTGTGCCTCTGTAGTGTGGAACCAGGTAGCGGCACAGCCAGGAGGCCAGAGGCGGTGGGGGTGGGGGGCTGCAAGCTAAGCTGGTCACAGAGGGTAGGGGCGAGGGCAGGATGGAGCGGTGCTCCATGAGGCCAGCTGAGGTCCTCACCATCTGCTGGGTGATCTCTGATGGGTGGAGTGCGGATTGGATGGAGTGGGGCTCCACATGGCCAAGGTCCTCTCCTCCCACCTGGTTCATCAACTGTATCACTTTTGTACTGCTCCCTAACCACAGCACCAAAACTTTGAGACTTAGAATGGCACGTATTTATTATCCCCCAATGTGCACAGGTTGGAACTGTGGGCTGAGCTTGGGTGTGCCACCTGTTTTAGCGTTCACCAAGCTGCAGTCAAGCTGTGGGCTGTGGCTCATGTCTGTGGTCTCATCTGAGGTTGGACTGGGGAAGGGTACACTCCAAAACTCGTGCTTGGTAGAAGCATCAGATTCTTTGTAGGTACCCGGAGTGAGAGCCTCAGTTTCCTGCTGGCTGTCGACTGCCCTGAGCTCCTTGCCACATGGGTCAATGGGGCTGCTTGCTTCTTGAAAGCCAGCAAAAAAGATAGTGTCCTTCTCAAATGGGCAGCGTGACGTCACATAACATAATCACAGTTGTGTAACCACATCTCTGTACTCCCACACATCCATTCGCCTTTGCCATAGTGCATTGATTAGAAGCAGGTCACAAATCTTGCTGTGCTCAAGGACTGGGACCACAAAGAGGCGTGAACACCACCCTAGTGCTGGTCTTCTCCATCAGCAGCTCCATCCTAAGCTCCTATTGCCATCAACTAATTTTCTTGGTATTTCTGTGTTCAAATTTCAGAAAGAAAGAAGCATTCTAACTTGTTCCTTTGCACCTGGCTCTGTCGTCCACCCCAGCCTCGGGTCAGGTGGGTCAGTCAGCCTTGGTCAGGGCTGGGACAGGCAACGACCAGCTTCTTTGTGTGCAAGAGCAGATTGAGCCAGGCCCAGCAATGCTGGTCTGTGGTCAGCTCCTCCCTTGCACGAAGGAACGTGTAGGGGCTTCTACCCTCAAAGCCTAGAACAGGCCAAGAGGTTTAATACTCTTTCCTTTGCTTTGCTTCTTTCTCTTCTCCCTCTTATTCCTCTCCTTCTCCTGTCCTTTCTTCTTCTTGGTATTGGGGATTGAATATCCAGGGCTCTCATACTGAGCCACATCTCTAGCCTTCTTAATTTTTGTTTCAGGACAAGGTCTTGCTAAATTGCCCAGCAAGATTCAAACTGCCACCCTCCTGCCTCAGCCTCTCAGGGTTACAGGCATTGCCACCTCACCCAACCCTTTTGCTCAGCTTTTATCTGAGGTCCAAGAAGAGGAGCAGTGTTAGAGGGAAGGAGCCCTTTGTTACATTTCAGACACATTAAAGAAAAAGTTACTTTGTGAAATAGAAGGTAACTTCACAGAAGGCTTCATTCCAAAGCAAAAAGAGCTAGGAATAAAATATAAATGAAATGGCCTTAAATTTTGTCTATGAAAATAACCCAAATGACTCACAATATGGGACTAGTTAAATAAATTATGGTAAATTGACATCATTTAATATCATACAGTATGTGAGAATGATTAATATGAAAACTGAGACACTGTAAAAGTATTTTTGATCCAAAACTGTAAGAAAAAAGAACACTAATATTTAAATATGAAAAGATTAAAACTTCATGAAAATATGTATACATAGAACACAGAAAACATTTGCTTCTGAGTGTAACTTTTCTTCGAAAGGCCTTTATTGTTATTATAAAACATATTATGCCAAAAAAAGTTAAAAATAAAGAACTAAGAATTATAGCTAATGTTTTTTCAGAGCTTGCTATAGAACTGCCCCTGTGCAGATGCTTCTGGGTTCTTACGAGGGTGGTCCTGGCTTCTACCTTTAATTTGCAGATGAGGAAATTGAGGCTTGGGGAGGTCAAATAACTCACACACCAGAGTGAAGGATTTGAACCAGGCTGCCTGGCTCTTGCACTAGGGCTGTTTGAATCCATGTTAAGCAGTGGGGGTGAAGCCTGGGGAGCCATTGAGCTCTCCATTGATTTGTGGAGAATTGGAAACCTAAAAGACAAAGAAGCAAAACCCCACAGTGCACTCAGTCCACATTCAAAACCAAGCTTGACACAGGGAGGCTGGAATGTCTATAGAATGTGGCATTATGTGCCCCTTATTGTCATGTTTAGGATTCACAACAATTAAATTTTCTTATTTTGCAAGAATTCCTGCAGTGCCACAGTAACTTTTTGTAATGCCACAGCCTATAAATGAATCAGATGAATTACTTTTAGCTAAATAATTTTACCAGTAACATTAGAAAAATTATCCCAAAAATTTTTGTAGCCAAAAGACTTATATACAATTTGAGTACGATTAAATATTTGCTGTGTTATGGGGATCCACAGCCCCTATAACTCTTAAAATAACCATGTCCAAGTGCTCATATTCTCAGCTATTGTATATTCTACGTCTTCCCTACAAAGGCTGACTAGCTCAGCAGTACTCAGTGCTTCAGGACAGTGGCGAGAACAAGGTAGAGGCGCTGGGCAGAAAGGTGGGGTGGGGAGTGCTTAGTCGCAGGACAGTGGGCTCTGCTGATCATGAAGCTGCCCCTGTGTGATCTAATACCTGAGTTCCAGTTCTTATGTCCTTGTAGGGCATGTGTGTTTGTGTGCACGCATGTGAAATGAATGTAGCTGTATTTATGGTAGAAACACTCAAAGTAGAGCAGCTTTACCTTTCTTTGTGATTGCACCCTTAGGAATACACAGTAGCCACCTGTGGCAGTCCATAGAATAGATCCTATGTGCTGGCTGGGGGATGGATGGGCTTGTACCATGTCTTTAACCAGGTGGCAGTCATTTGATAATGAACCCGGTCAGCTGTCCTGGGTGAGTGCTCAGTAAAGGACGGGGTTGGATTTCTTCTTCGCAGGGTATTCTTTATAAGCATGTCTTATCCTAGGCTATGCTTGCTTGGGAAATCACTCTCAGGGGACCTCAGGAGTCCATTCTAGCAACACTCTCAGCTTTGCAGGCATTCAGGACGATCCTGTTGATCCCGGAAGCAAGTGACCTGGAGTGCTTTGAATGTGGAGTTGGGATTTTATTAATAGATTTTCCTCTCCTCCCTCCAGCCTCCCACTGGACCTTTCTCTTCCAAAAGATCATTCTTCCTTTACAGGTGGCTTTAAAATATGACCTTTCAGTAAGTTACTTGGGTTCCTGAGAGGGGACTTCCACTCACCAATTGTGAGACATTTACAAGATAGAAGCCCAAGATAACATCTTGGGACTGAGACCTCTTATCTTTCTAGACTTGCAAACTCATTTTTGATGACACCCTTTACGTGACATTTATTTTTCCCATTCTGCCTGAGCACTAGGATTTCATTGCGATAACTCTGGGCCATATGTTACTTGATCAGGGTAGTGCAGAATAATTACAGCCTCACTGTGCTCCATTAAACCGCTGTAATTGGTGGCAGGTCAATGTCTCAGTACAGCTGCTCTGAAAATTGAGCTGACATGGATACTGTGATAGGAATGATAGCCTGGCCCCTATGCAAATGGCAGAAATTAGCATCCGGTCAGTAGGTTCTTAAATGCACTTCACTGGGCCCAAGGCACCTGCATCGGGGCTCTCATTTTCTCTGGGATAAAATAGGATAATCATGGAATAAATGAGTACTTTAACTTGCATTAGGCATCACAAAAGGTCATTGAAATGCCAAAGAACGTTGAATACCACGGAAGTGTTCAGAGTCTCACATTCCATAACGCATCATGTAATTGTTTTTATTGGTCAGTTTCATAGGTGCAGCTGCCACCTACCAGATGCAGCCCGTAGATAGTGTTTATAACATTTTATAGCATTCACACATTTTATGATATTTGCACATTGCAGAACCTTGATAACTCATCCAGAATTGTTAAAGAGGAGATAAGACGACCATGTAGCTTATCATCTGTAATAGCATACTTTAGGCTTGATAGGAACAGTTACACCAGGACCAGGACATAACCCCACATGACACTCAGACTGTAAGGCACACCTCTGACCTTTGTTCTCATTCCTTCCTTTGCAGCCAAAGCTAGAGTGTCAGCTGGACAGACAAGGATCCTGAGCTTGGCTCTCCTCTCCCAGGCTGGGTGAAGTGCATTCTACCAGCCCTTCTAGTCCAGCCGGCACAGGCCTGGGCAGCTGAGAGAAACCCAGGATAGATACCAAGGTGTGATGGGTTCCCTACCTCTCTGCACTCAGACATACATTTGTGGGAAGGGCAGACCTTGGGAGCCATGATGGAGGCTGTGGGCAGAAGAGGAGGGGCCATGGCACAGGAGAGGGACGAGGCCAGGAAGGAGGCAGGCTGAGAGTGTGCAGTGTCCTGGGTAGTGAGAGAGGGATAGGCAGGCAACAGGCGGGGTGGCAGCCAGCCTCCCAGACAGCTCCCAGCATCCCTGTGTGACCTGGACATCAACAGGATGAGCTGGGTAACCAGTAAGACATTGCAGCAGTGATGGATGTGCCATTTGAAATGAGGTCATGGGAGTCTTGCGGCTCACTGTCTGTGGAGGAAGATGGCAGTCGTGTCATGAGGACACTTAACAGCCTTATGGAGAGAGCTGTGTGCTGAGGAACTGGGGCCTCCCTCCAGGAACCTTGTAAGTGAGTCATCCAGGAGATATTATGGTCATAAAGAATGTGTTCCCACAAGAAATGTCCACTGGCTTTTTAAGGAAAGTAATGGTATCAAATGTGACTAGAAAAAAAAATGTGTATATACATTCATATACATACACATATACATGGAATATGATGCAAAAAATCTTAGAGCCACACTTGTTTTCTAGGGACAGTCTGAGCTTCTTACTAATTTTGCTTGCATTTTTCTACAGATGTTTTATGGCACAGGTTAACCCATACAATAAAGGGGTTCATAATAATTCTCCAAAGTGGGTCAATTTATTTAGTACTGGAGGATGTCCAAGTGGTAACAACATTTTCTGAAAGACAACTGCAGTGTCATCCATGATGGGAATGTGTTTGATTGGAGAGGGGAGCCTGGGCTGCATGGCCCTGCTGGAGCCTGATGTTCACTTCCCTGGAAGAATGTAGACTGCATGTAGCACTGGCCAAGTGAGCTGAGCTTTCTATGCCAGCCTCATCTAACCCCAGAGCCTCCTTTTGCCTTGCATTTCCCTAGCTAAATCACTTCCCTTCATCCACTCTAGGTCATGAATTAGTAAAGAGCTAACCAACTGCCCTCTCCCAAGCAGCTCGCTGAATCTTTCATGGCTGGCTCTAGGAAAGATGCCCTTTGACTAGTTATGTTTTTCTTTTTTTTCCCCTAATCGCCCCCAAGATTCGACCAGGATGAACACTGTCTTGATTTTTCTTCAGGAGAGTTATTTTTTATCTTTTAAATGCATGAGCTCACAAAATGAGAAAGGAAGGAAGGGAAGGCTACATCCAGCAGTACAGACTATGCACTTTACAAGGCAAGCAGCAGAGAAGGGGAGGGAGGCTGACATCCAGACCACTTGTCCAGAGGCGTGCCCTGGCATGGAGCCATGCCCACCTTTTGCTGATTCACAGAGTGGCCCCGTCTCTGCTAATGCTGCTCATACCAACGTGGTTTCCTCTCCTCCTTGTCTTTGTCTTCCCTTCTCTTTCACCTTAGCAGAAAGCCTCTCTGGAGTCTCCATGGTTTGTTTTTCTCCCTAAGGAAAGGGTAATTCTTATAGCCATAATTTATTTACAGGAAATTAGAGGAGCCGTTGGACACCTGAGAAATTTTGAAAAGGCTCTTTGAAGTTCCTTCCTTCTGATTCATTGAATAGGTCTGTTTCCATCTGGAATTCCGTTGAGGATCACTAAACAGGTTCTCTGTCAAGACTGTTGTTCCAAGGGGGTGGCTGTGCAGGACACCCTCGTTGGGATGTCTGGGGAAACCATGCTGACCTCAGGTTTAGAACTGACTGGACCATTCCCAGAATTCCCTGCTCCTTGTTCCTCAAACACAACCTTCCAGAAGGTTTCCTAGAAGCTTTTCCACGTTTGTGTTGGCCCAGGTCTTTCTTGATATCCACGCAGAATCATTACTTTGGTTTTCTGTCACGATAGGGTCCAGGGGGCTGAAATCCACAGACAATTCAGAAGGACCCAGTGAATGAGAGTTAATCTCTTCCTACAAAGTCTCCAGTCAGACCAGGCCCAAGTGACAAAATGACAGATTCAAGTTTTATACTGGTCTCTATTTCTGGGTGTGGTGAGATGCAAGGACTTTCTGAGAGATGTGGCTGTCATCTTCTCTTCTGTGGGGGGCCGTGCTCTGTGGAATGATCTGAAATCAGTTCCTGGCTCTGCCACTCTAGCTGCATAACTTTGGGGCACTGCTTCCATTTCACTAAGTCTTGGCTTCTTCTTCTGCAGGGCAAGTATAACGGCAGAAGCTGCCACACAGGGAAATTGTGAAGTTAGATGAAGAGCCCACTTGTTACTTTTGTGGTGGCCGAAACCTTCAGGATATCTAATAAAGAGGAGGCTGGGGAGCAGGAGGAGGATGGCAGTGGCCAGGGCATTCCTCAGAGAGCCGGCATGTCTGCATTCATCTGTAATGAAGCAGCTGCAGATCTGCAATGCGTCATCCACGTGCATTTTAAAACATAGGTTAAAATTTGCTAAATTCCCCTTCAGTCTTGACAATGTAAAATAGAAGGGTGTAGATTTTTGGTCCCAGGTGCAGGGAAGCCTCTGACCCAGGGCAGGACCCGGCAGGTTCACCTGGGTGTTTCCAATATGGAATGTCCTGCACCTTCATCCAGGGGAGCCTTCATGCCGATGTGCTTGTCTGTCTCCAGATCCATGGTCTGGGAAAGATCAGAGTGGAGGCTGGGCAGCTCTGCAGTGTGAGGTGGGCAGTGAACTCTCCCAGGTGAGTGCCACAGCCTGCCCTTCTTGAATAGCTAGGGAGGGTTCTATTGACAGCTTTGGACGGCCCTGCTGGGTCATGTGGCTGTGTTTTCACATGAGCTCTACAGTGTGTCACAGGGCAGGACTGCAGACTCTAATTCCTTTTCGATATTGCTTCGCTTCCTATTCATTCAACCAGCTCTCCCTCTGAGCTCTGCAATCACCATCACAAAATGCCAGCTTGCGAAACATGAGGACATGGTAGCCAGATCATTCTAGTCCATGAGCATGTATCTGGGGTTGTACTGCTTCAAAACAACCTTTGGGATGAGCCTTACTGTGTATCATCTATTTTCTAGACTGAGTGGTGGGGAAAGTATTCTTAAAGCGCTCAAGGCCATCCACCTCTGACCACAGAAAGGAGTGTTATGTCTACCAAACACCTGACAAAGAATGTTCACAGGAGGTATCTTTCTAAGAGTCCAAATCTGGAAAGGACCCACATGTCCACCGAGAACAAGAAATTGTGTAGACTTTCACAATGCAATACTATACAGCAGCAAAAATGAACACATAGCAGCATGCAATGATATAGAAGTGTCTCATGGGTATGATACAGTGAAAGAAGACAGACGCTAACAAGTGGATACCACTTGATGATGTTCAAAAATAGGTCAGAATGGTGATGATAGAAATCTGAATGGTGGTTATTGATAGAGAAGGGTGAAAGGGAGATTTCTGGATGTTCTATATCATGATCTGAGTGGTAGCTTCATGGGCATATGCATATTGTAAAAACATATCACTTGAGATATGTATACTTTACTGTGTGCACAATGCATCTCAATAGAAGAAGGCAACAACATCCAAGGACATGGAGCTCCTGGGAGCTGCTTTTTGGCCTGCAGCTGACAGGTGTGCACCTCCCACAGTATCGTTCTGAAGCCAGTTTCGACGTGGGGGCAACTTTGATCCATCAGGAACACGCGAAGTTAGTCACGCTGCTGGGGTGTCTGTATGGGGGTGTCTCTGGCCCACTCATGGTGTCCTTACCTCCCCACTGTTTTATTCACATGGTGATTTCTTGCGAGCAGATTCCCAGTGGGCCTGTAGCTTTGCCCTGACCCCATGCCCAGTGCTGGAACACCAGTGTCACAGCTTTCACTTGACAGCACCTTTGTCCCCAAGTGCCTGAATCCTATTTTCCACAGAGGGTGGAGGACAGTGATCTTCCAGAACCACATCGGCATGGCTTGCCTCTAAGAACCCCCAGTACCTGAAGCCTTTTGCCGACGGTTTGCTGCCCAGGTGGACACCACTGATTACTTCCAGCGGTGGTCAGTTCACCTGCCACCTGCTCTCTGCTTCTGCTTCCTATCCACTGCATCATGCCAATGCATCTCACCCATGCAGCCCAGTCCCCCACCCTAGGCTGGGACGAAAATCTCCATCCACTGTTCTATTTCCTACAGGCTCACATCAGAAAGAGCAGTAAAGAAAACAAGATCTTGCCTTAAGCACCATACACCTAGTATGCATTACAACACACTTTCATTTGGGCCCTTCTGGTGGCATTTCTTTGGAGAGGAAAATCTGCTTTGCACCTACCCATAACCTGGTCCTGTGTAGGGGCACCACGAGAAAAAAGAGGAAGAAGAAAAGACAAAGGGCCAGTGCCTGTGAGACAGTCAGCCCGAAAGGTCCACCATGATGAGAATTATTTCATATGTGTTTGATCCATTGTCATAATTTTGTTATTCATGAGATATAAAGAGAATGAGAGAGCAAAGTAAACACAGCCACTTGCAAGATGGATGGAGCACACAAAGAGAAACTCAGCCACAAAGTGCAGCAAAGAGCAGAATATGACAGGCAGAAAAATGACATCTGGATGATTCTACTTGAATACAAGAAACATAAATTGCGCCAGGGGACTCCCAGCCATGTGCATTGGCGTGATAATGAGCAGACCAGCCTGGACTCCCTCTGCCTTTCTCAGGAGCCAAATCCTTTGCCTCCTGTGTAATATGGGCTGAGTCTCAGGAGCCATCCCGGTCCTGTGTCTGCTGCCTAGTCCTGCCCAGTCCTGTCTAGTGCAGCCCAGTCCACTGTGGTCTTGCTCCTCTCTGTACTCTCAAAGCAGCCTCTATTATGTCCATGTGATGATGCTTTGCTACTCATTTCATTGGTTATCTTTGACTGTCTCAACTTCTCTCCCAGTCTGCAAGCTTCCTGAAGGACTTTGGGTCTTACTTACATGTCTTTGTATCTGTCTTTAGGCTGAAGGTACTCGATATATTGTAGATGATATATTTGTCTACTCAGACACACTTGTCTATTGTTGCAAATGTTATGACTCAATTTCTCTATAATTTGGACTGTGATCAGAGTCTCTGCATGCACAGCACTTTTGGGGTGGCAGGTGGGTAATAAGCATATAACTCCCTGATATAGGATCACATATGGACAGCCACATCCATTGACAGTAGCTCTTTCTCATAAAATACTATCAATATGTTGATGAGAACAATGCAAAAGTTCAAATATGTGCATTTGGTAATGGAGATCAAACCTAGGGCTATTGCACAATACTTTTTATATTTTTTACTTTGAGCCAATCTTTCTAAGTCACCAAGTTGCCCAGGTTAGGCTTGAATTTGGGATCCTCCTGCCTTGGCCTCCCAGAGTTACAGGCTTGCATAAAAGTTCAAATAATGAAAACAGTAAATATTTTAGTCTGTATTTCTCCCATGAAGTATATTTGTGGAGTCACTGAGATTTGAGAACTGTTATCTATGTTTCACCTGATGTATTTCACAAAACTAATGATCCATAGTCATTTTTCAGTTTTTGAACATCTCAATTTCCCTTGAGTGAGAAATAACAGAAAAACTGAACTATATGCACAGTATATTCTATCTGGGTCTAAATATTATTGTAAATCAGAAATTTCTCACTTTTCTTTTAGGATTACAACTGTTTTGGTGTTTTTTTTTTTTTTTTGGTATTGGGGATCGAACTCGGGACCTTGTGCTTGTGAGAGACAGGGGGCAGAACCACTGCACTAAATCCCCAGCCCTAGGCCAACAACTGTTAAGTTTGCATTCACCTGCTTTTTGACTTGGGTAATCACCAATACCTGAGAATAAATGGTTCCTGGTATGAGTTAAGTTCCCACACAAGATACCTCTCTTACATTTGAAGAAGTGAGTGCAAAATCTTCCTTTGTCTGCATTTCTCCATCCCTTAAATGAGGATTCTGAGTTAACATCTAAGTGTGGCTATGAGAATTAAATTGGTTAATATAGATAATATGTAGCCTTAGATTAAGGACTGGCACATGCTAAGTGCTAAATATTTGCTGAAGAAATGAAAATAAACTTAATTCTTACAATAGTGTTTTATGGTGGATACTTTCAAAAGTCTATTTCCTAAAAACAGTGAAAGACCAGCTGACTTATTTGTTTTCTATCATTAAGTTTAGGTACAATGGCAATCATCTCTAACCCTTGGTGATAATTATTTATGCAGCCTAGCATTTTCAACTTGGTTCTGAATAAATATAATTATATCCATTCTCAAGGCCCTTAGAAGCATTTTCCAACAACAGTAGCAAAAAGATACACCACATCATTTTACAACATGACCAAGTCAGATTCACACTTGGTGAGGGAGAAGCTTAGCAGAATGAGAAAATGTCTGAAAATATTAATTATGTATTACTGAGTTTCATAAATTTTTTAATTTTCTGAAAGGCGCTAATAACAAGAACCTGTAATGACTCAAGGGAAACAATGACACATTTGCATTTTGTTGGTTGAGATAAGTATAGTTAACGTCAGTTCCCTGATTGTCCCTGGAAATGACCATTTTGGTAAGTGTACATTTTTTTTTCAAACAACTACAAACCTTTCTTTCAATCATAAAGATTTTGGTCATTTTAATGTTTTTTGTGGTGGGAATATATAACCATTCATTATCTTTTATTCAGGCCATACAAAAAAGGCTGAACATAATAATGTTAGCTTTTCGGTTGTCAAACAAGGGTCAACAGTTGCTTCACTAGAGTGTAATACTAACATGTTCAGAAACCTCAAGGTGTGAGTGATGCCCCTCATCGATAGCCCCACTGCTGTGACTTATCCAATATTGTTTGGGATTTTATATTTTTATTAGCTCATAGATCCCTGGGGGCCTGCTAAGTTTCACTTAGGAGGTCCCAGCTATCGAGAACAATTAGAGCTAGCTCTGGGAATTAAGAAAAAGTAGATCAGTCACTGAAGAGTCTATGGCTATAGTATAGTCCATAGTATAGACTCTGTATCTAAAACCATTAAAAAGAGGGGGGAGCTGGAAGAAGGAGAGGCGGGAGAGGCCAAGTCTCTGGGCTTTTTCCTTTCCTACCTGAGTTTGGTGTAAGATGGACACAGAGACAGCCCAAGAGCTGGGAGGGTCTGCTGGATCCAGTGGGGTGTTTCTGGAGAGGAAGGGGCTCCCAGGGGTCAGCTCTAGAGCATACAACTTGGCTGCTGCAGGGGACACCTATGGAGACCCTCCCTGGTGATGCCACAAAGAGAAGGAGAATAGAGTTACCCTGTATTTCTGTGCCATGGTTTGCCTATGTCTAGAGATTCAGCTGGACCTGACTGCAGCCATCCTGAGTTGTGGTCACCTCGATGGCCCTGTGTAACCCTGGTCTGTTTCCCTTGCATAGTTCCCCAGCAGACTATACATGACCCATCTGAGTGGTGTGTGGAGTCTTCTGACCTGGTCCCAGGCATTGTTAATTGTAAGGAATGTTCCTGATGTCCATAATATTAGCTTGAGACAAACCAAGTACATTCTGGCTCAGATGAAGTCAATTTTACCTTGAGCATTGTATAAACCTCTTCCTTCTGACTCAAATTACAGGGATCCACCTGTCCTGCTGCTGCCCAAGACTCACTTCTGTATGTAAGTCCTCCAATAAATTTCACTCTGTATAGTCCTTGATCTGTCTGCCTCCTTTTCTTTCAGTTTTATGGCACCTTGTGGCTAGTTCTCAAACACTGGAACCAGGTTTTCTGGAACTGTGTTCTTCCAAAGTTCTCAAGTTGGAAACTTATCTCCAAATTCCTATGTTAATGGTATTTGGAGATGGGATCTTTGGGAGGTTTAGGATTAGGTGAGGACATAGGATGAACTCCCATGATGGCATTAGTGGCTTTATAAGAAGAGGAAGAGTGACCTGAGATTGTATGCTTTCTGTGTCTTACCATGTGGGTCCCTCTACCATGCTATGATGTAGCCCAAAAACCCTCACCAGATGCCAGTTCTGTGCTTTTGGCTGTCATAGCCTCCAGATCACAAGCCAAATAAAATTCTATTCTTTATAAATTTCTGGTCTCAGGTAGTTTGTTATAGTAACAGAAAATATACTTAGACACTCTGTCTGGCATGGAGTTCAAGCTATGTAAAATATTTAAAGTCTTCTCACCAAAAAGAATAATCAAATATTGCCAACCCTTGTAACATGGTTGCCCACAAACACTGCTTATTAATAAGGTTGAATTTCAAAAGTGAGGAGCAGCAGTGCCTCTAATTAGAAAAGAAACAAAAATAATAGATACATTGCAAAGGACCTGTTACGGCTTGTATCTGGATGTCCTCCCAAAGGTCATGCGGTCATAGGTGGAGGTTTTCAGGGGTGGTTGGAGCTAGGGTGTGTGATGATGGGATCAAGGATGTGATGTTGAGATTGGGTCACAGTGCAATGCTAGGATTAACACTGCCCCACCCTGGGTGTGAGTGCTACCCACCCTAAGGGCGTGCATCCTGGATAGGTTCTAAGGGACAGAAAGAGGCTTGCTGCTTGCTGCTTGCTGCTTGCTGCTTGCTGCTTGCTACTTGCTACTTTGCTCTTTGTCTACCTTCTGTCTTCCATGAACTGTTTCTCTTTTGCAATGCCCCTCTGCCATGCCACCCTGCCTTGGAGCCAGCCAACTATGAACTGAAACCTCTACAAACTGTAAGGCAAATAAACCTTTCCTCCTTTAACTTTGAGTGTTAGGTATTTTGTCTGAGCAATGAGAAAAAGTAATTAAGATAGACCCTAAGTACTAAAAGAACCGTTCCAAGCACTTCACGTTGCTATGCCTGGTTCACTGGTGTTTGGGTAGTAGCACCAACTTGGTAAGGCCGGATCTTTCCTTTGGGATGCTTGACCTTGCATTTCGCTTGACTTACACACCTGTCTCTGGCTTTCCCTGTGCTTTAGGATGAAACATGCCAATTCAGGAGTCCACAGACATTACTAGTGCCTGGAAAAGTATCTTGCACTGAGTAATAGTTGCAGCCAACTCTTGGGGGAGAAATGTTAAGCATATGGAATTGCTTGTAATATCTGCTTTTGTTGGTATTTTGATTGTTTTTGTTATGGCCTCCTTCCTGTTTGATCTGATAACTTCCAAAATCCCTCCTCGAGTGCTGGTCTCCTAGCCTGAAGCAACGGTGTGGGCAGGAATCATCAAATCTCCTGCTCACCCTGCTCTCCCTCCATCCCTTCAAGGTGAAGGTGGCAGGAGATTCTCTTAACTGAAGCGGTTAGCAAATCTATTCCAGGCATCTGCTTCATTGGCCTGATCAGAGTTTCATGACAAAGAAACTTCGCCAGGTATTGAAATCCAATTAACGATTACAATACTACTAATAGCTAACATGTGCTGAGCATTCATGTGGTAGCAGATGCAACTCTGAGAATTAATTGAGTTTTCCAGTAACTCTGTGGTTCTCATGCTCATATATCTGTCCCACAAAAGGATGGGGACCCAGAGGAGGTAAGCAGTGTTAGTGGGTATGTGGCAGGGCCCTGGGCTGCCCTCTTACCAGAGTTATAGTGCATCTTCACAGTGCCCATCAGGAAGTGAGCCGGACTTCCAACGCAGCTAGCCCTAATAGGGCTAAGCACCCAGCTGCTGTATAAGCTGGGATCACCTGGGGTGAGGGGAGGGGCGGTGCGCAGAGTGCATTAAACCACATTGTTTTAGATATTTTCCTCATTGGACAAAATACCCAACACTTACAAATCAAAAGAGGAGAGGTTTATTTTAGCTCATAGTCTGTAGAAGTTTCAGTCCATAGTTGGCTGGCTCCAAATCAGGGCAGCATAGCAGAGGGGCACCAGAGAGGACAGTTTATGGTGTAGCAGGCAGGAGGCAGGAAGCAGCGAACCTTCTTTTCCGTTTTATCCCATCTAGGCTACCAACCCATTGGATGGTGCCACCCACACCCAGGGTGGGCCTTCCCATTATCCACACCCAGAACCATGTTAAACCAGTCAGAGGACTAATCCACTACCACACACCCTTAATCCAGTTTCACACATCTAAAATCAAGTCACTCCCCAAAGCCCCACCTGGAAGCACATGAGGCTTTGGGGGCCTTTGGGGGACATTTTAGATATAAATCTTAAAACACATGCACTTTGCTCCACATGCGTGGGACCTGCCCAAGATGAAACCATCAGTAAGGATGCAAGATGAGGGGGGTTGTGGAATTGCTCCAGTAAAGGCAGATTTTGTATAAGTCAACACGCTAAATGAAAGAAGCCAGCATCGTAAAGGGGCACATCTTACCTGATTTCATTTATATGAGATGTCTAGAGTAGGAAATTCCCAAGATACAGGAAGTAGATTAGTGATTTACAGGCTGGAGGGAGGAGCTTGGGGGAAATAGAAGTGTCTACTGGGGGTTAAGGATTTCTTCTTGTTTTGGAACATGAAAACGTTCTAAAATTGATTGTGGTGATGGTCATTCAGCTCTAGGGATATATTAAGAGCTACTGAAGTATACACTTTAAATGGATGGATTTTATAATATGTGCGTTATATCTTTTTTATATTAAATAACTTTATTATCAAACACACACACATACAAAAAATTAAAACCACTCAAAGAAGAACAATGCAAGGGGGAAAAAACTACAATAATACTCAAATACAGTAGAACTCAACCAAAACAGAACTGAAAAGCACTTAAACATTTTTCCATACAACTTAAAAAACATCACAAGCACCAACAAGACACAAGAGGATGTGATTTATTTCAGAAAGGTCCCCCAAACCAACATTGAACAAATAATGATCTGGAAAAAAAACTCCAGTTAGTTAGCAGACTCCACATAAGCCAAGCTTCTCCCTAATTTAAATTTTGATACAGTCATCATGAGTTATATCTTAATGAACTTGTTATTAGTAATAAAAAACCCAAAGTCTTGAGTCTGGTCTTAAATGACTTAGGGCCAAAATAGAGGCAGCATAGAGGTCTCGAGCTTTTGTGAGTTTCATAAAATTCGTTTATTAGAGGAGGAAATGGCTGATTAATTAAATTTATATGAATAATTGATGTCGATCATAAAAATTTAAAGCACCCATAATCCTGACACTTAGAAATAACCATAGTTAATACTTTGGGGTTTACCCTTGAGGATTTTTTGCTATGCATGTAAAAATTACACAGAGAAACTGGATCAAACTGTCCCTGAGATGCTGCACTTTGCTTTTCTCACCGAGCAGGGTTCTGTCACAGTGGCTTGCCAAATGTGAGAGCAAGGCCATCAGCATCATCACCACCTGGGTATTTCTTAGACATTGCAAATTCCAGAGCAGCATTGTAGGCCTCCAAAATCAGAATCTGGGGGTTGTGGGGCACAGGACTCTTTGCTTTAAATGTCCTTCCAAATGATTCTGAGGTACGCTGAAGTTTAACAACCAAAGCTTTCCATGGCTGTGTTTGCCTTTACATACGTACAGACTTTTGCTGTATTTTTAATTTATATTTTTGGATTACTTTTACCGATTAATACTCTGTTTGGGCTACTATAAATAAGGCTGTAAAAGGCATCTTTATACTATCTTTGTGCACTAACTTTTTAATTTCTTCAGTTATATTCCAAAAGTGTATTTACTGGATCAAAGTCTAAGATCTTAAATACTTTCAACTTGACTTCCAAAGATTATTTTAGGGCTGGGGTGTAGCTTAGTGGTAGAGTACTTACTTGTCTACCATGTGTGAGGCCCTGGGTTAGACCCCTGCACTGAAAATAATGTGTATTTCTTCCTACAGTGTATGAAAACACTTGTATTTGCCCCACATTTTTGGCAATTCTGGCTGTTGTTTTTATAAATCTATAATAATGCAATAAGTATATAGGGCGCACCATTGTGTTCACCTTATAGTCTTTAATTACTGCAGTGACCTTGAGCCTTTTACATAGCTATTGACTATTCTTCACTTGTGAAGATTTTCTTATGCTTTTTACTCACATTTCTATTGGATTTTCATCAAATTTTTCTTTCACATTTCTTTCGGATTTTTTTCGTGTGGAATTTAATGTTTTAAAGTAATAAGAAGTCTAACTCCTTGAATATCATGTGTACTGAAATGTAGCTTTCTGAAGTACTTGCTTTTTAACTTTATTTTTTCTATTTAGAATTTATGATCTGTAATGTCATCAAATTTTGTTTTGATGCCATTCTTAGAAAGGCAATTCCCATAAAATATTGTATAAGCACTTACATATTTTAGTAATTTATGTTAGTAATTTTACATTAAGTCTTTAACATATTTAAAGTTGAAGTTGTCTAGTTTTTCTCTAATGATTATCCCTATTTTCTTTATTGAATAGTCTTAGCTTTCCTGCTTAATTTGAAATCTAAACCTTATTATACATCAAAATTTCTTATATGCTTGGGTCTGCTTTAGTCATAGTCTATTTCATTAGTCTATCTCTTTTGGATTCTGTTTTAATTATCGGAGTTTTAATATACATTAAAAGTTGAAAGATAAATGCTTTCTCATTGATCTTTTTCCCCCTTTCGGAGTTTTTCCTGGTTACTGTCACACACATAATCCTCAAATAAATCTTAGTCAAATTTTTGAAAAAGAATTTTGGAAAAAAATTTTTTTGTGGTGCTGGGGTCTCACGCATGTTAGGCAAGTGTTCTATGACTGAGTTACATCCCTAGCTCTGAATTGGAATTTTGTCTGAGATTACCTTCAATTCACAGAGTATTCGTCAGTATTAATATCCTTAAAATACACACTTCCCACCCTAGAACATGATAAGATATTTACAATTACTAGGGTATCTTTTTGGATTCCTTAGAATCTTGTGGCTGTTAGCATGGGGGTTTGTTGAGAAGTCAATTTCTAGGCATAAATTTTTATGGCTGTTATGAAGCATGTATTTTCTAGGCACATTATTGATTTTTTTATGGACTGACTTTGTAACTGTCCACCTCATTGAAGCCTCGTATTATTTCTATTATCTCCTCACAAGTTTTCTGAGTAGACAATTATGTCATCTGAAAAGGATGATAGTTATCATCTGCAGTTTCCAACATTCATTTGTTTGTTTCAGGTTCTTTTCTGTCATACTAGTTGTACTTTTAGAATAGTGTTAAGCAGTGATAGTGATTAAGCAACCTTGCTTTGTCCCTACCTTTTAATGGAAGTGCTTTATGGTCAGTCATGATGCTGAGATACATGTGTCCAAGGTGCAATAAAAAATGGTGAATATTTAACTTTTACAATTTCATTACAGTAAAAGACACATTGCCATTCATCCCCCTCAAAACACCCTACCTCACTTCATTGACCTGTCATTCTTGCTACTTTCTGAAGCAGATCTGGAAGTCCTTTTTCATGAGTGTCTTTAGTTGTGCTGTTGTGGCTGCCATGATGTCCTCAATTGATCCAAAATCTTTACCTTTACTGGTGATTTTGACTTGGAGAAGAGCAAGAAGTCCCATGGGGCCACATGGAGGATGAGGACACACCATAATGTTTTTAGGAGCCTGCTTTTCTGTTGGATGGCACTGGGCAGCAGCACTCTCTGTATTTTTGATCACTCTCATAAAGACAATGACATTGTGTCTTTTACTGCAATAAATTTTTATTTAAACATTCAGTATACATTTCAAACACACTTCATACATGCACACTGACACACACATTCACATACATATATACATATATGCAAATTCCATTCACCCATCCATCACGTCTGCTAGTAGTTTACATTCTTGGTTTACTAAGACAGTTTGTTTCTTGCTTTCCATTTTTTGTTTTACCATGGACATTACATTTTATCAAATGTCTTTTCAGGATCTATCAAGATGACAATGTGTTTTTCTTTTATTGCTCTATTTAACAATTATTTCTCATCCAACATTTGCTAAGCATCTGTTATGTTATTAATCATTTTCTTAAAATATGGAGACACAGATAAACTAGAAAAGCTAAGTTCTTTGGTTTCCCAGTTCTTAGCAAATTAGAAACCAACAAAGAGAAAGAAGAATGAGTGGGCAATGGTAAATGTCACCATTCAGTTGTTGCCGAGAAATGCCAAAGGGATGAAAGAGGACATGTGTCGCCATGGTCCCCACTCTGGCCACTCATGAGAAGCTCCTACAAAACAAAACAGAAACCTAACCTGTGCCCTAAGCCCACTAAATCAGTGTGTGTGCGTGTGTGGTGGTTGGTGCTGGGGACCAGGAGGGTAAATAAGGCATCTATGAACATGGTGGCTAAAATAATGTTGCAATTCAACTGAATCATGACTTCAGCTTTCCTCCAGGAGATGCTGTTGGCTCAGTGTTTTACAAAACCCGAAGTGCCTTGTGATATTTCTATTCTTCTTCTTATAATTATTAGACTGATCCATATAAAACTGCCATTTTTGGTAGGCAAAATATGGTCAAATATCAGCAATTTTGTACTGTCCAACCTTACATAATTATTACTAATTACCATTTGTTTGCTATTATATACCAGCCACTGTACCAGTATTTCCTATGGCCCATCATATTTAATTTTCATACCAACTCCATCATGTGGAAGCTGTTTATTCCAATCTACCGATGGGAAAACAATCCCAGAGGAGTTAAAGAAATCATTTAAAATCATACAGTTAGTAAGTGGTAGAACCAGTAGGTTGACTCAGATCAATTTGACTTCAACTCTGTGGCTTTTTCTTAGACAACAGGACTGTCTCAGATCTGCTTTATTCACTGTTTTAACCACTGACCCAAGATGGGGTGTAAAGGCTGTTCAGTAGAGCAAGGGCTCTCAAAATATGGTGTGCAGACTCTCAGCATCACCTGGGAACTTGTTGGAAATGTAAATTCTTCACTCCTCCCTCCTGCTAGATTGGAAACTCCATGGATGGGGCTGGGAATGTGTGACTGGTGATCCCTAATATTTGGGAACCACTGCCCTAGGTGACAATAACAAGAGCTACATGGTACTGAGCACTCTCTGCACCATATCCAACTGTCCCACTGCCCTATTGATTTAATCATCTTAATTCTTATTTCTGCAGAAGCTGAAGCCAAAACAGATGGTGAATAGATTGTTTGAGACCCTACAGAGAGCTTGTGGCTATGTCTGAGTTTGAACCCACTCTGATGACCAGGTCGAGGGCCTTGACCACCTTGCTCAGTCACACTCAGCTCGACCTTGTTGAGAAGCCCATGCTTCTCCTTCTCTGCAAAGGGTCTCCAGTAAGCTGGGTGGAGGAGAGAACGAATGGAGGTAGCGTGGGGTATTGGAGGAGATGAAGCAGCTTGTCCTCCATGTCCTTAGGGTGTGGAAGAGAGGGCTTTGGTAGAAAGATTCCCACTAAGGGGGTTGGGCCCTTCCAGTTAAGGCATCCTTGTTTTCTTTCCCATGGGCCAGATGCCTTCATTCAGGCTCTTTGCAGTGACTGCACTTCGACTACGGAGTGCTCTCTGTGAGTTGGGGGCTTTGTATGTCCAGGGTCTTACCAGGGATTACTGTAAGGCAAGAATAATGGCGATATTGTTTGCAGAGCCAAGGTGGAAAATCAGACCCGGGTGGAGGATTTATTTTTCTGCCATAAAGCTGATGGGGGCTCTTCAAAAGTTCACTGACTGTGGCGCTAAGTCTCCCTGGTTGGAAACACTCCTGGATGACAAGGGCAGAGTCCTGGCTAATGCTGTGCACACCTCTCTATCGCCAGGCATCCAATTCCCTGTGAATTTTGCAATATAGTGACAGTAATGGAAAGCAAAATGATCTCTAAATAATGGTTTAAGATGGCTACTTGATAAGGGGCAATGCAATAATTATGATCAATGGAGCATGGATTCAATATATATTGCCCATTTAGATGCACCAGATTAGCTTAACAGCTTTCTTTAATGTTCTGAGTATTGTATGTGTGTGTGTGTGTGTGTGTGTGTGTGTGTGTGTGTAAGGAGGGAGGGAGGCAAGGAAGCAGAGGGAAGGGAGGGAGAGAGTGGGCAGCCAGTGAACTGCTGAGAGCCTTGCTCTGGCTCACATTGATCAATGTGGCAGAGGCGACACAGTGCTCAGGAGGAAAGGAAGTTGAGCTTTTAGAAGGCGTGTGATCCATTACCAAGAGAAAGCTCTCAGTGTTGTGTGTGGCAGACAGAGCTTTTGTGCAGGGAGGTGGAGGCAGGAGAAAGGGTGAGGGAGAGATACCTGATACGAGTTTACTTGCAGGACAATGATTGGCGTAATCACAGAAATTAGGCATGCGGGCGGCCAGGCAAAAGAATCCCTCCACACCCCTGAACCAGGCTCTGGAAACTAAGTGGGCTGGACAGTGCTGGATTCTGAAAGCTGGGCGGACCACGCAAATGTATTTTGCCAGGAAGTGGGGGAACTGATTTCCTTGACATTGGTCCTAATCTCCCCACCCAGAGGGAATTGTTCCGTGACAGCCTGTCTAGCAATCTGGGTCCATTCCCTACCTTTCATGTTTCCAGGTTGATCCCAGGTAAGGCCGAGGGCCTGTGATCAGTGTGTAATGATGAAGGCAGCGTGCCATGTGGGCTGGAATTCCTGGGATAATGGGGATAAAATGGTTGCAGTCTTCATCTTGCTTTGATTTGTCAGTTAACATAACAGCCCCCTCTTCCCCCTGTCATGAAAGGACATCAGTAGGAAGTGTCACTATTCCATGTGACGAGAAGCCAGCCTGCTAACTTGATAATCCCCACTGATGGCCCTGCTGAGTGGCTAATTGCCTCAGTGACTTTCAGGCCTGCAGAGGCAGCTGGAGTTTAGATGATAATAATGGCAGCTAAGATTCACTGAGCATCTACTATGTGCCGGGACTTTAGCGTGGCAGCTCTTAAACTGCACAAAAATCACCTGGGGTGTTTATTAAATAAATGCAGATTCTGATTCAGTAAGTCTGGGTGGGGTCCAAAGGGATGCCAAAGGTTCTGGGTAGCAGATCCCCCCTTTGAACAGCCAGGGTCTAATGCCAAATCTTTTTTGATTCTTGTATGAACTCCATGAGGGGAACTGTTGTGAATCCCATTCTACAGAGGAAGATATCAAGCCTAAAGAGACGAGGTATCTTATGGAATGTCCCGCAGCTCTTAGGTAACAGATCTGAGATTTCAGATGAGGCATTGCCTCTTCCCATCCTTCTCTTTCCTCACAGCTGCAGCCACAGAGAAAGGTACAACATGATGTACTACAGTCACAAGCTGAAGCAGCCTGGATTCCTGAGTGACCCTGAGTCATTCAACCCAGATGGCACGGGCAAGACAGAAACTCAGTTGTGTGAAGCCATGGAGATGTCAGGACGCATCTTTGCTGCAGCAGCTGGCTGAGTTAGCTCGCCATGTGCCTTTTGGCTCTTCGCTTCTGTGCTTGGGCTACTGAAAACTCTTCACAGGGCCACTTGCTGCTGGTCACCAGGCATCCAGACTGGTCCAGAGCATCACACTGTGAAGTAGCTATCCTCATGAGACCATGAAAAAAACAGACATAAGCTAAGACTCTCCAGGGGTCCTGACAGAAGAAAAGTGATGCTTGCCTTTCTTCTGAGCCTTCAAAGTGTCGAGGCTGGGGCTTAGGACTGTACCCAGAGCTCATCAACACCTCACGCTAATTTTCAAATGCTCCAGGCTTGATTAAACCCAAAGGGCAGTTTGCCAAGTGCTTCCTCCCCCACCTTAATTGTTGAGATTGTGTAGAATTGGAGTAAAATTTAATCCAGATGTTTCTGATTCGTTTAAGTTCAAATCACCAGAAAATACTCTTAAGTTGCTATTTGATGTTGAAGAAGTTTTTCAAGCATTTTCCCTGTTCTTAATAGGAGAGGTCACATTTGGGTAAGGGTAAATGAGGCCCATGCACCTAGAGGTTTCATCTGATTTGATTTGAAAACCCACTTTTGTGAAATCTGAGTCAGAACTCAATTTTTCTTTGACCTCCTTTTCAAATCCCTACCATGACCATCTCAAAGGGAAGCCAGAGTCATTTTCATGCAGTTGATATCAGGGATTCCTGTTTGAAAAATTAATACCCCCAGGCATGGCCTTCTCTGGCCCTTGGGTCTGATTGGAGCTGGCAAGCGGCCACTCCCTGTTTGAACTACAGGAGAAGAAATTTGGGCCAGGTGAGCACATTGATTGGACCTCATTTTGCTACCTAGGAACATATTCATTCAGCTGATGCAAGCCAAGGTGGCACCAAGTGTCTGAGAACTGATAAATAAGTTCTACAGGCTTCTCATAGTCTAGGGCAGTAGTTTTCAAAGTGTGGTTCCTGAACTGCAGCACTAACGTTATCCAGGAACTTAAAACTGGGAATTCACCCTCATCCTTGATAGATGGAGTCAGAATCTCTGGAGGCAGGGCCAACAGTCAGTGTTACCAAAACCCTGTTCATCCTGCACCCTGACACTTGAGAATTGAAGGTCTAGGGCAGTGGTGGCAAACCTATGGCATGTGTGCCACAGCCGGCTGTTTATTGTCATGGAAAGTTCCAAAAGGTTCACCATCAGTGGTCTAGGACTTTGGGCAATCCTTGCTATGTTACTCAGCAATATGTGTTACCTCCTTTGTAGGAATTATGAGATAACAGTGTCATATGATTCCAGACACCCAGACTTAAGCAATACTGGATTTACCCATGGTTGTAAAAATGAACTTTTTGATTGAATGAAAAGGCCAAAAAAAAAAAAAAAATCAAACAATCCCCTGAGTTGATGCTCCCTCACCAAATGACCTTTTCATTTTTCTTTGCAGTGGCTGTGCTGTGTGGTTGTATAGACACAGCCCAATGCCAGTTTTCCACAGTGGCAATCTGAAAGTGAAAATTCTTCTGATACCCTGCATTGTTTTCTGGAAAATACCATTTCCTCAACATCCAGGCTTTTATGATATGTGCATTTAGACAGACACTGGATTTGGCAAGTTGGTAGGACAGGATCACCCTCTTTGGTGTGAGTTCACTTGTGCTGCCTTACATTCGTCAAATGTTAATCGAGCTGCTGTTACATTTTAGGGCAGTCCTGGAGGAACTCAGCGAGTCACCTGGAGACAAGGCTAATAACCCCTGTGCCTCACCAAAAAGCTCCATGACGAGAGGCTGGCAAGGACAACTGAACACATGATCAATCAAACACCATTCTATGTGAGCACTTCCCAGCAACAGTGGAGCAAAGGGCAGATGGCTGAGGGTGGTCCTAGACTGCCTCCCAGAAGCCCCAGGTGTTGAAGACCTGGTCCCCAGCTTGGTGCTGTTAGGAGCAGGTGGAACTTTTAAGAAGTGGAGCCTAGTGGGAGGTTTTAGGTCATTGGGGTGTGCCCTCGACTGTGGGAATCCAGTCTTTTCCTCCCTTTCACTTCCTGGTACCATGAAGAAAACAGCTTTGCCCTACCACACGCTCCCCACCAGGATGTGCTGCCTCTCCATTTGGCCTCAAAGCAACAAGGCCACTCAATTTTGTACTCAAATCTTCAAAGCCAAATAAACCTTTCTTCTTTTTGAGTCAATTATCTCAGATATTTGTTATAGTAATGGAAAGCAGACTAATGCAGGTAGTTATACAGGGATTCCCAGAGAGGTGGTGCCTGGGTCACAGAGGATGAGTAAGGTTAGGTAGGAGTGGTACATGGAGAGGCATGGAGCTATGAGTGAGGATTGTGAATGTTTGAGGGCTTTGGTTCAAGGGGGTAATGGTGGGGCCATGACCTGGGTACTTTCTCGTTACTGAGACAAAATACCCCACATCCAAAGTTAAAGGAGGAAAGGTTTATTTCAGCTCACAGTTTGTAGTGGTTGTAATCCACAGTCAGCTAGTTCCAAGGCAGGGCAGCATGGCAGAAGGGGATCACGAAAGAGAATCAGTCCATGGTATGGCAAGCAGAAGGCAGTGGGCAGCAAGCCTGCCTTCCATCTGTCCTTTTATTCCATTCAGGCTACCAGCCTTTTGGGTGGAGCCACCCACACCAGGGTGGGACTTCTGTTATCCACATCCAGAACTATGCTGAACCTGTAGTTACCACACATCCTTAATCCCAGTATCACACACACTAATCCAGTATCACACACTCTAATCCAGTATCACACACCCATGACCCAGCCACCCCCCCAAAGTCCCACGTATGAGTGCATGAGGCTTTGGGGACCATCTAGACACAGCCAGCACAGGCCAGTTCATGAAGGGGTGTATATGGCACCCTAAGTTCCTCCTACTTCTGGGGATCCTACCTCAACCCATTCCCTTGAGAAGCATCATGCTGCCTGCTTCACCTGTCACTCATTCCTCTCCACCCCTCCGGGCACTTGGGAAGGCAGTGAGCGACAGTAGAGAGTAACAGGGTCCAGGGGGATTTAGCTCAGTGGTGCTGCCACCTGCCTCACAGGCTCAAGGTCCCAATTTCAATCCCCGGTACCAAAAAGAAAAAGAAAAAAAAGAGAGAGTAACAGGGTCCAAGGACAGAAGAGCTAAGATTAAGTCCCAGGTCAAAGAAGCAAGGGTAAGAAGTGCTCTGTGAACACCATTCTCTACAGCACGGTATTCATGGTGTCAGCATCACCTGGAAGATGGGATAAAAGTCCTTTATTTGCATCTGTCATGCTTGTACTCATTCCTCCCCCTCTTGGCCTTACCGTTTGCTGTGCTGGGACACAGGACTGCCCCACTGTGCACCTGTGTACCTTCCACCTTGCCCTCTGTTCGCGTTGTTCCTCTCGCTCGGCTCAGAACACATCGCCTTTGGGAAACTTCTTTGACTGCCCTCGTTCACGGCAAGCCATCCTATGGACTTCCAGTGCTTCCTGTCTGCCCATTAATTGTGCAGGACCTCGGAGTCTTGTGTTTATTTGATTCTTACTAGAATTTATGATTTCTCCCCTCAGTTTCAGAAAAGTGTGATTCACGGAGACTCCAGTGAAGCCTAGGCACGTAATGAGCTAATGGTTGCATGAGTAGTAACCAGGGAAGTTAGTGCTCCACTGTGGCTTTGAAAAGAATTATGCTAAAAGCTCAGTTGTATTTTTCACTGGGAAAAAAACCCATGAATCATGGGTTGCTTTACAATATTAACCATTAACCATTAGGACCTTTTTGGGGGGGAAGTGAGAGCACAGGACAGAGGAGGTTTTGAAGGTGTAAGTGTAGATCTGATCATACAGCTTCTCTGCTTAAAGCCTTCCATGGCTCCACTTTCCTCCCAGGATGAAGATCAGCCTAGCCCACCTCTAACTTTCTCAGCTACCTCACAGCCCTAGGGCTCAAATGGGCTGCCCCTGCAGTCAGTTGCCAGGCTCTGTCCCCTGGGTAACCCTATGCCATCCTATTTCTCTGATCCTCTTGGTCTGAATAAAGCATTTTTCTGTGTGTCTTATGGCCCAGGGGTCTGCCCTCTTGCATCTGTCACATTGGTTACGCTTGCTCTGATTTACCCTTGGCCATGTGCTCCGTGAGGGCAGGGACCATGCCTAATTCACGAGGGTTAGGATGGAGGCTCCTAGTTGTTGGTTCCATGCACAAGTGAATGAATGTTTTGCTAAAAAGGTGAGGGCCAGCAACCTGTAGGTCAGGATAATGTTTATTATGCAACACTAGCAAGTAAAGTCCCTGGTTGAGACCAGCAGCAGCTTTTGGACAGTGGAGCATGGAGTGCATTTGTACCTATAATAAAAACATCTTTTCCTGAGGGTTCCAGCAAATCCTCTTAAGTGACTCCATTTCTGTGCTTTTATTGACATATATTCTTGCTACTGAAAACCTGTCATGACAATTTCACATTTAGAATATGCCTAGGTTGAAGCTTTCTGGAGTTTGCCAGGATGTCAAGTTTTATTCCTTGATGCATTTTTTTCCCCAGCTGGCTTTTCTCTACCGGATAATGGAGGGTTATAATGGAAAGGCTGCAAGATCTTTCAGAGGCAATGTGGCGAACATCACTGCTATAATACAGCCGGCAATCGCCTCCTGAAGTCCACAGAATGAGTCTTGCCTGAGCAGAAGAAGCAATTTTGATAAAGCATGCCATGCTTAGGGAGGAATCACCCCCTATAGAAGGGTTTAAGAATTACGATAAAGCAGCAGGGCCACATTCTTTCTTTCTTTCAGAGTGGCTCTAAACAGTCATCACAATAATGTGATATCTGAGCTCTTAATGACATCGGAAAAGAGGGCTTTCTGTTGTTGTTGCAAATGTTCACAAAAGCACCTTGAGACAAAATCTAAAGAATTTGCTTCAAAATAAACTGCCAGCCAAACATGTGCCAAGTATACTAATTAGTCACATTTCTCAATGACACCGTCAGGGTAAGAAATGGGATGAGGACTTTAGAGTTGATAGAATGGATGATATACAAATATTTTGGGTGAGACATAATCAGTTAATTGGTTTATTAAATTATAAAACCATTGTTTGCCCGAAAGAGCAATAAAACTAACTAATGAATAGTCACCCCTTTGAAGACTTCGTACATTAATTATGTTTACGCATCACTTGCGGCTGCCCTGTTAGACAAAGGGCTCTTTATCTTCACACGCCATGGCTACAATGTATTGTGGCACAAATGATCGGACCGACTTTATGTCTACATAATTACAGAAATCTTATCCCTGTTGTGTTTGCACATCATTTTCGGTTTTTTGGAATAGTTAAACTCCATTTTACTTTTTAATAACATTTTAGAAATCATTGTGATTCAGGTAAACAGAATTTGATTGCTTTGATGGATTGAAAATGGTTAGCTCAGCCTGAGTTTATTTGATTTGTTTCTTCAGGGATTACAAAGAATAGGATTTTATCTCCAGACTGACAAAAGAGACAAACTCTGCATTTTTGCCTACACAGTGGCAGAACTGCTAAGCCACATAGCCCCTCCACAAGAGAAATATATTGGGCTGGGGGTGGATTTTTATTCACGATCTGAGTTTTCATTCCATCAGATGTGGGCTGGGTGGGGAGGAGGTGTGTTTTATTCTTGCTTTGCTTAGCAAATTGTTTTATTAGTAAGAATAAAATCCGAGTTACTGCAGGACACTAAGATACCAGGGGGATAACAGATACCAGGGAGATAATTTGACGAGACAAAGCCTGTGTTCGAGGTAGTAGTCGCTTTAGGCAACGACCCATCTGCTCATTGAATGGCTTCCAAAGGCAATGCACCGATGATTTGCCTGGCTCTCCTAGAGTTGGGTCCTGTGGCCTCCCTGAGGGCTCAGCTTTGAGACCCAGGCAGTGGCATGGTGTTTCTGGTGCTCCTCATCACTCTTTTGAGTGTGACTTGACAGTGGGGGTTGATGGGGCCCAGAGAAACCAGGAGCATGTGACATGCACTGCAGAGAAAGGCCAGGACGCATTGCAAATAAATACCTTTGCTCCACAGGGCCCTCTTGGCTCAGGGAGGGTAGGGTCCCCTTAATTCTGGATTCTGAAGGAAAACTCTTTTCATGCCTGTCTTTCTGAGGGAGAGGGGACAGGAAGCACAGCTAGCTACTTTTGAGTTGCTGAGTCATGGAGACTAATGCTAAACTTGTTGTAGGCTAGTAACAAAGTGTGTCAAGGAAAAGAAATAGGAATTTGTTTATGTATTTATGTATTTATGCATTTATGTATGTATGTGTGTATGTATGTATGTGTGTATGTATGTATGTATGTATTTATTTATTTATTTAAGTAGGAGTCTCACTACGTTGCCCAGGCTCACTTCAAACTCCTGAACTCAAATGATCCTCCTGCCTCAGCCTCCTGAGTAGCTGGGACTATAGGCACCTCTGTAACCACCATTTCTGGTTTAGAAAATAGGAATTTAGAGATAACAACAGAAACATCAAACCCAGAACTAGATTCCTACACTGTCTCATCATCTGTGTGACCTTGGATAAAGTCTGGGCCTCACTTACCTCATTTTCTCCTGGGATCACTGGAAGATTAATACACATAAGTCCCTGCCACAGTGCCTGGCACAGAGTATGTGTCCATTGTGTGCTTGGTGATGCCACTAGGTGTCTATCAAGGGCATGGCCATTGCCCTAGGGGACCTGCTATGTGGTTGAGACAGTAGAACATAGGTGAGGACAAATGTTTCAAACACACTGGCATCTCTTTGTTCTGAAGGTCACTAATGAGGGATAATGTTTCAGGGCAACCCATATAGGGTTACAGGAAATCATGTGACATTGTCATGGGTTCCTTTGATTGTGGCTGGAATAGGCCAATTTTGTAGATTTCATGCTAGAAACAATCACAAATATTCAGCAAATAATCACATGCAAATAACCACCAGGTCAAATCTCATTACAACAAACCCAGTTTATAAAAAGCAAAACTCAACCACCTAAAATGTTCCTAATGGCACTAAAATGTTCCCCTACCTTATTTGCTAGTTAATTGATTTAAGAAGGAACTGATGCAGTAAAAATAATACTTTGGGCAAGCCTTTGAAATATTATGCAAGGCCATTTGGTTTTGATGTAAACCTAATACTGGAAATATGCAGAGTAAATGCAGAATCAGAGTGAGGCGATGTGAAGCAAGAAGCCTGTCAGGTAGAGGTGATTTTATTTTTGAGACAAGGAGGGAAACTGAGGAAGGGAAAACCGCAAAGGAGGAACAAGAAAGACAAGGTGGGAAGGCGGTGCAGTCTGAAAGGGACAAGAGGAAAGCTGGCAGGGGGCTGACTCCAGGCCACAGGGCTGGCAAAGTGATTCCCACTACAGCGGGGATTTGCTGAACACTCAGGAAATTGGCCAAATGAGTTTCCATGGCCTCTGAGCTTTAAATGCACAGCCAGCCCTGGAACCTGCCAGCTAAAGTGATTTTTAGCATCACTTACAGGAAGTTGAAACCGTTTTGTGGATGCTGGTGCAGTGCATAGGAGCCAGTCCTCTTCACTGTTGGCTCCGCAGTGGTCTGGCCTGTGGTTGTGGCCCTGCGTTTTGGTCTCTCCTGGAAGAGAGCTCTTCAGGAAGATCAACAGGAAACAGGCCTATGGTGCACGGGGACTGTTCAGGGGATGGGAGAATCGGGGCTTGGGGGTAGGGGGAGATAGGTAGATAGCCAATGAGAGGCGAGGCCTGGACCACATCAAGGGGCAGTGGAGTTGACAGAAGAGCTTGCTAATATCCATGACAACAAAGGTAGCCAGAAATGTGCCTCCCGGGCATTAAAGTGACCGTCATAAGTTCTGGGAAGTCGAGTTGTCATCTGTGCTGGAAGACAGGGAGTCTATGCACAATGACCAGTGACAGACTAGCGCCTTGGGGATGCAGATTTGTGAGGGTAAGGCCGGCAGAGGTCTGTGCTGAAAGTGACAGGGTAACAGATATACCTGCCACCCAGATCCCTGTCTGGGAAGGATCTGCAGCTAGCTGCAGGAAGTGGGGTCTGTGGACAGCCTGACCCATGACTCCCTCAGGGTCCACCCCAGCTGCAGACAGCCTTGTGCCCAAGACCATACCTTCCCTAGAGGAAACCCACATCCAGGGATGCAGAACAGCAGGAGGATAAAGGCCCAGCCCTTTTGGCTGATCTGGGACCACTCTAGTGCACAGTATCCACTCAGGAGGGCCCTACCGAGTTGGGGGTGGTATAGTCAGGTTCGCATGATATTCCCTCTGCCTAATTCTAAACTCCCCCTCCTCCTTCCAGAGGTGCTGATCCCTAGTAAACAGCATGCGCAGCCCAAACTCTATCACAATATCAGCTTCTAGAAAACTCACCCTCTGCATATAGAAAAGGACTCAGAACATGATGGGGGGGTGGGCCAAGAAAGATTTGTAGACTGCAGGTGCTCAGTTTACTGGCAGCAGAGTAAGGCATCTGAGGCAGCATTCTGCACAGTCAGGAGGTCAGGGCAAAGCATGGTATCCCGGGGGGGGGGGGGGGGGGCGGTGTTAGCCTTGTACAAGCCTCTGGGTGCCCAATGTGCTCCTGGAGAGCAGTGTCTTAGTATCTTTGAGCTGCTATAACAAAATATCATGGACTGTGTAACTTACAAACAATAGTCACTTCTCACAGTCCTGGAGGCTGAGAAGTCCAAGGTCAAGGTACTGGTGGGTTCCCTGTCCCGTGAGGTACTGCTCCTGGTTTCTATCTCCTCACATAGCAGCAGGAACAGGGCAGCTCTCTGGGGTCTCTTTTGTAAGGGCACTAGTCCCAGTCTTCTGGGCTCTACCTCTTTGACTTAATCACTTCTAAAGGCCTCAGCTCCAGGTATTGTATTGGGCATCAGGATTTAACACACCAATGTGTTCATATGTGTGTTGGGATGGGGGCACAAACACTCAGATGGTGGTAGGCAGGTTGTTAGGTTAGGGTCAGGGATCCTGGAAGAACTGATGAGAGAGCAGTGAATAATCTCACCTGGCTAGAAAGAGTGATGAGCAAAGTGCTGTAAGTAGATCCCCTTCCTTCTTATGCCAAAGCATCTTGTGGCGGGGATCACACCCATGACTCTGGGTCTGCATGTAGAAAGTGTTCAGTTGATACCTGGAGTGGAAGTACAGGAGCAAGTGAATGTGAAGGGTGCCTGAAGCCTGGGCTGGGAGTAGTGGAGGCTGGGGGAACACAGGCCAGGGTTCTGTGAGCATTGTCCCAGGCTGTTGGAGAACTGGCTGTGTTTTGGTGCACCCAGTCTTATCTAGGGCTTTGACTGCCTTTCAGCACTCGGGCTTCTGGTACACAAAGTGATGGCTGACAGGCACATTTCCAGCCAATTTACATATATGTAAAGTTACTTGATTTGGTAGTGATTTCTTTGCTTGTCTAACATTTCCCTTTTGCAGTTGGCATGCCGCGTAAAACTCTACATTTTTTTGTCAATCTGCTCTTACAGTCTACTCCACCAACTGTCCCGCAAATGAATGTCAGAAGTGATGACCAACAGAACGGAAGACTGTCTTTGTTTGTAGAGCAATAACTGTCATGAACCTCTTTCTTGCAGAAGGATAGCCCCGTGTCTATGTCTTGTGGAAGGGAATGTATGCATTTAGGTTTTGAGGAAGAAAAATAACTTTATCTCAGAGACAAAGTTCTGGAATTCATAGGTCTTAGCACCCAAGGAAATCATAGGTGGTGACTAATTCCTAAACTTAGAACAGTTGTAATGGTGCTTCCATTTTAATTTGCCTTAATAATAATTTAAAGGGGACAATGAATATTTTGGAGCATTGGAGAAAGTATCTCATGTAAAATGTTATTAGGTGCAGTTTATGCCCTAGAGTAGTGGTGGTGAACCTATGGCATGCATGTTGCAGCAGGCTGTTTGTATCATTGAAAGCTCTAAAAAGTTCACCATCATTTCCCTGGAGGAAACCATATGGTAAAGGCAGGTGAAAGGGTCATTAAATACGCATTTCTTATATAGATTTCTTCTATAGATATGCAGTTAATGAATTCTGGAGGAAAACCCCTTTATAGTCTAAAGGATAATTCATTACATGATTTCTATTTAGCTTTCAAATCTGAACAGGACTTTGGAGCTATGACTTCTGAGGATAGACATAGACAAGCAAAAATAAAGATGGCATAAGCATAAGGTTTTTTTTGTGTGGTTGTTGTTGTTTTTTAAGCAAACTGATTCTGCAAGAGCCTTGGCTCATTTAAAGTGATGTAAACCACATGGATTTTTCTCAACCTTTCCCCTGTTGTATCCTGGCTGCTTCTTAACTTGAGTGTACTTGATAGGGAAGTCACGCTCTCCATTTTACATAAAGCACTTTTCTGAGTTCAGTCATTTCTTCTAATCTAGACTTTCATGCCCCAGTCCAGTGAGCTTGGGTCAAACTAACAACACCTACTGGCTGAAGTTGACATTTGATTTTCTCCTTGGCCAAGTCAGGGGTTGAGCATCCAGACTAGGTTACTATTTTAGTGAATAATGAGATACCTCACAAACTTAGTGCTTGTACCTGAGTGATGACTAAGGCCAAGGATGTCAATTTGAGTGAGAAAGTAGAGAGGTACCAAATTCTGCCAATCTCCACTGCCAGTGGAGAGGATAACCCAAATGACTCTGGTAGATGATGACTTGGGGTCTACACAGCCACAAAGAGGGAGAGCCCCCAAGACTGTGTAACTCCAAAGCCCATGCTGAGCTCTGCCAGCTGCACATCATTGGCTGTGGACTACATGGAGGCTGATTAGGCAGCAACATCCCATCAGCCTCACTCTAGCTAATACATCTCCTGGTCCAAATGTGCAAAAATTTCTCTAGCTCCAGACGAGCTTGGCTGTAAAGAATGTGTGGTGTCCCTTGTAGAGCTATTAGTTAGATGTTTATTATATAATGCCAATCAGATATATTAATGATATGTTCGCTGGTTATTTACTATTAATTAGTCATTAAATATGAAATAGTGATTTGCCAATTTAAACTTCCACTAGCAATGCAGAGAATTTCTGCTTGTTCCATGTCTTTATCTTCACCCGGATCTAGTACTAACGGTTAGTATCATGGGAACTGGATGCTATCTCACTGATATCTGCTTTCTCTTTATTGTTGATAGATTGTATGACATATTGGCCATTTGGGTTTCCTTTTCTGGGAACTATTTGGGAATGCTCTCATTCTATCTCTTTATCATCTCTATGTCTTTCAATCTCTTTGAGACAGGGACTTATTGTGTTGCCCCGGAAAGTCCTGAACTCCTGGACTCAAGTGAATCTCCTGCCTCAGCTTCCTGTGTAACTGGGACTACAGATGCACCACTGCCTGGCTTTTCCTCTTGATTTCTATTGTGCTATTTGCCCTTTTAAAAATTAACTTATAGAAATTCTTTATATGGCCACCAAGATTTCATTGGTCATTTGTGCTGTAGATAATTTCTTCTATCTTATAAAGTTTTGTAAACTTTTACAAAGGCTTTATGCCATATAATTATGTATGCACATTGATCCTTGCTTTTTTCTGGATAGTGTTGTACCTCATAGTCTCCTAACTTTTTAAAGTCTTGAGTTTACACTGAGGTCTATAGTACATATGAAATATATTATTGTTTTTTTCTACAGCCTGAAGTAAGATACAAGTTTCTTTTTGCATGGAAGAATGACCATTTCTCCCAGTACCACTTATTATGATTGCAGCCTTCTACTCTGACTCACAATGCTTCTCCCACCTAGACCCAGTTTTCATGTGAATACGAGTTGGTTCCTGATCATTGCCTATTCCTGTGCCATACCTATTTAATTAATGTATCTTTATAATAAATCATGCTGCTAGTTCTTCAAATGGTTTTTGTTATTTTTAGGCATATAGATGTTAAACTCAGTGTGCCAGTAATGTACTTTAAAATGAACGTGTCTGATTAATTAAATTCATTGATCTTGCCGTGTTCAATGCTTAATAATATAGTGTACTGGGTTCTACCAACTAGGAGAATTCACTCCTTATGATTCACTTGCAGCCCACCTGACCTAGTGTAAAGCTGACTGTTGAGAAACATTTTGAAACCTCTTTTTATGTTTATTTAAATAAAAGTCGTGACTTCGGTCAATTTGATTTGTAAACCGAAGCTAAAGTCTACAGGCCAGCAGATAGTGGTTTTTGGACACTATAATTGTAGGAGTCCCCTGAAGAGAAAGTCGTTCTTGCTTAGGAAGTAGCTTTCCAGGTTCGCCACCAGAGGGCAGAATGAGCACGAGAGTCCCCCAGGCTTTTCTGGGCGTAGGCGGAAGAGGGAGTCCTCCTTAGTTCAATTTCAGACTGTACCATGTTCAGTGTGCTGAACTGAAATGGTACGAGTATTTTTTTTTTTCTGAGATGTGTTTTCAGCCATTCGGGATGGTGTTTGCTGCCAGTCTTATCTCAGTTGAAGTATTTTTCTCCCACACACTGAAAGAGAAACTCACTTCCTAATTGCTGAGATCAAACCTTTGATTTTGTCACAAGTAAATGCTGTTTCATGAAAAAACCAAAACCAAAAAACAAACAAACAAACAAAAAAACAAAATAAAAAACAGCTCTAGCCTCTTATCAGCATCTCAGACTCTCAAAGTCAAGTGACTCCTCATCTGAAACAGGGTAATTTTCCACACAGGCTACCTTCTTGCTGACCCTGCTATTCTGTTTGTACTGATGAAGGATCCTATTTATTTGATTGAAAGTTGATGGGTGTGTCTTTCTTGACCCGGGCTTTATTTGGTGACAACCAGTCCATTTTTCTTTGTGCTGCCAACACAAACAACTTGATTTTCTAGAGTACCGAGTTTTCATAAATAGAAAGAAAAACACATATTATAATAATTTCCTTTGCTGGAGGAAATGACCCAAGGCACAATGTAGTTTTTTCTTGCAGTCTACTCAGAGCAGAAGCAGAGCCAGCCCTTCTGGGGCACCGAGGGTGAGTAGGTTCTGCTCAGTGCCTGTCTGGAAATCATCCTTTTTTGAAGCCCTGTGGACATGTGTTTCCTTTCTTTAATTCACTGAACCCCATTTGGAAGAGATGTCTTCCCTGGAGAAGTCATCCAGAACAGCTAAAAAAAGATCCTTTAAATGAAAGAAAATGATGTTTAATATGGATCTTGAATTGGATGAAATCTACAGTAGCTATGATTAATATTATCATTTGTATTTAGTTCAGAACTCCTTATCAGAGACCACCTTTGCAATTCTTCCTGTTTGTCCTCATGGCCAAGACTAACTGGGACCTCAGCTTCCATGTCCTCTTCCATAGAGTGCCCTCCACCATGTCATCAAGCAACACAAGCTACACTGCCCTTCCATTGTCCTTGCCCTTATCGCTGGAATGACCAATGTGGCTCTGAATATTCTTGTCCTTGCTGGACCACCAGGTCATTGGAAATGGAGACCATTGGTTGCTGCTCACAGAGTTGGGCACAGGGCATAGCTCAACCCATATTTGCCAAATTCCAGGGTGATCTCCCATCCCTGGGCTTCACATTCACTCTTTGGAAGGTGCTTCCAAACTTTCACTTGGTTTTAGTGTGAGGCAACATGCTGCCTTGACAGGAGCTCTGGCCCTGTAGCTCAGATCTGTGTGGGTATCCTGGGGTGTTTGTTCTTTGGGGCTCTGTAGCACTTGGGAACTGATTTATATGAGCTTAAAACCAGACTGTTGGCACTTCAGAAAGGTTTTTTTTTTTTTTTCTCATTTAACACAATGAATAGCTTTCCTGTGCCTAGAAGTTTAAGGTTTGTGTCCTGGGAGGGCAGGGAAGGATAGTGAAAAGAACAGGGTTGACTGGCCCCATCGATAGGTACTGGAATATTTGTTGCATACCTGAATGAATGATTCACAAGACTAGAAATATTGAACATATACAAATAATGCAGGCATCGAGTACTTTGCTAAGTGATTCAGAGCTATGCTAAGTGCCTACTTTGGAGTTTCATTGTGTTTAATCTTCGAAATTTTTGGAGGTAGGTATTCTTGGTGGCCACACTTTACAGATAAGAAAACTGAAGCTCAGAAAGGTTAAGAGACTCTCGTATTCCCACACAACTGCTGTTTCTGAGCCATGACTTGAACCCAGGCTTGTCGACTCCAGAGCCCATTTTCCTACCCCTGGCACAGGGAGCCAAGTTGCTGGCACATGGGATGCATTGGTTAGAGGGGGCTCCCCTTTCCCAGGCATGACGCAGGGCCTCCTAAAGCCTTCTTAAAAAATACTTTGGGAATAATGTAGGTGTGAAAAATGTGATATATTTCTCTTGAATTCCTAGCCCTTCAGATCTTTCTTTAGTAAAGGAAACTCTGGAAGGTACTGAGTTGGAGGAAGACACAGTGGGCCTTTCAGCGCTGCGGAGACTTCAAAGCCAAGAGGGCTTTCAAGGAGAGATGTCTCTTCCATCATTGCAATGACTTTCCTCTCATTCCCTCCCAACAGCATTGGACTTGCCTTTAGGATCCCCAACTGGGAACAACTTCAACTGGGGCGGGGGGGGGGCGGGGGGGGGGCAGCACTGGGGGTTGGGATGGAAGCCAGATTCTGCCCTCCTAAATCTGGCCCCAGTGATAGAAGGCATCTTTGGCCTCAAGAAGTGTAATACAAAGAAAATTCTAATTGCTACAGCTAAGTAATTAGAAGATCCAACCTATAAATCATAGTGCAGCCACCCCTTTAATTATGTGGAACAATTAAGTAGGTGACTAATGCATATGCTTCCTAGATGAGCATATTTAATGTCCTGTAATGGCAACAAGTTTCAAGCTGATTTATCGTTATTTTGTTTGGTCAGATGATTTTTTCTGCATTTTAATGTGTTTTGTGGTTACATATTTGCTGTGAACAAATAATGCTTTTTCCAGGTAGTGTGCTGTAAAGGACTGGCTGAGTGATTTGTTTACTATTCCTCCAAGCCCCTCAGAAATCAAACAACATTATGTACTTATTTTTAAGTAGCTGCACTAAAATCTTAAACAGTCTCCTTAGAGCCCTTCCTTTTCTGCCAGTATGTACACATACAACAAAATATTTGAGAAATTATCAATTTTCTTGCGTCTCATTTTGACACCTGGGTGTGAGGTTTCAATGTGAAACTTTAAAAGCTACACAGGCAGAAGCGTCTCCTAACTATGAGATAGTGTCTTCATTCCCCAAAGCGGAAGTTCGTGCTGGTAATGTGATATCAAGGCACGCACACTAGGCACACCAGTGACTTTTAAAATCGGAGTGCTATAATATTATAAGAGAAGCATTTAATGGTATCCTCTGAAAGCTGCTCAGATTGGCAGAGTGGTAGCGCTACTCGAGGTTTGGGGATCAACTAGGCGTAGGTTTAAGCCTCAGTTCTTCCCAGTTCTTCGCTGTGCTGCCTGAGGTAAGTTGTTTAACTTCACTGGAATTAAATTCCAGGAAAACGGACGAATCACTCCTACTCTGCAGATGGCTGAGAGGCTCCGAGACATTGCAGTGTGAGTTTCCGGTCTCGTGCCTTAGACGCAATAGTTACTTGATAGATACCATCGCTATTGGAACCCAAATAAATATGGTCTTCTTGCTCACAGCATCCAAAAAGCACAGATCATCCCAGAAGCCTGATGATTTTCTGCCAATCCTGACAGGGCCTTTTCTTGAAAGGGCAGCAGGGGGAAGATTGCATTCACCTAAAACCAAACATCTAAAACATCCTTCTTTTTCATCTTCCTGTCAAAGTGCCCAAGTCGTTCCTCCCTTTCCCCCAAACTCTACCCTAACCCTCCTCACCGCCTCTCTGCTCCTGGAGGCTGCCCTGGCCCCTTACCTGTTCCCAGTGCGTCATTTCTCTGTGCACTTGCTGCATCCCCTTCCTCTCCTCTGTGTTACCCCGGGCTCAGGTTCACAGAGCAAAGCCAGTGCCATGCACCAGGCAGCCTCGGCTTTAGGAGGAGCAGGGGCACTAAAAAGTCCTCTGCAGTACTAAGCCCTTTGTCCCCGAGACACTAGCACGACAGTGTTTGACGGACATGGTTTTTAAAAAGCAGTCAGAGATATTGGAGTTTATGTTTTTTTGTTATCGAATGATAAGAAAGTATGAGAAAAGAGCAGGCTAGAGGAGAAGGTGAGAGATACCACACTGGATGATCATTTAAGGTTCACGGGGTGGCGAAGGATCCGAGAGGACAGAGGAATGTATTAATCACATTAATAGCAAGCAGCCAGCCTGTGTGGGGGATCTGTCAATTACAGACATTTTTTTTTTTTTTTTGTACCAGGGATTGAACTCGGGACCTTGCACTTTCAAGGCAGGCGATGGCACCACTGAGTTAAATCCTCGGCAATTCTAGACATTTTAATGTGGGTTGATTTGTTTTCATGACAGCCTTGGGCGGTGGGAACTTTGGTATACCCACTCTACAGGTGAAGTAACTGAGGTACCAGGGTCAAAAAGCCAGAGTTTAAATGTAAGCAGCCTGGCCCTTGACCTCCGCTCTTACCCACCCCAGTGTTACTCAGCTACCTGGTCATGGAGCGAAGGACTTAGGGACTTTCAGTGTCGAAGGTTGTCTACACTGGATGAAACCTTTAGAAGAAAAGCACAGAGGCCCTGGGCTGCATTACTATCCTCTGGGGGGCCTAAAACAGTGCCGTACTACGACTGATCCTTCATACACACTAGGGGCAGACAGACAGACAAGGAAGACATCAAGCAAGAAGGGAGTGAGTTTCAGCACAAAAGGAGAAGGCAAGGCTCTCTCTGCAGCCATGCATGGAGCACTTTCCCACGGACAGATTCTCTACTGGATGGGCCAGTACTAGATTTCCATGTCACGAAAGAACCAGCCATCCAAAAGGACGAGCTACCAAAAGTGTCCTGGTGGTGAGGGGTGAGTAGCAGTTGCTGTTTTGTTTTTCCCTTTAAAAAATATGGCCTGGAAGCATGTGGGTTATATCTTTATATCAAGCCTCTTAAGACTCACACAGATACCCTAACATCCAAGGAGGTGGTAGGAGAATTAGGAACCTTCTCTGGCAGAGGGACAAGATCCCTCCAGCAGGACACTGCAGACCAAAGAGTTAGAATGCCCAAATCCATCTGCTTGGTTTTTGTTTCAAGACAGCATATCAGGATAGGAGGACTCTTCAAGGTTCTGGCTTAAGGCTGTCGTTTAAAGACATGCCACTGAAACTCAGTGACTCTAAGCCCGGGCCAGCTGCAGCCTCAGGGAACCTCTTTGCCCCATGTATAACAGAATTGTCACTGTGTTTCTTGGTGGCACTTGAAATAAAAGCCAAGGAATCATTGTAGAAGGTCCATTTTTAAACAGATTTTCTAATGTGGTGTTTTATACCCAATACTAGGCTTTGGATTAGTTTCCAAAATGCAGGTTACTTCTTTATGCCCGGCTCTGATTTTGAATCTATTGAGTGAGAGCCGCCCGTCCTATTTAGTGCTGGGAATTTCACAGGCGATAAACAGCATCTGGGCATCGCTCACCTCCTTTGATGTTTAGCACAATTTACAATGAAAGCTTTGGGAGATGTTTAAAACCGTGCAAGGTCCTAAATCATTAAAGGAATGTGGTGCTAGACTTAAAAAATGATAATTGAATGCATTCAGCAATAAAGCTGCCAAATTTTAGTAGCCTGTTTGCTAGAGGCTCTTTAGGTGAAACTGAGCTATATTAAAAAAGAAGAAAAGAAAAGAACACTGAAGAACTTCTCCAATAAGAAATTATTATTATACAAATTAAACATGGACTGAGACAGGTGAAAAGAAAAATGGATCAGCTAATAACATCAAAAATGCTAAATGATCAGACTATAATCATTCTGGATACTTTCTCAGTGTGCTACTCACCTCTGTCTCCTTCCTCTATGGGCCCCCATAGCAAAGTTTGGAGCTCATTTCCACAGCTCCTTGTCACTAGAGTGAACTGCAGCCTGGTATATCTGGGAGAGTCCCAACTAGCGTCTATTGACCTATTGTACGTTAAAAACAGTTACTTTGGAAAATTTCTAAAATATACAAAAATACACAGAATAGAGTAATAAAGCTCCATACATTCCTGTTTCCTCCCTTGTACTATTTTTTAAACAAATCCTAGGAATCATAATTATAAAAGACAAGAACATTTTTGAAAAAGCATATCTTCAATACCATTTTGACACCCAAAATAATAAACTAGAATTCCTTAATATAATCAAATATCAAGAAAATGTTAACATTTCCATTTTTCTCATAAATGTTATAAGTGTATTGTTTTTCTCCAGCTTTTTTGCTTTTGATTTTTATTTCTAATAAAAATCTATATTGATATCTGTTAAACTTCTATTCATCTTTAGATTCCCACTCCATCTTTTTTTCTTTCAGTTTGTTATTTTTTGTGTTATTATTAACCCATGGATTTAAGTATATTGGATATGTTTCAATTAATCAGTCATTGTGTGTATTGATGCTCAAATTAGCCCAGGTTTGGTGGCTGGGAACTTCTCACTGGCTGTTAAGCTCCTTGACAAGATCCCCACAGTCTTTGGTCACTTTCTTGCTCCTAATACAATGAGACTGTTCAGGTTCATCTTGTACATCTCCTGCAGCCAACTTTTGCACCACAAGGCCCTCTTTTTCCTTTAGTGGGTGAAGTATTTAGAAAACACGATGCTTTCAATTTGCTCATGCCTACTGGTTGGTAATGATTTCTAGGACTTTTCAGTGGATATGCTTGGAAAAATTTAAAGTAAAACATATCTTGTATTCATATTGATATTTTTCATTCAAGTTCAAAATTTCAAGATTTTTATTTAAAACTAAAACTTTCCACTTGTAGTTTCATTTTCTCACAGTATGAATACTCAATCACCAGTCTTTATGTCTGTCTCTGCGGCTGTTTTGATTACATGGAACTTATTATCCAGTAGATTCTTCAGGAAGAGCACACAAGAAAGAGAGTTTGAGTTCTTTTGTTATCAAAGTAGTTTATCTTTAGTATTTATATTGTAATGTAAATTTAACTGGTTATAAAACATTTTCTCTTTTTTAAAAAATTAATTTAATTGATAAAACATTTTCTCTTTATCTTAGAGATAATTACATTTTCTTTTGGCATAAAGCTTTATTATTCAACAATCTAATGGTAATCTATATTCTTTCTAAGTGACTTGGTCTTTTTTGTCTGGACCCTTAAAGGACTTTTTCTTAAATCTAGAACTTATTAAGACTACAATTCAGTGTTGGTCTTTCTGAATGAATGTCCCTCCTTCCTGCCCTTCCTTTCTTTCTTTTTTGCTGTGATTTGTTTTCTGTCTTTGATATGGAAAGACTCCTATTGTACATGTGTTAGCTTTTCTTTCTTTTTTTTTTTTTTGCCTAAGTTCTGTGTCACTTTCTTTTCATTATTTTCTTTCTTTCTTTCTTTCTTTCTTTCTTTGGTACTGGGGATCGAACTTGGGTCCTTGTGCTTGCATGGCAGGCGGCGGAACCACTGAGCTAAATCTCCAGCCCTCTCTTTAATTCTTTTAATTAAATTTTTTTTTGTCTTTTTGCCTTTATATCTTGTAGGGTATTAAGTGTTGTGTTTAGTCTCTGATGAGTTTCTTATACTTTGTTCTTCATTTATGAAGTGATTTACTATTTTATTTCTAAATTGTTCCTGACATGTATAACCTCATTTATAAATTTTTTAAAATTTGCCCATAATTTTCTTTCATATTTTTCATACCTCAATTTCATTTTTATTTTTTTTTAGCTCATTTAAAAATATTAGTTGCATTTCTTATCACTCTTGTGGGCACAGTTTTGTGATCTGCTTACTCTCCTTTTTGAAATATTAACTTTGTATGGGATTCAACTGAAATCCTATTGTGTTGGTTGCTATTCTCTCAAAGTAGTTTTCCTTTACTTTTAGATGGAATAGGGGGAGTTAAAGCATTTTTTGGTTTGTTTGTTTTGTTTTGTTTTTCTGATTTCATGACTCTAGAGCTCCCTCTTGTGTTTTTCCACAGCATGATTAAAAAAACAGCTTCATACTTCTGAGAACTTACCCCCCTGTTGCCATCAACAGTCTAACCTGGATCTGACATTTTTCTTTGCAATCCCTTCCTATTCTGGATTATACTTCCAACATTTCTCCTTTCCGAGCAGATTTGTCCCACATGGAAATTTTTCTTTGTTTGTCTTGAGAGGTCATAGGACCCAGACTACTGAATCTTTCAGGTACTTTCTCCCTGCCCTTGCCCTGTCCTGAAAATTGGAAATAAAAACCTATTTCATGCTTAATTTCTATTTTCAAATTAACCTACCATATTTCCAGTGTGAGCCTACTTTAGGAACATCCTGTTTTTAAGTCCACTTGATGCCCCATAGCTTCCATAGATCGTGTACTCTGGAAGGTTTAATTGCTTTTGGACTCTATGGGAACACCTGCCACTTAGTTTGTTTAGTGGATGTTATTCACAAGTTTAGGTCCTGATGCCTAGTTACTCTGGCTGCGCACATGAGTGGGATTGGGAAGATTAAAAACTTCTCTGCATATTCTCAGGATCTTCTCCCAGTGTCATTTTTAATGGTCATCTTTGACCAAAATATTTTCTAACTCATTCAAACCTGATCTGAATTTATTTGATAGCAAAGTCTGACCTGGCATGAACTAGAGCTCTTTATATTTTTTATTTGTCTCATTTTTTGAAATATTCATACATTTTTTTTCCTATAAAAATGTTCATGCCTTTAATTTTATCATGTGATCCCAGATCCATTGGTGATGTTCCATAATATATATTATATGAAATACATTACCATTGTAAAATAGGAAAAGCTGTAAAAAATGAAACAGGAGCCCCAGTGCAACAGAGCAGAGCTGCCCCCAGCACAGAGGGGGTGAACTTTCTGGGGCACTGTATGATGACCTCCAGTGCTGAGGAGGTAAGCCACATGGGCACCAGCAGCACACATGCCCCGCCCATCCCCCATTGAAATGAGAAGACACTTAAACAAGTCTAAAAACCAGCCTCCCAGATCACCTAAAGCAACCCCAAAGGGAAACAAGATGGAACAACCTGATACTAAACCACCTGGACTCCCTGAACTGGCAACAAAAGAGGATTTGGAATAAATGAAATCAGAAATAATTTCTTAGATAACAGCAGAGATTGTGCCCATAGTGGAAGACATGACTAATAAATCGAGAGGACACAGATAAAAAAAGAGAGGAGCTGAGGAACATGATGGATTGCCAACATAGGAAACAAATGGAGTACATAAAACAGATGCAAACGGATTTCCAGGAGATTAAAAACTCCACCAAAAGTTTACAAAGCAGAATGAGCCAATGTGAGGACAGAATTTCAGATATAGAAGATAAGATTGCAATTAGTGACCAGGAAAAGAAAAAT
>NW_004624737.1:28249471-28265437 GCF_000247695.1 Heterocephalus glaber
GTAAATACCAAAAAGTTTCTCTAGTATGAGAAACTGAAAGTGTAAATAAGGACTAAAAAGTATAATAGATAATGTGAAATAGGAAGAAAAGGGGCAAAGGCAAAGGGGAAGTGGGAGGGGTAGGGGAGATGACAGAAGGGAATGAAATTAATATGAGAAAATGAAAAAATGGAAACAAAGTCTTTGTAGATAGGGAGGGATGGAGGGGTTGAAGGGAGGGGAGGAGAAGGGGGAAAAATAAGAACCAAGGGAGACTATGTAAAGGTGCAAATTTCCAATGGTGAATGTCATTATATTGTGTACCTAAAATGTACCAATAAAATTAATTATAAAAAAATGAAACCCCTCTTGATCCAAATATTTCAGATAAGGAATTGCAGACCTGTAACAGACTTCATCCCTATCCCTATCCCCATCAAAAATCACATCTGGGAAGTTTCCTGTCCCAAGCCAGTTGCTAGAATTAGGAATAGGAACTCTGGACTGCTGGTAGGGCTTGCGTAGTGCTGAAAGGGACCATGGAGTCACCTGGGGCAGCAGTGTACCCACAGGTACAGAGACTGGAGTCTGACAGAGGTGCATGAAGCAGGTATGAGGTGGCTGGCTGTGAAGAGAGATCAGAGTGACAGAGAGTGGATATTGTTCATGGTAGCTCTAGTTCATGATTTCAATCACCCTCGAGTCCCTCCTTTCCTAAAGTTCTTTGAGACATCCCTCTGTCCTTCCAATAAAACTCAATGCATTGCTTTCCACCTGTTGGAATGGTTTTCCACTACTTACACTGGCATGTGTGTGCGTGTGGGGTATCCTTTAATATGACATATGTGGGTCTGCGTCTTCTCCCCAGTGCCATCTTCATGAAGGGTCCCATTGGATCTCAACGCAAAGTGGTGGGAAGTCAAAGTCTAGCCATTCTTCCACTCACTCATTTATTCACCAGAGAAGTTCCTAGCCACCACCCAGGGCTGTAGCAGAATCATTGCAAAGAAATGCGGTGGAAAGGAGTGAAAGACATGGTTTCCACCTTTCTGATGTCACCAATCAGCTGAGGGTTCTTTGGCAAAGTCCCGTTCCCTTGAAGTTAGTGGCTGTGGTATTTGAATGCCAGCAGCTCCTAGCTCTTAATGCCATCATTCTGAGCCTTGAGTGCCAGGGCCTCTTAGCTCTCAGTGTTACAGCCCTTGGTGGTTTCTACTATCAGCTCCCCAGCAGCTGAAGCTTGTAACTCCCTGGGCAGCTTTCTGGAGTCTTCTCAGCAACTGTTGCTGCCGAGCCTCTGCCAACTTTTGGCTTTGGCCTTCTGCCTCCTCTTCCTCTCAGGCTTTTGGCCCTGGCCTTATGCTTCCTGGGAGTCTAGAGCCTTAGATTTCAGTCTCTCCCATTGCAAGGCTCCAGAATTCTTCAGGCTTAATAACCCTTTGTGTTACTGGTGTCATTTTGTTTAGCCCACTTGGCCCACTGTACCAGAAATAAAAATCAGAGTAGGGAGTAATATTACCTATGCTGCAGTGCAGGTTTGGGGCATCTGGTGGAGGGAGCACCCCTGGACCGACCCAAGGAGTATGAGGGCGTACTGCTTATGAAGAGGAGTGGGATGCACATGCAGTCTCCTGGACTTTCCAGAATTATCTGGGCACTTGTGGGGTAGGAGTGGGCACAGAGCAGAGCCTGGGATAGGTCCATGCTCCACGCCTGCTGCAGCCAAGGCCAACATCTCCCAGGGAGGCAGTAAGGGGTCTAGGACAGATTCACTACTATCAAGAAAGCTCTGTGGAATTTCTAGGGAAGCGGCTGTTTGGTTAAAAGTCTCTACGCTTCTCCAAAAATACTGGCACTGAAAGTCCTGGCTGCAGTGGCTTTGGTGCAGTCTCTAGGAAGGACGGTAGTGTTGATTATGGCCCACTGACGCGCAGGGCTTTCAGGAATATCAGCAGTGGGACCTGGTCCCTCCCTGATATTTGCCATTACACAGAATTTCTGGGCTGCTCCTCAGAGAGATAGCGAGCAGCAGGGCCTGGATTGGGGGATGAGAGAGACAGCCACCTGCCAGGTCCTGTCTGTTTTTCGCTGGCAGGATGAAAAAAAAAGGGTTGGCATCCCTTCTCTCCGTCTCAGTCAAATAAACTAATAATTCAATCCGTGGCATCTTTTGGGCTCCCCCACCTCTGGCAGGTAGTTTCCTGCAAAGCCCATGTGAATATTTAAAAATGGTCCAAAGGGCAGCTGCAGAAATGAGAAGAGAGCCTGACCAGTAATCTGAGCAAAATCCAAGGAAAAGTGCAAAAAGCCTTTGGATATGGAACAACTTGTAGTTTAGCCAACTAATCTTTATCCAACACCTCCACGGGGCAGACATTGTCCTGAGCTCCAGGGAGGCAAAACAGCACAATGCTGGTCTTTACAGAGCTCGAATAGTTCCTGTGGGAAAACAGAAAACAAACAAATGGTCAGATGGCCCAGAGTTGCGGAGAACAAAAATTGAGGGAATGAGAAGGCAGAGTATGTGTGGGGTGGGGTGAGGGTTGGGGTTTTTAACCACATGGCCAGAGAAAGTGTCACCTCGAAAATGATGGCTGAGAAAATCCCAGAGCGGGAGGAGAGGTGCAGACTGGGCACACATTCGGGAAAGCACCCAGCGAGGGGACAGTGAGGGTGAGGCAGGGCCTGGCAGTAGCCTGTGGGTGTGTGGTGAGAGGCACAGCAAGGTCCGCGGAGCTGGGCTGAGCGACCAGGGGGCCTGAGCACAGGCTGAGGTGTGACAGGTAATGGCCGCTCTGGTACTGGTCAGGTGAGGCTCAGGTAATGGTTGTCTTGGGCTGCCGAAAGGACTTGGGCTTTTAATCTGAGTGAGGTGGAAGGTGACTGGATAGCTGTGAGCCCAGCATGCTGTGCATTCCGGCTGCCCTGTGGACTGCGGGTGGCAGATGGGAGGCAGAAGCAGGGAAACCACGAGCTGCTGTGGCCACCTCTGGGAGGGTTGGTGGCTGGGTCTTAAGAGCAGGAGGGAGGTGGGGTCTGGGGCAAGACCCTGTGCCTGCCTCTTGCTCCCGCACAGTCAAACACGCCTAGCTCTCCTAGAAGTTTTAATAGTGTGCTATTTTTGTGATAATTGCGTGCTACAGGTTTATAGGCATCCCATGTTTGATGTAGCAATTTCTCACACAATGACACCATTTCATACCTTTCATCTTAAGATTTTGAAGAGGATGACACATTTTCTGCTCTGAGGAAGCCAATTGATTAACCTGATTCCACCCTTTCCACAGAGCAAGGTGTTACAGTGCCTATTTCAGAGTTGGTCAAACTGAGGCCCTGTGCTGCACCACGGAGCCCCCTTAGCTCCTCATTCTTCCCCGTCGGCTTCACGAGCAAAGTTTCAATTTCAGGATTTCCTCATCTAAACTCATTGGAACTTTGGGAACTTACATGTAGTTGGAAATGGGAAGTGTTTATTCTGGAATCTTCATGGTGGGGCAACAGGCAGGAATTCTAAACAGAAATTTAAGCTGTCTTCCCAGTGAAAGTCAGGAAGGAAGAGTCTACAAGCCCAGCCAGTGGAGCTTCTTCTCACTCACATTTAACAGGCAAATTCGAGCTCTGTGTTTGGAGAGAAAAAGCAGCAGAGAGGAGGCCGGCAGGGTTGTTCTCACTGAGAGTGGCTCGTGTTTGCCTGGTGCGGTGATTCTGTGTGCCACTCATACATGGACATTTGCCAGACTGACGTGGTGTCCCCAGCAGCTCCCAGGCCCAGTTTCTGGCTTCTCGCTTCTACTGAGTCTTGGGTTAAAGGATATGTATTTTGGGGTCCCAAGTCTAGGCAACTGCTTCATCTGGTGCTGAGTCGAAGAAGCAGCAATTAGATCCTATGCTGGAGGGAGGTGCTTGAGCTCAGGGACGTCCCAAGTTCCAGTGGTCCGAAGCTCATGCAAGGCTGGACTTCGTGGGTGACCGGAGGCATTTGCAAGAATAAGACGACTGCACACTATGAGCCCCTTTTGTCTCTACTCTCTGCTGTGAGGTCTCAGGCTGAGGACCCAACCCTAGAAGCAGGGCTGCTCCGGAAGTGTGGCCCTTTGAAGCTAATGTGCACACATCAAGTTGACCTGGGCATTTTTGCCCCCAAAGTGACAGTCACATGGAGCTGTGAGGGCTGATGACCTCTGGGGAATTAGGAACACAGGATAGTCAAGAATTCTTTGGATTCAGGGCAGATTTAATAAGCTTTCTTTGCTGATAGCAAGCAGCTGCTTCTTCTAGCTCCTAGCTGCTCCTCTGCTTTCTGTGGGGAGGAGGAAACAAGGCACAACCAGTCACATCCTCATGTGTGTCTTTTCTGATTGATCTTGGTCTCAGCAACAGGCCAGCTGGCTGTTGGGCAAAATGAAGACCTCAAGGCACATTGCCTGTGTGGGTCTCATTCTACCACTCTGCCAAGGGCTCAGGAGGGGCAGCATCTGCCTCCATGGCTGTCTCGGGCATTCAGGCTCTTGGATAACAGGATAAAGGGCAAAAGCTGAATTTTCTTGTGCCAAGAAGAGGAAGAATATCAGAGCCAAGAAGATCAAACCCATGCTGCAGAGGATGGCTAGATGGTACCCATTAACCTCTGTCAGTGCTGGAGTCCTAGAATAGGACTTTTGCCAGAAACCAGCCTTGAATGGAAACAAGGTTTGGCTGGCTCAGAGTAACCATAGGATGGGGGCATGGGAATTTACAGAAAAAGAGGCTAAGCTGTTCCATGCCCAGTCTGTAAGAATGAACCCCAGGGTTGGAATCAAGCATTCTGAGTTGGTGGATGCAGGTCCAGGCCTTGTCCTATGGAGGCAGTGGACAAAGGGAGTTCCTCGTAATTGTGGTCCTGTGGCTGGCCGGCCACCAGTCCGATGGGAAGCACACACAGCATTATCGCCAGGAGCTGGCCAACATGAGCGCCTGTCTTCTGAGAAGTGCTTCTCTGCTTCCTGTTCCTGGCATGTGGGGGACTTGCAGTCTTCTACTGCTGCTCACATTTGTTGGCTCTGTTCTTTGCCCTGGCAAGAAAAGAAAACTTGCCACCTATTAAATGATGGATCTGTTGAAACTAGGATTCTATGTGCTTTGCTAGTAGGGAGACAGAAGGCACCAATCACTGAAGGTATCATAAGAAAGGGCACAAGCAATGCCCCAAAGCCATTCTGGAAGACATTTCTCTTCCTTGGCCTATGATAGGTTGGTGAGCCTGGCTGAGCTTCTTAGCAAAAGTCACCTTTTCTCCAGCCAGTGGAACTGTACTAATGAATTTGAGTGTTCACTGCAGCCAGCCAAGTAAGTCAAAATACCTCACTGTTTTATGGAGCAGTTATTAACAAAAGCCATTGATTGCAAAGCAAAGAGCCCTAGTATGAGACCAAGAGCCCATGCAGGCCTCTCTGCAGAGTAGCAGGCTCCCACTGCCTGAACAACCCACTGTTTAGTAGAGTTGTTGCTTGTGGCTCTGTGTTACTTGCTCCCCTCCCCCAGTCCTTGAAATGTTTCCAGCCATTTAATGTTAGGGGAATCTGGTCACTTCTGCTGGCAGGCATCAATTTTGTGTTTGTCAAATGCAGCAGGTTAGAAGAATCCTAGGCTTGGATAGGATCCTTCCCTGTGGCGCTCTGCCTCTCTGACAGGGAAGTACAGTGGGAGTGAGTTTCTAAGCCACTTTTTGAGCAAATGTGCTTTAGAACTGTGCTTTTAACTGGAGGTGAGAACCCTAAGTAGTTGGGACAAATGTGAAGAAAATGAGTGAAATAGAAGAGAGGAGAGAGGACCAGGTTGCATCGTGTACAGTAAAGATGAGAATCCCTTTCTGAAACTGACCCAGTTGCATGTACTAGAGAGTGACTGGATGACGATGGGAAATGTATTGCTTATGGTGATTCATGATCAAAAAAGCTTGAAAGTCATTGTATGTGAGTCAAGAGGCCTTGAGGCCTATTTCCATTTTACTTTTATGGGCCTCAGTTTATCATCTGTAAAATGAAGCAATTGTCTACAAAGCCTCCGCAGTCTTAAAATCCAATAATTAAGCTAAATCCACTTCCCATTCAAGTCAATTTCAGCATTCAACAATTACCAATAAAAAATTCTTATGTGTAGTTCACCTAAAGACATACTTACTACCCCTACAGCTCTGAAGTGTACAGACAAAGCCAGGAGATAGAAGCTACTTTAATAAACCAGCTTGGCCCAAGCATAGTTTCTTTGGGTTTCTAATAGAAGTTTTGTACCAGATTTCTGTGGTTACACTATGATTATATTTCGGTTATATTCGAAATAACATATAAATTCTCTTTTGGATGGGGAGGGGTTTGTGAGCAGGGAGGGGAAACTAATTGCTTAGGAAATGCTAACTTTGTTAATGTGGAAACCACTTCCAGGTAATTTTGAGCCTTGGGCCACTGCCAGTTCTTGCTTTGTGTTACAACTATGGGGATGCCAGAGGAGCATCAGTCCCATGAGAGCAACTGAGGCGACCAAGAGTAAATCAGGCATCTGGGTGGACAGCGATTGAGAACTTTGTATTTGTAGGCCAAAGTTCTTTTCTAAATAGTCTTTTACACTATTGATTCCTTCACTCACAGATTCAAAGAGGCATAATTCAGAGGCATTGCACATTATTGCTTGGATCTCATTGTGCTTGTTGAGCATGATCTTCCAAATGAACATCTCCCTAGACAGAAACCAGAGCATCTCAGGCTTGGCTCAAAGAAGACTTCAAATGTTTAATGTTAGGAATGAGTTCTGCTGCGTAGCTGATGTGTGGGCTCCAGGAATGAAAGTGAGTTCAGAGTAAAAAACCTCAGGTCTGAATCGAAACTTGAGGTTTGCAACAAGGGAACAGCATATGTTCATGGCCATTGTCTGTGCTCATTGCCCCTTCATTCCACCAGTGACTTCCATAGCTGCCAAAATATCGGACCTGGAAGGAAGTCTGCTGATCATCTCATGCAACGCCTTTGTTTCCAAGGGAGGAAAATGAAGCTCTTGCTTCCAGCTACCCCTTCTGTGCATGAAAGCAGCAAATGCTTCTGTCTCTTGACATGCATTTTAAGGAGATAATTTTGCTCTTAAAGGTTGAATATTAGTAATTGATTCATTGTGACAGGAACTTTGCTTCATGATGGCTCTTGCAATTTTGAATTTCAGTATTGGTAGACGCAGTGCCTACCCTTGCCATAGAAAAATCTGACATTGCTATGTATGATCCAGTACCTTAAAAGCTGAATACCTTAGATGCCTTGGCATGCATAAGAAAAGTAGGGGAGGCCTTTATTAACTTTGATTTTGACCCCATTCTCATAAATTATGCAAAATGTGTCATTTATAGGAACAGCCCAGAAGAGCAGTTGCCAGTTGTAATATAAAAAATGATACCACAGAAACTGAGACCTGGTTGTGGCAGATACCCTGTCAAGGGAATGATTTATAATCTGGAAATACAAGCAGCGAGAGAGGCCCACCAGCTAGGCCTGTATCATCTAAAGCAATCAAATCCCGCAAATACAAAGCAATTTTGTATTACCATTTCCAAGTGCTCCCCACAATAAGGACTCTTGTATGCCCAAGTTTAATATTCAGAGCAGAAACCACAAACTCTAGCAGCTGCTCCTGGTCAAGATAGTTAATCACAGTTCCTAGGCAAAGGCAGGCTGTCATAGCAGTGCTCCAAGCAGCTGGGGATTTGCCTATGTGTCAGCCTCTCTCTTTCTGAGAACTAGAAAATGATGGTGGGTCAGACAACCATTTGCTTTATATATTGATATAATTTCATCAGAATTTATGATGTGGGAATTATTGAACAGGCAAGAAATGTAATCTAACCTTCATCTCACACAATGCAGAAAAGATATCATGTTTTCTAGAAAAATATACTGACTTGTGGAATCAGATTATGCACGTGCAATCCTAATGGGTTTTAATATTTCCTTGGACAAGTCATTGCTATCTGCATCATGTGTGTTAAGCTGGCATGTATATAGATGTTTTCACAAATAATTAAGAATTCTGACGCTATTGCTTCTTTCATTTTCTCAAGTTCTGGCATGTGTGTTCATTCTGGTAAATTTTAAACATCTGTGTGTTTGTAATAGTTTATCCTAATTCCTCTAATGTCTAAATATTGCAATAACATATATGATTCTCTTTCATCCTTATGAAGACTTCATGGGGCTCTGGTTGTCAAGTGAAGTGAATGCCAACAGTCCTCTGGGACAATTTTATAGATGATCTTCATGGCAAGTCTGTGTGTTCTTCTACTCTTTGGCCCTTGAAATCATTTTGATCTCTGTGAGTTCTATAGTCACCTTTCAACAGGAATCTGAATATAAAATGTCTTAAAGTTAAGGCTTTTAAAATGGCACTTAATTGTTTCACCTAGAATCAAACATTGTTTGAGTCAAAAGTTAATTTTATATATTTAAAGAAAGAAATTATAACTTCAAAATGCAGAGCAGTGTCCCAAATCTGTCTCTATAGAAGTATTTTTGTAATATTTTTTGATTTCTGCTAATAACACGACTATGCAGTGCAATATCAAGGTTAATCCAGCAACCAAGTCATTGTTACAATCATTCTATAATAGCTCTATTGAATTGCAAATACATTGTAGAGTTAACAGGCACATGATTTGAAGCTTAGTTTTTGAAAATATGTACCTGAAAGAATCCATATTTTGTCCAAATAGGGGAAAACCCATGTGTGGAATCTCCATATAATCTGTTCTTATCATTTTATACCTGCTTCTGTGTGGGCAGTAATACAATACCACAGACTAGGTGAGTTAAAAAGAAAGATGGTTTATTTTGGTTTGTAGCTCTGAAGGACCAAATTTGGGAGGCTGCATCTGATGATGGCAGTGTTCTGAGGTGGCATGTGGCATGAGACAGGGAGAACATGTGTTTCTGCGTGTCTTCTGCTCTGTCTCCCTCTCGCCACTGTTATGAAGCCACTGGAGTTCAGTCTTGGGGATTTAATCTGATGAGGTTATCTAATCCCAATCACCTTCCAAAAGCCCACTTCTAAATACTGTAGTTGGTTAAGTTTATGTCCTCTTAATACCTGACAGTTGGGATTAAACTTCCACCTGAGTCTTCAGTGGGGACAAGCCACATTCAAGCCATAGCATGTCACATATCTCTGTCCTCACTCTGACACACACACACACACACACACGCAGAGGTCACTATTATTATTTCCACTTGGTAAATTAGGCAATAAGTGCTCAGAAAGGCTAAATGCCTTGCTCAATGAGGGATACACCTGCCCTTGAACCAAGGTGTGTTAGATCTCAGAGCTTGGGTGCTTTCAGAGGCCAGGCAGGGTTCTTTTCAAGTGTTTCTTGGCCACCTAAAAATATCCCCACCTCCTTCTTCCCACTATGTCTTTTATGAACCACAATCAAAAGTCTCCAGCAGGGAGGGAGCTTCAGGAAGTTATCTGTTTCCTGAAGGAAAGAAGAATAGGATCAGAAGTAGTTGAATAGCCCTACCCTCTTCTCTTTCTTTTTTCCTTGTAAAGGAATATGGTAGCTAATGTTGCAGCAGCCATCTTGTAACCATGAAGGAGAAGCTGAGCATTTTAGGCATGTTGCTTTGGCACTGCTAAGCAACCTAACACATGCCCACAGTTTCTTATGTACAAATGTCTTGTTATGTAAGAAAAGCAAACTTCTGTGTAATGTGTGTTAAGTAGGGATTTTTCAACAAATGTCCCCTAGGGCCACCCACCACCATGTAGAAAATTCATTTAGTCCTTTGTGTCTTACAGGAAAGATGGAGTGTTTTCTTGCCCCTGAGCCTCTGGGAAGTAGAATTGGCATGGGGGCCAGGCAGGGTCAGACCTATCAGAGCCACATGTGGTATGTTTATAAATTCAGGTGACACTTGACACTTTGTGAAAGTCTCAGGAAGGGGAAAACCCAACAACATGAGCCATCACCTCATAATCTTTCTCACTAAATCCATTCTTGCCTTTTGAGAGGCTTCCTGACCATCAAATAATAATAATGTGTTTGAATAAAATTGCCAATTGGTGAAGCCTTATGGGATTTAACTTTCTACAATCCCCTTCACTAGCCTTGTCCACTCTTATTTTCATCCTTGTTGTTCCGTTACAATAGGGTTGCCAGATTAGTGAACAGAAATACAAGATTCCCAGTTGCAACTGAAGTTTGGAGAAGTTACAAAAATTTTTAAATGTAAGCTCTTTTCTGAGTGCTGCTCCACCAGGAACTTTCTCCACCTATGCCTATCAAAACCTTCTCCAGCAGGTGCTGCTGTCACAAATAGTTTTTATTGGTGCAGGAGCACGAAGCCAGGCTCTCCCCTATTCATGAACATGGTAGCTGTCTTTCCACTTTGATGACAAAATGTAGTTCATCCATTTATTTCATGAACAAATTATATGCCAGCTACTGCAAAAAAATGAAAAAGACAGGGCATCTGACTTTGAAGAGTCCACAGTGAGCTACAGAGATGACCTAGAAGTAAAGATTGTATTACAAAACTGTCAGTGCTAACAGACAAATGAGCGTGCATCGTGGGACCAGAGAGGGAAGGGGCCTTTTGCAGTTACCAAGGGTACAAATGTTGCTCCTCTAACACAGTTGTTCTTTTTGTCTCCTATTCAATACCTGACTTTTCCATTGGCTGGGTTTTATACAATTTCCCATGGATCCATCAGCTGCCTTATTGATTCATGGAACCATTTTGGCACCTACTCTGGAATTCCCAAAGGGCAGCCACAGGGCCCTTCATGCCTGCCTGCCTCAGCATCTACAGCACAATGAAGGCCCACAAAGATATTTATAGAGTGAGACTTTGATGGGCTTTTTAAAGCAAGGCTTTTAAAAAATGGAGGAAGTGAGAGGATTATGTGGCTTTTTAAGGGCTATGGCAGGAGCAAGTTGCTGAGCAACAATTAGAGGTCACAGCTTTGGAATTTATGGTCACTTGTTGAATTGGTAGAGTTGGGCAAGAATGGTGTATGCATGATTCCCAACTCCATCTAAAGATGAATATCTTGGGCCCTTTCCTGCCAGTTACCTCAAAACAGACCCGATATATTGCTGTAAGTATTCCAAAACGACACAATATTTATATTGATACTTGCAGCACGTAAAGCCTCCTCTCTTGTGCTCTGTGTCCTCAGATACCTTTCAGGGTCCCAGCTCCAGTCTTTTCACTGGCCAGGGCCTCTGCACACTGTATGCACTTTGAGATTCACTTCTGCCTCCTTGACTGGTCAGTCCATGGGTCTGTTTTTACTTAAGAACACAGCAATGGAAATGTAGCTGTTAAATTAGTCTGGCCCTGGTGAAATACATCTACTTCACTTGTAAGATTATTGAAATTTACATTTTCATCACTCTTCAGCGCAGGCAGGCCTTTAACTCCTCTTTGCAAGATAGTTCCAGAACACATCTCAAGAGACCCAGTACTCCAGTAATGATGTTGGTAATGTCGGGGCAATGTGAGGGGAAGAATTAACTCTATTGCTGTAGTTTACTTTTTAACAATTACATAGGAATGAAGGGTGAGCTCTGGGCTCACAACAGATCCAACAGGCAGGAAAATGTAGCTGCCTTACATTTTTGCAGCTCAAGGCCTGGTCAGATTGTCGTGCTGAGCTGTGCTGCCTAGATGACGGAGAAAGCAGATGAAAGGGCAGCTCTTACAGATTTCCTTTAGGGAAATGTGCTCTCCTTACATCAACATTGCTTGGAAACAATATTGATGGTCATTATATTGCCCAAGAAAAGTGATAGCTGTTAGCATTTTGAATTTGTACAATGTCAAATGAGTTAAATGACAAAATAATCCATTGATGTAGTTCATGCTGCAGAACATCTGGCTTGAATGAAGCCAATGAGAACATAGCTCATGAGCAGGCTTTTCCCATGAATGTCACATTCTCACTGCTATCCTAGCATGAGCCTGGTTTTCTACAGTTTACTGCAAAGCCTCCCAACCCACCCCTGCATCAGTCCACCTCCACAGCCACCTTGTGTGTTAACTCCTAACAATTCCTTTAAAAAGTCTCCTGTAGAGGGAGGCAACTGGAGTCATGATTCCCATAAGAATAACACGGACTTCCTTCTTTTACATTCCCCAGCAAATATTTAACATTATCTGGAATATAGGCTCCTTTCAGAAGTTTTAGCAGTCATTAGAAGAGCAATTTTTTTAGTGCAGGAACATACAGAATTGAAAGTACCTTTAAAAATAAGGTGTGAGTCATGACAAAAAGACATCTGAAATGAAAGTCCATCACAGAACCCAGAATATTTCTTAGCATGGCTGGAACTTATATTCAAAGAGATAACTGAAGGTGGACAGTTGTTAAAAATACTTTCTGATATGGGAGGGGAGGGAGGAAGGGAGGGAAAATAAGAAAGAGGACAGAAAAAGAGAGTGAATGAAGGTGAAAGAAAGGAAGAAAGAAAGAAAAAGAAAAAAGAAAGAAGAAAAGGAGGAAAGGAAGAGAAAAACAATAAAAAAGAAAACAGCATTACCTGATCATCATAAGTAATAAAAATCAGAATTAAGATTCTAAAATGAGATCTATAAAATACATATAAGATGAATTTAAATTATATATCCTGAATATATAGCAAAAATATTCATAGAATTGGGGGGGGGTCAAAGATAGATCCAAGGTGAGCAGCAGGAATTCCTGAAGAGAATATATATATATATACATGAGACTGGAAATCAAGAAGGCTCACAGGGTTGATGTGATTTGGATGGAGATCAACATCAAACTATAGCCTCATGAGGACAAAAAAAGATATTGCTAGTTTACAAGTAGAAAATTGAGAATACTTACAAGGGAAAACATATAGGAGAGGCTTTTTACCCTTCCCCACTTACATGATCAAAGTTAGAAACCATAGAATAACATTTCAAGGAGAAAAATGTGACTACAGAATGCTTTTCATACAAGGGTAGCTGAGTCACAGTTCATGTAGTCATTGAACTCAGAGCTGTAAGGGAACAGGGAGGGCTTCCAGGTGGATAGAAGCTATAGCTATGCATAGACCTGAAGTATGGGAGGGAATTATCCAGGGAACGAGGGCAGAAGAGAAAGGTGGAGAAAGATGTTGGAAAGAAAGGCTGGATCAGTATGTGGCAGGCAATATTTGACTTTATCCCCAGGGCACTGGGGAACTGCTGAAATGTTTCAACCAAGACAGTGGTAAATAATTTTGCATTTCATAATGAGGGGAGAAAGAATTGAAGACAAGCAAAGACTGGTGGAAGAGGGATGAGTAAAGATGTTGGTGTAATTGTTCAGACAAGAAATTGTGGTAACTTGAACAACAGTATTGGCAATAGGGGTAGAAAGAAGCAAATATATTAGATATTTATTACACAAGTGGAAGGCAAATAGGGACTGGAGGGGTGTGAAGTTAAAGGGGATACTTCTGTTTCTGCTGGGATAACTGAACTAGGGATTTAAGAAGGAATTGGTTTGAGGAAACTTGCGGAACATGCCGGGATGGCAGAATCAGTGGGTTGAGGCTGGAAATATAGATTGGACTGACTTCAGTATGAAGAAGATAATGTCATAGGAGTAGATACGCTTGGCCAGGGTGAGTTCATAGAATGAACTGAAACTCAAAGCCATTTTCAGAATAGCTCTGTCAGAATGTTTATATTCCATGAACCTTTTTTTCATCAAAAAATGCTGGAGGATGCTTCAACCATGAATCAATAACTGGTGAAAAGTAAATAAATAATTCATAGGAAGGAAAGAGTTGCTGCTGATCAATCTAACTCATTGGAGCTACTATTAAAATTTTTAAAAATTAAGTCAAGAAAAATAAAGGAAAAAGTAGAAGGATTTCAAGATTTTAGTTTAATGAAGAAATGAATGGGAGGAGGATAAAGAGTGAATCCCAAGATGATGATAGGCTTTGCCCTGAAAAAATAACTCAAAGATATTAATGAGTAATATAGTCAAATAAAGCGTTAAGAATGATTATCAAAAAATTTACAATATTAACTGTTCTCATTCACGGAGATAATACCTTAGCCTATAGACCAAAGAAGAAAAATGCAATCTCCAATCATAGAGTGACATGAATATAGGTCAGACAGACACAAAGTAGTGAAGGGGGCTTGCTTGCTTTTGATAAGTATAAGTGATTGTTTCATTCACGAATTGGAGACTGAGACTCAGTGAGCCTCAGAGGTTGGATTACATTCGTGATTTTTAGAACCAATGATCTCCTTTATGGATTTCCTAAGAGCCACACAATATGATAATAAAGACAAGTCAAGTACAGTAGTGATTACTGTGCTGTCATGGACAATCGTGACTACCTTAAGCACTTAAGAATTGTCTGCACATGGTAGGACTCCAAAGGAACATGTTTCAGAAGATTGCATTAATTAATCAACTAATCAATTAAAAATAAATGTAAATGCTCAATAATCGCTCCTATTAGAAGTCAAGCTATCAAAATCAATGACAGCAGTCTCTGATTTATGACAGTTTGACTTACCAGCTTTTAACTTTGTAATCATGCAAAAGTTCATTCAATAGAAATCAGACTTCAAAATTTGAATTTGACCTTTGCCTGGGCTTGCCATGTGTGTGGTAGGATGTTCTCTTTTCTTAACAGCATCAAGCCACAGCTCCCAGTCAGCCCTGAGATTACAAGGGGGAAAAAAGGGACACTGGACAGTGTGTTGGGTGGCAGAGCTGGGGTGTTTGCTAGGCTAGGTGTTAGGCATTTCACGTGGGATATTTTCAACTCTTGATGGGTTTATGGGAGATATCCCCATTGTAAGTGGAGGAGCATCTGTAAAAAACCCTAAAAAATAGAATAATAAAAAATATGGGGCTGGGGATTTAGCTCAGTGGTTCTGCCACCTGCCTCGAAAGCACAAGGTCCCAAGTTTGATTCCTGGTACAAACAAAACAAAACAAAATAAAGCAAAACAAAAGCTTTATGTGAAGAAATCTTTACTGGGAAATAGAGAAGGTTAGAATAGATGAGGCATAAAATACTGTTCATTTGTTTTAAGACCACATATAAGTTAAAATACCCTCACTTGAAATTTCAGAAGTTTATTTATTTATTTTATTTTATTTTTTTGGTTCTGGGGATCAAACTCAGGTCCTTGCGCTTGCGCAGCAGGCAGTGAAACCACTGAGCTAAATCCCCAGCCCCAGAAGTTTATTTTTGAAAAAATAAGAATAGTCCATTGCTTCATTTGCAAAAACAAATATGACCCCAAAAAATATTGCTAAAAAAACCCCAGGCAGTCCTATCAAATATAAAACCACATTATAAAACAACAACAGTTGAAAAGTTAATACTAGAATGCTAACAGATAAAATAGGTGAATGGAATAGAAAAGAAGCACTTAAATTAAATAGAAAAATGTAATAAAGCATCATAAGCATTATGGAAATGAAAAAATATTTAGTAAATGTTGATAATAAAGAAAATTATTCCTTCTTTCCTATATGCCCAAAATAATCTCCATATGAGAAAAAGATTAAGCTAAAAAGATTAAATTAATAAAAATTAGTCAAAAATAAAATATTTGGAAGAATGAACACTTTGTAATTATTGAAGCACATGAGGGAATTATGAAGTAATATATTACAAACTTCAAAATAATATAACTCTACAGAAGATAGGGAAAATGAAAATAAAACAAAAAATATAAATGAAAAAACTGTAGTATACTTTATTTTAAAATTAATTTTATTGGTACATTTTAGGTATACAATATAATGACTTTCATCATTGGAAATTTGCATCTTTATATAATCTCTCTTGGTTTTTACTTTTCCCCCTTCCCCTGCCCTCCCTTCAAACCCTTCATCCCTTCCTACTTGCAAAAACTTGTTTCCATTTTTTCATTTTCTCATGTTAATTCCATTCCTTTCTTTCCTTTCCCCTACCCCTCCGACTTCCCCTTCCCCTTC
>NW_004624737.1:28276220-28301386 GCF_000247695.1 Heterocephalus glaber
AATAAACTGGTGGACCAGTACATATAGATAGAGAAAAGTGCATTTCTAAGAAATCTTAGCAGAAAAAGAAAATATTTTCTTAAAGCACCAAGATTCTTCCCTGTGGCTTACAGGACTCCCTCTCCCCGCCCAGCCGCTTAAGGGGCCGCCTCTGGGTCTCTCTGGGCGGCTTTAACTGCAACTGTAGCTCCATCCAGCAGAGGGCAGACGCAGTAACGGAAAAAAAAAATATCTCTCGGATTCCCATTGTTGTGCTGCCTGGGCTCATAGACAACTCTGGCGACTTTAAAGCCACAGGCTGAGGATGCTGTATGAAATGGTTGTTGCCAGTACAAGAATAAAAATTTCTATTTGTAGCAGAAGAGAACGAGAGGATGAAAATCTCGCGATACAAAGATCTGGCATGTCTCTAGCATAGTTTGGACATTGTGTGGGAGAAAATTTGGTGTTTGTGCGTTAAATTTGGAACCAAAGCAGAGTTTACTCCAAGAATGCTTTGACAAGGACCTAAATTCCATTTTCATTAAGGAAACTGAGAGTGAGGTGGGGGTTGGGGAGAGAGGATGAAGGAAGGGAACTGATGTGAAATCAACTTTCTTACAAAGGGACCTAGAGGAAGTTTAATCTCCAGCAATAAAGTGAAGTTATCCTAGATGAAATATTTAAGTCGTTTTTTGTTTTATTTTATCACCATTTTCATATTACACGGTGTTGAGACTGACCCAGAAAGGAGCGTGGAGCCCCTTTACAGCACCATGTTCACATTGATGTACATGTTCACATTTTTACATTTCTCACCCTCCATTGTCTTTACCTCCTGATACTCTGACAAAGATTAATGAGAGTTCAGACTACCGAATTTAGCATCTACTACTTTCACAGAAAGCTGTCTTCAAAACCATGAACACTGCACTGGGGTTATGCAATGTTATCACTCAGGAACTCTTTGGAACTCAAAGCTATTTTGAAAACATGGGGTGTGTGTCCCAGAGCATGAGACAAAACTAGAAATTCAGAATAAATATCCTGGTATGCTCTCAAAGTTGGTCTGTGAAAGCCGTGATCAGTAACTCCATGCGGATGTAGACTGGCCCACTGCGAGGCCCTGCCACTTGCCCTTTCTTCCTGAGTGTTTCCTGGCCTGTGCTGTGCATAATATTGATTTACAGGACTTCAGGAGAGGGAGATGGTGCAGTAGCACATTTCTGGCCTTCCCCTCACTACAGTTTATTTTTGCAGTTGAGAAACGTGGTCTGGGCAGAAGGCTGTCATTTTCTCATTTTGACCATAATGTAGCAATAATAACAATAATATATAAATAAAATAAGCTCTTGGCTCAAAACGAGTAGGCTTGATTTCAGAGCAATACTAGTTTCTATGGCCAGGTTATCAGCACTACCTGTTTATAGTGAAATTACTGGCAGCTTCCTCAGCACCCAGGAGTGAAGCGCCTGCTCTTGTAAAACGCACAGCCCCAGGATCTGACAGTCAGGTGTCTCTGTAGCCCTTGATATCGTGATTTGTGCTGTCCTCTCTGGGACAGGTGAACTCTTCATCTGAAAGTTGTCCTGTTTAGCTGTTACAGAAATGGATGCAGCCAGGGGCTGATCTGTCCTTCAAAGGACATGATTTTTTTGTGTGCAGAAAAATAGAAGCAGCAGCCAGAAACTTCAATCAGTGCTTTCAGATTCCAAAACTATGACACTGTCACACTGGTGTCATTAAAGCTAACTAACCATATTAAACGAATATTAAAATATGGACTCCTTTGCATAGCATAATGAGTAAAACCGCTTTTAAGTTTCTCCCTGTGCTTTGAGGTAAGGTGGCATTTACATTCCCAAACTTTGAAGTTGGAACAAAATGTACAGGTAGAGGGTACTAGATCAAATAATAATCAACTTCAAAAAGCATTTTGGCTGTTGGATGTCCCAGGGCTAATTTCCTCTAGACATTTTAAATGTAAATGTCTAAACTCATTTAAAAATTGTAAATTGGTTCAATCAAAAAGCATCCTGACGCAGAACAGGGAGACTAGGCTAATTGTCATTTGTTTGTCAAATGAATTCCATTTGGAAAGCAATGAAACCTCCAAGCTAATTCTTTTAAGGTGAGCTGGTAGTTGTATTATCAGTTAAATGCAGTAAAATGCATAATCATATGATGATAATGAAAACTGAACCTGTGTTAGCACTGGGGCTGTGCCTGCCACGGGGCATGGAGCGATGAAACTTAAGTAGTGTAATGCCGCCTTGACCACAATAGTACCAAGTCTGGTCTTTAGCCTTACAGACACTTTCTTTGCATTTTAAAAAACTTTATCAAAGCACCGTGGCAATATAGAAAATGTCAAAGTGAAATGCACTGTAGGCAAATTGAGATTTCATTCAGTTTAAATTTATTGCTTTTGACTGATGTATTACCATGCTTGTTAAGAACCAGTAATTTGGAATATCTGTCTGCTTGGTAAAATAGCTTTGTCTCCCTGCATATTACTTGGTATAGACTTTGAAAGACCACAATAATTCAGAGCAAGTGTGGGCTGCTTTTTAGTAGTGTTTTGAAAATTGTAAGGCATTTGGCCTTGTGCTCGTGTAAACTTCCAGCATGCTTCCTGAAAGTCTTGTCACAGTATTGGAGGTTAATTGTGGAATTCATATTTATGCAAGTTTTGTAAGTCTTGCCAAACAGTATGATGTGTGCAAAAGTGAAGAATTACAAATGTCTCTGTCGCTGGTCTATTTCTTCGCAATACTCATAGGGTAGGATAGATGGGTGATGGGAGGCAAATGATGAATAATGTTCATGTTCAATCAAATAGAGAGACAGAACTATATTTGTAGTCATAGAGAAGTAAAACTGTAGTGGTTTAGGGAAGGAGGATGGTATGGATGACTGAGATATTTTACAAACATGGAAAGGGAGATTCAGCAGTCACAGAACTCTGAAAGTAGGTGAGAACTCAGGACTCGATATGGCCATTCAGGTCTCAGCTTCAGGGTTGCCTCCTCAGAGTGGCCTTTCCCCCTTGCCACTGTGATGCATCTCTAACACAGTGGTTGACAAAGGACACTCAGTAGATCAGGAGGAAAAAGCCATGGTATTATGTAGGTACATAGAGGACAGCAGGAGAAATAAATGTGCACAATTTCTTTAATGAAATTAAAAATAGAACAGAACTGAATGTAATTTTCATGATGTAGATCTAGAGAAGAAAGGAATTTTCTTGGGAAGATAACATTCCACTGGATTGGAGTTCAGAGTAAGAGCTTGTCTTAGCTCATGGGCCATATAAAAGCAGGCAGTAGGCTGGAGTTGTCTGTAGGCCACAATGGCAGGCTCCTCCCGTAATACATTACTCTAGTCAGTTTTTCCCACTGGAGTAATATTTTCTGGAATTGCTTTCCAATTCTCCACTGTTCATCAGTTCATCCGCAGTAGAAAAGGAAGGTCCATTAAAACAGAGGCTTTGCCTGTTTGCCTGTGCATCTTCAGTTCCTAGAATAGTCGTGTGCCTGGTACCTGGTTGTTACTTGGTTGATGTTGGATGAATGCGGAGTAAATCCAGATCCTTCCACCAATGGAATTGCTAAGAAGACATGTAACCTACCAAAGGAACAGGAGGACATGTAACTGCCACAAGGTTAGGAAATAGCCTTTTCCTACATACTTATTTCAGAAACATTTTCAGTCTCTAAAGTAGATTTAGCTTCTAGATTTTCTAGTTAATATTTTTAGTCTCTAGATTCTCTTTTGCTTTTATTATTCCACAGAAATGATAATTAATCACAACATGGCAATATTTTAATACCCTTAGCATTCTGAAGTATTTGGTTATTTATAAATACCCCTTGGTTATGATCATAAAGAAGTTGAAGTCTGTCCAGCTGCCCTGCCACTTCTCTACCCCTGAGTTCAGGTTTTCTGCAGAAGGAAGCATAACCCAGGTCTCTGCACTCATGTCATTGCCCTTCACGGAGCCTTCTCTGAGGATGCCGGCCTTCATGAAGCCCCTCTTTTTGAACTCTGCATCACACACTGGGCTCACAATGCTCTCACACAGGCATCTTCTCGTTCTTTCGTAGGTATCAGCGTTACCTGCCTACGTAGATTGTGAGCAAGGCCTTAAGGATAGTAGCCTCTCTCATGCTTCTTCGATATCCTACATGGTATCTGTGTCAGGCATAAATATCTATTTCTTAAATTTTTGTGTATTATACTAAGTAGAGTAATAGGAAAATCATAAAAGTCCATATCAAGAATTTTGTTTTAAAATACACACACATACAAACAGACAACAGAATTCTTAAGGTATACAGAGCCAATTCTGTTTCTTAGATCACCAGATTATAATGAAAATTTATACTCAGAATAGAGGAATGGAGTCACTTTAAACAAGCTACCCATACAGAGCTTTTTCTTTTTTTTAACTCACTAGCCCCAACATAAAAAGCATTTTGTAAAATGTTTCACATTTAGGTTTTTGGTGAGATTTTTCTTGTTGAGGTCCAGTGAATCAAGAAATTCAAGAAATGAGCAGAGATATTCTCTGAACATCTATTTAAATGAGGTTTGTTTAGACTGTCCTTGATAGAAATGAAATCCTTCAGAAATCTGTCATCAAAAAATATTGAAGTCGTGTATGTGTGTGTGTATGTGTGTGTGTGTGTAGCCTGAGTGATTAGCTCTAAAATCTCCTCTATGAATATGTTTATATCTGACATAAGCTGTCTGTTCCATAAGGTTGTGTTGGAATGAAGAAATCTCTGTGCTTTGCTTGCCTAATCAAAAGAATTAGTAGGAAGAGAGCAAGGGCCAAACTCCCAGAGGAGTTATTGGTAATTTCCACTCTGATTAACATCAGAGGGAACAATAGGAAGAAAGTGTCGCAATTCTAACCCAGGACTGGCTTTTAGGACAGTGGCTCTCAATCAAGGGACATCAGGTAAATTTTGCCCCCTAGGGGCTATTTTGGCAATGTCCTGAACAATTTTGATTATTGCAACTTGGGGAGGGGACGTGACTGGCATCTTTGGGGTAAAAGCCTGGGGTGTTGTTACACCTCCTTCAGTACCTAGGTCTGCCCTTGCCACAGAGGATCAGATAGACCCAAGCGCCAGGAGGACAACTGCTGAGACTTTTCTTTAAAGACAGGCTTTTTGTTTGGCAGCCTCCAAAGTGCAGACAGGGAGCTAGGGCTTGTTGCCTTGACTTTTGGATCATATACAATGGAGACCAAATAATCCCAGCTGTGCTGAGACAAGTAGTGTCCGAAACTGAGCATGGGCAGTACTTCAGAGAGTTGGTTAGGGTTAGTCTTTGAAGCACATTGAGTCAAGAATTTGGAGGAAGAGGTACACCAGAACACCACTTCCTGCATGACCTGTGTAACTATCTGTTCAGGGAGCAACTATATATTCTAGTCGAACTGTAGCTTTCATTCTCTGAAGCCCCATAAATCTCACCACATTATCAACAGACTACGCCTTAACTAACTAAATCACTTATTTACTAGTATTTTTTTCTGTGATGTATGTTTCTTTGAACATACAAATCCACAAGGGTTTGTAATGCGAATGATATATTTTGTAAAATCTGAGTCATATTCTACAGCCACAGCTCACTGGATATATTTTCCTTCACCATCTATGACTACAGTGACAAACTGATGTAAATGATGACTGCAGCAGTGTGACATTCTAGCTTAGTAAGGAAAGATTATTTGGAGACATTTATTCCTTCTTATGAAGTAAAGAGTTGTTGAAAACTTTGGCTAATGAGAAAGTTGAATTAATCTTCATAGTCTGATTAGTCAATATTTTATGGAATAGTGTAATAATATGTATTGAGAAGTTTCATCTTTACAGAATACAAGACTTCCTCTGAATTATCTATAGTTCTTTACAGTTATTAGAATTATATTGGATTGGCTCTTTTGAATTTATATTATGATAGATAATACTGTGTTATAATAATATTATATATAATATGATAGACAATATTATGTTATAATATATATAATATATAATATATAATATAATGTTATAATGTTATGATAGATAATATTATGTTTTAATAGTTCTAGGTACATAAAATAGTGACTTTATGTTTAAAATCATGACAATCCACTGGAGATTTGTATTATTAGCCCCATTTTACAGATCTAAGAACTGTGCTACTAAATAATTTGGTCAAGGTCATGCAGCTGGAAAGGACATAGCTTTATATGAATCCAAGACCAGCTGGCTTAGCTACTGCATGGACATATTGAAATGCTTAAATGTTCTTTGTAGTCACAGGATACACATTTTATGATTCCATACCGAGGTGGTACAAAACAAAATGAAAACTTGTTAAGTATTTGATTATTCTGACTGGTCAGGTCAATCTATATATCTGAGGGCATAAGGAGATGTTTATGGACAGAACTATTTGAGTTTACATCAACATAGTTAAGTTAACTGGGGTACCAAACAATCAACCACCAAATTTCATGTGATTCTTCTGGAAGACTTTGGCTCTAGACAGGACCTATGCTACCCACTGCTGTCCAATTTTGCTCACAGCCTCCACACTATTCCATCTCTAGTACTTAAATTAATTTTTTTCAGTGTCTGCTCTATTTTTATCGCACAAAACAGTTGCCAATCATAAGCTAAAATCTCCAACTTATTGAAAAGGCCAGTTCCTCCAGGTAGAGCCTAATAACTTCAACATGTGTGCACCTCTATCTCACTCATTTTGTCCAACTATAGGATTATGGGATGCTAAACAGTGGATTCAGTTTTAACTTGGCAGTGCCGCAAATTCCTGAAATTAGGGGCATTTTATTCAGAATAGTTTTAGAATTTGATATAGTTTAGTTGAATAAGATTGATTAATTGGACCATTTTTATTTACTTCTTTTTATTTTGGAGTTAGATAAAATTCTAATAGAAAACAACATATATTCCTTGGGTGGTCATTATAAAATAGAAGTTCTTGTTGAATTTTGGAGAATTCTTGCTTCATAGATACAATTTCTGAATTCAAGAAATTATAGAAATTATATCATAAATGACTTTTAAAAGCTTTATTAGAATGCCTGTTTTTCAAGACGTGTTCTTATTTTGAGGCTTCTCTTCCACCTTATGATGTCTTTGGAGAGCCATCCCAGGTTGGAAGGTTAGTGAAACAAAAACCAACTAGGGCTCTAATGAGTGAGCTGCTGTCATCCCTTGTTGTAGTTTAGATCTAACATGTTCCACCAAATCTCAGATGTTCAAGGAAGGGTTTTTGGAAGGTGTTTGGATCACGACGGTTCTAAGTTCATCAGTAGATCAGTCCATTGATAGGATTATAATGTGATGCATTATTGGGATGGAAATGAGAATGTTGGCCTAGTTCAAGGAAGTAAGTTGGGGCCTAAATCTGAGGATTATACATGGTCCCTGGCCCTTGCCTTTCTGTTTCTTCTCTCTCTGCTTCCTGGCTGCCACGAGGTCAGCAGCTTTCCTCTGATACACCCTTCCATCATGGTGTTTTTTACTTACTTGGAGCCAGCAGGCCATGGACCGAAATCTCTGAAACTGTGAGCCAAAATAAACCTGTCCTCTGATTTAACTTTCCCAGGTATTTTGTCACAGCAGTGCAGAGATGTGTAACACATTCCTGCAGGGACTTGGAACTCTTACCCTGCCTATATTTGCCAAAGATGATGTTCGTTAATTTAATTCTGTTGGATGTACAAGATACAACATGCAAATTCAAATATGTTTATAATCCCATTTATGGAAATGAGTGCTTCCAGGCAGAAGCCAGTCAAAGCTGTGGAGGAAAGAAGTGGCAGCCTTGTTTTGTTACCCACATGATACCCTGCCCACCGGTTTCCTCTGAGATGCTTTCACTTCAGATTCAGAAACCAGCTTTAAAAATGCAATTTATAAAGGGAAATTACCTACTTCCAAATTGGAACACGTAAAACTGTGCAATACAGAAATGTATTTCCAGAGTTGCTCTTAATGTTGCCTTAAGTTGGACATGGGACAAACAAATCACCTTGAATATGTTTTGCCTTTTCTCCGTTATCTCTTAATGTGTAACTGAGTAATGAGGGTTTGTGGACATGTTTACTTCAGCTCTGGACCTATTGCCTGCCACTCAGAGAAAAAAATGATAGATGTTTCAAACCACTAGAAGTGATAAGTGTTCCTGTGTGAATAACTTTTGAAGAGCAAAGCTCTACAAATCCTCTATATTAGCATCATGACACCTTGCAAGAGGCAGCTTGTGCTGGAGAAAAGTTAGAAGAAATATGACACATGAAAAGAGGAAAAACCCTACTGACTGCCACCCTTTTCATGCCACCTACTTCAACCTTGGAGCCCTTCATTGTCTAGAAACAGCACAAGCAGAGGCTCCTCTCGTTCAGGGTCTCTATGTCCTGTTAGGGAAGAAAGTCAGACAGCTGTGACAGTCCAGTCTGCAGGATGGTATCCCCTGCTTCCAAACCAAAGGGCACCTATCAGGCAAAGATACGGGAGTCATTTGCATAGCTGCCTTGGGAGTGCGAAATCGCTTCTTGTGGAAGCAGACATTTGGGAGCAGATAAAGTCCACAAAGAAAGCCTCTTTTTGACTTCAGCAGTGAATGTAGATGTGAGCCCATCACTACTGTTTTAGGGAGACTCTTCTCTGTTACAGATAACCAGGATTGGGAATATCAGATTACCTAATAATGGGTCGCTTTAGTTCTGCCATCATCACTTATCAGGTACATTAGTTTAAAACCTGCAATTTTGAACTTAGCATTATTGAGCTTTCCAAAGATTAAATTACTGAACTTTTGTTGGTAAGTATCTCTGTGAAATTTCCTGAAAAGGATAGTCCCTGTTCTTTGTGTGAAAGCAAAGCCCAATCACATACTTTATTGATATTTACAGACCTACAAATGATAGTGCTAATGTACTTTAATGTCTGTCTACTTGATGGAGAGGCTGTGGCTGTGCTTTGGGCTTTTGTTTTTCTTAAGATAATGTAGAGTACTGTAGCCTCTTTGTGAGCTTAATCAGAGGAGGCTGCTTTTTTCCTTCTTCTTGTTTCTCCCAAAGCCTTATTTAGAAGGAAGTGTACACCAAAAGTCCTTTTTTTTTTTTTTTTTAAAAAAAGGCCCCATGTTTGCCTCTGACATAGCTGTTGTCTCTACAGTGTTCCATGTACCAAACATACATCCCCATGTTGGTTTCCTAAATGATTTAGGTGGAAAATGTAAGGATATTGGTGCTTTAACAAGCACCAAGTCAATTTTAACAGTTTGTACTGTACTAGAAAATACCTACACTGAGGGAGACACTTTTAATCTCCAAGCCATGAAGATTTAATGTTTGCAGAGTAATTTTACAGCCATTCTGGCCGTTGGTGCCTGGTGGGGTTTAGGGTTCTTGAGTCAGCAGAGGCTTAACAAGCATCCAGGCACGAACTAACTGGTTTCAGGCAAGAGTAGTGCATGTTGATCCATGGTGGCTGGCTGAATTAAGAGATGATCCACTTTCCCTCTCTTTCAGGAGTTTTCTTACACTTAGAAGCCAGCTTACGGCAAAGATGGGAGTGGTACTACAGCATCCCAGCCAAAATGGGATTCAAGCATCCCAGCCTTGAATTTCTCTGAGAGAGGAATGAATAAGCAAAGATAGTGGTGAGGGGCCTGCACATATTGCCAAGATGCTGGAGAAAGAGATGAGGTTTGTTACAACTAAAACAAAAGTAAAAATCTAGGGTACACCAAAGTCCTTTTCTATTCTGGTGATTTGGAACAAATAGACTCCTGGTAGTTGTTGGTAAAATAGCATTTTGGTCACTAGTGTGTCTATGATGATCAGGGTTAAAATGTGGTTTGGGCTTGAACAACCTCTAGGACTTAGTAATATATTGATTTAATAAATGAATTACTGAAAATTTGTAAAAAAATGTAAATAGGCAAAGATGAGTAATTTGCTTTATACTTATCAAATCTATAAATTTTATGTTATAAAATTGGCAAACCTCAAGCTATTTTGTGTCATTTTCATATCCCATATGCATTTAGCAACTTATGTAAATCATATTTGCCACTCAAATAATCTAAAGAAATCTATCTCTGAATCTATCTTTGAAAGAAAATGAACCTGTTTCTGTTCCAATACCATATCTAAGGTCCTAGGAGTTTCCTTTTAAATCAAAAGATGTTTTTAGTAGTGAGTTGCTTTAAATGGTGAATATAAAAGCAATAGTCTTAGTATCCCACTGGTGTTAGAAAATTCTGAAATATTTTTCTCCACTATGTTGGCTCTGAATCTTAAACGTGTACATAAAAGGAATCATTTAGGGAACTCTATTTTCTTGACCTGAATTAGAATTTGCAGTTGGCAGAGCTATTTCCCCATCCTTCTAGATACCCCTAATTTGTGCATATCTAAGTGTTTCTCATACAAATTCACTGCCAGGTGTGGGAACATATACAATCACCTCCCATTTTACAAATGAGTATTCATTCAGGTCTGGCCAAATTCTCCATGGGGCATCTGGCTTCAAATGGAACTTTAAGTAGCTTGTTTTATTTCTTATTAAAGTATCAGGAAGCCATCTATTTAGGCTTTTTTCCTAGCCATTTAAGCCACCTATGAATTAAGATAGTGAGAAGAATTGAGTATTTCTCTTTAGACAAGATATACTGTTGTCAAGTGCAGGATAAAGCCAGGAGTTAGATTGTGCTTGGGATGCTGAATTCCCCTGGAGCACAAAGGGAGTGAGAGGACAGATGGGTGTGGGGTACACTCATGAAACATAGGGTTCCACAGTTCCTTCTCAGAGATTCGACTCCAAAGAGGCTAAGAAAGAAAAGACCTGAAGCGAGAGGTCACCCTGATAAGAACAAAGAAATCACTTCCAGGGCTTTCTCCCATTGTGCCTGTTACACTTATTGGTGTGAATAATGTTGTTTTGTTTTCAAAAAGACAGTCATGAGCAAAAGAAAGAAGAGCGAGTGATAAGGCTCGTTCAGGAAATTTGAGAATGACACATTTGTGATAATATATGTTAATTTAGTTGAATAGATGTGAATATTTTCATAAAGAACAAAGAAAAAGAGGGACTATAGCTTAGATTCGCACATGTGGGTTTTTATATAGGCATTGCCCATGTTCAAAATGTGCAAATCTCTTGGAAAGTTTTTTTTAAATACATTTTGTTGTGGTGGCTTATTTATTTAAGATTACCATATTTTTCTTGCTTTGGAGATAAAAACTCTTGTGGAGCCAGACTTCAAATAAATGATGTTCTGAGCACATCAAAACAAAGGAAGTGTTTCTGAAACCAAATGAAAGCATTTTTTGAATGACTCCCTCATCCATTCACGTCTCCTTTCAGCTCAGCGGCTCTGGCTCAGATAAAGTCTCAGACACCTAGCAGCCTATTCAAAAGTATCAGATTCAACTGGAGGTGAAGAAAATGGGGTATCTGCAATATTCATGAGTTGGGAACTTCCCAAGTTTGACTATTGTCTGAATGACTTTACAACTGCTTGGGGTGTGCATTACATAACAGATATTCACAGGCACCCAGCTCCTATCAAGCCAGACCTTGTAAGTGAGTCCAGAGACCCCTCCTGACACTCCCCCCACAGCCCCATTCTTTCCTAATCCAGGTCCCAAGAAAAATAGTGCCCAGTCTTTGAAGTGTGCTATCCAACTCCTTAGTTTACCAGCCCGAACTAAAGGCCTTGATAACACTTCTTCAAGTTCATGATTTGTTTTCATAGCATTTGGGGTAGTTTTTTCTCTAACTGGAACAAAGCACAGTTTAGTACACCCAAAATTTCTGAAAAAAAGAGACAGATTCATTTATTGGGACGGGTGAGACCTAAGCAAGAAAGCATTAAGTAGTCTGAGAAACACTGGTTATATTCTGCCCAATGAGAGTGAGATTTCTGAGGTCTTGCTGTTGAATAAGGAGTTTCAAAATGAAAGAAATAGAAACATTTACTATTTCCTGCTTAGTGTAATTGCCATCTGCCTGATACCCAACCTGTAACTGAAGGCAAACCTTAGTAACTAGAATCTTATATCTGCAGATCATGGGGTGGTGGAAAGAGCCATGGATTTGAGTCCCAGATCTGTTTACAAACTGTGACTTGGGGCCACCATACCACTGCCCCCAGTGCAGAGAAGCAGAACTGCTACAGTGCAGAGGAGGTGAACCTTCTGGGTCGCCATACCATCGTGCCCAGCCTAGAGGAGCAGAGCTGCTCCCAGCACTGAGGAGGTGAACATTCTGGGCTGCAGTACCACCACCCCCAGCACTGAGGAAGTGAGCCTGTGGGCACCAGCAGCACACATCCCTCCCCGCCCCCTTGAAATGAGACAATGTGTAAACAAGTCTCAAAAATCAGACTTCCAGATCACCTAAAGCAACCACAAAGGAAACAAGATGAAACAACCAGATACTTAACCACTTGGACTCCCTGAACTGGCAACAAAAGAAGATCTGGAATAAATAAAATCAGAAATAATTTATCAGATAACAGCACAAATTGTGCCCATAGTGCAAGACATGATTAATAAATCTAGACAGGACACAGATAAAAAAAATAGAGGAGCTGAGGAACATGATGGAATTCCAACACAGGAAACAAATGGAATCCATACAACAGATGCAAACAGATTTCCAAGAGAGTAAAAACTCCATTGAAAGTTTACACAGCAGAATAAGCCAATGTGAGGACAGAATTTCAGATATAGAAGATAAGATTGCAATTAGTGACCAGGAAAAGAAAAATTGCTTTAAAATAGTAAGGGACCACAAGAAATCAATCCAGCAACTGCTAGACAATGCAAAGAAGAATAACATAAGACTGATCAGAGTCAATGAAGAAACAGGTGAGAGTACAGACAACATAAAAAAAACCTGTTCACAGAAGCGATGGCAGAAAATTTCCCAAGGAGGGGGAAAGAACTTGACATACAGATAAGTGAGGCATATAGGACTCCAAACAGCCTTGATCAAAAAAAATCTACACATACACATATAATAGTAAAGACTCCAGAAATCCAACAGAAGAACAAAGTTCTACAAGCAGTTAGAGAAAAGAAACAAATCACATACAAAGGAAAGCCTATCAGAATCCCAGCAGACTTCTCAACACAAACCATCAAGACAAGAAGAGCTTGGAGTGATGTATTCCAGCCCTAAAGGAAAGCAGCCTCCAACCCAGATTGATGTACCCTGCAAAACCATCTCTCAAAATTGATGGAGAAATAAGATACTTTTTTTTTTGTAAGAATCAAAGTCCTTTTATTAAAAATATTAATTGTACATATTAACAGGGTTCAGGGTGGCGTTTCAATGCACATATACAGTACTCACTGATCACATCCACATTCTTACATTCTTTTCATCTAAGTACCCCTTTTCAACCTCTAACAACCACTCCCCTACATTCAGGTTCACTTTTCTTAAACTTCCATATGAGAGAGAATTTAGTAGTACTTGTCTTTCTGCATCTGCCTTATTTCATGTAACATAACCCTCAGCTCCATCCTTGGTGCAAACAACAGGATCTCCTTCTTTATACCTGAATAGTGTATGTATTCCTCACTTTTTCCATTCATCAGCTGATGAGCACCTAGGTTGATTTAGCATCTTAGCTATTGTGGGTAGTGCTGGATAAACATGGGCACACAGGTGTCTCTTTGGTGTGCTGACTGCATCTCCTTTGGACATATTCCCAGAAGTGGAATACCCGGATGACATAGTAGACCTATTTTTAGTTTTATGAGGAACCTTCACACTGCTCTCCACAATGCCTGCACTAATTCACATTCCCATCAGTGCTGTATGAGAGTTTCCCATTCTCCACGTCGTTGTTAGCATTTTTTAAAAGAAATAACTATAACCATTTTAACTAGGGTGAGAGAGTATCTCACTGTAGTTTTGTTTGGCCTTTTCCTGATACTAATGAGAAAAGGATGGAACTGAATATTACATTGTTTTATTAAAAATATTAGATTGGTTTGTGAAAGGATATAGGGATTATATGTATCTCTCTATGTGTACGCATATGGTGATTCTTAAGACCACTTTGTGCAGTTTAAGAATTATAAATGTTATGAACTTATAAAAATCTCATTGACGTGTTAGCATCAGCCAGGCTCTCAACTGGGTAAAAGAGCCAGGTAATACCTGTGTTCCAGGAGGAACAAATAAAAAATAGACTATGGTCTATCTCTGATAGGTTGGGGAGGTGGAGGCTGAAGGAAGGGTCCAGAAGGCCCAGGAGGCTGCAGCACCCACTGTCCTGGAGCCTGGGGGAGGGGCGGGGCTGTGGCTGAGCCTCTTCTCCTTGCCCCTCCCCCACCCCAGAAGCCCTTTGTGATGAGGAGAACACAGTTCTGTGATGCAGGCCTGGGCCTTCCTCTTTAACCCCAGAGAGAACTCTCAGGGCTCAGTTGCCTGAGAGCAACACTGCGATTCAGATGATGGAGAATCTTCTCATTCCTCTGAAAAGCCTTATTGCCACATGGCTGAGCCCCAGCCCCAATACCTTTGCGATGGATATGATCCTCGCCTTTGTGGGTGGAGTGGGGCTCTTCCTTTTGTTACTGCCCTGGCTCCAGGATGAACCAACCTTACGGCCATCATCATTGAGGAAAACTAGAAAGATCAGAAAGGTAAGAAACTCTCAGCCCAGAGCCAGCAGAGAATGATTCTCTCTCCTTTTACCACAGTTTCCACTTTTCTGAGTCAAGTAGACAGACTGGTGAGAGGGAAAACTCAGAAAAGAACACAATATCCTTCCTGTGGGACAGGCAGGGCAGGACAGGGGAAGTGGGCACCAGGACATCTGTCTGACAATCTCAGATCTCTGGGTGGTTTGCTGCCCAGAGTAAAGGAGAACACAGTAACTCAGTGGATGAGGACTGGATTCCTGAGAGTTGGGGATCTTTGGGGAGGGCCAGGCCCTGAGCACTGGTTCATTGTCCCAGTCTCATGGCAGGTGTCTTAGGGCCCAGCCTTTGCTCTGTGCTGGGCTGAATCAAGGGCTGTGCTGAGGGCCTGAGTCCAGCCCCATCCTGGGCTACAGCTGCCTCTGGTCTCTAGCAGGTGAGGTGCACCTGTAGAAGTGAGTTCTTATAGGGGATCTCATGTTAGAAAGTTGCTGTGTTTCTACGAGAAGGACAGAAAAAAAATTGTAATTTTAAAAATGAGTAAAAGGAAAGAAAAAACACAGCTTCCTTAATTCATTGTTGAGTAGCATAATATTCATGAATACTGAATGTCTGCAGCTTGACTGAGAGAGGAGAATCCAACCTGGGCCTCTCACTATTTTCCTTCTTTCTCAGCATCCAGTGCTGATGAGGTGGAAGAGCAGGAGGAAGAGGACAGCTGCTCTTCTAGGTAAGGCTCTGCCTTTCAGTCCTGCAGTCCCAGAATTAACGTGACCTTGCTTATCCCTCAGGGGCCAACACCAGGGCTCCAAGGTTGTCAGCTGCAGAGCCCTGAGAGGGGGGCTCCAGGAATGGGAGTCAGCAGGGGGGATGCTTCTCAGGCTCCCTGCTCAGAATGAAGCTGAGCTGGGATGAAGAAGGGTTTTGTCCAGTAGGGGGCAGTGCAGGCAGCAGAGGAGCAGTACAGCCTGGATTTGGAAATGGGACCTCCAAGTGCAAACTGAGGCCCAGCTGTTAAAATTGGCAGAGGCTGATTCCTTTGTGAGGTGACCCCATCCATCCAGCACAGCATAGTTGTGGGGACCGTGAATGTTGAAGGATGTGGAAGCATTTTGTACTGATAAAGCACTGTCCATCTGTGTACTATGTAACCACTGTCAGCCAGGGCCAGAGGGCATTGGACACCAATGCTTGGGCTCTGCAGTCAGACCTCCAATGGTGTCCTCTAAGGGGACATTCTCTTCAGCCTCCTGTAAAATCCTAATCCCTTCCTTACCCTTCATCCTTTATAACTCAGTTTCCCACTTCCCACCTTTTGCAGACTACCAGATTTACTGGAAGTTGGATAAAAAGCTAATTTCCCTTATGAAAAGGTAAAGAACTTTGTCCTTTCTTCTTTCCTTCTAAAACCTGTGATGTCACAAAGCAGAATTGGTCTAACCCGGTGGTGGTGGGGGGGAGATCCTGGGAGTGGGGGATGTTAAGACCCTGGGGTGAGGAGTAGCAGGAAAACTATAGACTTGGGGTATGGGGTGGTGGAGGGGCCAGGGCCCAACTGAGCTCACCCCAGCCCCCAGCTACAGTTACAACTCCTATTTATTACAGATTGCAGAGGCTGTTACTTGGCCTAGGACGCTCTCAACAGCCTGTATACCTACACCACTCTGCTGATGTGTGTACAAGAACATCTGTCACAGCCCCTCAGCTAGATGAGGAGAAAGCAGACCCTGCTGCTCTAGCCCTGGTAGAGGCGGCCCCCTCTGCTCTCATTCTGCACCTTCCTCCTCCGGCCTCCTTTCCATCACTAGGCCCATCAGCAACCTCCTCCGATTTTGTGTGTTCACCCACATCCCTTACCAACTCTCAAACCTTGGAGCCCCTGCTTCCCCTGGGAAGACATTCACCCTGGCCACTTGCACGTTCCCTTTCCCTACCATGTCCCCCAGATCCTGCCACAACCTCACAACCCTGGTGGGACCCAAAAGAGAAGCAGCTCGGTCCTCAGCAATTCTCAGGTCCCCAGATCCTGGGGGTCTACTTTTGGCAGAAATGGACCCAGCTTTTCTGGGGTCTGCCCTCTCTGCAGAGTGAATCCGTAACAGCTGCTGCCAGGATCTCTCAGAGCCCTCCCACTCCACACCTTCCCACCTTCTTATTCAACAGAACCTCACCTGTTTGCCCAGTTCACACGCAGGATCCAATGTCCCTGCTGCTTTCCCTGGGCCAGGATCCATCCTGTCTGGAGCCCCGATCCCCACCCCAATCCCAGCCCCCAGCTCTGGGTCAGGCCCAGACTTGGACCCACCCCCAATCCTCCTCCCCCGTCCTGTTAGCACCTTCTCTGCCCCTCAGTAGGGGCTGTGGAGCATCCCGTTCTACATCCCATAGCCCACAGTCACTCATCGCAGATGAAATGCAACCCTCAGGAAGGCCCTTGTCGAAGAAACACCTAGAACACGGGCGGACTGTTCCCTCAGCAGTCCGAAGCCCTCAGGAGGGTTACTGTCCCTCCACTCCCAACCTTTGCCAAGGCAAGGGTGCTGCTACCACTCTTCATGAGAGTTTTTCAATCAGCTCTGAGGACTGGGAAAAACTAGAGCAACACATTCGAAAGTGGCACATTCATCACCAGTGGAACCCGCCCTGCAGGATCCAGGAGTCTCCAGAACTCACACAGCCTCAGTGTGACTTAGCTCATTCACCTCAGGTAAAGGACAAACCTGGGCTCTCACAGTCATCCGTGTCTACAGATGAATGCAGCAAGGATGTGCAGAAGATGAAGTTCCAGCTAGTGAGGGACTCAGGCAAGAATTTGGGGCATATTCTATGCAAGGTACCCAAAGATCTCTCCAGAGACCTAGGAAGCTCCCCAGTGAAGGTTCTGGAGACAATCTCTGAGGAGTCAGAGAGAAACCTGATGTGGCCCATGGACAGTGACACAAGAAATGACTCATCCGGAAGCAGAGATAAGACATCTCTAGTAGGCATGCTGAAAGCACATTTGGATGTGAAGATGGGGCAGATCCACGAGGGGCTGATCCCTCTGAGAGTGCGCCGGTCCTGGCTCGCTGTCAATGCTGTCATTTCCACATCTCACACCCACAAGGAAACCAGAAATCCAGCATCCTCCAGGGGTCAGGAAACCTGTGTGAGCACCATCCAGTTTTTCTCCAATCCACACACTCAGCAGGACCTGGAGATGCAGAATACAAGGTGTAGGGTGAGGCACAGGTGGGGCCTCCCCCTCAAGCTCCTCAAGGTGGTAAATGCCTTTAAGTCTACGAAGGCTGCGCCCTCACCCTTTCCACAGTGTGCCCATCCCTCCTCCTCTGGGCGTGTGTCCTGGGCCGACTTGACAGCGGAGGATGAGGCCAAATTCCTGGGAAAACCACCTCAGGGATGTCCGGGAGAGGAGGCGACAGTCAGGCAGTCTGTCTGCGCACTGGGCAGTCTCCTTGTCTCCTCTATTTCATGGAAGGAGACTGAGAGGGCCCTAGCAGGGATCCCTCTTGGTGATGGCTTGGGGTCCTCAGAGGCCCCCCTCACTAGACAGGACAGTGCGAGGCCTTCACAGCAACTCACATCCAGCCTCATGGACAGAACCCATGAGAGCAGGACCACCCAAAGGGTTGGCAGAGGCAGCCCAGAAGTCCCCTTGCTTCCTGGAATATGTGTCACCCAAGAGGCAGGAGAGCCAAGCCTTTGGGCAGACACTGGATACAAGTTTCAGCACGGAGTGGAGGTCACATCAGTGAGCCATTGTCAAGCCTGTGTCTCAGGTGCCAACCTTCCAGACTGTCCCACTGACTCTCTCTGTGCTTCACACTGTTTGCCGTCTCCAGAGTCCCAGTGCCATCACAACAGCATGCCTCTAGGGGACATGCTAGCTTCACAGCTGTTAGGTGACCTAATGGCAGACAGAGGGAGCAACCTGGGGCAGCAGAAGCCCCAGATCCCGAAACATCAGCACTCACTGACGAGCCAAAGCAAGACGTCTGTCCCTGCTGACAAGCATGAGGTTGGGAGGAGCCCCAGCTCAGGAAAACATGAAGACAAGTTGGGAGACTTGGGGACCTGTGAGCCCAGCCAGGATGGGGGAATAGAAGACACCTCAGAGAGTAAATGCCTTCAGCTCCCACAAAAGAAACCAGTCCCCTCAGAAGGCTATAGAAGCACGAACAAATTACCATGGTGCATTTTACCTAAGAAAGAAATTAAAGGGCAGGAAGACACCCAGAAAAATGGCAAGCCTGCACCCGCCAAGGCCCAGAGTCAGAGACCAGCCAAAAACAGACCTCGCGTGGACCACAACACTGATGAGGCTGAGCAGCTCAAGACAGCAGTTGCACAGAGGCTAGAAGCCAAAATGATGCTTCAGCATGAACTTTGTGCCTTGAAGTTCAATCAGCACAAAGAGGAAGAAGGTCACACCCCAGTCTCCCAGGTTTCCTGCTCCTCAGAGCACGGGAGAAAGCCAAGACATGCAGCCACCCCCAAGTGCCACAGCTGTCCTACCAGGGAGAGGCACCTCTGTGGCCAAGAGTCCTTGAAAACTAGACAGCTCAACAGTGAGCAGCAGGGCCAGGGGGATGCCCACCCCTCCTTCCCCATCAAGGCTGTGTCCCCAGACAGCCCCTCCCAGTGTGGCCCAACAGTGTCCAGGGCACCAGGCCAACGACATTACTGTCCAAGGCATGGTTTTCAGAGAGGTGTCTTGACTGGACAACAGGGAAATTTCTCTCCAGGCTGTCTTAGTAAGAAAACATATGTCCAAGAAAAAAATAATCTATATAGAGGAAAATGATTTTTCTCATGTTATGCATCCAGGATATTTACTGTAATCCAAAACATTGATGTTTCCTCTAAGAGAAATGGCTTCTGTCTGCTCTGTGCTTGGTGTGGGCTCTGGTGTCTAGAAGGGAGCAGTGTGGAGGTGACAGGGGGTTGGGTATAAGCCCACCTTCATCCTTATTTCCTTCATTGATCCTTGCTTCCGTCATTACAGGAACAAAAACTCTAAAAACAAGCTGGGGAAAACCAGTAACAATCCTCCAACCCCAGGATCTGGTTCAACCCATCTTTCCACTGCTCCCTGCTCCCCAACCTTATGGCAGCAGTAGGACCAGGGACACAGAGACATTTTAAGCTGAAAATTCCCCCACAGGTTCCACAAGGGTCAGAGCCACCTAGCTCTGCTGGTCCCAAAATAGGTGGCAGTTTGCAGGTGAGGACGCTGGGCCCTGAGTTCAGAAGTGGGAGAAATCATGCCCTTGATCTCCCGGTGGGGGACAGATGATGTCCACCCTTGGGAAGCCCCTCCTCTCCCTGGCAAAGGCCTGGATGGAGAGGGCCCTTCTGGGTTCAGCTGAGATGGAAAGTTCAGAGTCCCCATCCCAGGGCCTTGGCCCTCCTCACACTAGAGCAGCAGTGAGGACAGAAAATCCAGCTGGGGGTGAGGTGGGGGGCTGGGGGGGTGGTGGCTGGTAGTGGTCAGGGGGCCCTCCTCATGGGTGAACAAATGGTCCTGCTCACAGCTCATTTATCCTGGTGCATCTTGCAACTCCGGTTAGTGGTTCTGGGTGGAGGCACCAGGGCTGTGCCAGTATAGTAACTCATGGACAGGCACTGGAAACAGGGAGATGTGGAATGAGAATTGAAAATGCTGGAGCCAGGCAGGAAGCAGAGGGGCACAAGGATGGTGAAGGGGATGGGGCACTCCCAAGGTTCCACTGTCATCCACCAGCAGACAGGAGGTGACATTAGGGGCCAAGTGGCTCACCCTGGCCCTGCCACAGGGCCCTACCTGCTCCAGATCCCACACCCAGAGAAGCCACCTTCAGCTCTCACACAGAGGGCCAGATTTGAGAGGGAGCAGAGCATGTTAGAAAAGATCAATTTCTTATCAATACATTGGGTAACTTGTATATGCTCTCCTCTTGCAGAAAGGATAAACTGACAATGGTGGAGAAGATAGGACAAGGGAACCTGAGATGTGACTCAAAGTCTGGTGACCCGTACATGTGTATGCAGCCCCAAGGCTGTCCCTAGAGGAGAGGAGGGACTCAGAAGGGTCCAGAGCCTGCCCTGGGGTCACACAGCAAGTCTTGCCTGGCTCCCAGCCCTTGCTTAGCTGGGAGCCCACAGGGGAAGAGGCGGTCACACAGGGTTTGTGCCACAAGGAGGCTGGAAGTGACCTGTCCAAATCCCTGGGGGCCGGGCCAGTCCAGGAGGAGAGCACTCAGTTTCTAGCATATGTTTCTTTTCCAGTGGGCCCTGGTCCTCATGGAAAAGCAGAGGGGCTCAAGTGGCAGGGAGAGGAGCAGCCCCTTCTCCAGAAAGCATTTCCGGTGGTGTGTGGCCCACTGGGCAGCCACAGGCACAGCCCGGGGGCCTCAATCCTGGGGCACAGCATCCTACACCAAGTGAAGATTATCCAGACAAGGGGAACAGGGACAGAGACCCTCCCCCGGAGAGTCCTCTTGGTCAGCACAGAGACCTCCCAGTCAGTCAGCACACAGAGACCCCACTCCCCAGAGACCCCACAGATTCTTCAGGTTGTTCTCAATCATTGCAGAAACCTCACAGAGAACCCCCAGACTCCTCCCACAGACATGTTGCAGAGCCCTCCCACAGACACCATGGTTACACTTTCCACAGAGACCTAACTCAGCCCTTGGTAGAGACTCCCACAGAGCTTGAGCAGAGACATCACATTGCTTAATAGAGCTCAAAAGCAGGAACCTCTGTCAGAGACCTCACGGGACACAGCCTTCCCACTGCCCCACGAGCCCACACCTTCCACAGAGCCTGCACACGGACTTCTCACAGGGATCTGTGCTGCCCCACAGGCCATCACACAGAAACCCAGTGCAGAGCTTTCACAAGGGGCTTCCCTCAGAGACCTGACAGAGATGGCTCCCACACAGACACCGCAACAGAGCCCATACAGAGCTCTCCCACCCCACAGAGTCCTCCTGTGGAGACCTCACACAGAAGCTCCCAGGAGACTCCACAGAGATCACAAGGAAACTCTGTAGTCCCCACAGAGACCTCACCTGGGGTTGTCTCCAGAAATAGGGCACAGAGACCTTACACAGACCCCTCACATATCCTTTTTAGAACCCTGAGCAGCTACTCTTTGACAGGTCCTTCCCAGGGGAGGTGGAACCACTGAGCAAACTGGCAGCATAGGTGGGATCCCCATGGGTTTTGCCCTTGAGAACCTCAAGACACCCAGGCATTGTCAGCATCACACTACTGCAGACAGCTAAATTAGAACATATTATGAGACAGTTGGTGATATATGTGCACCCATGTTCATAGCAGCACAATTTATAGTAGCCAAAACTTGGAAGCAGCCCAGTTGCCCATCAACTGGAGACTGGATAAAGAAAATGTGGGTTTTTAACAAAATGGAGTACTACTCAGCCATAAAAAATGAGAAACTAGAAACATTTACAGCTAAATGGATGCACACTGAGGCGATACTCTTAAGTGAAATAAATAGGACACACATGCGTAAATACTGAATAGTTTCTCTAGTGTGAGAAACTGAAAGTGTAAATAAGGACTAAAAGGTATAATAGATAATGTGAAATAGGAAGAAAAGGGGCAAAGGGGAAGGGGAAGTTGGAGGGGTAAGGGAAAGGAAAGTAGGAAATGGAATCAATATGAGAAAATGAAAAAAATGGAAACAAAGTCTCTGCAAATAGGAATGAACGGGTTGGAGGGAGGGCAGGGGAAGGGTGAAAAAATAAGAACCAAGAGAGATCATGTAAAGGTGCAAATTTCCAATGATGAATGTAACTGTAATGTGTACCTAAAATGTACCAATAAAATTAAGAAAAAATAAAAAGACAGTTGGGCAGGGCTGGGCCCTCAGCATAGAAAACAACTGAGGCACATTCACTAAAGGTTAACATTAAAAAGAGAGAAACTACTACCCCCACATACTTCCCAAAGAGATGAAGAGCAGGGATTGATATTCTAAATAGACATCAATCACCTTAATTGGGGACCAAAACATCCCTAGTTAGTCCATTCCTTCCAGATAATCCACGTACTCTTACCAGGTGAGTAGCTTCCCCCTCATCCTCAGTTAATCAATATTACCTGGGTGACTGTACTTGTAATCTTATTGGTTGATCATGGTTTCATCCCACCTCATTCCTACCTTGTGATTTTCCATTGGATCTTACAATTTTGTCCCACTTTGTACCCACCTCACCTCGTGGCTTTGCCCCATAAAGAACCTTTGAGAAGTGGAGTGGGTGGGCAACTCACTTTCCAGTCCCCCTTCTATCTCTTAAACAAAAGCTATCTTTCTCTCAATAAGTTTTTCCTACTCTTAACCTCCATTGTTCCTAGAATTCATTCTTTGATTTTAGAGAACATGAACTCAAATTTTGGATATCCAGCAGGTAGACAGTTATAATATTTCCCTTATTTGGATTACTTGGTCCTCTATATCAACACTAGATGGGATTCTCTGCCAGGGGAGATGCTCACAATGTGTTTTACATTTTCTAATTCCTTTGCCTCGGAATAAAAGAATTATAGGTTCTATGTGTAGACCTCCAAAACCCTTTCTTTCACAGGTTTTCATGAGCTACAACTCTGACTCACCATGAGAGAACCATACAGCAGGATAACTGCTTGTAGCATGAGTGCAGTAAATCTTCTAAGTGTTTTCTAGAGCCTGGCTTTGGTGAGCCAGCATACTAGGCATAGGGTCAGTAACGCAGTAACTTTACTCTCGGGACAGTTACAATGCACTGCCAGAAACAGGCATGCAGACTTATACCATAATTCTAGCACTCTAGAAGGTGAGGCAGGAGAATCACAAATTGGAGTCCAGCCAGGGCAATATATGAACTTAGTGAGACTCTGTCTCAAAATAAAAAATAAAAAGGCATGAGAATGTATCTTAGAAGGTCCTGGGTTCAATTCCCAGTGCTACACACAAAAAAGAGGAAAAAACCCAAATACCATGCTGCTAGGAAGCTCAAAAAAGGGAAGACATAAGGTTTCCCCTCAGAGAAGCCAGGGAATGCTCTATCTTACAGCTCTGTAGATCAGACACCTTACAGAGCTCTTCTGGGCTAAAATCCATGAGTCAATCAAACCATGTTCCTTTTTTTTGGAGACTTTAGGGATGAATCTCCATCTTTACATTTTCTGCCCGCTCATGGCCACTTCTATCTTCAAAATAATCACACCACTTTTCCTTCTGTTTTTTCACATCTTCTCTTCCACTTTTTTTTTTTTTTGATAGTATCTTGCTATTTTGCCCAGGCTGGTTTTAAATTTTTGTGATTAAACAGTGTGCCCACCAGGATAATTCAATATAATCCTATTTTAAAGTCAGCCAATCAGCAACCTATCTGCAACCTTAATCTTCCTTTCCCATTTAAGGCAACATATTCACAGATTCTGGGGATCAGGACTTGGGCAACTTGGATGAGTCACTCTTCTGCCTCAGAGCATGTTTTGAGTTGGTGTGAAGATGACTGACAGTGCTTTGGTAGGTGCTCCAGGATAGGCAGGGTGCTATAAATGCAAAATTGGGGGCACTGGGAGCTGTGGCACGTCAACCTAGAAGCCTCCTCTGTGCTGGGAGTGGTGGTAGGTTGGCCCAGAAGCCTCCTACTCTGAACTGGGAGCTGGAGCACATCCACCGGAAACCTCCTCCTCCACACCAGGAGCCATAGCTCAGCAGAGAGACCTTGTCCAGCATGGACAAGGCCTGCAAGCAAAGTACAGGGGAGCAGCTCCTGATACATTTGGCCTGTTAATATCAGCACCACTGTCTAGCAAGCATTGCACAGTCGTTTTGAGACCGTTCTGGCAAGCCACGTGCAGTGCTGTCTGCCCCATCGCATCCTCAACGTCAACATCACTGACATGCTGCACGAGGTCGTGCAGTAATTCTGTACGCCCATTCACAGCCAACCAGTGTATTGCTGTAAGGCCTTCATTATTACAAATGTTGACATCAGCACCGTATTCTAATAATTTACTCATGCATTTCTTCTGTCCATTTCTAGCTGCCAAATGAAGGGGTGTACAGCCTGAAATATCTTGATAGGATTTGCTCCTTTCTTTTACAGCAGAACCAAGCATTCTACTGATCCACAATTTGCTGTAATGTGAAGTAAGCTTCTTTTCACACATCCAAATGCATAACTGACATCAAATTTTGAATTTGATAGTATTTCAGAAACAGACCTGTGTTGATCAGCCATAACCATTGGCATTAATGTATGAACAGCAGTTTGATCATCCTCGGGCAACTCCACGGTGCGCTCACGGCTGAGCGAACGCGTGAAGCTGTTCAACTGCTCCATCACTCTCTCCATCCTCAGCGCGCCCTCCGCAATCCCCTCGCGCGATCCCCTCGCTCGCACCTTGGCCTCCGCGCCCCACGCCCAACGCTCTACATCCCGCCCCAGGCCCGGAGGCGGGCTCAGGAGCTGGCTCCCCCCCCCCC
>NW_004624737.1:28302766-28403196 GCF_000247695.1 Heterocephalus glaber
CCTTAGCCAACCTTATCAGGAAAAGGAAAGAAAAGGCCCAAAGCCATGCAATTAGGAATGAAAAGGATGAAATTATAATGGACCCAACAGAAATCCAGAGGATCATCAATACCTACTTTGAGAAACTATACGCCCATAAGATGGAAAACACATAAGAAATGGATAGATTCCTAGATGTGTATGAATTACCAAAGCTGAACGAAGAAGAACTAAAAATTCTAAACAGCCCAATATCAATCAATGAAATTGAAAACATAATTAAAAACTTACCTACTAAGAAAAATCCAGGTCCTGATGGCTTCACTGCTGAATTCTACAAGACATTTACTGCCACTACTGTTTAAACTCTTCAGTGAAATTGAACGGGAAGCAATACTCCTGAATTCATTCCTGGAAGCAAGCATCACCTTGATTCCCAAAGCAGAGAATGACCAAACTGAAAAAAAGAACTATAGGCCAATCTCACTAATGAACATAGATGCAAAAATCATTAATAAGGTACTGACAAATAGAAAGCAGAACATCATCAAGAGGATCATAAACCTTGACAAGTGGGATTCATCACAAGGATGCAAGGATGGTTCAACATACACAAATCAATAAATGTAATACACTATATCAATAGAGCCAAGGACAAAAATTACATGATCATCTCAATAGATGCAGAAAAAGCATTTGACAAAATCCAACAAGCATTTATGATAAATACCCTACAAAAAATTGAAATAGGCAGTCTGTACCTCAATCTGATAAAAGCCATCTATGAAAAATCAACAGCCAATATCATATTAAATGGTCAAAAACTGAAATCTCTCACACTAAAATCAGGAACAAGCCTAGGTAGGATATCCACTATCAACCATCCCTGTTCAATATAGTTTTGGAAACACTAGCCACGGCAATTAGACAAGAGAAAGAAATAAAAGCAATAAAGAAGTCAAATTGTCATTATTTGTAGATGACATGATACTCTATATAGAAGACCCCAAGAACTCCACAAAAAGTCTTCTAGGCCTAATAACCAAATTCAGTAAAGTAGCTGGATACAGAGTCAACATACAAAAATCGGTAGCTTTCCTCTACATGAACAACAGACTCACTGAGAGAGAAACAGGATAAACAATTCCTTTCACAATAGCATCCAAGAAACTGAAATACCTAGGAATCAACCTAACAAAAGAAATCAAAGACCTCTTCTCTGAAAACTATAGCACTCTGAAAAGAGAGATTGAAGATGATATCAGAAAATGGAAAAACATTCCTTGCTCCTGGGTAGGAAGAATCAACAGTGAAAATGGCCATACTTCCAAAACTGCTATGTAGATTCAATGCAATCCCAATTGAAATTCCAGCACCATACTTCATGGACCTTGAGAAAACAATTGAAAAGTTCATTTGGAACAAGAAGAGACCTAGAATAGCAAAAGCAATTCTAGGCAACAGAGACATGGCAGGGGGTATCACAACCCCCAACCTGCAACTATACTACAAAGCTACTGTGATAAAAACAGCATGGTACTGGCAAAGAAACAGACCTGAGGACCAGTGGAACAGATTAGAAGATGCAGAAACAACTCCAGATACACTCAGTCATCTCATCTTTGATAAAGGAGCCAAACACCCTCACTGGAGGAAAGATAGCTTCTTTAATAAATGGTTCTGGAAAAATTGGGTTTCAACTTGCCAAAGATTAAAACTAGACCTATATCTGTCACTATGCACTAAACTAAAATCAAAATGGATTGAAGATCTAAATATTAAAACAGAAATCCTGAATTGGCTGGAAGAGGGGTTGGGTCAAACTCTTGAAGACATTGGTGTAGGAAAAGATTTTATGAACAAAACCTCAGTTGCCCATGAACTAGCTCAAAAAATCAACAAGTGGGATCTCTTCTTATTAAAATGCTTCTGCACAGCATAGAAACCACCAACAGTGTTAAGAGACAACCCACAATATGGCAAAAATTTTCACCTGCTGTTCCTCAGACAAAGATCTACTATCTAGAATCTATAAAGAACTTAAAAAAATTAGACCTCCCAAATTTAAAGACCCAATCCGAAAATGGGCATCTGAAATGAACAGACATTTCTCAGACAAAGAAGTATAAAGAGCAAATAAACATATGAAAAAATGTTCGACATCACATGCAAATGAAAACAACTCTGAGATTCAACCTCACCCCAAAAAGAATGGCTGCTATCATGAAATCAACCAATAACAAATGCTGGCAGGGATGTGGGGAAACAGGAACACTGCTCCAATACTGGTGGGAGTACTGACTGCTGCTACCACTGTGGAAATCAGTATGGAGATATCTCAAAGAAGTAGGACTGGAAGTCCCATTTGACCCAGCCATTCCCTTGCTGGGTATCTTCCCCAAAGAATTGAAAGAATTGTACCACAGTGATATACGTGCACCCATGTTCATAGTAGCACAGTTTGTAATAGCTAAATCTTGGAAGCAGCCCAATTGCCCATCAACTGGAAACTGGAGAATGAAAATGTATTTTTTTAATAAAACGGAGTACTATCAGCCCTAAAAAATGAGAAATTAGAGACATTTATAGCTAAGTGGATGCACATTGAGGCGATACTCTTAAGTGAAATAAATGATACACATGTGTAAATACTGAATAGACTTAAAGTTATAATAGATACTGTGAAATAGGGAGAAAGGTGCAAAGAGGAAGGGGAAGTGGGAGGGGTAGGGGAAAGGAGAATGGAATGGAATTAATATGAGAAAATGAAAAAATGGAAATTTTGGAAAAAATGGAATTTCTTTGTAAACAGGGAGGGATGGAGGGGTTAAAGGGAGGGCAGGGGAATGGGGAAAAAGTAAGAACCAAGAGAGATTATGTAAAGGTACAAATTTCCAATGATGAATGTCATTATATTGTATACCTAAAGTGTACCAATGAAATTAATTTTAAAAAAAAACTGTGACTTGGGCCAGCAACCAGATTTTCCTGCCCAGCTTCTCCATCTGAATAACCAGAGTACTGAATCTCATCTCAAAAGCCATATCATTTTATTTCCCCTGTTCTCCTGCTCCCTAGTAGATGTAGGCCAAGTGTGCTAAGACAGAGTGGGCCTCGTAGAAACAATTAAGACAAAATGCCTTGGGAAAGCCAACGAAGCTGGCCAAGTATCTCTAGAGGGCTCAAATTTGTCCCTCCCAAAGCTCTGTCCATATCCTAACCCTTGCAAGTAATGAATGTGACCTTATCTGGGATAAGAGTCTTTGCAGATGTAATTAAGAATCTCAAGATAAGTTCACCTTGAATTATTTGGATGGGCCCTAAATCCAATGACAAATGTCCTTGTAAAAGACAGAAAAAGAGAAGACAGAGTGGAGGGCAAAGTGAAGATAGAGGTAGAGATTGGAGTGATGTGGCCACAAGCCAAGGGATTCCTGGAGCCACCAGAAGCTGAAAGACAGAAGAAAGAATTCTCCCATAGAGCCTTTGGAAGGACTGCAGCCTGCTGGCGACTCAATTTCAGATTTCTAAACTCCAGAACTAAGAGAGAACAAATTTCCATCATTTTAAGCCACTCGGTTTGTGACAATTGTTTATGGTGCCCTAGGAACTAATACAGGGCTAGTGTGCTTCTCCTTTTTTTACTCCCCAGGGACCAGAGGCACAGGCTGTCCTCAGGCTGCACGGGGCTGTGCCAGGCAGATTGCCACATCTCTTCTCCACGGATTCCAGTATCAGCTCAGGAAGACCTGGCACAGGAGCTTTCCTGAGAGCTACTGTGCTTTTGGGTGTGTATGAGTTGCTACACCAGGGACAGGCAGTTCACTTTCCTGGCTTCACTGTGTATTTCACCTGCTCATGGTAGCATGGGAATCTACACGCCAGAATTCAAGTCTGTGTTGCTTGGAGGAGTGACTGCTCCACATGTAAAACTTTGGGAAGGTTTGAGGAGTTGAAGTTTTCTGGGCAAGGATTATTGTGAGTCATTGACTGATTTCTGCAGAAGGCAGAAGAAAAGAAAAAAAAAAGGACAACGAAAGGGATGCTTGTCCTATTGTCTTCACCTGAATCTTCTTGGCCACCTACCAAGGGCTTCTGGGCATATGTTTGCGGGGGGATCAAATGGAGATGGTGTGTGGGCGGATACAGGCCAGACTGTGAGGGAAGATTCCAGCAGGTGACCCACCTTTCTAAGAGCTGTCAGTTACTCCCACACTATCCTATGATTCTCCAGCTTGCAGTGCCTTCGTGAAAAGAGAGACTGAGAGATGACCTGGCTGGGGCATGTGTACTCCACAGCTCCCACCCCAGGTGTGGAGCACTGACACAGCACCTGCCCATACGACAGGCCCAGGAGGGGGGTGAGAGCCTCAACAGGGCTTTCAAGGATCTCTGTGACCCATCTCAGGCTCATCTTTGATGCTTACTTCAAAGTAAGCCCCTCAGCTTTGCTGACTAGCTCCCTCTGCTCATCCTTGCTTGCCTGTTCATCTGACCAAGGCTCTACCTTAGTCATCCCTGCTTTGGGGAAGTCCTTAGGATCTACACTGGGCTATTTGTATCTTGGTGGGCATTAAGGCACTGTGACATTGCTCCATCAGAGCATCTGTTTCACTAAATTGTGGATTTTTTTTTTCCTACCTGCCATTACCTCCCACATAAGCTCTGTGGAGGACAGGCAGCATGTATGCTTTTGTCTCTTTTTTGCCTTATGTATCTATGATCATGCACATGCATATTAATACAGTCTCAGGCATTACATGTGCATGAGAGTAAAAAGTAAATATCTCCCTCCCCTTAACTGTACCATCACTCAATATCCCAAAAGATAACATCTAAAAACAGTTTGTCTCTTTCTAGGTCCACATCTTTCCATTCACAAACATGTGTACATACATTCCATCCCTCCATCTACCCATCCATTCATCCGTCCATCCATCTACTCATCTATCTATTCACTTTATGATTTTCTACATTTTGTTTTTTTTTTCACCTTCAATATTATATCTTGGAGATCTTTTAATCTCAATGCACAGTGATCTACATAATTTCATAGTGTCTCACTCACTGTTGGATTGACAAGCTATTTCACTGTGATGAGCCAGACATTCATTTGTATGTACCAGTGCACAAAGGCTAAGTATTTCTTTTGGACAGATACAGTTGTTGAGCTACCTCTTTAACCACTCTGATCACTTCCCTCCTCTATCTTTGCCTCTTTATCTGCAACTTTCTCATATTTGCTTCTGTCTTAGGGGCATTTTCCTCTTATTTTGAGCTGTAGTTTCTGCTAGACTATAGGTTTATTTTTCTACAGATTTGGGGTCTTTGTATATTTCAGAAATTCCTTGAATCTCTGGTCAGTCTCTTGTGTTTTCCAGTTCTGTTATGAACTCACAGAACACATACTTCTTGTGAAGATTCTTGGGCTTTAGAGCTGGGTTGTGACAACTACTCTATATCCCATGCCAACCATCAGTACTTGACAACTGCTATTAGGAAAAAGTATCGAGAGATAATTTTTGCTTTTGGAAGTGACCAGCATTAGATCAAGGACAAATGTTCCCTTAAAGGAAATGGTTTTATTCCAGTTCTTGTGTTTGCGGATCATCCTTCCATTAACACTAACAAGTAGTTGCAAGATAACTGCCTCTGTGGGCATAAAAGTGGGATTGGTTTGAGGGAAAACATTTGGATCCTTAATTTCAATGTAAGTTCAATAAAAAGGCTATTCCTCCTTGTTCTTAAAGGCCTTGAAGCCAGACAGCAACAAGAGAATTTAATTTGAAAGTAAGTTGGGTCACCTGCTAATGGAAGTCAATTTGATGACCTGTGTCCTATAAAAGGCTAGTTTGGTGTACATGTCAGACCCCTCAGCTGCTTTTAAAATGTCCTTTAGAAACTGACACCTCTTAGGTTTAAAGGTATACATAACTGTTCACGGGACAGCATCAAACTGTTAATGGGACATGCTTGCAAACAAGCACACGGCCAGAACTCTCGGCTTCCATGTGCTGACTTCTGCCCGAGACGCCCAGAGACACCCTTGCAACCCGGCTCCTATTTACTGAACCCAAGCAGTCCCCCCTCTCCAGCCTGCACCATTCCCTGCTCCTGCTGACAGGTGCTGCAGATGTGAGGCCTGCTGGGCCTCCCTCGGCAGCCATCTGTCAGCGAGGCCTTTGCTCCTCCAGGCAACAGGCGTGTTGATAAGAATACACTTTCTGCAGTTGACAGACTTTGCTATTCAAAACACTGTTAAAAAAATGGCTATAGGAATTTAATTAGCAACTTTCATTAAGAGATTAGATGAGAAGAACAAAGAGAAACCGAGGGAAAGTCTTCCTAATAAAACCGGAGAAGCTGTAGAATTATTCATAGCCTAACAAAGGAAATGGAGAATCTGCTCTGTGAATTGTAAGAGGTGACAGATACATTCGGATGCTTTCTCAGGGCCTGGCTGGGCTCTGATTAATGAGGCCCCATGTAAAGGGCAGACTTGAGAGAGCACCTCTTACCTGCTTTGGTGGTAGCAGGTGTGGCTGCGAGCAGTGCAACAGTGGAGCAGACCCCGGCGCCTTTCAGGGTGGCTGTGTGGCTGCTGAGGTTCCCGCCAGTGGACTTGGCTCAGAGTTCAGGGACTGTCCCTGCACGGGTCCTCTGCTTCTCGCTATGCCATGGCTTCCAGTTGCTGCCGTTAGTCCTCTGATCACTGCTCTTGTGTGTGTGCTGGGTCAGTGGAGCTGAGAGAGTACAGATGGGCCAGAACAATCCTATTCCTTTTCCTGAGAAAATGAATCACACATTATTCCAGTGATTTGGCAGTATCATTGTTTTGTGTATGTCTTAGTCTGCTTTGTGTTGCCATGAAAGAATACCACAGACTGCACAATTTATAAAGAAATTTATTTCTTATAGTGTAGAGGCTGGGAAGTCCAATGTCAAGGTGTGCCTTGCGGGGTCATCCTGTAGCAGAACTCCAGAGGGTGAAAGGGAGGGCAAGAGGAGAGGGAATGGACTTCTTCTTCCTCAGGAAATTACTCCAGGGACAACCACTCCACTCCCACAGTCACAGCATGAATCCATACATTGGGGCAGAGCCTTTAGCCTAATTCACCTTTTAAAGGACCTACCTTTCAACACGTTGCGTTGAGGATTAAGTTTCTGACACATAAACCAAGGGAGACACAGTCCAGCTGTAGCAGTGTGTCTTTGGGGAGGGCAGGGCAGACATTCAGCCCTTATATATGTTCAAGGTCATTTTGTCTATAGCCTCTCAGTTTGACTAACAAAAGAAATGGTTGGTTCAAGATCCTATGGCGAAGACCCAAGCATGAATTCTTGCTTCCTTAATGCTAATGCTCTTCCTAAAAAATGCATAGTAAAGAAACCAAGCAAAGAAACAGGCTAAGGAGAATTACATTCTGGGAAGCAGGCTTTGATGAATAATACTACCAATCATTTCTTGCCAGTAACCACTCCATCAAATGAAACCTTTTCCAGGTCCCAGAGATAGAGATGGTTTCTGTGTTGTGAAATGTCTTCAGATTTTGATCTTACTAAAAAGCTGATAAATAGATTCACATGGGAATCACATAGGAATGCCATATAAGATAGTATTGATGAAAACAACTAGCTCATTATGCTTAATTTTAATCGACATAACCTCAGATATAGTAAGCTATCTTTATACCTTTCAGAGAAAGTCCTGGTATCCACAAGATATTCAAAAATATAAAAGGATTTAGGGCTGGGGATACAAACTCAATGGAAGAGCACTTGCTTAACATGCTTGAGGCCCTGGTTTCAATCCCCAATACAGTAAAAGAAATTGTATAAATTTAGGTTTGCAATAAAACCAACCTATGCTGTGAGTCTATCAGATGGATGAGAATGTGTGTATATAGATGCACACGCATGCTTGAGCATGCACACGAATATGTGTAGTAAAGTTAAAATGAAATTCTTGTGAGATTAACTATCCTTAACTCCAAAGTCAAAATTAGGTGACAAAAATGTATTAATTGACAATTGAGTCATAACCTACATACTGAGAATGCAAGATATCTTTGTAAGAGATTCCAGTTATTAAAAGGTTAATTAATTTTTTATTTCCAAGAAAAAATAAAGCTAATTCAAGATAATGAGATAGATGGATGGATTTAAGGAGAAAAAAGAGCTAGAAAATTGCTAATGGCTTGTCAAGAAAGCCAAAGGAAATTATCATCGTTGTCTTTTGTTCTTGTGACCTCAAAGCCATTTCTTATAGTTGTTAGTGTAAAATGAACGAAGTCAGAGCATGTGTGATTTCTACAGTTGCTAAATACAGCTGGTTCTACTTCATGTGGATCAGAATTTCTGCTCTCAAGCCTACGTAGGTTGACAGTGCCGCCCAGGATCCCTCACAGGAGCTGGACTTCCTCTTGAGTGTTGTAAGGCCGGGCATCCACCTGCTCCCCTTTCTTCATCTTCTCCAAGTACAGTCACTTAAGACTCACAGCTTATCAGTCTTTATAACTAAGATGGAGAATCACTGATCTATTTTTCCACAAAACAAGAGGGCTAAAAAAGCCACTGGCTATAAACATTATTTCCTGTATAATTGTTGGTAGAAAGACCCCTCTCCACAAAGTTCTCTCTCCACCTGTTCCACTCCAGGAAAAATGTCAAATGTAAAAGTTACCTCTCCCTGAATCTTCTTCTTTAGTCCAACTTCAGAGGTGAACACATTTCTACCTCTCCTATGTGTACCTGGGAAACAAAGGGGTTTGGGGGTCCCTATTGGCGTTTTAAGTGGCCCTGCTCATCTTGGGATTTCTTGGGTTATCAGCCAGGGTTAGCTCCTTGAGTTCTGTGCCATAATTTCATGACACCCTTTCAGCCCTCAGCCCCAAACATTGGAGATACAAAAGAAAAATAAAAAGAAAAGAAAAGACAGATAACAAATGTTGCCCTCAGAGAGTTTACGTTACAGTAGAGAGACAGGCAATAAACAAGAGAAGTGAATGCCAGGGAGTTTTCATCAGCAGAGAGGAAAAGAGCCCGAATTCCTTTGGATGTGGTCACCTAGGTAGGGTAAGGGTACTTCCTTGTGGCTCATGAAGGAGACTTTAGAAAGTTATCCCCATCTCTGGCTTGTATGTATCAGGGGTCCTTGAGAGGAATGGATACCAAGCGCATCCAATACTCCTTTATAGAGGGACCCTGTGATTTTTTTTCACCAACAAAGAAAAGCTTGCAGAGTTAAGACCGAACCTACAGTCAGTTCAAGGAATGTGTTCATGAAAATTAAATACCTTCTTAGATTTTTTTTTTAACCAGCATGAAACAGAAAATCTTGGAATGAGGAAGCATCCTTGGCTCTTGATCTTGAGAAGTCAGAGGTGACCAAAGCTATTTGGGGATAGAGAAAGTTATCTGATCTTCAGGGAACAGTCAGCCTGCTGTCCTCAAGATTACCCTCAGAGGGACAAGGCTGTCCCTCCATCCTGCAGTATCTCGTTTAAACTTATGTTTAAATAGCTATACTTAAATGATAAGGCACTAGCCTTTCACCTCCAGGATCCTAACTGGATTCAAACTCTAGTCTTCCAGGAAATGAGTTTGGTCGTCTAAGCTGAGCCTCGTAGACAAAAGTCCTTATCTCCAAACTCCAAGCATAATTCAGCCCATCATGGCAGGACTGGAAGTCTGCTCTTGGGAAAGAAACAGAATGAGCTGGGGTGGAAAGTAAATTACCGAAGTAGTTAAGTCAATCCTGAATTCAAATCCCAACTATTGAAATGATAGTTCTTTTCGGTAGGGAGGCAAAAGTGCTTTTAAGCACCACGCCTTTCTAGCTGCATCCCAAAAGGGGGAAAAAGTCACGTAGAAGAGTTAAGCCTCCAAAAATGAGGTCAAAGCTGCAAAGAAGCATAAGCTTGAGCACCTTAATAAATTTAAATTTTCTTTGAATAGTTTCCTTATCTACCCCCGAAGAATACCACATGTCTTTGCCCATATATGCTGCAAGCACCAACTGCTACTTTCATCTCCGATATACTTGAAGATGTCTAAACACACTGGGGAAATATCATGTGCAAAGATTGTGTGTTCTCAAGCAAATTTGGTAAATTTAGAATAACACAACCACTGTTGTCCCCAAACACTGCAAAGATAAAAATAGAATAGAGCCAAAAGGGGCTACAGAAGACCTGGTCTTGGGTTTACTCTGCTCGACTTAGAGACATAATTATAATTAAGGAGCTTGTATGACGTAGCCTATTGGGGAGAAATATGCTATTGAGGAATACTTTGACTACGGCGAATTGTTGCTTTCCAGGTATTCAGAATCAGGCATTATTTCCCCTCCTTTTGGCCTGCCCCCGCCCTTCCACATTCCATTTATCAAGTTAGCATTTTGCTCACAGTAAAACGGATGACAGTTTCATTACAGAATGGCATCACTTGTCAAACTTTGAATTACTGATCATAAAAATATCTGTTCTGCTTTGAAGGATTGTTGGAGGACTTCCATTTTTATATTTATATATGTATTTTTATCAGCGGGACTGTTTAGTGCAACATGCACGAGGAGAGAGCAGAGGGGAGGGAAAAAGAAATCAAACCAGGCTGAGGAGCCCAGGGTTTGCTGTGTCCTACCCATACAAACAAGCTTCTATCACAGCTCGAGACAGCAGAAATAAAAGAGAGCTTTTTGGCTCACAGCTATAAAAAAAATTATCATAGTGATGAAGTTCCTCAGCCATCAACAGAGCTGTGATAACGCTGTTTGATGATGATTTTCCCATGAATGTTAAACAGCCGCCACTGCGGAGGCAAAGGGGCTTATCTGCACCTAATGCTGATCTCTAATTCCTGCCCTTCTTGAACCATCCATTTTCTAACAGCATTAACTGGCAAATTTACATCCCATCTTAATGCTGCTAAAGAGGACAGGAGATGAAGAGCAAATGACAGCAGTGTAATGAGGGTGGCTTTTTTCTCCTTTCTCTTTAATGGCTGAAGATTTACACAATTGTCTGTAAGCTTATATAGAGAGCTTACCTGAACCTTTTCCCAGCATGGATTCAACTTACAGGAGCTTTTGTTAACTAAACACACATAAATATTTTTAAGGAGGTTTAATAGTGCGACTTCAAAAGAAAACCAAAGGATAGAAAAGGGAGGAAAATCTAAATGTCATAAATAACAGAAATGTCTTAAAAGGGCTAATGATTTCTGAACAAACAAGGTTGTAAGAATGAAATTCTATTAGTTTACCACAAAACCAAAAAGATTTCAAATAAGGAAAGATTAATTAAAGCAAGGATTTATAGAGGACCATGTTCCACAAGCCACCGAGACCCAGGATTTCTCTGATCATATAACATCCATCAAAATACTACCTGTTCACTAACAGGGTGTGAAGAGATAGAAGGTAATTTCAATGGTAAATCTGAATGTTGGGCGCTACAATTCTAGATGTGGGAAAATCCCATTTGTGCATCCAGATGATAAAAGTAAACCAAATAAAAATCACCATGGATGAGCCATTGAACATCACAGGCTAGAAACCTTGAAGTTGTCTTTGACGCTTCCTTCTCTTTCATCCTCTTTATCCAGTCCATTACCAATCCTGCCTTTCCTTCCTTTGAAATGTTTTTTTAAAAAATTTACTCTCTTTTTTTCTCCCACAACACTAACCCATTTCTCTAGTACTTCTCACTTTAAATATTGCAGATTCCCCACTTTCCCTGCTTCTAGTCTATGTGGCTCCTTCCGTAATATTATTAAAATAATTCTTCAGTATTTTTATCATGTTATGTGAGTTCTTAAAAAAAGCTATGCCTCCAACCAACACAAAGTGTAGCCACAATAATAAATCCTAGGCATGAATTTAATGACAAGTGTGTGAGGCCTGTGAATTTAAAACTACAGAACACTGCAAGAGGAAATTAAAATGCTAAATAAATGGAGAGTTGTGTCATATTTAAAGTTTAGAACAATAAATTGGAAAACTTTTTCTATAAAGGGCCAGAGAGTAAATATTGTTGGGTTTTGGACTGCTTTGATCTCTGGAATATTCTTTTTTGTTTTGTTTTTGTCACTGATTCAAAATGTAAAAGCCATTCTTAGCTTGGGGTCATACAAAGATAGCCTAGATTTGGCCTGAAGATCATAGTTTGTTGACCCCCTGGTTAGAAGATTCAATATTATTAGATGGTATTAAAATGGCAGTCTTCCCAGGTTGATCCTTGCAATAGTAACCAAAATTCTAACAGGTCTTTTAAAAGAATTAATAAGTTGATTTAAAAATGTTTGGAATTTTTTTTTAAAGTATGGAATTTATATATGGAGAAGTAAAGGATTTAGAATACCTAAGGCAATTTAGAAAAAAAAATGAAACTTGAGGACTTACACTACCTAATATTGTGACTTACCATGAAATTATAGTAATCAAGACAATGATATACTAAAGTAAAAATAGACTGAGGAAAAGAATAGAAGACCAGAAATAGACTCACAATGATGTGGCCAATTGATTTTGATCAAAGATAACAAAATAATTCACAGGAGAAAAGACAGTCTTTTCAACAAGTTGGTGATGGAACAACTGGACATGTGCATGAAAAAAATAAACCAACAAACAAACACATAAATAAATAAAAGAACCTTAACCATTCCTTAAAACTATGTGGGGAAATTAACTCAAAATAGAAAATTTTTCAAAAAGAAAAAATTGGCAAAATTATTTTAATGAAGATTTAAAAGGTTTGCCTTCTGAAAAATGTAATTAAAATGAAAAGGAAAGTCATAGACTGGGAGAAAATTTGGGAAACATAAACCCAACATTTGGCTTGAATCTAGAAGGTGCAAAAACAAAACAAAAAAACCTGCTTACAATTCAATAATAAGATAACCTAATTTAAAAATGAGGAAAATAATGGAATAGAACCATTGCAAAAGATGTTCAATGAGTATATGAAAATTTGTTCAATGTCACTAGTCATATAAGAAGTGAAAATTAAGCCAGGTATAGTGGTATACACCTGTAATTTCAGCACTTTGGGAGGCTGAGGCAGAAGGATCTCAAGTTTGAATCCAGTCCAGGCAATTTAGCAACTTAGTAAGACCCTGACTCAAAATAAAAAAAATAAAAAGAGCTGTGGATGTAACTCAATATGAAGGCTATGAGTTTAATCCCCAGTACTGCAAAAAAAAAAAAAAAAAGTGCAAATTAAAACTACAATGAGAAACCACTACATATCTTCTAGAAGCGATAAAGTAGGAGGATGGACAATAGCAAATACTGATAAGGGTGTGTAGCAGTTAGACCTCTCATATTTTGCAAAGCAAATTGGAATGCTAAATAGTACAGCCATTTTGGAAAACAGTACATTATAACATTAAACATGTATTTGTAATGAGATCCATCCACAGCTATTTACCTAGAGGAATTTAAACATTCATCCACTTTAAAATGTGCACGCAAATGTTGATAGCAGCATTATTGTTAATAGCCCAAAACTGAAGACAACTTAAGTATCTAATAGTTGGTGGATATACAAACTGAGCAGTATCCAATGGAATATTACATAATGCTAAAGGGAACAAAATATTTGTATATGCAACATATGTAAATCTCAAAACTATTATGCTCAGTGAAAGAAGGCAAACACAAGCAACCATTTAAGTGAAATTCTAGAAAAGACAAAATAAGAAAAGCAGAGCACTAGTTGCTGAGAGCTAGGCAAAGTGGGTGAAAAGGGGCATAGCCATAGGCTCTTTTTAGGGTTTGGCAACCGATGTATGCTTTGAGATCAGTACTGAATTTCATCACACTGTACATTGTAAACTGAAGAAATTCCTTGTATGTAAATAATATCTTAATAAACAAAAAGAGAGAAATACTACAAGTGAGCAAGTTTTGGTGTATTACCGAAAAAGATTGTCCCCAAATTATCTGAAAAGGCTATTAAAATACTCCACAAATTATCCACTATTAAAATACTCACTTTTTCAATGATGTATCTCTGTGACCGTAGACTTTCTTCATATTCTTCAGCCACTGCAACATATCAAAACATATCAAATACAGAAACAGATAGGAGAATCCGTGTGTCTTGTATTACGGTAGGCATGAAAGAAATTTGCAAAAATGCAAAATAATGTCATTCTCCTCCCTAGTTTCTTTTTGTACGGAAAAGATATTCTTCATGCAGGTATTATTTATACTTGCATCTAATAATCAAGATCATTTAATATTTTCATGCTTAGAAAATTTGTTTTAACTTCTATGTTAAAGATTTGATAAATAACCATTTACAGAAAAGCTCTTTGGGGTTCTCAGTCATTGTCAAAATCATAAAAGGGTCCTAAATCTTAACACTGCTGGCTGATAAGACTGACCCCAAACTAAGATTCAACAGTCTGGATAATGGGCACATTCGGATGAGTTGGGCTACGTTCTCACTACAGGGGGAAACTTCCTTCCAGCTGAGCTGGGGTCTCTTCGGTTCTGATTTCTAGGTTGGCCTCATGATCAGCTCATTCTGTTTACCTCAAGGCCATCTTTATTCCTATTGTGTGCATGACATGATACTTTTTTTTTTTTTTAATCCTGCAGTTTCTTCGACTGGTGGTGTTGGGGATCGTAATAGGATCGATAACTGCGCAGAGCTGCTGTGAGCTCGGAATGAGTTTATGCCAGGCCCTCGGAATGGCAGGCAGTGAGTGCTCAAGCCCCGGGAGGTGATGGTACAATTGGCATTGCTACTGATCCTTCGCTGCTTCTCTTTCATCTTTGCAAATGTTATTTCTCCGTGTTGCCTTCTCCACCTCTCCTTTCCCAAAACTCCGATCTTTCTATTAAATGTACAGTACCCCCTTGTTTTTGCTTTCTTTTTTTCTAATCGTTTAAAGCATTTTCCTGATACCTTTCAAATTATACCGAAAGCCCCTTTCCTTGGGCACGCTTTACTTAGCAAAGAACTGGGCAACAAAGAGGTCCTTAAATACTTACTGAGGTGTTGGTTTCCAACCCTGTAGTATGGGAACAATAGTGGTGTCTTTATTATCTACTTCACGGACATGTTGTGGTAATATATGCAATGAGATGTAATTTAATGGGAAAAAATCCGTAAGTCAAACCAGGCCGTCTTCTTTGTGTTTCAGTATGTCCTAGGGCCGTGATAAGAAATCTTTTCAGACACCAATTACTGTTCAACAGATGCCCTATTTCTATTTTCCCTTAGTGCATATTGAATTTTTCATACCTAACAATGCTGGTCTGTTAAATAAGCATTTGGAGAGAAAGCAAAACTTTGGCTTTTTATAGGACATATGAAGATGGCATTTTCTATTGACCTTGTTAAATACATTCGTACTTAAAATTTGTAATTGGCAAGTTTCTGCCCATGATCATCTTGGGATTGAAAGGATTAACCCATTAAAATCTGAAACAGACAAGATCTCACTGGCATGTTGAAAGTATTTTTGTAGCATTATTATCACGACTTTAGCCTGCACAGAATTTTTGCAGATATGGCGACCACTAAATTTGAGCCAAAATTCTGTTTTCAGTGTTAAGCCTGAGAAATCTTGAGCACAATCATTTCAGATTTAGGGCCCACCTATACCAAAGAAACAAAGTGCTAAGGGATCGTGCTAAATTGATTGCAGTGATCCTATGCACATGAGAGGGAGAATATTAATTCACTTAAGAAATATTTTATTGAGCATTGACTATGTGCCTACAGTAGAGATGCACCCAGAAGTTTGATTCTAGTAGCTGGAAACAGAGCACAAGTGAAAACTAAATAAACGAGATCATTTCGGAGAGTGATAAGTACAACGGCTGCAAAAGATAGGATTCTAGGATTGAGAACGGCTGGTCCTGGAAAGTTATTTGGATAGAATGAGCTCATTACTTCACAGCTATTCAAAATATATGTCTAAGAAGAAGCGGTAACAGGTGTTAGGGTGACTTTATTGTCTATTTGTACTTTTCTGTATTTTCTTCATTTTTTTACTTAGATGTCCACTACTTTCATAATCAAATAAAAAACATGCAAAACTTTACTCGAATGCCAACCAAATTTAGATTGTGTTGACCCTATGAATAAAGATACCACAGAGATTTACAATTCTAAAAAGAACTATTATCTGTGGTTTTCTTATATTCATGGATTCAGCTGTCCGTTAGATAAGTGACGATTTGTAAAGCACATAGAAAAAATGCTTAACATTTGGTGCTATTTGTTTGCTAGATTAATAAACAGATAAATATGTTGAAATGATGTCTAATCAGTTTAGCATACAACTTGGGGGAAAAGTACTGTGTGCAAATCTGTGTTTAAGCATTGTGTGGTATAAAACAATGATTATGAGATTTTCTAAAATACGTATTCAACTGAGTATCCTATATTTATTTTCTCTCCCTCTACCTCTCCCTGTGTCTGTTTTTAAAATCTATCAGCCCTGCCTTTAAGAAACTTAAAAATCCACAAGGATAAGTGCACACAATCATCTACCTGTAGTACTAATATTCCTTTCTGTAGCAAAAACTGAATTTTTTCAGTTAATTCTGGTCAAGAAAGGAAGGGTTGCTTTTTGAGGTCCAAACAAATTTGAAGGGGAATTGAATTATTTCACCTTTATTATTGCACTACCTCTTTCTAAGGTGAGGAGTCTGAACATTAATTATCTCAGGGATGTGCACTGCTGTTCACGCACCGACTTCATAATAAACTTGTGGTTGTCTGGACGAATTATGGCAAGTTTCTGAAACGTCGCCCAAGAAGTGACACTCTCAACCCAGGCCTGGTGACCTGTTTGCACATGCAATTTCTGAGAATGGTCATCTACACACTCACCCTTTTTCACACTGTCATGGGAAACAAACAAAAACAAATTTCCTACCAGAAGATATCAGCTGGTGACATTAAACAAAACGCATCCATCTGGCCCGTTCTGTTGCTAAGGTGTTTCTCATATGAGAATATGGAATGCACGGATTCCCATTCCGGATGTGGTCACTGTGGACAGTGGGGTGGCAGTTGAAAAGGGTTTCTGTGGACAGCCTTGGCGCCATTTAAGTTGAGTTCACTTCTATTTAACAGAAGAATAATTTTGATAGCTTAAGAGGGTTTCTTCCAGCTATCACTTTTTGTTAACCTTTAGCTCCCCCAAAATGTTGGCTTCTTAAAAGCCCATTTGAAGGTACATTTGGGAAGAAAAAAAAAGCACAGAAAACTTTAATCTAGCATATACAGACTGCTTTCACTTTTCACCTTCTCATTCTTCATATCTCTGCTCGTTCAGCACTGCTTAATACAGATCCAAACAGAAAGTCTCCAACTTGTAGATGTACTTGGGTCTAAAATTTTACCTTTGGGTTGATATTGTGGATCTGATATCAATTTCTCTTATGGAGAAACATGTTTTAAATGGTTGTCAGGTTCCCAAATGTACTCAAAAGCCAATTTAACTTGATGTTCCTTAAAAATACCAGCCCAGGGGAAAATGAGAGTATATATGGAGAATGAATATGTTCTTGCTGGTGTACTGATTATTCAGCTCCAGAAAGATCCTCCATCAACTGGGTGCTTTCTGGAGGAGCCTTTTGTGCCTTTTGGACTTTGAATCATTGGAAATGTTAATCATTTTGAATTTATGCATCAACAAAATGAAAGCGCACTTACAAATGATAACAACAGGAGAGGAATACAGAAGAGAATCCCACCTTCCTGATTCACAGATGGTCCTTGAAAAATGTAGGCAACAACAACTAAAAGGAACTTCAGTCTTTTTATGCCTCTCTTCCAAGTCCTGGTGGCGCTGAGCCTTGCCCCAGGTCCTTATGACTTTTTTAAGCTCTCTCCTTTCTCCCTTGTAGCAACATCTATTTTAAGACAGCCTTCCCTCCTCTCCAAGTCTTCAGTTACTATAGTTATTTTGCTTCCTCCCCACAGCCCATCCAATTTCATATTTGCCCCTTATAACTAATTGGGAGGAAAGAAGTTGTTTAAATTGTTTTGCAGTCAGTGTGGATGCCTGAAAATTTCCAAACTTTCAATGAATTACTTGTGTGTTCTAAGGGGATGATCCTTAAAAGAAAAATTTAAAATTCAGGTTTTATAGGGTTGGCACATTTTCGATGTGGTGGGTGGTCCCCAAGTTAGTACTTCCTCTACACTTGCTGTTTTCTTTCACGTAGAAATGGACAGCTCCCCTAAAAGCTTAGGGGTTTCTCCCATGGTCACTCAAAGCAGTGGCTTGAGGGACCTCAGTGGAAGGGCTGAGGTACACATGCTGTTTCCAGCGTTCACCAAGGGGCAAACATCGAGGGACTGGAGTTTACACATCTGGGTGCTGGTCAGGCTGGTGGGGGCTGTGTGCGGTGCCAGGGTCAGAGCTTGAGCAAAGAAAGAGTTTCCTTAAAACTGTGTAGGGGTGGTGGGGCCAGAAGTCTAGGAGGCCAGAATCTTTGGTGTTCACTGGATTGAGCAGGAAAGCTTCCTTGAGTTTCAACACCAATGGACAAGAAGGAGAGAGCTGAAATGAAAGAAAAGTGTCCGAATTCTGTTGAAGCTGAGACCGGTGAGGGTGCTGAGAAGGAGGTATGGAGGAACAGCCATGAGCTGTGCTTGCCTATCCCTAGTCTCCTTTTATGACCATCAGTGAGTGGCTCGTGGACAAGTGGAATGACTCACAGGTACAGGGCTGCGTGCGCAAGGTGTACAAGCAACCATTGTTCTTTGCGTAGTTCTGCAGCTATGACCCCAACTGCCTGGTATTCTTTGTTCTGAATAAACACTTGGAAAATTGTCAGTGTACATTCAGGATTTTGTCCAATAGTACTGTGCTGTAAGAGGCCATAAAGTAGCATCTATGATTAGTCTAAAACTGTTATTTCCTCTTACCTATAGCAAAGACAACATCTTTTAAAGTTTTATTTTTAAAAATTGCTTTCTTGCTAGTTCTAATTGACAGAGAACTCAAACCTTCCCAACTTAGGAAGATATAATATGTTTGATTGTGGACTCATCTCTACCTAGGTCTGCTGGTACACTAGAAACCTCTCCCCAGGATCTAATGGGATTTGAAATCTCAACCTGGAGTGGACAAAGCCCTGGATGTCCCATAAGTCCTCAGCTGTGTTTTCCTTTACTCCAGAGAGAGACAAAAACCTCCATCTGGCCCTACTACTTCCAGCCTCTGCTACCTGGCGTTGCACTGGTACCCAATATAGCCCCAAGTCTACCCCATTCTCCTAGGCTCTGCCAACTCCAATCCATTTAAGCTAGCCCTATATCCAGATGTCTGTGGCTAGTCCCGAGGCTGGACTTGTCTACCAATCACCTAGACGTCTCTGCATATTGATAACCTTGTCCAGCCAGAATTCTCAACGTTGCATTATAATCTACCACCTGGACTGGTTATTGGAAATGTGTCCTCCATGCCTCATATTTGGGATAATTCACTTGAATCTCTGCCTGGCCTACCCTCTTCTTGACTGCTTCCCTCAAGCTGCTCCACCCCATCTTCTACCTCACTCTGGATTGCATGAGTTTCCCTGGCTTCTGCTAGAGATGGCTCCAGCTCATGAGGAGCCCAGGTTGTGGCTTTCAATGTGTTCTTTGGCCAAGAACTTGAATCCATAGGAAGATCTTACCTAAGCTTTCCTGTAGCCAGTACCTCTGTAATAAGAAGATCACATCTCAGAATCCATGTGCTGATAGTAACAATATTCCTACCAGGTTGTGAAGTTTGCTATACACCTTCTAATTTAGTATGCATAAAGCCTTGTGAGATAGGGAGGCCCAGTGTCATCTCAGCTTAAAGATGATAAGGCTAAGGCTCTGAGTTATTTGCTCTTGGAGATATAGTCATACAGTTCCTAAAGTGAGGAAGTGGCCAAGTCAAGAGCTAGATCTGGGACCTCTTTCCACTAAGTCATGCTGCAAGCCCAGTGGAGAGTCAAGCCTGGTACACTGCCATGTATGATGTTGATCAAGAAGCTGGGTGTTATATTTATTCTTTCATTCCGTCATATTTACTGAGGGTTCACTGTGTGCCAAGCACTCTTCTAAGCAGTGCTCAGGTTAAATGAGTCAACAAAAGGGACAAATCCTCTTGTCCTCCCAGCACTTGAGGTAGTGGTCTCTTTCTGAGGAATGCTAGACAGCCAGATCTGGTTCAGACATGATCCTGACACTTGCTTATCCTTTGCACCTGTGGCTCCAGGCCTACTCAACTTTGGATCTGTGACCCTGTGGTTTTCTGCTTGAGGACCCAAGGTAGGAGCTGACAGTCTCCTTTTGAGTCTCTGATTTGCTCACTGTCTCTCGAAGACCAAACAAGTGCAGCAAATCTGGACAGTGTGACTGCACATCATCTCAGAGATGTAGTAAGCAATAAAATGACATCTTACTCCTTCGTGTAGCTGCTAGAAAGTGCTGGTGATGCAGCAGATAGGGCATCTCCCAGGATCAGTATTACAAGGGAGGCTCAATGGTACCACTAAAAACAAAGCGACTCTACGAAGGGACTTGATTTTCAACTGGTTTTAGAAAAACTGTTTTACTGGTGAAAATCATTTTAGAGGAAAAAGATAAATGCTAAATCTGGGCTAAAAATACAGTATTTTATGGTCCATATTGAGCTTCAGCATAGCAAATAATACATAGTTGATTAGATTCACAAAATAAGCCTAAAAGATCTGTTATGTGCTATAATTATCTTAGACTCTTTTATAGGATGGGAGTATGAAAACCCAACTTTCTGTGCTGTCAGAAATGTTTTCCTTCATTCCCTTTTTTTCTCTTTTTCTAATCTTCCTTAAAATATTGGTGTGAATTAAACTCACCAAGGAGGAAATCAGGGAACATCTTCTATAATGCAGTTATGAAAATAAGAGCAGAGTTGTTATTACTCCCATCTGGAACACCAGATGTTTGCAGACTGGCATGGGAGTTACAGCACATTTCTGACCCCAAACTCAAGACCCAGTTAAATGTGTTTGAAACATTCTCTTTCCTGCTCCAAACATGTAAATGGAATTGAGCATGAGCAAAAACAAAAATACAAATACCTATCATCTGCTAAGAAGGCATGGGAAATAATCACGGGCACAGTCAAGTAGCTTAGCTGGAATCTGGTGGAACATATTGTTTATAATATGGAATGAAGGCAAAGAGTTTGGATCATGCCACGCAGACCTTGGTGGTTTAATAAAACCACACCCTGTCTGGCTACTGCCAATAGCAGGAAGTCTACCAACGGAAGCTTCCTCAGAACTTGATCTTGTGGTGTCAGAAATAATATAAATTTATCTTTATTCATACATCTAGATGGTCAAGAGTGGACTCATACAATAAAACTAAAAGGGCTTCATAATCAGCCATAATACTTCTGTGTCAATTATTTAAGTCCAAGCGGTCTGCTCATTTATCATCTGAACTTGGGAGTCTGAAGGACGTGTCCTCATTTGGAATCCCAGTTGTTACCACAATTTTGCTTATTCTGGATCTTTGGAGTGTGGCTCTCTTCACAGGTGCTAATGGGTGAAGACAGAGAAATATGATGCCTAGCTGGACTTCTAGATGTTTCTTTTATATATAAGATACTTGAGAAAAGCCCTTCATAATACCTGTGCCACTGGAGAGGTCTGTAATACGGTTTGTGGTTCAAAGATCAGAAAAAATATAGACTAATTGCACTGACCCATATGGTATAAAACAGTTCTTGTGACAGTTTGATGGCAAAGATATGAGGAAAGAAGTTCTGTGTAGTAAAGATCATGCGTCTCCTTAACTGTGGTGATAGTAAGATACAGATTTCAGTAGTCTGTGGCTCAGGAATACAATCTGTTGAAATTGTAGTTTTATGTCTAAGATGGAATATATTACAGGAATGACTTGCTGAATAAAACCTTCAAGAATTTCTTTTTAAAGAAATAATTGAACTTTAAGAAAACATAAGTTAGAAGATATGGGTTTGCATCGTATTTGGGTTAATAAATTTCATAATGCTTAACATTTCCAACCAAGCACTAGCATACTTCCCTCCATATAGTCTACATAAAATTTTTGAGGCAAGTAATTTTTACAAAGACTAGATGGATTGTTACATAAATGAACATGAAATGATTGGTTTTATGAAGCTAGTGATTTATTTGTAATGTGCAGAACCATCCCTTTTCTATCAGCTTTGGATGCTTGGACTCTCATGTATTGTCTTTCCTGAGAATGATCCAAGTGTGCCACATAGCTTCAGTTTTCCATACTTTGTAATGTATCATCAAGGAAAAGAAGATGGAAAATACCCTTTTATCCTTGCCTAACAATTAGAGATAACTACAGAATACTCTAGATTCCATCTAATCCAAAGAGTTTATAGTAAAATTTTACTAAATGTGAATGCTCATCAAGACTTTTAAAAGGCTAATTCCAAGCCACAAGAACAATTTCTATCTTACACAAATGGAATTTTAAAAAAACCTCCATATAATGTAGGCACAATGGTGAGACAGTTGTCTACCTTTGTTTTTGTCTACAAAATGAATTTTAAAATTTGAGCTTAATAACTCTGTAATCTTATGGTCATAAATAATTCTTACCAAGTAGAGAAAAATTTGCATGTATGTACTTTATAATGTGCTTTGGGTCTCAGAATTAAAATTTTCTCTCCCTTGTAACTATTTTCTTTTCTTTCTTTTTTCTTTTTTGATACCTGGGATCCAACTCAGGTCCTTGCTCTTGCAAGGCAGGCAGCAGAACACTGAGCTAAATCGCTGGCCTTGTAACTATTTTCTACATTCAGATGTGCTGGTCAATGAAGAGAATGGTAATAAGCATTAGCTTATTTATAATCAAGAAGTATTATTACGATTGGCTCTGCCCAACATACTATTGCTTTCATCTTGCATTAAAACAGAGATACCTGTTCTTCCCAACCTTTGTGTCTGGAGCTGGTGATGAGTGTATGACAGTCAAGTACTTAACTACAAAATCTGAAACATATTCTGCAAAGACTAGCCTGGTCCTAAAGCAATGGCACTATAGGAGCAATGAGCTAGTGTCCAGATTTTGGTTTATACCACCAGTTTCTAATCAAAGGAACCAGGGCTCCTTGGAGAAATGGCTGATTCTAGAACTGAGGCTGGCAGCAGACAAGATGACTTGAGCATCTTGTAGTGACTGAAAATAAGTGCCTTATAACGAAAATACCATATGCTTGGTAGCCTACATAACAAAAATTTTTTTCTCATAATGCTGGAGGCTAGGAGGTTCAAGATCAAGATGCTAGCATGGTCTGGTTCTAGTGAGGGTTTTCTTTCTGGTGTATAGGCAGATGTTATGTCCCCACAAGGCAGAGAGAATGAGAAAGCTCTCTCTCTCATCTCTTGGTAGGGCACTCATTTCATCATGAAGGATACACCTCCATGATCTAATTACCTCTCAAAGGCCTCATCTTCAAATATTATCATATTAGCTATTAAGCTTTTAACACTTGAATTTTGGGGAAATACATTCGGTTCATTACAGCAAGAAAGTGCTAAAAATAAACAAAACAATAAAATCAAGCAAGCAAAAACAAAACAAAACAACCCACAATAATAGGGATATATCAAAGAGACACAGGTGTCAACTGAAAAAATTACAAACACACCAAGATGGGAATAATTTAAGCAACAAAATAAATAAATTAATACTGGATTACAGCTCATAGTATAAATTACTACCTATATTGACATAAATAAATGACTGAGTAAATAAATAAAGAAGAGGGAACAGACAAACCTCAAAGCAGAGCAATTGCAAATAATTCGTGTAGATATTCCACCCTCAGGGAGGTGGAGCATAATTCTCCATTCCTTAAGTATGAACTACACACAGTGACTTCCTCCCAAAGAGTACAATACAGAAATGAGAAAAAAGAGCAACTTTACAATCTAACCTGACAATCACTACCATACTCATATGAGCTGAGGTAATATCAACAGTAATAAGCCCTATGGAGAGTATGTATCTTTGATATGATGAGAAGGACATTTTACTTCTGTAATATTCCCCTCTGAAGTCTGTATCCCCAGTGAAATCATGACAACATCAGATAAGTCCCAATTGAAATGCCACAAGTTCACCAAAAACAAGAAAAATCTGAAAAACTCTTAAAAACATAGAAGCCTAGGGAAATGAAACAATATGATATGGCATCTGGATGAGATGCTGAAAGGGAAGACATTAGGTAAAAACCAAGAAGAATTAAATTGAGTATGGACTTTGGCTAATAATAGTAATGTTGATTCATCAGGTGTGACAAATATACCATGCTAATATAGTAATGGGGAGGCTGTGCTGAAAGATTCTCGTTGCCTCAAATGACAAGGAAGGCAAAGATAATCTATGGTTTTCGAAATTGAACACTGATGCCATTTGTAGAGAAGGGAGAAGGTACTGACTGGGACAGACACAGGGAGGTTTTGGGGGAGCTGATGATGTTAATTTCCTTTTGCTGGCTGTGGTATGTGACACATTCACTTAGTGATAATTCATCACAATATTATCCTTTGTCACTAAGCAAGTCTACCTTCAAATACAGCAAGTAAGAAGTTAATTTAAAAGATAGTTTTGGATTCAATGATGATTAGTATTTATAAAACCGGCTTAAATAATTTTTCCATTTAATGTGTATTTTAAAAGTAAACTATCCATCAAGAACAAGAAAAGGAAAACCACTTTTACCACTACTATTCAACATTGTACTGGAAATTATAGTCAGAATAATCACATACAAAAAAGAAATATAAGGCATCCAAATTAGAAAGGAAGAAGTAAAACCATCTCTATTGACTGATAACATGACCCTGTATACAGAAAACACCATAGAATCCACAAGAAAGATACTAATGCTTATAAACAAATTCAAAAAAGTTGCACAGCACAAAATCAACACAAAAATCACCTGTGTTTCTATATACCTGCAGTAAACAATCAGAAAAGAAAATCAAGAAATGAAATACATTTACAAAATATCTAAAAGAATAAAATACCTAGGTGTGATAGTTAACTGACTGCATCAATTTGAGTAGAAACACTCAACTAAATTGGATCAGCATAGTTCTGGGTGTGGCTGAGGGGATTTACTGAAGACAGAAGACCCCTCCTAGGGTGATTTGTCACCCAAATGGTATAAAGGGGAAGCAAAGAAGGAAGGCTCCCTTCTGATTCTTTCAAAGAGTTCCAGTCTTTGCCTTTACCTTGGATGTCATCTCATAGCTTCCAACACAAACTCTTCAGCCTTCATTGCAGATGCTTTGGCCTCCTGATACAGACTCACAGTGGTCACTACTGTGGACTCCAGGCCTTCGACTGGATCTCCAATGCACAGACAGACCCTCTGCACTCTTCTACACCTGACTCTGTGGCCTGCCATTGTAAGCTAATCTTGTAATTCTAATGTATTTGTATATCTTGTATTAAATCTGTTTCTCTAGTAAGCACTGACTGATACACTAGGAATAAATTTAACTATGGAAGTGAAAGGCGTATACAATAAAAACTATAAAATATTCTGAAATAAATTAAAAGTGATCTAAATGAATAGAAATACCTCCATGTTCATAGGTTGGAAGACTTAATCTGCTTAGCATGGTAATACTTCCCAAAGTAGTCTACTGATTTAAGGCAATCTGTAACAAATTTCTAAGTCTTTTTTTAAAATCCTCAAATGTATATAGAATTGTAAGGAGCCTCAAATAACAGAAACAGTGCTGAAATAGAAGAATAATGGTGGAGGAATCACGTCTCCTGATTTTAAATTTTACTACAAAATTATAGTCATCAAAAACAGTTTAGTACTGGCAGAAGGATAAATCAGTGGAATAGAATTAAGAGTCTAGAAAAGGGCCGGGGACTTAGCTCAGTGGTTTCACCACCAACCTGAGTTCCATCCCCGGTACAAAAAAAAAAAAAAAAAAAGAGTCTAGAAACAAACCTAAGCACCTATGGCCAAATGACTTTTGATAGGAATGCCAACTCCACTCGACTGGGGAAAGAATGGTGTGTATAAAATGCAGTTCTGGAACAATAGGATTTCTATAAGCAAAAGAATGAAGCTGGGTCCCTGACTCATACTATATACAAAAATTAATTAAAAGCATATCAATGACCTGAATAAAAGAACTAGAGTCACAAGTCTGTAGAAGAAAATATATGAGCAAATCTTTATAACTTTGATTTTGGCAATGGATTCATAGATGTGGCCTAAAGGCACAAACAACAAAAGAAGAAATAGATAAGTAAGACTTAATAAAAACGTAAAACTTCTGTGCATCAAAGGAAACAACCAAGAAAGTAAAAAGATAACCTATACAGTGGGAAAAAGAATTTGTAAATCATATACATGGTAAGGATTTTACAATCCAGAATGTATAAGGAACTTTTAAAAATCAAAAAAAAAATGCCAGGCATGGTGGCCACACACCTGAAATCTCAGCTACATGAGAGGCTGAGGCAGGAGGATATCCAGTTTAAGGGTAGACAGGGCAATTTATTTATTTTTATTTTTTTATTTTTTTGGTATGGGGGAATCAAACTTGGGTCCTTGCTCTTGTAAGGCAGGTGGCAGAACCACTGAGCTAAATCCCTGGCCCTAGACAGGGCAATTTAATGAGAGCTTGTCTCAAAAATATTTTAAGAGGGTGTGGGATGTAGGTCGGTGGTACAACACTTGCCTGGCATGCGTAAGGCCTTGATTCAATCCCTAATATGAAGAAGAAACCTCCACTTATACACAAAACACAAAGGACATTAACAATAGCAAAAATCCAAACAATCCAATTTTAAAAAGGTACTTTTCAAAAAAAATGTAAAAATGGGCAATAAGCACATGAGAAGATGCTCAACGTGATGAGTGATTAAGGAAATGTAAATTGAAACCACAATAAGATCCCACTTCTACCAGCTAGAACAGCTTAAATAAAAATTCCCCAACAAGAAACAGAAGATAACAAGTGGTAGCAGGATGCAAGGAAATCAGAACTCTCCTTGTGCATGGCTGCGGGACTGCCCAGTGATGTAGTGTAATGCTTCTGGAAGTCAACATGGCAGGTCCTCAGAAGCCATAGTGAGCGCGTGAATTGTTCTGCTTGTCTGCCATACAAAATACCATAGACTGCATGGCTTAAACTAGAGAGATTTGTTTCTCACAGTTCTGGAGGCTGAGAAATCCAAGTAATATAAGAAAAATAAATTAGAGGTTACCAGGGCCTGGTGCGAGTATATTGTTTCTGTTTGGGAAGATGAAAAATTCTGGAAAAAGATAAAGATGATGGTTGTACAATACTGTGTATGTAATTAATACTAGTGAATGTACTCTTATAAATGGTTGAAATGGCAAATTTTATGTTATTTATCTGTTAATAAAAATGTGTAAAATGTTAGTGTACATTGAGAATTAACTACAGAGAAAAAAAAGGTAGATTATCCACTAGAAATTTTTACTCAGTTAACATTGGGGCCAATCCAGCTACTAAATTGCACAACAAATTAAATCTGTCTGTGCATATATCTATGTTGCTATCTATATCATAGTGATAGTTGTACAACATTGTGAATGTGATTAAGACCTCTGAATTGAACACTGAAACATAGCTAAAAGGGCAAATTTTATGTTATATGAAAGGTGTAATCGAAAAACTACAGTGAATGTTTAAATTAAAAAAATTATTACAGTGGAAGACACATTGTCATTAATCTTCCCCAGGATACTCTCCCTCCCTCTAACACATTTTTCCCACATTCTTGCCATTTTATGAAGCGGTTCTGAAAATCCTTTTTCATGAGTGTCTTTAGTTATATTGTTGTGCCTTGAGGTCCCGAATCCATTTGAAATGTTCACCTTTCATGGTCGTTTTGATTTTGGAGAAGAGACAGCAATTGTATGGTGCGGATCCGATGAATAAAGAGGATGAGGATGCACCATAATGTTTTTAGGGGCCTGCCTTTCTCTCGGGTGGCACTGGGCAGCAGTATTCACCACATTTTTTATCACACCTCAGAAAGACACTCATGAGCAAGGTCTTCTAGAACTGCTTCAGAAAGTGGCAAGAATAATGGGATAAGTGTGTTTGAAGCATGGGGGAGTATCTTGAGGGGGATTAATGGCAATGTATCTTTTACAGTAATAAATTTTTAAAAATTCAAACATTCATGGTATATTTTGATCACGTCTAGTATTTTTTACAGTAATGACAACAACAACAACAACAAAAACCCTAAAAGTGAAGGAAATTAGAGAACTTGCAGATAAATAACCAGTGGAGATGGAATTCAAGTCCGGGTCCTTCTAATTCTGTGGTCTACATATTCTTAGGCACATATTGCTCACTTGTGCAGAGCTACCTTTCATTTAAAATTTCTGAGCCAAGAAGCAACAGAACAAAAATAACATTTGCATAAGATCACTTTAATGGATGAATAGGTGTAGAGAAAGAGGAGATGCCAGAAGATCAATGCGTGTAGTAACAGGAGAACAAATTTGAGTACGGAACAGGGATGTAATTATACGAATGAAGAGGAAGGCAAATCCTAACATAATTCCAGGGAAGAATGACAATGCTTAAGGATGCCTGGAAGCTGGCTGTCAATCTGGGAAGCCAACCCTGGGAAGACAGAAATGGTGTGCAGCTGCTGACAGAAAGAGGGATTTGAAGGTCTTTCAGGATGCTAACATACTCAGGAATGTGTCCTCATCTCCTGATCGAATGAATACCAGTGTCACCAATAACATGGATGTTATAGTTGGCTCCTGGGCCCTCAGTATCTGAGAATATAAACCCCTCTACAGCTGATCTCTTTTCTATGCAGATAATCACTGAGTTAATATATAATCAAGGGAATGAAGGAAGGAGAAAAGTCAAAGGTGTTATATATAGGATATATTTTTTCTAATCTCCCACCCACATTAGATCAGTAATAACTAAGATTATACACAATTTTATTGTCTTACATTTCTAGGCATAAAGTTCACAATTCTGCCTGCTTTTTTGCCAAGGGACCTGGATTTCACTGTTGCTGTAATTACTTATGCACCCTAAGTCTACTACAGCTAAGTACACAGACACCTATCAGTACCAGGGATCACTAGTGGGGCTAGGTGGGGAACTGGATGGACTGGGATGTAGGGAGGAGGGCTCCCTTCCTACTACCTACATTTCTGGCTTTGAAGGCTATTTCTGCACGTCTATTTCTGTGACTAGAAGCCATGGTCCCCATTCCATAGCTGCCGCAGTTGAAATTAAACTGACAAATCATTTTTTGCAGCCTGTGGAGACTCAGCAGAGCTATCTAGTGACACAAAGACTACTGATGCTTGTGCTGTCCTCAGGTCTCACATTTCCCCCAAGAGACCTAAGTGATAGAGTTTTGGAGAACTTGTCAGATTTTTATATTCTAATAAGAGAAAAAAATGAAGCAAGTCTATTAATTCAATGAGAATTTTACATATTTATGTATTCGATTGCCATCCCTTAGGACTCTCATGGCTTTTCACTATGGGAAGGAGTATAGTGAGGCTGAAAGAAAACATTTCTAAAAATATAGCACAAAAGAAGTTTTTGATGCATTCATGATGGTGTTATCTAACAAACAACAATACACATGCAAATGGAGACATTTCCTCGTCTACCATATGTAGCACTACGAAAATGAATCAGAACTTAAATGTTAATAACACTTCAGAAAATAGCTGAAAATGTGATGATTAAATTTGATCCCAGAGACTTGAAGCTCCGTAAAAGTAGTGACCACGTTAGGCAAACAGTCATGTCCACTGCTGTATCTTCAGTGTCTACATGGCACGTGGTAGGTGATGTTCAGTATGTACTCCTTGAAAGGGTGGGTGGTAATACCACTGAAGTTGGTGTTAGTGATGTCATATAACAATGCAAATTGCACTGTGGGTAGAAGACATCCTAAATGGTGACAACAGAGTAATATCAGAGGATTTTAACGAACTGTTGGGAAGGGATGTTCCGGTACAAATCACTGAACCTGTGAATTTAAATCTAAAATAATTATACTTGTAAACATTTTAAGGTTGCATGGTAAGGTTAAGCTGACTGTTGTCAATGTTCACTCTCTCCCTGGGTCAGTGAGTTTCCACTGTCTCAGTTTCACAGGGGACTCAGTTCTGCTACTCCCTTGCATACAGCTCGAAGTCTCATCATCTCTTAGCCTTACCTTGAGGTTTCTGACATCAGTAACTCCTACGACGGCAGGCAGGGCATAGTTCACTGCTTTTTTCATTCTGCAGTTGGAACATCTGAGAGGTCCTCATTTGTATTAAGTTCTGTGAAGTGAAGAGAGTATTTTTTTATTCTATATCAGCATTTCCAGGTATCTGAGTGGGGATTTAGGTCATCTACTATTCATTTAACATGGAATGGGAACAAATTAGAAATTATACACTAAATTACTTCTCAAGTTTGTATCTCTCCTTTTACTTCACTTCACTTTTTTTCAATTGGTTTTGTCCTGTTGTTTTATCCACCAAACTGACCTATGGGAAGATTCCAAGATCCTTAGTTATCTTGGTCTAGATGGGGTTGAATCTCTTCTATCTTTGATTTACCTGAAGTGAGTTATAGTATTTCAATATTATCTCCATGCCCTCCACTGTGGAGTACTCCTTATCCTTGGCCATAGATGATTTAGGCAACCTCATCTTCCACAGCATGTCATGAAATGGTCGTGTGGGTAGGAAGCGATGAGAACATGTTAATATGCATATTCTTGCTCACAAGGCCCACAGGAGGGGCCAAAACTCTGCATTCCTAACCTGGCTCCAGATAAGGCCAATGTTGCCAACCCACACACCATACAATGACTAGCAGACTGGGTTTTACACTTTTCACTTGTTTCGCCTTTACAGAATGCATAAGGTTCTAGAATATACTAGTTTTTCCCCTAGCTTGAAGCAATTTTAAATCAGAGACACTGCTGCTTCCCGTGGGGTTTTTACTCCCTTCTAGAATTTTGCTCAAATTTCCAACTTGGGATGTGAACCCCTAGACCACCCCTAACTTTGCATGGAGCAGCTTTGCAGCTCTTTCTCCTGTGGAAGGGATCACATTTTCCTCACTCATTTTCCTGACTTTCTGACATCTCCTACAACCTGGCTTCCCCCCGCCCCTCTGGTTGTAGCCTCTGAAAGCCTGGCCCTTGTCACTGATCATTTCATTTTTCTCATTCATTCCGTAGTTCTTTGTGAAGCTCCAGTACTCACTTACGGTGGCAATGTGGGGCCTGAAGTTAATCACTCTGTATGAACTGTGTTATGGTTTGTACCTAGATGTCACACCAAAGCCTCATACACTCACAGGCAGGGCTCTTACAAGGTGATGGAGTTCCAAGGGTATACAGCTGGCTTGCAGTGAGGAGGCACGGCCTGCTTGGAAGAGGAGGGTTATGAGGGGAACGACCGACCAGGAAGGCTGTGTCTCCCTTCCCAGCTCCTTCCTTCACTCTGCTTGCTGTCTACTAGGCAGTGAGCAGCTTGCCTTCTGCCATGTCCCTCGGCCATGTTGCCTCTTCTTTGGTGCCAGATAACCATGGACCGAAACATGACCCAAAATAAAACTCTTCCTCTAAGTGCTGGGCATCCGGCACTGTGTAACAGCAACAGGAAAGCTACTAAGACAGGCGAACTCCACTGCTACTACCCCAGTCGAAGTCATGAGAAACCCCCACTTGAAGGCTAGGCTTCTTAACTCAGAAGCTCACAGCTCCTTTGCTCTCTTCCAATCCTCAGCTAGAATGATAGTTTTGAAATGTAATTTTAATGATCTCTCTTTCTTTTCACCAAAAGACAGACCACTTGTTCACTCTCTCCCTGGGTCAGTGAGTTTCCACTGTCTCAGTTTCACAGGGGAACTCAGTTCTGCTACTCCCTTGCGTACAGCTCGAAGTCTCATCATCTCTTAGCCTTACCTTGAGGTTTCTGACATCAGTAACTCCTACGACGGCAGGCAGGGCATAGTTCACTGCTTTTTTCATTCTGCAGTTGGAACATCTGAGAGGTCCTCATTTGTATTAAGTTCTGTGAAGTGAAGAGAATTTTTTTTATTCTATATCAGCATTTCCAGGTATCTGAGTGGGGATTTAGGTCATTTACTCCTCCACATCGCCAAGACCCCCTTGCTCTCTGTACTCACTCCACAGGGCATCTCTCAGCTCTCCCAGTGCTCAGTTCCTCACTAGGGTTCTCAGTGCTGGTCTCTACATTGGGAAAGCATTCTCTACCCAGCTTCAGGCCACAGGAAAAGCTCAGTTGTGTAAGGGAGGTTCCCTAATTCATTCCATAAATCGAGTTGCTCTCTTATTTCATTTTCCATAGTAATCTGATCTTCTTGCACGGTGTTTATTCCAATTCACCTAGAGATGTCTGCTGTCCCTCTGAAAGCCAAGTTCCTTGCTGGAAGGCCAGGAGTCACATCAGTTTTGCTCCATACTGTGCATCGCCCCCGTAGCACGACATGGGGAATAACCAGAGCCAGCCTACATCGAGCTTTCTGTTTGCTCTACCACAACTCCACTTTGCAGATAAGGGAACTGAAGGATAATGAGATTAAACAAATGGTCCGATGTCACAAAGTCAGCACTTGGCTGACCTGAAACTAACACCAGGCAGTCTGGCTCCAGGACCTATTGCCCTGACCTCTATTTTACAGTCTACTGTTATTACTTGGTAAATTTTTGTGGAACAACTCTTCCTGAGCACTCATGAGTTCTGCCTGCCATAGGCAGCCTAAAGATGTCTCATTTCTTCATCAGGGGTTCTCTGTGAATGCATTTCCTGGGTGAGGGGCCCCTGGGTTGAAGCTTATTTGCACAGCAGAGTTGGCTGGCCAGCTCTGAGCTAGTTCACATCACTGGTCTGCCCCTGCCCCAGGTACTCTATGAGAACTTCCTTGGGAGACACATAGAATGGGTAAGGCAGACTCTGATTCAGCAGGTCTACCAAAGGCCTGAGACTCTATATTTCTAACCACATTTCAAGTGATGCTGACATCACTCATCTGAAGGCAATTTTTTTGTGCCCAAGACCTAGAGCCCTCGCTCCTCTGTGCTCTCATTTCCCAGTGTTTTTTTGGAACTGATGTTAGCTGCCTTGCAATATTAAAGTGAGATTAAAGGAGCACAAGTATGATCAATTAGTGGTTTGGTTGCTTTTTCCATCTTATTTATCTCAACACAAGTCAATATCAAATCTGTAAAGATTTAATCATTTGACGTTATGATATTTCTGCTGGGAAATTTAAACATGCACATGTGCGCACACACACACACACAGTTCTTGGGCAATTATTTTTTAAAGAAATCCAATCAGTGCATTTAAAATATTTACCTGCTATTATGTAGTATATTTTTGAAAAGTAGTCCTCTTTGCCCCTTTGAAATTTAAATTCACTCTCTACCCACCTCATCTCCAGATATTCTCTGCTTAGCTATTAAAAGCTGATGATGAATCACACTAAGAAGAAACTCTCATTGCTTCTGGGTTCTCACCATTACTGCAAATCCATAAATTGCCCAGAACTGCAGCTTTGAAGGCTGTTCATTCCTAAGAGTTCTATTATGAATTTGCACTTAATCTTCCATCCTGCCATATCTTTTAGGTTGCCCATTTAATTATTTACCAGATACACCTTTAAAAGCCCCTGTGGCCCAGCCCACTCCATGGCCGCTGTCTACTGCCCTCTCTGCCCTCCATGTGGTGGTCGGAGTTCTGCCTTCCTAGTGCACCCAGTGCCGGCTGGTCAGTGTTCTGAGGACTTTCCTAATGGACTGATAGAAGAACTTTTCTTGGTCTGGAACTCAGTTACTGACATTTTGACTGACATCAAGCATGAAAATCACATTATCCTGATTGTATAAAACCTTCACTGGCTACCTGTAAAGTACGGGGATTATGTGTAAAGTCCTAGTTCCTAGTTATTAACTTACAAGTCCTTAAATTGACTTGAGTTTGAATACCTCAGAGACATTCTGGGACCATACATCCCCAGTCGTTTTCTTTGGTCTCACTCAATTGGATTAGTTCTTTTTGGCTGAAGACATTGAGCTACAGGGCATTTTTAATGTTTGCTCTCTACTTATGGAATTTATTAACCATGGAGGTCAGGCTGTCTTACTCTCTGTCAAGCATTTAGTCCAAATTTAAGAGGCACCTTTTCCAGATTGCTGATTTGGTTAAATAAGCCATAAATTGAGCCAGTGTTGTTTAGTTCTTGAACCGCTGGTCTTCTTTGGTATTTTTATGAATCTGCTTTACGAGTTTGTTTGACGTGTCACAATTAAATTTTAGATTTTCCCACTTAATATCTTTTTTTTTCACATGCTGGCTTGAAACACTGTCAAAGTGAATTTACTAATTAAGTGCTTTTGCATGACATATTACTTTTTCCCATCTGCCTCAGGAGGATGTCACAAGGACAAAGAGATGTTATGTGTGAAAGTACTTGGATTATGAAATATCAGGTATTAAATTCAATTATGTTCATATATTTAACCTTATTTTGGTTATTAATCAATCACTCCACTGTTACTGTGCTCAAAAATTAATTGTTGAATGGATGAATGAGTGCCCGATGCACAGGGGAATATGCAGGTGTAGGTCATGGATTTCTTTAGCAAATTTTAATTTAACATCTTTTGATAACGCATAAATATGTCTAAAGTTAACTAAGAGTAAAATATTTAAATAGCAGGCTGAGATAACAAAGAAAAATATGGCACACAGGATACCACCCAATTAATAGCCAAACAAATTCTACACATAATTATACTACTAGTTTCTGAGGGAGAGGAAGCTGACTGTGAGATTTTAGATTTGCATTGGGCCCACATGCATGTGAGGAATTGGTTAGAAAGAAGAGGTGAGGAGCCCATGAGGCGTGGGAGGTGGAGTGACAACAGGAGAGAACAAATCACCATTTTAAAAAAAATTGGGGTGGGAGAAGGGACCTATAAACTAAACCCATTTGGCTGGAAGATGATTCAAAAATAGTAAGTAGGGCTTTATTATGTACTTAAATTGCCAAATTAAAGATTTCTCCCTTTTTTAGGGGAAGAAGATATTTCTTTCATTTTTCTACAAGTCTCAAGATACCTTGTTGGATCTGGAGGAGGGGTGTAGGCAAGGCTAGGGACATAAGGAGAGTTCTTCAGAAAAATAAGACTAGGTTTGTCCTGGTTGCATTTTCTGTTCTGGCTTGAGGACAGGTTGGTGAGATTGGGGAGAGAAGGTCTGAGATCCAGTGCTAGAATTTTATTGCCTATTTGACAATCACTGCTGCAAACATGTAAAAAAAATGTGAACTCTCCCTCAAAGCTCTCACATGTCAGTCTGCGAATCCCGTTTGGAAGGCAATGCATTCGCAATATAGCGTAAGAAAACAGAGCCACACTGAACTGAATGCAATTCAACAAGTAATTACCACAGTCTGCTGGGTCATCGTGGTTGCTGCTGTCAGGAGGTAACAGAGGCAGCAGAGGTTAGAATCTACTTCCAAAGATAAGCTTCACATAGGACGTGTTTATCTTGTGTGAGGTAAAGATCAAATGAGTACCAAGATCAATATCAAATATTGTCGATTTTTGTTCCTAGAATTTAGATTGGAACTGAGGAGGGAGAGAAAGGAGAAAATCCTGGTGGAGTGGGAATCTCAATGGAGTGATTCTGACTACTCAAAGTGTGACTTGTGGACAAGCATCCCTGGCATCTCTTGGATAATATAAATGCAGAGCCTCAAACCCTGTCTCAGACATACTGAGCCAGAAGCTGCATTTTCATAAGACCTCAGGTGATTCACATGCACATCCCAGCCTAGGAAGCATTGCTCAAAGTTGCCAATTAACCGGTGGAAGTTGGAGAACATCAACCAGAAAAAGCCCTGCAGAGTGGTCCAGTTAGTTGTAGCTGTGAATTCCCCAAATCTCTCCCTCTGGCAGATATGGAATTTAGTACACCTTATTACCAGGCAGGACTGAAGAGGTCCCCCAAAGAGGACAAGAGAAACTTAACTCACTCCTCTCACAGAATAGCTTGTGGGTTTGCTGATTTCTGTTATAGAAAAAGAATCTTCAAGATGTGTCAGTGAGAAGCATAAAGAGATTTATTAGTCAGAATTTGAAAAGTACACATTCAGAGAGAATAAATATGGGTCCTTAACAGAAAGGCACAATCTGGTCAGGAGCTGGGGGTTTTTATGTGGTCTTGGGTGTGTCTTCAAGATGAGTGCTCCAGGATGTGTACTCCTACTGCCTGCCAGCTTACCCATTTGGTGGGCTTTGTGAGAATGTTGGAAGTTAAGATCCGCCATCCACTTAATAGTGTTGCTTCCTTGAGGATGGAGGTCTGAGGGAGGAAAAGTAGAGGCTCAATGTACAGGTGAAAAACAAAGATCCTCCAGTTGATGGGCTTACTGTGTCTTTCAGTTCTTTAGGAATTTGTTTGGAGTGAGTTTCCTGGAAGAGAAAGGGCATTGTAACTTTGGGTAACTTTTGTGTTGGGAAACCCAATTGGAAAATTATGATTTTCTTTGTCTTTTTTCTATCTATCTTTATGCCTTCTATCTTACCTCAGACCTCATACATGGTATCAAAGGGTATGGTTGGGCTGCAAGCACAAAGAAAGCGCTACTTCATGATCAATTATGTCAAAACACACTCTTGAATTCAGAAAGAAATATAGGTCACAGGTTTAGGAATAGGCAAGACCTGAAAATGCCATCCCTGTCCTGTCTACTCCTATGTGTACGTGTCCATGGGTATGGATTTGTGCCACGGCTTTCAAAGATTAAAAAAAGATACACATGCAAAAGCCAAAAAACACCCCACTTTCTGTTTCTGTCATATAAAATTCAAGCTTGTCTGGTTTGAATGAGAGTAGTTGTTTATAGGACAGAGAAGAACAGACATATTAATGGAATTGGCAAACCCCAAGTCCCAGTGCCCTACAGTACAAGCTATGAGTAAGTGGCTTTGCTGTGTCTTTTTTCAGTGAAAAGGGCTTGTCATGCCTAGGATCAATAGATTAATTAAACTATACAGCATATCTTATGTTTATTATAATCTCTCTCCTCCTTTCCCTTCCCTCCTCCCTCCTCCCTTCCCCTCCTCTCTTTCCCTCCCTTCCCCTCTCACCCCCTCTTCCTTCCTTCCTCTCTCCCTCCCTCCCTCCCTCCCTCCCTTCCTCCCTTCCTTCCTCCCTTCCTTCCTCCCTTCCTCCTTTCCATTTTTTACTTTAAATAGTGTGTTTTCAATGCAAATCACAACTACTGAAAGCCTGCCAAGGCCAAGACGTAATTGAAGACAGCATTTAAGCCTCTGTGCCTCCTTTGTCTCCAGAGGTATCATCATAAAATAAAAGACTTTCATCAGGTAATGTTTTCTTCATTATTCAAAATCACAATTCTGAAGTGGAAAAAAAAAGATAATTAGACATATGGTGCTGTCGACACAGTTTTTGAGGAGCTTCTAGTTAATTAGTTATGGTAAAAGGTTTTTATATAGTCATAATTACTGTATATTTCAGAGGGAAAGAAGCAAACATACACCTATTTTACTTTACCCCGTGACAAGTTTATGAAGGTGATGCTGATGTTTTGATAATCCTTTGGCACCTTCTCCAGGCTTCCTAGAATAGGATCCAGTGTCAGGAGGGCATGGTAACAGTACAACTCTCGTTGACTTTAATAGGAGATACACGTCTGAAATCTTTACACATCATCTTGCTAAATTGTATAAGAAATTATCATCTTCTTGGTGTCCTGTATTCTTTTTGTCATCAGTGGAAGGCTTTCTTATGGAGTAGTTCAGAGACACAGTGATTTTGTCAAAGTACAAAACAAACAATCTTTTGAGAATTCTTCCTCTATTTTAATTTCTGAAATCAGCCACTGAAGCAGAAATGATGGTAAAAATAATATTCTGGGAAATGTAGCAGTCTGCATTATATATTTAAAATAATTTCAATTTATAAAAGCTATCTCTTTATTTTCACTGGTTGTTTTAACTGAATTGGTCGTCAAGATTTCCACCTAATTAAGAAATGAAGGAAATTTAAAAGTAAGATCGCTAAGCTGGGTGTGGTGGGCCATACCTAATCATCCTAGCACTCTGGAGGCTAAGGCAGGTGGATCTCAAATTGAAGCACAGCCTGGGCAATTTAGTGACTTAGTGAGACTGTCTCCAAAAGCAAATAAGGGCTGGGGATGTAGCTCAGTGCAAAGGCTCTGGGTTTGATATTCAGTACCTCAAAAAAAATTAATATTCTTGGTTTCTCTTTTACGTCTGTATCAGTTCCAATGATGTCTTGGCTGAGGGCACAGCCAGATGGCCTCTGCCTGTTCTCTGCCCACCAGGGTGTTCTGGAGCACAGGTTGTCTAATTTCTAATGATGCCTGCCCCTGAGAGAGAAAACTCATCAGGTAGCAACATGTCCTTGATTGTTGGTCTCCCGAGATGTCTCATGGCTGATGAATGCCTGGGTATATAATCAAGGTATACCCAACCATTGGGCCAAAATGCATTTTTTTTCCATCCCAGGGGAGTATTTTATCTATCAGAACAGAAGACAGGAACCTGAGATATGAGCCAAAGAAGGCAAATGGACTGAATTTCTATGGCATCATGCAAAGTGCGACTGATGCTTTACCCACAGAGAGCTGCCAGCTGGTCAACCCCAAGAGTCCATGGCAAGTTCATGCTTCTCTTTGCTCCTGACATATTATTTGGTAGTATGCTTTTAGATGCAATTAAAGGAATAATAGCACTTGTCATTTGTTGAGTGTTTAGTGACACTTGCATGGTATACACAACATGGATTTCCTCATTTAGTCAAAGCATTGTCATCTTTTAGAAAAATGACTTGAGACAAGGTACATAATTCTCCCAGCCCTTGGCTTCCTCACTATAAAATGAGACAAATAATACACTTAAGACAAATAACAAATGCAAGTAGATTAGCACAATGCCAGAAGAAGTAAATGCTCAGTAAATAGCAATTTTTATTGTATTCTGAGAATAACTCTAAGAGTTAAGTACTTACTATTATTATCTGTTTAACAGGTGATGAAATATAAATGTAAGGAAGGACGTTTAAAGGACATAGTTATTATGTGGTAGGGCTGGAATCCCTACCCAGGGCCCACATCCAAACTTTTGGCTTCTTTCATCAAAAATAGCCCTCATGACCCTGAGCCATTATCTTCTCTCGGACTCCCCCCTTTGGCTCTCCATCCTGGTAGACATAGTGGAAAAAGGGATCAAAAGCTCTGGCTTCTGAGATCTGAGACTCCTGGCTGGCTTTTTGTGGATCTGGAGGCACTAGGAGCCCAGTCTGGGTATCCCTACATTGTTTCCTTCAACTTTTCCACATTTAAGTGCCTCCCAATTTATTCATTTCTATTTAAATGGGTGACACCTTTCTGGGATATTCCCCATTTCCTTCTTCTTTTAGCCCACCTGACTGCTCTTCTGTGATGAACTGCAAGCTTCTTGATGCTCTGGACTTTTTATTCTATAACACCCCCCCCACCCCCGCGTGGTTTCTGTTTCTAACATTATTCTCCAGGATGTTAACATATTTTTCTTGGATAAATCAGGAAGAGACTTTCTCATTTTCCTAGCCAGAGGAAAAGCAATTGCAACACTGAGCACCTTCCACTTTTTCAAGTGAGTCAGAGAAGGAACAGATCCTTAGTGTTAAGTTTCAAGTTTGCTAAATGTAATCTTAGTTTATGCTGATACATTGCCTAAGAATTATGCTAAACTATGGTTTTCATAAACTAAAGAAAGTGACCAATACATAGAGAATATATGAGATTAAATAGTATACTGTGTTGTCATGACTGTGATTCTTATCCTCCATCCTTATTTCCACTGAAATCTAAACATATCCGTTAAACTTCAGACATGGAATTATGACACAGAGTTATGCCCTAGTAAAGAGAAGCCATCTTTAATCTCCTTTCCTTGAGTTATTTATACAATATTTACTACTTCCATGTATTTTAATGGGCTTATATTTTAACTAAGAGTCTACTCACTAATAATTTTCATGTCACATAGGAAGCAAATATTTATTTAGAACAGCAAAACAATGCTTGAAAATAATCTCTTTGTCTCCTCTTAAGAAAATCAAAGGTAAAAGTCTTAGTATATCAAAGGTGCATGGTTTCTAAAATTTGTGATACCTTAGGTCTCATCAGCATTTTAAGCTTATTTTATGTAGAATACCACATACCACAAAATTTAAAATTCCTAAATAATTCTCAATGAAGTGTCTTAATGCTCAATTAATTAGGCTTACTTGCACTAATTCTGAATGTATTTACAAAACTGAAGGTTAACTTGAGAATTTGAAAGAGCGAGGTTTCTTTTTAACGAAACAGGAATACATTATATCGTATAAGAAAGCGCTGAGGTAGAATTCTTTTTATTTTGTTTGGCTACTTGATGCCTACAAAGTACAGCATACTCTTGGAACATCTGACTTCACTATCTGATTCTCTTACAGAAACTGTGGGATCAACTCAACCCTTCGTTTCATTCTCACCTATATCCTTTGTCTCCAACATTCTTAAAGTTTTAAAAAGCTATCATTAACACTGAGAAAATCATCTCTAGCCACAAAGAAAGAAGTAAGACTGGATCTGTCTACGGCATTTTGTGAGTGTCTGGTAGACCTGCTGACTACATAAGGAGACTAAGAAAGAATCAGTAATCTTTATTTGCTGAATGCAAACTCAGAGTCTAAAGGGCGTGTTCACTGTGAATGTGGCTTGAATTACAAGGACCACTGTCATGTAGAGGTTAAAGTAGATGAAAGAGAAGGCTGAGTGGCTGTTGGAGATGATAAGGAAGACCATTCCTTAACAATCAGGGAAAGCAGGGGTGTCTGGCCTTGCTTTTATGTATTGCTGCACTTTGCATGCCTGACTGCACTTATAGAACTTAGGGGCTGAGTTTCTCTGCGACTTACTTATACCCACCCATTGAATCCATCAGTCAGTAAGGACTCTGTGTGAGTGTGTGTGCGCAGGTGTGTGAGTGTACATGTGCATATGTGTGCACCTGTGTATGTATGTGTGAGAGCATTCCCCATGCTAGGCTCTGTGCTAGGTCTTGAGTACAAAAAAAATGCAAAAGCCAAACCCCAGTCCTCAAGTAGCTCTCTCCCAAGCAGAGGTGATGGGTGTCCCATAGTTCTCTCAGCAGATAATTGCTGCTTAGAGAACAGGAGTTATCAACAGAGGAACAACAACAACAACAAAAGGCTACTAGGGAGGATTGGAGAAATCAAAAGGACAGAGTGCTTGCAGAATATGGCTCAGTGTGCAAAATTTCCAGTGACAGTTCCCCTGCTGACCTGTCCTGTACTCACTGCTGGATGTTACTTTGAGGGTTCACGTATGGTGGGGAAAAAAATCCATCTCATTCCAAAGCAATGAGAAAAGGTCCTGGTGCCTCCTTCACCCTGAGGCTCAAGGAGAGCTGTTGCCCCCTGAGCTGGTGGAGAAGAATCCACTGGAATTTGAAATAATCCTGATTTCCTCTCTAAAAGCTTTACTGACTTACATTAGGTCCTAAACCTACTTTTAACTCCTAATGAGTATCCGTGGACCTGGAATGCCGTGCAGAATAACAAATGTTTCTGGAATACTTTAAACTTTTAAAATGAAATTTGCCACGTTAGAGCCAAGTATTATTAATGACAGAAACTGCCAACTGCTAAGAACAAAGGGAAGTTCCAAGCACTTATCATTCATCTTATACTTTTTAATCCATTATGCATTGCTTTAACAGTGAAACTGGCCTAGTTCTAAATTATTAGTTATAAATTACTTGTTTCAAATCTTTTCATTTGAGTAAACCATAAGTTAGATTTCTGCCATAATTTAAAAAGTTACCAAGTGAGCTATAATTCATTGACTATTAACAACCAAATAAGAGCTATAAACAAAAAGAAGAAAATGAGGCATGGTTTCATTACCAGAAATAACTTCAGAGGAATATTAAGTAATTAAATATTATTTTCAGTATATTGGGATTAACTATTATTTGCAACTCAACCACTTGTAGGGCATGATAGAAAGTGCAAAAACACACGATGGATCCTGCCACGTCCTTTATTAACGTTAGTCTAGATTAGTGTCTCCCAGCCTTAGTTTGTTTCACTCTGGGGCATTGTCAACTACCTCAAGGGATTTTATGAAATTCTTCCAGATTCTCCAAAGTTAATTTTAATTCACATTAATGTGAAGAGTAAATATATGTCATATGACAGATCAAGACACAGAAAATACCACAAAATCAAATAGTTTTAAAAAAGATTTCAACTCACTGGCCAATTTAAGTGAGAACATAAATAAAGTTTTTCAAGCCATGAACTCTCAGTAAATAGGAACATAGTTCTAGAGACCAAGAAAAATATGATTGAGTTTTTAAGTCCTCAAATTGCATCAAAATTTCTTGATGGAACACTTTTCTTTATAGTGCACAGGTTTTAGTGTCGACAATAACTGACAAACACACGTGTTCTTTTCCAAGTTAGATAAGGATGAGGTTTTACGCCTACATGCTGTGCCATGGTTTATAATACACTTAACTTTCAGTGTCTCACCTAGTAAGTGATGCTGGTGACACGTGTGGCCAGGAAGAAACAGAAGTGAAAATGCACTTTCAGTGAGTGACCTTCACTTAGTGAAATCTCAAGTGGGAGAGGGTGATACTGTGTGCCAAGTGTGTGATATTTGCCTTGGGGCTCTTGGGGACTCATGGATACCCGTGAAGGCTGCACCTTTGCCGTTACCCTTCCAGCTCCAAGACCAGAAGCAGCAGCGAAGTCATGCATCAGCTCGGTCTCCCTCTGCTCCACTCTCAAGTGTTTGCACGGTTCAGATCCGAACCTTCTAGCAAGTAGTTTGTTCAAAAGAATTCCAACTTACGAATAGCAATCAAGAAGAAAACATGATTTTCTTTCTAGAAATATAGTTTATAGTTTATTTGCTGGGACACATTTTTTATACTGAACTCATGGCTTGTTATTTTTAATGTTTGAAAATACTTGACAAAAAATCAAAATGGGATTTGTGCTTTGTAATTAAGAAGTGTTAGTCCCTACAATTCCATTGGAAAGCCAAAAAACTTTAAGTATACAAATTTAATGAAACCGCAAACCACATTTACAACTGAGCACTTCCAAATGAGACCAAATTTTCACCTCCTGTGCTTCTTCTGGCTATAACCTGCCAACCTTTACTAAGAAGCTTCTGGGAAGTATGCCCTATCATGAAAATTGCTCAATTTTCAAAATGATCAGAGCATCATAATGGGAGTCTTGGTAGATAAGTGCCTACAGTAACATAAAAATGCCTCACAGCCTTTAAACAGGTGGTAGAATGAAGTCAGAAATGAGTCTTGTAATGGTCTTTAAAAAAATCTGTTTACATCTCAGAATATCAGACAGCATTAGAAGAAAGGTTTCTTAAAAAGAGGATGGCTATAGTAAAATATAGAAGCTTATAGGATGATGATATGGTAAAAGTCAACTGATTACCTGGGTTAAAATCCTAGGTACATCGTTTATGCTCTATGTGACCTTGGACAAGTTATTTAACCTATTTGTGCATCAGTTTCTATAAAATGCAAAACGGTACCTAACAAATAGGGTTGCTGTGAGTGTGCTGAGCATCCTCTCTTTGCTCCTTTATTTCCACCCCAGCATTTCTGTATCCTGGGTGGCCGGTCCATAGAGGTGGCATCCATGGGCTCCTTTCCTTCTGGCTTTCTGTCTGATATGGCTGACAGGAAGCCCTGGCAAGAGGCAGGAAGTAGGAGGAGAGTGACGTCGGGGCATTTACCCCCTTCTCTCCTCCTGCCAAGTTGCCAGGGTCATCTGCAGAACATGCTCCTGCCAAGCAGTGCCAGGAAGGGGCTCTACCTGGGCACTCTCCTCACCCTTTCTCTGCACCCCTTCAGGCAGGCCTGGGTGGCAAGGCTCCCTGCTGCTGTGAGCCGGGCTGTGGCACAGTCCTCTATTTCATCTTCCCCTATTGCATTTTCCAAATCCCATTCATACTTTTGTAAATATTCCTTTTACTCAGTTCACTTCAATTTATCCAATTTGAGCACGCCATCTGCTTCCTTCCAGGAGTTCCTCTTTGCAAAGTACTTAGAATAATAGCTGGCACATGGTGAGGACTACATAAGTATTTGATAAACAAATAAAATAAATGAGGTTTAGAAACGTTTTTGTAGTCAACATTAAACACATCTTTCTGTATTCTGTCATGCAAAGCAAAAATCTTCAGAAGTATTTTCCCAAATAAAACGTCTCTTCACTAGGCTTTATTTATGTGGAATAACATCATTTTATTTTTAATTGTGTTTGCAGTACTTTGGCTTTAAAACTGTTAAATAAAATATTATTAGAGTTGTTTTATTTTATATGTGCCTTTAGGGAATTTATATAACTATACTGTACTCCTTACAATAGTCACATATGATTAGCGTCTCTTTTTAATATTTTGTTGTTATTCTTTCTGTAGATAGCTTTTATCACAGTACAATATTGTTTCCTCTGATGTTTTAAAACAATTTTGAATGTAAACACCTGTATTTTTACTCAACTGGTCAAATAGGATGAGATTTCACAGATGTTTCTGAAATTTAAAATGTATCTGATACAAACCATTGGATGTTGCTTTTTCAGTGAAGGGGGAGATTTTGCACATTGGATTCCGCCTTCCTTTCTCCCATATCTTGAATCTAAGGTTCTGAAAGTCCTCCTTGCCCCCATTTCATTCCAGGATATTTATTTCTTTTGTGTACTATTATTTTTTTCAATGACTTCAACCAGAAAACAGCAACAACCTTTTAAGTTTGAGTTCTCATTTACTTACTTCCAATTTCACAAGTGGTTACCTCAGATTCATCTTAGTGGTAACATCTTAATTCATGACTTTAAAATTCTAATTCATTGTTTAATAATCTGTATTCAAGCAAGCAGTAAAAAAGAAACAGTCTGCGACTTTGTAGATCTGAGGATATCCTCTCTTTTACATCTGTGGAGAATGGTAGCTGCCCACATGGACCTCTAAGGTCTCCAAGTCCTGGCCGAAAGATTCTATAGATATTATTTCAGTAACTTCCAATAACTGTGATGGTAGACAAATATGGGGATAGTCTGGTTTTTACCATTTTAAAATTAAACAATGTTGCTGGCTAAAAGACGTCACAAAAAGTCAATGATGTATTTCTATTTCAGCAACAAACATTTTGAGCATATCAATTTACTTTAAAAGAATATTATTCACAAAGCAACTTAAAGTAAAAGATATATAGGAGTACATTTACCAAAAATTACCAAATATAACAGACTCTCAGAAGAAATTAAAGGAAAACATACTTATTACCTCATGGAAGGGAAGAATTTCTTCAGTAAGATTTTCAAAAAACACACAAAACACATAGAAAAATGATAAATATGACTGCATTAAAGAATTTTGCACATCAAAAGATCACTTAGACGTGAAAAAAAGCCACCAACTGGGAGAACATATTTGCAAAATCAAAATATCTAACTGACAAGGAGTATTCAATAACAAAAAGATAACTATTCAATAAAAATATCGACAAAAGACAGGAACAGGTATGTGTTAGAAAAGGGAATATAGAGGCCTCACAGATGGATGAAAAGATGGTTAACTTCACTAGAATCAAGGAAGATTAAAATAAGATCGCCTAGAAACCATTGTATACCAACCGAGTTATCCAAAAGAACTAAAAGTTCTGAGAATACAAAGCATTGGTAAGGATGGGAAACAGTAACAACTCATACAATAAAGGGTGGGAGTTTACGTTGATGCCATCAGTTTGGACAGCCATGGCCTCCTGTGCACCAGGATTTCCATTTCTAGAGTAGCGATTCTCAAACTCAGCTGTGTGTCAGAATCTCCCGGAAGGAGGGCTCATTGAATCGGAGATTGCTGTCTCCACCCAGGAGTTTCTGATTTAGAGGGTCTGTGGTGGAGCGCAAGAGTTTCCATGGCCAACAAGATCTTAAGTAACTCCGAGGCTGCTAATGTATGACCATACTTTGAGAACCACTATTCCAGAGAAACTGTTATTATGTGCATGGGAATTCATGTACAAGAAAATTTTTAACAACATTTTTTGGGGAATAACAGAAATAGAAACTCAAATATTCGTGGAAGGAAGAATGAAAAATAAATTGCAATATAGAAATCAGACATTGTAGAGCAATGACAACAGCTACATACATTGTCTTAGTTCATTTTGTACTACTACAGCAGAATGACACAGACTGGGCAAGGACAGAGATTTATTTCTTACAGCTCTGGGGGCTAAGAGATACAAAATCAAGAGGCTATCATCTGGCCAGGGTCTTCTTGCCCTGCCACCCCATGGTGAAAGCCAGAAAAGCAACAGAGTGCAGCCAGGTGAGTGGGGGCTCAACTCACTTTTATAATGAACCCACTCCTGTGATAACAACATTAATTCATTAATGAGGGCTCTCAAACCCTTGTATCAGGGATGAAGTTTCCAACACATGAACTTGGGAGGACACATTCAACCCTTAGCCTATATCAATCTGAATAAGTATCACATAGCACAAAGTTGAATTTTTTAAAATTCCAGACAAAAACATATAGCCTAATAGCACTCTGAGTACAGAAGCATGCAAAATTAAGCTATGTAGTGTTTAACCACAGTCCACCTAAGTTAAAAAGTTAAAGTAGTAATAAAACCCAAAGTGGTAGTTACCACTTAGGGAAAATGTCAAAGAAGTAGAATGTGGAAAGAAATAAAATCAGAGAATTACAAATGGTAGAGTCTAACAGTATTGAGTAGTGTTTTATTTCTTTAGAGACTACACAAATGTTTACTGTGTTGTATTTAGGTTGTTCATGATCTATGAAATTAAAAATAAATTTAAAATTATAACTACGTGAAATTTCAAAAGAAATCTAAACTGTATCTTTCTCTTTGAATGCTGAGAGCTGTCATATCCCAGTATCCAGGAAATGGTGAAGGATGTATTGGAGAGTCGCTAGATTCTGTTATGTTCTTCTGAAGAGTATTGATTCTTTTAATTCTTTTAATTTAATTGATTTCAAACTGTCTTCTTTGTGGTGGGCAGTGGGCAGCAACAGAAATCTCTGTTCCGTTTGTTTAGCCTTAACTGGGCTACTTGATGGTTTGGGAATCAGCCAATGATTTGTGTGGTTTATGTGAAGAACATGTCACTCTCCCTGCTTGGCCTTCTTTTTTCCAAGATTCCCACTCACTTTCCAGCTCCTGTAATCACCTTAAACCCCACCTCCTGGCTTTTCATTCTGGGAAGACTACAGGTTTTCTATCCAAGTTTGAGTCTTTTTTTTTTCTTTTTTGGGGGTGTGGACTAGGTCCTGCTTTCCAGCAAAGAGCTACAATAATGAGAAACTTTCCCATTGCCATTCCCATCTTTCAATGCAAATTTCCCTCCACTGTATGTCTGGCTTGTTGCTCTCCAGTGCCTTTGGATAGCTGCTGTTTATACCTTGTCCAGAATTTGTAGTCATTATGCACAAGAAGATTTCAGAAGGTCATTCCATTTCTGTATTAGTTTGTTCATATTCTGTAATTTTTCTTCTTCATTAGTTATCACTTTTTCTTCCCTAGGACGTAGGACTACCCTTCTAGGACCCAGAGTGTCACAGCCTTTCTTGAAAGGAGTTTAAAGGGCCCTCATATTTCTAATTACAGAGGCATAAACTACGTCTAAGGGGCTAGACAGGGACTGAGAATATGCTACCAACTAATTACCTTGTCTTAGAACTTGCTCTGCATTTTCTTTAAAAGCAGCATAGTCTATGAGCCTGCAGCCGTTTAGTCACTTCAGAAAATATGAACTGAGTGCTCTGTTTTAGGCATTTTGGACACACTGATAACCAAAACAGTCAGGATTCCTCACCCTTGGGGAATTAATATTAAGAAAGACACAGACAGTAACAGCCGTAATAAATAAGTACGTATTACAGTAGGTTAGAAGGTGATAACTCACTACCTTCATTCTCATTTCCAAGGCAGTTTTGACTGTTTGGGATCACATTATTTTCAACATCTCTGTTTTCCTTAACTTTTTTTGCCTTGTTTGAGTTATTTTCTCAGAACTAGGAAAGTGGCAGCAAGCCATGAGGCAGTGTCAGTGCCTGCAGTGACTCAGTTTCACCACTGGATGGGAAACAAATGGCAGGCGTTAAAGAGAATTGCAAAGAGGTAAAGAATTGCAAAGAGGGTAAAGGAAGAACCCTTGTTCAATTATTGCTAAAGTCAACCTAATCTCAACTCTCCATGTGACCTCTATTGTACCTTTAGTGCAAGGATAGCACAATCAAGTAACGGTGTCATACAGAGTGGTTGTATTGTGCCGTTGAGAAAGTATTTTTCATCTCAGAATTGCTTGTGTATTTTATTTTTTATACCATATATATACATATATGTGTATTATATACAGAATTTTTGTATGTGTATATTATGGTCACATTAAGACATATTTTTCATATATTACATATATGTATGTATATGTGGGTGTATATATGTTACAGGCCTTCAACAAGCCACTATATATTAATTGCATTTCCTGTTGTCTTAATATCTTAGGGCTTGCTAACCCTAGCAACTGCCTCTTTAGTCAATTCCTGAACACAGTAAAAACCTTAGAAGTCTACCTTCCTTGTGCAAACCAACCAATCCAAAACCCACACCCATACGTCATTTTACCAGGCTCTTCTGCTCAGGGTTATTTTCCTCCTAACCTAATCATATCAGGGCCAGGTACCAGACAACTCTGGACAGTCCCTATACCTAGAGACCACTGAAATTATTCAAACCAGCAAATCCTAAAGTGCTGTATCCTGCTTGCTTGTCCCATAACCACCTCAATCAAAGTTCCTGCCCATGTTTTCCCCTTGCTCAGCCTGCTGACTGGCCCCAGTGCTGACCACGTGGCTCAGCATGGTCTGCCCACCCTGCACCCTCTTTATACAGGTCTGTGCCTATGAGAAATTTCTCCTTCATGACAGTCATCTCTGTGTCCATGCATCTTAGCATACTTGATTCTGACAAATTTCAGGCTGTGAAAGCTGCCCTGGATAATAGGGAAACTAATGGGCATGGCATTGTTCTAATAAAGCTTTATTCATAGAAGTGGTCAAATTTATTTATTCATTCATTCATTCATACAATAAGTCAATACATTACTGTAATGACATACCTGAGACAATTAATTTATAAGGAAAATATTTATTTAACACATAGTTCTAGAGGTTCTGGTGCAGATGGAGCAGCTCCATTGCTTTGGTCTTTTAGTGAGGGAGCCAGATGGCAATGGTGGGGAAAGCGTGCTGGAGTGAACCATTCACATCAACAGAGGATGAAGAGGGTCCCACAATCTCTTCTGAGGACACAACTTCAACGACTTAAATTCCCAAGGTCCTAAAGACCCACAATAGCACCACCCTGGGACCAAGCCATCAGCAGGGAGACATTTGGGGGACACTATGCATATTTATCCATATTTAAACCATAGCATAGTGGTGGCCCATGTGTCATGGTTTGCCTACACCTGTTCTTAATCACTAGGACCCATTACCTCCATTATGACAAAGATTAAAACTGAAAACTTCCTGTCTCCCATTTTATAACAGTGCTTATCAGAGGCAAAGTCACTTGGCCAGTCTGGGTCTCAGTCCTTCCTTTAGTGTTTGACCTTTCTGAACTTCAATCCCTTAGGTCTTGTTAGGAACAGAAACCTGACTTACATTGCAGTTCTGACCTTTGTAATTCTAGGCTTTGGATAAATGAGTTCAGCCCTAGGAAATATAATCATAGAAAAGGGGAAAGTATGTGAGTGAGTGGCTGAAATTGTCTGAAGGAGACAATCACATCAAAAATGTAAAAGAGCCTTCTCTTTTTCCATTTACCCCCGAAACAGTATACTAAAGGGCGAGTTGTTTAGGGGAAAGAGGGTGCATAGCGAATTTTAGTATACTTCAGGCACAGTGCCAGGCACTTGACAACCTTTATTTCACTCACAATACCTCTATGGGGTAGGTACCGCAGTCTGGATTGAAGCAGGAGAGCTGAGAGGATATAAATATCCTGAGGATGGCAGACAAACACATCTCAGAACAATACCTCATTTGGGATCCTAGCAGAACCAGAAAAGAGTAATCATTAGTAAGGACAGGGATGAGAAACTCACCACTAAATTTATAGACCACATGCTCTAAAGCATGGGCCAGATTATCAGTTTATTCATTTATTCAGGAATATTTGCACCTAATGCGGGGTTGGTTTGACAAGCATTTCTTGACCCCCAACAGACGCTAAAGCTTTGGGAACAAAGGTGCAGAAGAGGACATGGTGCTTGCATTGAAGGAAATTTCAGGCTGGTTACTGCAGGCCTCTGAGGCACATGGTGAGTACTGAGTGGAGATGGAGCAGGGGCAATCTGAGAGTGAGCCTCACCCTAATATAGACCTACCTCTTGGAAGACATTCCTCTGGGGCCAACCTGTGTGATAAAAGGAAGGATGCTGAACTGGGTCCCTAGATCATCAGCCCTTGCTCTGCACCATCTCCATCTGAGACTCTGAGCAATAATGAAAATGCCTCATGTGTACTAAGCACTTCACACCACCCAGCGCAGTGTGCTAAGTGCCTTACATCCATGACCTGGCAAAGCAAATCCAAACTCTCGAGTGTGATAGGGGAAGTCTCCCATGATTGAACCCCAACATCATGCTATATTTTTTCTACTCTGCACCCTAATCTGCAGCCACCCTGCACCCAGCCTTTCACCTGGCTGCCTTTCTCAGCACACTGATCAGGATGCTGGCCATCCTTTCAGGCTCAGCTCACAGCCAACTCTTCCTTGAAAATATTTCTTGGTGGGGATCTCTCTTCTGAACACCTATAAAATTGTGCACCTCGCTCAATGACACATATTTGCCTTTTGAAAAAATGGGTCTTAAGGCTCTCAGTTCTGATTATAAAACTTTGTTCATGGTAAATAACTCAAACAATAATGGGAACATTTTTGTTAACACATTACACTTCTCTCATGATTTTAAATTCCTCAAGGACAGGAGGATGTTGTATTCATTTTTATATCCACCCTTCCCCCGAATCCGTCCACTTTAGTGTCACAATGTCTATCCAAGGCTTGGTTCACAGTGAGAACTAAAGAAGTATTTATTTGAATGAATGAATTATGCTTAAGTCATTTATAGCTAAGCTTAGAGTTGATTTTTAAAACTTATGTGAGATTTATGGTCAATAATGTTATCAACATATCTTTATTTCTAATGTTCTAATCTTATAATACTTCTTCTTTAAAAATGACGAATACAATTATTTCGTTGCTAGATTAATGAAATACCTGTGCTTTCTCGAAGTGTCCAGGCAAACCCATCCCTGATCATCTGTCATTGCCGGAAATTCCATTGCCTCTATCTTCCAACCACTTTTGAGAGGAATTATTAAATTCATGCTGAGAACATTTCAGTATTTCAGGTTATTCTCCTTTCAAAGTTCCCCAGGTATCTGCAAGAATTTGTGAGTTAAAATATTCCTGGGTTGTAGGTCTTAACTTCATTGAAAATCAACTGCACATTTTTATCATTAAATCATGAGCATCAGGTGACTTTCACATTTCTGTGGAAGGCATGTTTCTTATTAGGCTAAAGCTTTTTAGTCTATACAATTAATGGTTCATAGTACACTAGGGAACGTTTATTAATTTTCATTTTACTTCTTTTTTGAAGGTTATGGGGGTTAAGGGTTCTAAGTTGGAGTTATTGAGATTTTAAAAGGTGTAAATAGGTAAATATTATGGTTCTTAGAAAAGTGAGACATTTTCCCTTTAAGCATGTGATTAATATTACTAATAAAAATGTCATCAGCCTTCCCTGCCAGGGTGTTGCAGTTACAAACACATTTTGTATGTGTATGTGTGTGGTTTGCTTTCCATACCTAAGAGGACATTTTGAGAGACAGGTTAATATAAAATATTACTTTTAAAAATAGAATCTTGTTGCTTTGTCGGTTTAACTCAATAATTCTATGTGAAAAATAGTATCTTCCTGTGCATTTGGTAAAGACTTTGCTTGATTATAAAATCAATCTTTTGATTGGTAGCTTAGATCAGTGTTTAGGAAAAGGTGTTTTTCCCTCTCATGGAATCCCGTAACAAAAATACCACTGTTATCTCTTTCTTTCACATATGTAGATAGAGAACATTTCTATTTTAATGTAGTTCCATTCATTAGCTTTTTAAGTAGTGATTTCCTTATGCTATTATTTGTAGCACATGGTGTTGGTTATACATGGAAAATATTTAGTTTGGCATAGATGAAACAGTACTTTTTAAATAGCTATATTGAGATATAATTCACATACCACGTACCTGCTTATAGTGCATAATTCAGTAGGGTCGAGTCTACTCAGAGTTGTGGAACCATTACCCAACTCTCATTTTGAAACATTTCATCATCCTAAAAAGAAACCCCATGCTCACTAGCAGTCACTCCACTGCCTGCATCCTATCAGCCCTGGGCCCTACAAATTTACTTTCTGCCTCTGCAAATTAAGCAGCATTTTAAAAACAAATTTTAATTATCCCAAAGGTTTGGTGATTTTATGACCTTATTAAACTAATAATTCAAGGCAATAGTCAGGCAATGGAATTTTCCATCTTCATAGGATTTTTACCTTTAAAGTGAAGCCGTTGGTTTATGACAATTTCAAACCCATTAGTGAATTGCACTAGCATGATGTTTGCCTATGCTGCCCCTCTACTGGGTTAGGACTGTAAGCATTTTGTATTTATACCTCTACAAATGCAGAAATGTTGCATTGGAAAAATGGTGAATATCTGAATGGTTAACATGAACTACATACAGAGTAGCACGTCTCTGGCAACCTACTTTGCGTGTATGTGTGTGTGTGTGTGTGTGTGTAACTGGAGACTGAACCTATGACTATTCTGTCACTGTGTTACTCCTTTTTATTTTTGGGACAGGGTCTCACTAATTTGCTCACGCTGGCCTTGAACTTGAGATCCTGCTGTCTCCGTCTCCCTATTAGCTGGGATTATAGGCATGCACCTCTGAGCCCAGCTCATCGCTACTTTTTATTCTTCAGTTCCTCCTCTCCCATCAACACAAACATGCACACACACACACACACACAGTAGTCACGGTCACATGTAACGAGCAAGTTTCAATGACAAGATGTAGCAGCAATACATGCCCAGTATGACATGTTGTTATACACACTATAACATAACATTTATTGTGGGTTTGGTTTTTTTTTTTTTTTTTGAGACACGGTCTCACTGTGTATTTCAGCCTGGCCTTGAACTCACTATGTAGCCCAGGCTGGCCTCTAACTTGCAACAATCTTCCTGCCTCTACCTCCTGAGTCCTGGGTTTATAGGTGTGCACCACTACGCCCAGCCCTTACTGTGTATTTTGATTGCATGTACATATGGCTTATTTCTAAATTATACTGGGAGTCACAACACATTCTTTAGAGGCCAGAAGTGTTAACAGAGAAAGGAGAAATACATAAAATAGTGTTCTAGATAGATTATTGATTCTACTGATTTTATTCCTGGCATTATTAGAAAACTTGGAGGCTATTCACCCATTCGCTTATTTGATCAACACTTATTTATTGATAATGACAACAGAAAGGGTGTGGTATAAGGCCCTAGAACAATACAATGCTAATATTCAGCTTCCTTTGCAAGCGTTGCTAACTCCAGCATCTAAATGGTAGGCTGTCTTCCCATAAGGAAAGAGCTCAAAGAATCATGCAACTTTTCCTTTTTCTTGAAAAACTGCAGCCTATATTTTGCAGGAAAATTCAACATAATTGGTATATACCCATCTTTTTAGGTGAATTAGGCCTTAACTGACAGATAACCCATTTTGTTCTAAAATTCAACAAACTCTCAGAAAATCTTATTCCATACAATCTTTTGAATATGTCATTTGCCATTTATATTTGATGGCCTTAAGCAAAAAAAGGTTATAAAAAGGTATTAATGCAAGTAGATAATAAAGCTGCATTCTATAAATCTGTAGCAGCTTACAGTAATCATAAAGCATGCAAAAGTCTTTCATCTATTCAGAATATGCAGTGCACAGAATGTCTGCTAAGGTGCATGACAAGTCAGAGTTAAATATATATTAATAAATGAATTAGCTTCATAAATAATAGCCATAATGACATTTTAGGAGACAATAAGTCTGAGGATTGTCAGAAAACGGTTGATGTATGAGCTTCACGTCTCAGTGATTCTTCAAAATGAATAGGCTTTGCAAGATAGTTCAGACCCGCGACCAGCCTATTTCCTTGAATAATTTACTTGTTGTCAATTTGTACAGCCACATTACACATGCAAATTGTGCTGCCTGTGCAAACACCACTTGGAGATGATAAAAACAAATTTACGAAGGCTATAGAAGGAGGATTTATTTCACTTTCTCACCCAGGTCAAGCAATACATGTATCTGACGATTGTGTGTACCCAATTTTGTTGTAATTATATCAGCAAATTATTCCTTATAATCTTATTATTTTTAGCAGTCTCCTTGTGCTTGGGATAATTAGCTTTCTTCACTCAGTGTAAAAACAATTCAACTTGCCAACCAGGCAGGGCATAGCTCCATTATCTGTTTTGGGTTTAAATTTATTCCCTATATTCTTGGACACTTTGTGTAAATTAAAAATTTCATAGTCCCTAATACTGTACACGCTGTTCATTCAGTGATGAATTAAGGCCCCTAAACCTCTCCGTTTGCTATTAGATATCTCACCCACTTTATATGTTAATCTGTGCTAATGAATTCCACAACCCCTAGCCACAGTGAGACGACTAAAATTATTACCACTTACAGAGATATGCCTTTTTCATTTAAAGTTCAATTCAAATTGCTCCCATAAACAGTCTGCCACACAAAGATACCTCCTATAAAGGAGAGTTACTTACCTATAAGTAGAGTTCTCTGAAGGTAGTATTATCTTTGGATGCACATTCCTAGGTCACGTGCCCTCAGGTCTGCGGTGTGGGGGAGAGGACTCATAGATCCTGGGTAGGCCTTTCTTTCCTTGGGGCGCTTCATTAGCTCTGTGGACTATATTCCCAAGGGTCCTTTGTGCCACACCCCTTCCTACAACCAATCCCATTCTTGGCAGTAGTCAGGCCATGCAACTACTCAAAGAGTTGAAGGACTGTCTGTCCTAAACAATCACTGATGAGCAAGACACAGAGTTTCCACTGTAACAAAGTTACCTATTAAATAATGTGCTTGGCAACTGAAAAACAAATCTAGGGTTTTTCAATATGTAATATGAAATTTAAAATCTGTATTTACTTTATATATAAGTAACATTTTAATTGTGGAACTAATACATTCTCACTATGGAGGATTTGGAAAATATATATTAAAAGTCAAATAAAAATCACACATATACCCTCCAATGATCCTACCACTCAGCGATAGTCACAGCTGGTTGTTGGTATCCATTTTTACAGACTAATCTTCTACTTAGAAACCCTCTGCCTTTAACAACAAAATCACTAGTCTTACCATGTCTCTCTTCCACCCATTCCATCCAGAGGTATGCACACCAGGGTGCCTGACACATCCCCCCCCCAAGTCTCCAATTTAACTCATTGTAAAAATTTTAGGTGTTGTCTTCTCAAAATCTAGTGATTCTCAGAGTTTCAAATGCTGAACTCTTGGCTCCTTCCACTTCTTGTTTCTCAGCAGAACATGAGTTCTCATGTTGCTTTAGCTCCAACATAATCTCTCTAATTACCACTTTCTGAAGTAACTTTCCTAAACCATCCGGCAAGGTACAGCGTGTAAGGTACAGTCTCAACTTCTGCCAGGCACACCTAGAGTGACTGTTGGTACAGGCGGTGCTTTCCTTCTGTTGCTGGCTCTACCTGTGATCCTCACCACCTCTGTGGAAGAAGCAAAGCAGGCGATGCTTTGCAGGTGGGAACATTTGAGGTCCAGCGGTTTCAGTGACTGGAGAAAAGTACACAAGTCTTTGCTGCTTCTGAACACAGAACTCTCCATTTTCATTCTTGCCCTTAATTGTTACTTATGACTTTGGCTCTTAGGGCAGTTGCTGTGGTTTTAGGATCTCTCCTTAAGGACAGTTCATAGTCAAAGGTACATGTTTGGAAACCTTTTTGGTTAGAAATTCAGAGCTTCATACATACATTATTTTATTTTGAGGTTCTTTATTTGTTACCTTGAGAAGGCTATTTACACAAAGCAAATATTTTGCTTCAGGAAATTTTCTAATAGTCTACCTTTTATAATATCTTCTGCTTAGAAGTCAAAACAACTTCTTGGGAATGAGAGTTTTCAGGCTAAGGTTGGGAAACTACCCATAGATTAATTCACTCAATATCACACCTGAGTGCAGGATGAGTAAGCTTCAACCCCAGCCCTTCCCACTCCATTTACTGTCCTCCATATGCCTCAGGGTCACTCACAGCATTACACAGCTGGGCAGTTAGGATGGCAAATCCCATGTGATATATTATAGCGTGGGAGTAACATGAAATTAGAGGGGCAATTTAGTACGTCATCTTAAAATTGGAAACCATCATGTGGATGATAGATCGAGCGGCCTACAATTAAGCTGAGTTAGTATTTGGCAGGGCCTGATAGATAGCTCTTAACAAGTAATCTCCCTCAAAGCACAAGGTGTTCTTTGAGAAAGATTAAATGTGCTTTATCCAGCATCTTCTCTGGGACAGTGTGTTTATTTAATGGTCTCATCTCCATTTATTTGTCTTAAGTGTATATTTGAATCTCGTGAGAGCAAGCCCAGAGAAATGTAAAGTAGCCAAGGTTGCTTCCGTGCCTCAGCCATCCTCAGGCGCGTCCTGTCTCTTCCTCCTTCTGGTCCCTAGCTCTTCTTCTCAGATGCCCTGCTGACGGCTACTCTTCTTTGCCTCCTCAGAAACCATCTTCCTGACACTGGCTGTCATTCAGGCCCATCATGGTGCAATGACTAATAATGCTTACTGGCTTTTCATCCTCAGCATAATTTTCATTTTGGCAGGGACAAATCCTAGAGAAAATAGGTAAGGACCAGGAAGATGTTCCAAGTGATAACAAACGATGTGATTTAGCTCAAGGATCTCAATTGTTATGGACATTTTTGTTGTAGAATTGCTGGCCGTCCTGTGGAAGATTAGGATTCCTTTCCTGGTTCTGACTTTTTGCATAGTTTGGTCATATACAAAATGGGAAAAATGAGAAATCTCCCTCTTACGGTTGTTGTTAATTTGCTAGACATTCTTCTTCCCCTTCCTCTTCCTCCTCTTATTTCTTGGGGGAGGTGGTTTGCTATGGGGAGAATGTATATGGGCTGGGAGTCACATGCTCCGGGGTGCAGATCCAAACTGCCATTTGTGCTGTAGCTATGTGATTGTGGGCATGTAACCTTTTTGAACTTTAATTTCCTTTAGTATAAAAAAGGGATAGTAAAAGCATCGCATATTTTTATTGTGAAAATTAAAAAGATAATGTTTATGTCATACTTAGCAAGATATTGTGTAGCTAGAAGACAAGCGTTAGGCAATTATTATTACTCATGCTAATATAGGCAAAGGAAATATATACTTTTTAAATATACATATTACATATTTAAACTGAAAGGCACAGTTTTCTAAATATTAAATTAGCCCTTAACTAAATATGGATGTCAACTTGTTTGCATTTAAATAGTAAGTTGCCAGGTTCATGAACTATAAACAGTATTTCTTTTATGTGAATATTTTCCTACTGTCCAAAACAAATAAAAATATAATAAAATATAATGATATATGATGATATTGTTTGGAAAAACAATTCCAGTGAAGTATGAAAGAAATATTAGAGAGAGGACTCCTGCTATAAATAAATATTTAATATCTGGCAAATATGAAGAACATGTTAATAAGACTTCAAAGAACAAAAAATTAGAAAAAGAAAATATGGAAATTCTACTATTTAAGCAAAATTATGAAACAACGTTTCTGAGTTTCTATTTAATTAAAAAGTTGACTTTGAAAATTATTTTTCCTTTTTCAAGTCCCATTATTAGTTTATGATTATGCTAAAAATATGCCAAATAGTTGCCTTTACATCAGGAAAACTGAATCCTAGTTATAAACAGTACTAAAATAATAATATGTATAATCTTTACAACAATCATTTTAGTATTTTTAAAAAGTTGGTTCCAGCTCTATTAAGCTGCTTCACTTCTCCTTACTCCATTGAATCAACTGCCAATGCCTCTATATTTGTACTATCTTTTCAGGTTGTTTTCCCAGTCTCCAGTTGAAGGAGAAAACAATCTTTTGGTTTGGGCCTCAGTTCTATTGCCAATGCATTTTACTTAGGTTATTACTACAGCCAACCAACAGGGTTCCCTGACTCCAGTCTCCACACTGTTATGAACCTTTTTTTAAGGGTCTCCACAATTTGATGTCTACTCAGCTTTCCCATTTTTCTGATGACAAAACTCAGGTTCAGGGACTTTTGGATAGCTGAACATATTTACACATATCATTGTGACTTCGAAGTCCACAGTCTGATCTTTAAATTATGCTACTCTTTTCTAAACATGGCCTATAATTTCCCAAGTTTTCCTAAAATGAATTCCCTACCATAGGCATTTATTAAGTTCTTTACATCCTTCTAAGGCTAGTGTATAGCTACTGCTATCAAGCAATAATCCTAGAATCCCAGTGAGAATTAATTGCTTCTGACTGCAATTATGACACATTGTTCTAGTCTTTGTATAGCACTTATTATTATCTGCTTTAAGCTACAGTTATTTACATCTATCTGGCACCCCAGCTATATTTTGGATTCTTGGGTGGCAGGGACCATATCTTATTTGTCTTATTTAAATCATGTTTTCCTTCATTTAAAAAAATCAGTGTTTCTCAAAATGCTTTGCTTCTAATAGATAGTAAATCATTGTAGAATAAATTGAATTAAAATTCTATTTTAAAAGAGGTGAAATTCTGTGTTTTTGTAAAAAAAAAATTGGGTTTTTTTCAGGTCTACTGGTAATTTTTATGAAAAATAGCATTTCTTAACTCTTAACTAGGAGTTCTGGCATAGAATAATTTTTCTCAACAAGAATATATTCTTATATAAGGAAAATTTATGCCAAGTTTACTCATTATTCATCACTTAAATATTTATCAAGTTCCCAGTGTCTAGCACTACAGATAATGTAACTGTCAAAGTGATACTGAACATAAAAATATCAATCTTTGACCTTAAAGAATATAAACTAAAAGGAATCAACTCTAACAAGAACAAAAATATTCCATAAGAAATTCAAGGGATGTTTAAGAAGATATATACCTGTCTGAATTTTTCTAAAAAGTCTACTTCCATTCATAGCCAAGTAAGCTCCTATCTGACAATGACCAACCTTTCCTACAGCTAATAACTGTAGTCTCTGAAAGGAGCAAAATAACAATGTGAAGACATCGGAGAAGAAATAAAACAGGCAGATACTGGAACGTTCATATAAATAAAGGATGAATTTGTCAGTTTTCCAGTTCTTAGCCTGAAAACCAGCTACAGCCAGCACTGGGTTATGAAAGTTAGAAAGTGAATAGAAATCTGTCTTATTGGGAAGGAGTTTAAGTCAATAGTTATTACTAGAAAAAGGAAGGAACATTTTTGGAAAGAAGAGAAACAGAGAAGCCGAGCCTAAATTTCATACATAAAATGTGACTGAATCTCTCTGGGTGACCTCTGAGCTATGCAAATGAAGGGTAGACTCCAAGAAGCCCAAATGTGGAAAAAGTCACTGGAATTTGAGCCGCTTCCTTTTTCTTGGGAGACAGGGCTTATACTTTAGGTTTGGCCAAATTAATGGCCTCATTTTTTAAAGAGACAATATTCTTTGGAGAAATATAAGCCAGAATTTCTACAACATATTATTCACGATTTTCAGGATAAAATTCAAGATACTTGTCATATAAAGAAATGGGGAAACATGAACCATTTTTGAGAAAAAAAATCAATGGAGACTCAACTCAGGATATGTAAAAACTATGAAGACAGAGAATATCTCAGTGGTTTTCAGGAGCTGGGAGTAGGAGAAATATTTGACCACAAGGGACCCAAGGGAACATGAAATGACAATATTCTGTGTATCAGTCACAGTAGTGCTTACATGACTATGTGTAAATCTCATAGTATACAAGTTATAAAGGGTGAATTTGTATTGTATGTAAATTCTGCACCAGTGTCTGATTTGAGAAAAAAAGAATAAAGGTAAAATAAAGATTAAAAGTTTTGAAGAGGATATTGGGGCCCTTCAGATAAAAGAAAAACCATTGCTAGTAAACTTATACTACAAGACATGTTAAAGGAAGTACTTTCAAATAAGGGTAAATGAAAGCAGATGTAAACTCAGAATTAGGGAATGGGATGAAGTAATAGGTGGGGAAATGTAAAAGACTATTTTTCTCCTCTGTTCCTTTAAAATACAAATGTGAATTAAAGCAAATAATCACTTTAATGTGAGATTTACAATGCATATAGATGTGGAATATATAGCAACATCAAAGATGGGCCAAGAACATGAAATGAACCTGTACAGTTCCAAGATTTCTAATTTTACATGGATTGTTAAAATGGTGACTCTTAGTCTGTAAAAAGTTAAAGATGGATACTATAATGCCTACAATGATCAGAAAACAGTAAGGCCAAGGGCTATAGATGAAAAGCTAGTACATAAATTGGAATGAAATTCTAGAAGGGACCCAAAAGTGGACCTGGGAGGAAGAAGGGATTTCTCCAGGGGTGGGCAAAGGCTCAGAGCTTGGAGGTCAGATTGTTAAGGTCCTGTGGCTCAGTATCTGATTTGGTCGGTTTGCTTACGTCCATGTCTATAATCCAAGATCATAGAGTGGTGAGTGCTTTACTGAACTGTAATGAAATGGTAAATAAATTTACCCAAATGAAAGTGCTATAGTTTGGACATTGAATGTCTCCAAAGGCCTGTGTGATAAAGGGTTGTTCTCGTGGTGGCACTATTGGAAGGTCACAGAGCCTTTAGGATGTAGGCCCTTGTGGAAGGCCCATATGTCATTAGAGGTGTGCCCAGGAAAGGGACAGTGGCCCCACCACCTTCCTCTTCCTCTCTTTTGCACCCTAGCTCATGATGAGGTGAGCAGTTTTGCTCTGCCATGCACTTCTGCCATGATATGCAAACCCAAAGCAATAAGGTCAACCACTCATAGACTGGAACCTCTAAAACTGTGAGCCACAATTAACCTTTATAAGTTACTTATCTCAAGTCTTTTTTATTATGCTGGGAAGCTGACTAACACAGAAAGGAATGTGAAGAAATTTCAAAGGCAAAACATATAATGGTAAGATTGTGTGAGTCAGATCATTCAGGATGTCTTCACTTCAGCAAATACATGTTTTCAAGTGTTTATTTCTAGTTGTAGGACATTAAGAATAATCATTTCATTAGAGACAATGTTCTAGATGGCATTTACATTCCCAGGTCATAGAAGATAATGCCACATTGCAATGCAAACCAATTAAACTAGTTAACTACTAACACTAAACAAGAAATGATCCCCCTCTACCTTGGAAAAATTGGAAAAGAATCTGAAGAGTTTTTCTGGCCACATTCAAGGTGAGATGCTAATAGTTTGATTAGGTTTTTTACTTAAACTTACAGCTTTCTTTTTCTTCACAAAAAGATGGGGAACAAGACACTAAAGTTACCTGACAGGGGAAGAGGTTTCCAGGCATGTGCCCATGCCTGAAGTGTAAGAATCCAGGGAGAGACAGGGAGCACTTTCTAGGTTCTTCCTACACCAGGAGGAAAAGGTATTGGTTTAACCCCTAAGAAGACCACCAGGATGCCATTTGCATGGCCATCATTTGTCTGCAACTGTTTTGTGGTTGTTTCAGGATGTTCAGGATGTGGCGATGAAAGTGGAAAGGAGGTGAAAGCTTATACACAACAGGGCTTTTTCTGGAAGGAAAGTCAGGTTTAATTAAAGATGTTGTATGGATGTTCATAATAGAGTAGCTCCGAGGGCTTGGCTGAATTCATAAAACTGAACATAGAATATGAATGGATAGAAAGCAGCAGTGATAAGATGTAAGAGCAATAGCATGAAAATGTGAATGGGAGAGAATGAATAAATAAATAGGGAAATATTAGGCTTGATGTTCAGAATTGTCCCTTATCCTCCATCCCCATTTCCTTTGTCTAGATGCTAATCATTCTTTCTAACAACCTTCTTGCTAGGTGCCTTTCACATTGGTTCAACTACCTCCATCTTTCAAATTCACACACAAGACTATAACATAATCTCCCTGGAGAGCCTGCTTCATGTCACTCTATTGGTCCTATAATTCCCTCCATTGTATCAGTTAGAACCTGTCTGTCTGCCTTAGAAGAGCCTGCATAGCTGATTCCTCCTGTCTTCCCTGAACCACCATATTCCTGTCATTCTACATTTGTTCACATGAGGCTCCTAAACCACCTTCCCCATTTCTTTTTATCCCATGCATTGCAACCTTCACTTCTGCATTATCTACTACATGACAAACACTGACATGCAGGGACTCATAATCTATCAGAGACTAACTTATGACAGCTACTATATTTCAGTGTGGTAATGCCCATATTACCATGAACCATTATGAAGCCATAGAGAAGAAAGGCATGAACTGCATGAGCCAGGAAAAGTTTAACTCAGGAAGTAACATTTGACCTAGGTTTTAAGGATGAAGAAAAGTTCAACAAGTATAAAAAGAAAGGTATTCTAGGCAGAGGAAATAATATAAATTAAAACCTTTCTGCTCTCATGACTTTATACTTACATCACGGACCTCATAATTTTAGTGTAGATGGTATAAAGCGTATCATCTATAAACATACATATCTCAAACTACAAACTTCTTGACAGGTCAGTTCATATATTTCTTTTGAATCCTGAAATCTTAGTACAGTGCTGAACAATGGACACATAAGAAAGACCACAACGATACTGCCAGATTCATCTGATAATCTCTCACATTCACGTGTTCTTTAGCTTTTACACATCAGGAAAGGAAACTGACATTTATTGACCATTATCCATATGCCAGGCTCTGTGTTCCTTCACCTAGAGAGATTAAGCAGGCAGTGGGGGTGATTTGGAAAATGAATGCATTAATAAAGGAGAGACTAACATAGTTTTCAGTGTAGAGAACCAGGAATGATTGAAGAGGATACTTCTGATGGGATTTGATCACTCATTAGGTGGCAAAGGGAAAGAAGTTAGCAAAGATATTTTGCTTCTGAAGCATCTTTCCATAAGCTCCTACTCCACTGGGCAGCACTGGTGTCTACACTTCAAGGATGTACTGGACTGCTTTATTAGTCCCTTTTTCATTGCTGAGACAAAATACTCAACCCAGTGTTAAAGGAGGAAATGTTATTTGGCTCACAGTTCGTAGAGGGTTCAGTCTGTAGTCGGCTGGCTCCAAGGCAGGGTGGCATAGCAGAGGGGCATCACAGAGGATAAACAGTCCATGGCAAAGCAGGGGAGGCAGAAGGCAGCAAGCAGCAAGCAAGTGACAAGCCATGACAAGTGTAGCCCCTCATATTTTATCCAGGCTACCCTGCCCCTAGGGCGGGTACACTCACACCCTTAATCCTGGCATCACGCCATGAATCAAACCCAGCATTGCATTTTTGATCCCAGCAGCACATAACCTAGATCCAGCCACTTCCAAAAAGCCCCACTTATGACTGCATGAGGCTTTGCGGGGACATCTAGACACAGCCATAACATCTGCTCCCTCATCAGAGGCACTGTGTGGTGGTGGGGAGAGCAATAGCTTCAGAATTCTGTGGAACTTCTCTGTCTGGAGTTGACACAGTATTAGATGCATAGCATTAGGCAAGTAGCTTAAACTCTTGAAATCTTAATTTCCTTACGTGCAAAATGGATACAATAACACCTACCTCATCCTCATAGGATTACATGAGCTATTAGAGGGAAATTATGTCACATGGAGAAATGTTCCATAAGCCTTCCTCTTCTGTTCTTTTTCCCTACATACAACCTGTAGGAACTGAAGAATGGAAGTCCTGGACATGAGCAGTGAAGAAAAAGTGATTTTCTGTGGCAGCATCCTATATTACCAAAATATTCTTTCTTCAAATGTCAATTTTTGTCAATGCTGGTTGTTCAACATTTTCTTGGAAGACTAATGTTATTTATAGATGCTTCAGTCTACAAATCTAAAAAAGAAATCCAGATAGTGAAATTGTCTTAGTCACAAAGGATAGCAACCATTTCTGAAATTCAGAACTCTCTGGTTTCAATTCTTTCACCTAAATCATCAACCTTTTCTTTCATCAGTGTTGAAAAAGAGGCATGTTATACAGAAAGCATTTAGTTATTCTCAGTTTCAGCAAGAAGCATATTTATTATATGTTCAACAAAGTTTTATTCACTTTTTTCAACTGAGAGATATTTAAGAAATTTCATTATATTTGTAGGAATTTTTCATCAATCAGATGCTGAGCAGCCACCAAAAAAAATCTTCACAATTAATCTTTTTATAACATGGGTGTGACTTCTAATCTCTACACTAAGAAAGAATATTAAATATAAGGGAAAACTATTCATAAACCTTAATATTTCTTGGCAAAGAAAAACTGCTTTGTGCTTATAAGGATAAGGTAGAGCATTTAAATGAAACTTACATGCTTGAAATTAGTGCCAGATGCAACACGACTCAAGCACAATTCACTAGCTGCGTCAGGTATTTCACTGTGATTTAGTAAAAGGTATTCAACAATTCTCTATTTCATAGAATTCTCAACAATACAAATATTTCATTCACAAAATCCATGGCTTGGCAGTTTTCCAGGACAGGAATTTGCGGGGAGGGAAGGTAAATTTATTGTTAAAAATAAATCAAATGACTGACATTTTCCTTAGAAAACTGACAAAACAATACTATTCAGAAACTGAAAGTCTCCCGACAGGAACCAGAAAAAAAATCTGAGCAATTATTTATATTTATTATAGGAACCTGTCAAAAATAATGAGAGGTTTGAGCGATCTCCAATTAACATCAAGAAACTTAATTTAAAAATACCCATTTTTGAAGTAGGGCTTTCCAAAAACCTTTGATATGAAATTTGATACTTAAACATTTTAGAATACTGATTCCATCTCTAGCCATGTCATATTCAAAAGTACTAAGTAATATCATGATTTAATGGACTATATGCAGAAGTAATCTAGAGAGTTCTTCAATAGTAACCCCAACATTACGTTTTTGCTGCTCCATGCCATGGGTTTTTTCCCTTCTCTCTCTTTTCCCCCCTTCCTGGTCACACTTTCACTATCAGTAATTGTTATGGGCTGAAGGGTTGTACTCCCAAAATTAATTTGTTGAAGCTTTAATCCATAATGTGGTTATACTTGGAGATGAAGTCTCTAAGGAAGTAGTTAAGGTTAAATAAGGTCAGAAGGGTAGAACACTGATCCAGGAGGATTAGTCCTTATAAGAAGAGAGGAGAGACAACAGAGAGCTTTCTCAGCTTGTCCTCACAAAGAGGCCATGTGATCGCAGATAGTGACTGTTTACAACTCAAGAGAAGAGGCCTCAGGATAACTCCACTTTGCTAGTAGGCTACCAGCATTCAGTACTTGAGAGATAAATTTGTTCTTTAGGCAATCTGCAGTATTTTATTCCGGCAGCACAAGCAGATTAATACAGCAATTAAGAAGCTCAAGGCAAACAGTTTCAACAGCAATTTCTTATACTACATTCCTTTAACTACTTAATATATTAAAGATTTGAATTTTTAAAAACCCTGTAAAGAAGCTGGATAGGTTTGTCCAGGAGAGTTTCCTACAGATTTTTTAAAGTAGTACACATTTGCAGTACATGTTTACATTCTTTGTGGGGAGTTGGTGCGTATGTATAACAGATCTTACTTCCTTTTTTCATCCTGTTTTCTCACCTATCTCCCTCTCACTCCATGTCTTGGTTCCCTTTCCCATTTGAGAAAGAGCCATCTCGCTGCTTCTTATTATCTCTTTTATTTTGCTCGTATTTGTATTTTGAGTTTCTCATACAAGGGAAGCAATGTGATATTTGAGATCGTGCGACTGATTTATTTCACTTAACATTATGGTCTCAAAATGCATCCATTTTCCTACGAATGACTCAAATTTATTTTTCTTTATAGCAGAGCAGTACTCCATGATGTGTAAGTACCACAATTTCTATACTCCTTCACTGTTGGACATATAGGCTGCTTCCAAGATTTAGCTATTGTGATTGTGCTGCTCTAAACACTGGTATGCGTGTATGGTAATATGATGTTTTTACCTCTTGCAGGAAGATGCCTAGAAGGGGAATAGATGGTCAAATGAAATTTCTAGTTTTAGTTTTTTGAGGACTCTCCATACCAGTTTCCACAGTGGTTGTAGTAGTTTACATTCCCACCAACAATGTAGAAGTAATTCTTTTCCCCCACAGCCTCGCCAGCATTTGTCATCGATTTCTTGATGATGGCCATTCTCTCTGGGCTGACACAATCTCAGTGTCGTTTTAATTTGCATTTCTCTAATGGTCAACAATGTTGAACATTTTTCCATGTATTTATCGGCCACTTGTAGATTTTCTTTTGTGAAGTATCTATTTCACATGCCTATTCTTTTATTGGGGGGGGGTTCTAATTTTTTATATGTTCTAGCTATTTGTCATCTGAGAAATAGCTGGCAGATTTTTTTCCCCCAGAATCTATAGGTTGTCTTTTTACTCTGTTGGGTGTTTCTTTTGCTGTGCAGAAACTTTAATTTGATACAGTTCTATTTGTTGATTCTTGGTACTATTTCTTATGTACTCAGGTTCTGTTTAGAAAATCCTTGCCTACACCCACGACTTCAAGAGTTTTACCTATTTTATCTCCAGCAAGTTGTGTTTCTGTTTTAACCTTTTGTTCATTAATACATTTTGATTTTAGTTTAGTACATGGTGAGAGATATGGGCCTAGCTTCAATCTTCTGCATGTGGATAGCCAGTTTTCCCAGCATCATGTATTAAAGAGACTATCTTTCCTCCATTATATGTTTTTAGCCCCTTTGTTGATGATCAAATAATTGAATGTGGTAGGTTATTTTTCCTGCGTTCTCTATTCTGTTGCATTGATCCTCACATTTGTTTTTGTGCCCGCACCATACTGTTTTTGTTGTTAGCTTTATAATATAATTTCAAGTCCAGGATTGTGATGCCTCCTTTTTTGCTCTTGTTACCAGGATTGCTTTTGGTATTCCAGGTCTCTTCTGGTTTCATATGAATTTTAAGATAGTCTTGTCCAGTTCTGTGAATGATGCTGTTGGTATTTTGATTGAGATTGTGTTGAATCTTTATATCAGTTTTGGAAATATGATCATTTTGACTATATTGGTTCTGCCTGTCCAGGAATAAGGGATATCTTTCCATTTTCTGATGTTCTCTTCAATTTCTGTTTTCAGAGTACTATAGTTTTCATTGTAGAGGTCTTTCACTTCCTTAGGTTAATTCCTAAGTATTTAATTTTTCTTGGTGCTATTTTAAATGATATGTTTTCCTAATTTCTCAATGGGTTCATTACCGGTGTATAGGAACAGTATTGATTTGTGTGTGTTGATTTTGTATCCTGCTATATTGCTGAATTTGGTTATTAATTCTAGTAGTATTTTGGTGGAATTTTTGGGTGCTCTATGATCTTTTTGATGATTTATTGCATTGTTTGTATCTTGTTCAGGACTTTTGGATCTATATGGACTAAAGAGATTGGTCTATAGTTCTCTTTTTGTTTGGATCCTTGTCTGGTTTTGGAATCAGGGTGATGCTCATAAAGATTCTAAAATCATTCTGTTATGGGTTGTGTTTAGATGTCTCCCCAGCTTCATGCAGTCATAGGTGGGGGTTTTCCAGAGATAGCTAGATCAATTGTGTGATTGACTCGTGCTGCAATTAAGGGTGCTAGGATTAAGGATGAGTGATTACTAAATCAGTCCACTCATTTGTTTGGCACCATCCTAATCCTGGTAGCCTGGATACAATATAAGAGACAGAAAGGTGTGTCTGGTCCCTTGCTTGCTTGATTTACTACCTTGTGCCCGCCATGAACTGTTCCACCTCTGTGATGCCTGTTTGCCATGCCACCCTTCCTTGAAGCAGCTGATTATGGACTGAAATATCTACAGACTGGGAGCCAAATAAACCTGCCCTTCTTTAACTTTGGATGTTGGGTATTTTGTCCCAGCAATGAGAAAAGTAACTAAGACACATTCAATCTTGCTTCTACCCTGGAATCAGGGAACATCAGTATAAGAAGGGTTCTTGGGCAAGAAAAAGAAAAAATTCAGGCTTTACCATGATTTTGGAGTTATAGAAAACTGCTCTATAGACTGGCGTACGTTTTGGAAGATGTTGGAGGTAAGATGGGTTAGTGAGTAGTTAAGTAAGTCTTATTTCTTTGTTTTTGTTAAATCAAGATCTATTACTGAGTGCAATGAAAAATCTTCATAGTTCTTTAGAATGCTTCCAAAAAACTAGGGCTGTTTTATCCATATTAACAACAACAACATCATCAAATTGCTAAGACTGAAAATTACTGTGGGTCAGATGCGTTTGTTAAAATACATTAAATCTGACCTAAAGCTGACTCCACTTTGAATAACTATATTTCTTGAACTGAACTGCAACCTAACTTGAACTTTTGCAACAAGTTTCGGGAGTTTAAGTGGATTTTAATAGCAGCAAAGCTTCAGTCAGGGGCTGGGGATTTAGCTCAGTGGTTTCGCTGCCTGCCTTGCAAGTGCAAGGTCCTGAGTTCAAGGCTGGTTACCAAAAACAAAACAAAACAAAAAAAGCTTCAGCCAATCACAGCCTGCCGCCTGATCAGACCATGTCCGTATAAGGCAAATGCCAGCTACATCCAATCAAGCTGTTTCTCTGTACCAATTCCTTAAAAAACAACAACAACAACAACAACATTTCTAGATTGTCTGCCCAGAGGTGGTGTTTCTGAACTTTTACTACTGGTTCAGGGTGGTATAACATTCATCAATCATTTATTTGCTCATTATTTGCTTAGCAAGTTCATCTAAAGTTTATACTTTTAACCTGCTAAAGACTGTATGTCTATTTTCGTACATAACAATAACAGTACTATCCTTAATCTTATTACAAGACACAATTATGGAAAATGGAAGCATTTGTAAAACAGTCCTATGCCTATCACATTGCCTTATTTTATTTCCTTCAGCCTCCCTCTCTTCCCTACGTCCTTATTTTCTATGTTCCTCCAGGATTTTGCTCAGGCCCTAAAATACTGCATTCCATGAAAAAAACAATTCATAAACTTTTGACGAAGGCCACACAACCTGTCTGTGAGGCAGTTTGGACTCAATCACCACTCAGTGAACGCTTAGAGAGCAAGAGTCTGGCTGTCTTCCGCTAACGAGAGTGTGGCTTGGTATCTAGAACACAGTGGACTGTAAATAAATATGTGCAGAAAAGAAGGAAAGGAGGGAGGGAAGGGAAGAAGAAGGATGAATGAACACGTTCCCGGAAAGCATAGGGAGTCTACAATTCGTTCTCCTAGAAGGAACTCAGCTCACTATTGAAGTCAGCACTTTCCTCACCCGGAGGCACCAGAGGACGGCAAGGAATGGAAAAAAACAAAGCCCTTAAAAACGTTCAGTAGAAAGAGAAAAACCACTAAGAGAAGGGGAAAGAGAAGAAACCGTCTCCTCGAGGCCAAGAGAAAAAGGAAGCCAGGCGAGGCCGTTACCATGGCGACCCAGGACCAGAAGGCCCCAGCCCATTGGCTGAGACGCCAACGCCAATGAGAATGCACGATATTGATGAGGTCTTAAGATGGATGCCGAGTGGCCGCTTCCTGACCGGTGAGTACGGCTTTTCGCGGAGCTGGTTCTTGGTGGGCTCTTTCCCCGGCGTGACGGGCCCAAGGGCGCCCCATGAGGGCAGCAGAGGGGCCAGGCTGAGCAGCCTCACAGTTCCTTGGCCGGAGTGCCGGGGACAGTTTAGAGAGCTTCCGAGAGGGTCCAAAGGTGCGCTGCGTTCCGCTTGGCTGGGAGGGGGCGTCGCGGGGCCTTCCCCAGCCAGTTAATGGGAAAGGGATCCTCTGTCCAGTCCCAGCCAAAGTGAGAAAGGGTGAGGAGCTTTTGAATAAGGAAACAGGCTCATCTTTACAGTTCTTGTATCCGCGAGAGCAGCTTCAGATAATAGGCCAGACTTCCTACGCCGGAATCCGTGGCGCTTAGTTCTGTGGCCGGGAGGGGATGCTCCCCATTTTGGGATTGGAGTGCGGCACTGCCGTCTGAGAGCCTGCCGAGTTCCGGGTTGTGCAGCCAAACAGGAAAAGGTGTACCCTTCTAGAGCCACCCTCTTGCAGTCTTGAAGCTTGTAAGTATTCTCACAGCGGCATCGACTTAAAGTGAGCCTTGAAATCTTACTGGTTAATTGTAAATCTCTCCATGCGAGGCCAAGGGTCTGGGGAAGTGTTTTCCAGGCTCGGGTCTAATTAAACTCTTTAATTAAACACATGCATACATGCAAAATCCTGCTAAATAGTTTATCTGGATAAGCAGATTGGCAACTTCAATCCTGACTCAGTTCTATTAGTCAGATATATTTTCTGTATCTTTTTGAGAAAAGGGAACACATTTGTTTCATAAAAGTAATTTAGGACATTTACATTAATATTGATATTACGTGCTCACACGTATTTTAGTCAAGTAATTCCAAATCACAGAAACTGATTGTTGTATAATTACTTAACAAAATCTTTAAGATTAGTGTATGGTGGCTTATGATTATTTCACAAGTAAAATTAGATTAGACAAGATTCAGGTTTCAGTGATTATTGGTAATTGAATACAAAATATAGGATGTAAGGTGGCTTTATTTGATAAAAGTGGAATTTACTTCTGGGCTATAGGAGACAAGAAACATTTATCCTTGAAGCTGTTCAGATTTTATCTTTGGGGTTTTGTTTATAGGCAGCTGCCTCGTCTTCCAGGAAATATGACATTATTACCCAAATCTCTGAATGTGACTTTCACGTGTGCAGTTTAGTATAACATGTAGATTTCTGTACTTTAAAAAGAACAGGGAAAAATCCTAACTAAATTTCAGCAAGTCTGTACTTACAGGCTAGGATCTTTCTTTGGACCCACTCTTAAATCTTTGTCTTCTCCAAGAATGTTACCCCTCGAAGCTCTGGCCTCTAAAAGTTCATAATTTAAAGCCACAGGGTTCAAGTTCTGTAAAATAAGTGGATCACGATTATTAGGCAAGTCATTTACCTCACCTATAAAAAGGATATAGATAGTAATTTTTGGTGAAAGGATTGTTGTGAGGATTAATGGTAAACCATTGCCTGGCCCGTTGTATGCCATGTGTGACAGTGACCTGCTTTATTTCCTCTTTCTATTCCTTCTGTGTTCTGTTGTAACCATGGTTTTCTTTCTTTTCTCAGTGTCCTGATGTACAGGCTCTTTGAAACTGTAATCTTATCTGGGCTGCTGGGTAGAGGATGGAAGCCTTTTCTCTTGGGATTTAGTCAGGATTGCATATGCTGGAAGAAAATGGAATTTTACAGCAAGGAGTGAGGTGCTTCTGGGTATCTGGGATCACTTGATAATATTAAGATCATAAAGAAACATTTTAGAATCCTCTCAGTGATCATCTGATCACATATTTCTTTTAAAGCTTTAGGAAGGAGACCCAGACAAATACAGTGAACTGTTTTGGACTAGAAATCATCTGACTTTGAAGACAGAGTTTTGCCCCTATAACCAGTAGTTCCCAATTCTTGCACAGTCTAGAACTCCTTTTGTTACAATTTGAAACTCTATGGATTCTATATTTTGAAAGATTTTACTAAACTATGTTCATTAATTGTTTTTCTTATAAAAGTCAGAGCCATAGATTGCAATCAGCATCTCTAGTAGCTAAGGAATAATGAGTGCTTCACTGAATTTAAGTCTCCTCGCCTAAAGGTGAATGATTTTTGTCTCACTGGGAGGAAAAATATATTGGGTTTTTGAAAATATTGAAATTAACTTAGTGCTTCCAGTTACTGCCATGATACAGAATAGAAACTGCTAAAACAGTGCCCCACTGCCCAAGGGTGTTAAATGATTATGGTTGGTTTTCAGGGGCAAAAGAATGCACAGCTATTCAAACCAGTGTCATACGGAAATATTTTTAGTTTATAGTAATGTCATCGCAGGGCTAAGATGTTCTGCATAGTAACACAGAATGTTTTGTAGGATTTTTGGGTTAGAAGAAATATTAAATCCAGAGGTAAAGAATGTATGAAATGATAAAGAAGGTGATATTCAAAACTGTAGAGAAAAAAGGTGTGAATCATTCCCATTTTCCTTGGGACTAAAATTAGTAGTTGTTTGGGTTATGGACTAAAAACTGAAAGCTTATTAATGAATACATTGGCTATAATCTACATTTTTAAAAAGTTTCTACTTTGGTATTACATATCTCTTGAGAATGGTTGAGTGAATTTTTCCAGTTAAAGGGTAATTTGGAGTTAACTGCTTTAAAATAAAGAAATACACTATGAAAATCATGAGTAAAAGACACGTTAAAGAAAAAGTGATTCTCCAGAGCAACCCCAAACAGGAATAACAGAAGGCCTGACATGGTGCCAGTTAGAAGATGCATGAGTAACTTGTACGCACTGTGCAGAGGAAGGGTGCTTCCAAGCAGGAGCCCGCACAGAAGTCCCTAAGCAGCCGTGCATATTGACTGATGAGAGCTGGGCTGCTGCGTTTTGGATGTTTCCATTTTGGGAGCTCCACAGGGAGTGGCAGCAGTTACCTGTGCTTAGCAGTGTCTTCTGAGTCTCCCTTTTTTGTTTTGGTTTTTAGCAGTTCCAAGAAAATGGCCCATGACTAAAGATTTTCAAGAAGTAAATTCAGAAACATAACCCTTATTTGAATTTTGCCTTGTTTTATGGATTTGAAGGTGGGTTCCACTTTTTAAAGTTGTTTTAATTTTTTTTTCTTTCAGTACACTCAAATTGTGATGTTAGATAAATGTCACATTGAAGACAGTTCTTAATGCCATGTAGGTAGGAATAATTTTGAGAAAGCCCAGAAAGCCATGAAAAATGGATGACTGGCATTATTGATGTACTATTTTCTGCCTATATGTGCTGTTGTGGGCTAAAAGCCAGTTGAGGAAAAACAAGTCTTTAAGGCAACTGAGACTGTTCCCCAGAGCATAGGCCAGTGATGGCGAACCTTTTAGAGTTTTCAATGATATAAACAGCCCGCTTTGGCCCTCGCCCCCTAGGCATAGACTGTCCTCCTGCAGAGATGCAAAAGCAGTGGTCTGGCAGCAGACCTTGCAGCTGCCCTTTAGGGAAAACATGCCCTGTAAGATCCAGGCTGAGTTGACACTTGGCTGCTCTTTGACAGAAACCTGCCATGTATGTAGTTGTCCCCCGTGGGGATAGGGCTTTCTGACTGTTTTGTGTCTTTCTGACTGTTTCGTGTCTTTCTGTTTCCAAGGTCTGAAAGAGTGCTTAGCACACAGTGAGTGTAAAAAGTGCCGCGGACAGGAAAAGAAACAGTGCTAATACAGACCCCAGTTAGGTTAAGAAATCTAAATGTGAAATTTGTTGCTGTCCTCAAGTCCTTAAATAGATAATGAGCCTACAGGCATATTTTTATGTCAGTGCCAAAGTCATGTTGGAGTTTATTACTGCTCTCCATTCTTGCTCTTCAGTAGAAATATTTTTATTAATAGGACAGTCATTTTCCATTATTGGCATCTTTTATATGTTGTCTTTAGTACTATCAGAGTATCTCAAGAGTATTTCTGTCCCAATTTTTAACATCCACAGGCTAGGTTTAGGAATGGGTTTGGGTTTTATGGAGCCTGGAGCTTGTAAAATTTTGGGTCTCTGCTATTTTAAAAAAAAATGCAAATTCTGAATAGAAAATCTACTACCATGCTCTTTGAAAGGGCCTGTGCCAATGAGGGACTCTTTCATCTCCCTGGTAATTTGCCTTTCATTTTATTGTTCTATCCAGAAAATTAAATATCAAGTGTTTTAGTAGAAACTTTGTATCAGACTGTGGAAATAGGGAAATCAATCATTTTATCAATTGCTAAGTGAATGAAAGAGACTTCAGAACCATATTTTGAATCCTGTCACTCATAATAGAAATGATAAAAGTGTGATACATAGCCAGAGAAATAATAATAGTAAAAGAAATTTAACATTTATTGAGCTCCTAGAACCTCCTAAATACTCTGTTGAGTGCCTTATTTCATTTAATCCTTGGGATAACCCTATAGGCAGTGTAATTATCCCTTTGTTACAGATAAAGAAACTGAGGGTCAAAAATGATAAATGATTTCCTTGTACTACTAGTCGGTGGCGGAGCCCAGATTCTAGTTGGAGGAGTTCCAGAGACCTCCTCCTTAAAAAGCCAAGAGAATATTTTAGGATATTTCAGAGAACCAGCAATTAATGAGGCTGGACCAAAACCACGAAACATAAAATCCAAGTCTTTGGACCTGGGAAGAGGTCCTTAAAAGAAAACAGCACTCTCATTGAAATCACTGCAAACCCCTGGTGTCTTGGTCTCACATATAATGGAAATGGTTTTCTTACTGGGTTCATCAAAATTTTTAACAGCAAACTTAGCAAAACAGATCTCTGTCCTTTCATTTCACCCCTTCAGATTGATAGTAAGTCATGAGGAGTACAGCCAGCTCCTTTTCTTCAGACATCTTTTGAATGAACTGATTTGGCTCAGCATGTACATAAAAAGTAGGCTGTGCTCTAGAGACCAGTGGTGAATATGTGCTTAGTTATCATTTTAGCAAATGATTACAACTCTAATTTAAAAATCATTTCCATTAAACTGAGTAATAATTAATTATTTTGTCAGTGGACTATGCAACTAATGTTAAATACAGTGTCACCCTGAATTTTAACATTAATTTCCCAAATATAGTGTTTCATTTAAAAAAGCTGTACAGTATTGTTAAATTGTTAGTTATATTTCATTTAGTATTATTTAGCAAACGGTGTAAAATTTAAAACTAAGATATCCTTTATACTTCTTCAAACTGATCAGCTTAAATTTTTGTCTCATTGTTCTTTACATAATAAGCTCCCTCAAAGTTTTATATATTCAAATATAGGTGAAATATCCACCTTTATTTTACTGTCTAGTTGGTATAACTAGAAATATAAATATATTGCCTGCAGAGTACACTGTTTGGTTTTTAACATTCTTGAGCAATTACTGAATGTTGGTGATTTTTAGAAAAAAATTACCCATATATTAGAAAATCGAGGTCCTGTTGTCTTTCTTTAGACATATTTTGAAAAAGTCATTTAAACTACTTTTACTTTTTAAAAGCTTTTACAAGTGAAGATTTTAGCTATTTTAATATAGAGGGCTCTAAGATTTTTTTTTTTAAGTTTATGAACTGTTCCTAGACCAATGGTAGACTTACTAGGCTCTTGAGCTGTCTTTTAATGGTTTTAGATATTTTTTCTAGTGTTACTGTTTGTGTCTTAATTCATCTTTTTTCGTTCTAGAAGAAAAGATGTGGAGCGGACTGCTGCCTCCTGGCCTAAATGAAAGTGATATTGAGTCGAATTCTGAAGATGAGGCCACATCACAGAACTTTGATCATAACTTACAGGAAGATAAAGAGGCTGGGACCATTAAAGACACAGAAGTCTCAGATTTGTCAGCAGATGGACCAAAAATTGAAACAGAGGCCAAGGCAAATGCATATGAAGAGTGCCCTTCTGGAATTCCCTTAAATATGTGGAACGTAAGTTTTCTCTGATGTGCCCTTGTGAAAGCCTTGTCTTTGTGTTTTACACTGGTCAGAATGTGCGTTCTTAGGACGCAGCAGGTAGGGAAAGTGGGCCCAGAATACTTTCACTGTTCTCTGAGTCCACTGACACTTGTGTTATTTTGATTTTTGTTGCTGTTTTTCATAAAAAAGAGTAAGGAAAAACATACTACATAGAATTAACTGTTGTGCCTGACCTGATAAAGGAGTTTCTCACTTCATTTTATCTGTTTATCTGAGTCATTTAATTTCACTCTCAATTATCAAACAACTTAACACCAAAAGTAATGAATATCAAAGCTCAGGTTGTGAGCATCTTGGTAATAGTGTATTTCCTACTTTCATTAATTGATATCCTTATAAATGTCAAAATGTTAAGTATTTTTATTAACACATTTGTTGTTTTCAAAATGCATGTTTTTCTTCAAAATGTATTTCTTTCTCTTTTAAACTTTTACATAGAAATTTCAAGAATTGCATAAGAAACATTCTGAACAGAAAACTGCGGCCTCAAGATTCAAAGTGAGAAAGAGAAAACGCTCCAGAAAAGGTGTTTTCTTTTAATTCAGATTGTCCATAGTCCCGATGCTAAATTGTGACTTCATTTGTGACCAATTGAATTAAATAATTTTTTAAAACCATTTTGAAAAAACTGAAGTATTGATGCTTTGTGAATTCTTTTCAGGTAAATTGAAGAATGAAAAAGAATCTCGTAGGTAGGAAGAATTTTAAATAGTTATTTACTTTAGGCAGTATTTGTAGAACTTGTCAAATAGCTAAACTCATTTCTAATAGTAATCAAACATAAAGATCTAATGATTATAATTATAGCAAATTAAACATAGTAAAAATAAAAATGAGTAAAACAAAACTTAAAAGTTTATTTTCTTGCAGTGAGCAGTCCCTAAATGAAACCCAGTGGAAGGAGCTTACTCAGTATTTTGGAGCCAATGATAGATTTGAACCCCCTGTTAAAAAGAAAAAGGTTGAAAAGGTAGGATCTTTTAAATTGTATTTTGTATTAAATGGTAGTGTATGTTTGTGATTAGTCTTACCTAAGGTACTTGTTCATTGATTCATTTGATTAAGAAGTTAAAACAACTATTATGTACCAAAAAGATGTCAGATAAACAAGTAGATGTATAATTACAAATCATTTAAAAATTGTTAGAGGGCCGGGGATTTAGCTCAGTGGTTCCGCCGCTTGCTTTGCAAGCGCAAGGACCCGAGTTCGATCCCTGGTACCTAAAAAATAAAAATAAAAATTGTTGGAAAGGAAAAGAATAGATTGTAGCGAAGAAGGAAAATACGACCCTTACTTGAGTTTGGATAGTAAGGGAAAGCCCTTCTTAGAAGATACCATTTCAGAAAAACCTATAGGGTGGGGGAAAAAACTACATAAAGGATGATTGTGCAGAGGCAATAACATGGGTAAAGATCCTAGGAAGAGTTATCCTAGGGCCTTTGAATAACTAAAAAGACCACCCTGGCTGCAACTGAATCAGCATAGCGAGGGTGCCCTGAGATAAGAGTGGTCAGGCTGGAGGGAGAGACCAAACTGAATAGGACCTCAGAAGACATAGCAGGGAAATAGTATTTATTTACAGTGATGTAATCAAATTTATATTTTAAAAGATTGCAGTGGCCATTAAATGTGGAGAAAACATTATGGGGCAACAAAAGTAGATAAGAAATCAGTTAAACTTGTAGGCACAAGATAATGGTGAATTGAGCAAGAATGGCACTGCTGAAGATGGAGAAAACTGGGTGGACTTGAGGAATAGTGTAAAAGTAGAATCAACAGCATTGGCTTCTGCATTGTGTATGAATTGCTGGGGAGGCTTTGGGGCATAAGGAGGAAGAGAACGATTCAGGGTTTTGCTTTAAACAGTGGTGTGCACGGTGATGTTTATAAAGATAAGAAAGTTTGGGAAGGGAAGCAGTGTTCAAGTGCAGCCTATGCAGAGTTCATTTTGGGGTATGGGTATTCAGTGGCATCAAGGAACAGTGTACAATTAGTAAAAAGCAATAGAGGTTCAGGAGAGAGGCTGAGATTGAGAAATGTCAGTCTGTAGAACAGAGGAAAGGTTTGAAAGAGTAACACGTAATCATAGAGGAATGTTGACAGGTTAAATATTGGTTCTACTGGGATTTTTTTTAAGCTTTTGTGAATTAGTCTTTGATTTGTAGTTATTTATAGTATTTATTAGGTTTTCTGATCATTATATTGACTTTAGATTGCCTAAATCGTTTCTTGCTGAAATTAAAGCCATGAAATGAATTTTTAGCCATTCTAAAAAGTAAAAATTTAGCGAATGTTTTTTATAGTCTATCTTTATTAGAATTTTATTGTCACATTACATATGAAATTATCTTTGTTATTGGCTAAATATGACTATTGTCTGGAATTTGGAATTTGTTTAGTACAGTATACTAGGATTTATTGTAGTACAAAGTTTTTAAATTCAGTTTTAAGAACTAGTGTTCTCTCACATTATGGATTAGATATGTTCTAGAAGAAAATTATAAGTCAAACACCATTCTAAGAGTGAGAGTTCTGTCTAAGGGAAATTGCCGTAAGTCCTATTGTAGTCACCTATTGGTCTATTTTATAACTTTGGGTTTTGTTAACACCTATATTCCTTTGTATAACTAAGAAAGTTATGCCAGTCTTCTTAATGAGGAAACTGGTGCTGGTGAGGTGTGCATCAGTCTAGGATTTTGCCAACACTTAATATTCTACACATACATGCAAGCATAAAAGAAAAGAATGGATTTATTGAGGCCAAATTATTTCATGTCCTCTTGCGAGTTCAGTGTAATTGCATGCCAGCAAGTCCATACTCATTCTTTGGTTTGGCATCATGGTTTTACATGTCACCCTTACGCTGTTGGGCTAAAGTCTCTACTGTGAATCTAATAGAGTAAATAAACTGTAAAGAATGTCCACATTGGAGGACCAAGATAAAAGCTACAAATAAATGTAAGTCCAGCAGATAGTAAGTATTGCTCATGCAATCTAGTGAGGATCATGAAAACCTGTAATGCACTGTGGACAAAACTAGCATGGATTTCCAGTTGGTTATTTTATTTCTCTAGAGCAGAGGCTGATCTGTTACCATATCTTAGAGAGCCTTTTTATTTTGTATTCATTCAGCCCTCACGAACAGCATAGCAAAACAAACTTCTTAATCTTATGTCTATCATGCAGGCTTTTTTTTTTTTTTCCTGTTTTGGAACACTGCCACGCTGAAACTGTTGCTCAGCCCAGAATGTGTATTTACAATACCGCTGTCACCTGCCTGCCAGACAATGCAGAGAGGCTTGTATTTTAAAATGTAATCTTCCTAATATCCAAAGCTGTTTTAAAGTGTTCTTTGTATTAAATACAGCTATAATTGTGTTCCTGGCAGCAGTTCTGGGACTTACTAATAATTCTGTAATCATAACAATTATTTTTGAATCTATGGGAATTTCTTTAGAATAAATTTCACTCATTAATTTCACTATAAATGTCTCAAGTATTTAGTTGAATCAATTTGATTAGTCAATAGTCATTATTACAGTAATTCTAGTGCACCTAATGGATACTTCTTGGCATGAAAATTAGTTACTTTTAACAATTGTTAAAGTGTTTGTATAATATCTTTGATTTTTTTTAAGTTGTTTATGAGAAGAAACTGCTATTGTGTAGTATATCTTTTTTAAACTTTTAAAAAAGTGGCATACTTGTTCCATCCAGACTCTTATGTGGAACTGCAGTGCTCAGGTCAGACAAAAGCCTGGCTGCCTTGAGTGGGCGGGGAGGGAGTGCAGGGGTGTGGGAGTGTTATGGTGGTACTGTGAATTTCCCCTGGTATCAATTACACAGTGTTCTCTTGATCCCTCTGTGATCCCTGTGGGGTGAGTAGGCAGGGCCAATGCTAATTCTCATAATACAGATGAAGAAACTGAAGCTTAGTATAATTTGCCTAGGAAAACAAACAAGTAAGAAATGAAATGAGACTTAAACCCAGGTCATTTGCTTCCAAATCTGGATTTTTCTGAATAGCTGACTTGGTTTATACTTAACTTGACTCAAATGATGTAAATGAGTATGATTTACATATAAAGGTAACAAAATCATAAATAAGATTTGTAAATAAGATAAACAAGATTTATATTTGTATAAAAGCTCTCCTTTTTTCCTTTATGGAGAAACAGCCTCATTTTTTCCTCTAGATATTTAGGTCCAGTCATAGTGAAACATTATTTCAGTAGGTAAGTTATTTGTATTATGCTTTAAAAATTAAATGTTATCCAAATGAATAAATATTTGGTAGTAAAATTTTTATAGAAATCTATTGGGGTACAGCTTGACTAAAAGAGCCTTAATCAGATATTAAAATTTATGATGCATGTATGGATGGTTAGTCCATAGTGTTAAACCTAGTGCCCATAAATTTCTCAGATGTTTGTAGTCATGCCTTCGTGGCATCGGCAACAAACTTTATTAATTAGATCTTGGTTGTTGCCTTGTGGGAACCTGTTAGATACTGCCCTTAGATGAAATTCCCACCTGTGGCCAAATTGCCATTCCTACATTTGTCTTTCTGCATTGAGACATGTCTTAAGTTCTGATTCTAGCTGAAAGGCAGCTTAGAAGCACAGCAAGGCACTGCACCTATTAGCGTGATTAGCAAGGCCACTCCCTTGGTGTGTAAAATGTCCTGGACAAATCAGGTGAAGGTCCAAATCCTGTGAGGCTACTTACTGACTCAGAGTTAAATTTTATGCTATAGCACTGTTGACCAAATGGTCAGTAGCCAGTTGATGGAGCAAGATGACCCAGTAAGCTGGCCACCTACTGAAGGGTTTATGGGCACTGTCGGCAAAAGTAGCTTCTTCTTTACTCACTGATCAGTCATCATTCTAGGTCCTGGTGCAAAGGAATGCAACGCTCAAGTCTTCTGTAACCTCAGGAAGCGGAGATAATTGTAAGCGAACACAGTTGTTGTTTTGAGCAAGCAGGCAGGCTTAAGAGTACATTAGTGACAGGTTGCTGAGGTCAAAGATTGGAGCAGGTCCGTGCTGACTGATTATTAGCTTGAGTTGAGCTATCAAGCTACCCAGTATTTGCGATACAGGGACAATTGATTTTAATATTAATGTTCTGTTTCATCTCTCACTGGCATTTGAGAAGATAACTAATATTTTGCACAGGAAGGAAAGGCTTTTGAATCAAGATTTTAAAAATAAACTTTATTTTCAATATAAATTAAATAGTAAATATGAAGTTCTAGGTGCAGTTATTGTTCTAAGCTCTGGGAGCCCATGATGAAGAAGATATTCCCCATGCCCTCGGGAATATATGTTTTAATACCCAGATAGATTTATATAAATGAGCATAATAACATGTGGGCCTTTTTTTGACCATGGGGGTATTATTAGCTCAATATTCCTATTGTAGAAATCTCTTGGGGACTTCTCAAAGCAGTGGGTGTGTAATAAATGTTCGCAGTGTGGGTGGGGTCCTTTTAGTATTGATGCAAATATGGATCAGTGCACTGCGAGTATTAACTCGGGAGCACAGACTGGCTGAGTGCCTTCTATGAGGAACTTGGCTGGATTTGGGGGGATTCCAAGCCAGTGAGTCTACTTGAGCAGAGCAGAGAACCCAAGAGAGGAGACATTGTGTCAGATCAGTAAATTAAGGGGAGACATGAGGTCCAGTGAAGAGCGATCTGGTGTGGGGCCTGGGGAGCGGTGGCAGGGGCAGTAAGCATAGAAGGCCTTAGAGAAGGTAACATTTGATGTGAGCCTGAAAAGGTGGTTAAGATTTTTCAAAGGGAAGCACATCAGAGGCACAGGGAGCAAGAGATTAGGAAGACAAGAATAAATAAGGCAAGAGATTAGGAAGCATAGTGTTGTTGAAGATGAGACTGAGAAAAAAGTCATCTAAAAACTGTGTTAGTTGTGAAATGGACTTGGATTCTGGCACAAGCCCCTTAGCTTCATGGATCGGCACTATTCACAGGCCACGGCTGGTACCGAGAGCGCAGTAGGAGTACCACTGGCTGAGGGTACAGACTTCTGGGGTAGTTCGAAGTGTCACTTAGCCCACCAGGAGAAGGGTTGTACAGAAATGTGAGAAAGAGAAATTTCTGGAGGTTTAACCAAAAAAATGTGAAGAAGGCATCGGAGCCGTGAGACCTGAGTCACAGATTATGAAGGGCAATTGAATGAAGGTCTCCAGCTACCAGAGCCGATTGGTCTTGTCCTTCAGGTTTGTGAGGAGGGGCTGAGAAGGAACAGTCTTTACCTAAGGGCAGGTGTCTATGATAACCTTGCTGGCCTTTGGTTTCTCTGATCTTTTTTAGGCAGATTATGTTTTTTTTTTTTTTTAAGTCTCATTCCAACAAAGGCTACACAGGAACAAAATTCTCTAGTTGACTGGTAATCGAGCAATATACTGATAGGAGAGACATTCTTAGTACTTTTGTTGCTACTAAATAAGGGCAGTGCAGTCTGTCAGAGTGGAAACTTAAGGGTATACTAGGCAAGTCATTGTTAGGATAAAAAATTTTTTATAAAAAGTATATATTAGACCTTTAAAAATGTTTTATTTTCTGTAGGATTTTCACAAGCTAGAATTCGTTTTATTTACATCAACATATCTTTCCATAAATTCAGGATGAGCCTTACCTAGTCTGGTAATCTCATGAAATTTTAGTTATGATTTCTTGAAGCATCCTTAGTAAATTAAAACATTACCATAGGAAAATTAAATCATTTAATGTAATTTCCTCCCGTGTTAACTTTGGCCTTGGGTCCATAGTCAGAGACCTTGAACAGCTAGCTGTGAGGGAGAGTCTTAAGCTATAGGACTGGGTGTGGCTAGCTGGGCAGGGTTCACTGTTCTGTTCCTAGGTACCCTGTCTTTGGCCAGGTTGAGGAGTCTCAGGCTATTTCCTTATCTTTCAAACAGGATATTTCATGGAGTTGTTAGGATTAAATGAGCTTTCTTAATAACTAAGCTCAGGGTCTACCAAATAATAATCCCTTCATAAGTTTTAACTATTATTATCATTAATGTTATTAAGGGAAATCTTTGGATTCTTAAGAATCTGCATTTGCACCTCCTTTTTGTTATTCAAGAGATTATGGAACCTTGGTAAGTCGTTCAATGTTTCTTACGACTTATTGTCTGTAAATTGTAATAGTAGCAACAACCTTGTAGGACTACTGTGAGAGTTAAATGGGCTACACATGTACTGCATTTAGTGTCGTACTATGAAACAGTCTTTGCTAGCAAATTGTTGCTTTCCTTTCCTGCCCTCAATTTTTCTGATTCTTTTCTTTTTAGTCTGGCCTTGAAAAGAGGATAGACCAGGCTGTGGAGGAGTGGGACGTTGAGAAGGCTGAGGAGCTCAGCAACCAGCTAGCTACTCGAGAGGTAAGCCAGCCTGATTACACTTTATCTGTTTCTCATTTTTTCTAAAATGAATCTTCATTCTTTTTATGATCATTAATAAATTCAATATTAAAATATTTGATGTGAGATTTTCCTTTTTGCCCATTTTTTTGCTGCTTATTTTGCTTTTCTTTTAAATGCTAAGCTTTGTGTTTTTAATGTTCTTAAATTATTCTGGTCTAAAATTTAATGCTAGACATAATCCATGATTGATATTCAACTCTTGTTTTACCTAGATTAGAGAGATTTTTTCCAGGTATGGTTTCTTTTTCCATTTATATCTTTCAGTCAGTCCCCCTTTAGGGTAGCTGTATGTTCTAAGGTCACATCCCTCAACCTTGTCTTAACCCTTGCTGAAATGCTTTCTTAGTGTGTACTATATTGTGCACACACACCCCCTCCCTAAAGAATTTGAAGCTTTTCCCACTATAGGCCATACAATAATGAAACTACTGTGTAAACAAAATATTCATTTTCCAATTGCAGAAGGTCTCATGAAAATGCTTTTACTCTGAGGAGGGAGGTATGGCGGTGGGGGTGGGGGTGGGGCATTCCTGCAGTTGAGAGTTAACCTCATAAAGAGTTCATGTTGCCGTATGTCTTGTTGTTATTTTATAATTCCTTGTTGTTCTTCTTAGAAAAATGTCTAACCTAGTTTGTATTCTTAGTGCTTGGATCCTTCTTCCTTTACCTCATTCTCAAACCATTACTATTTGTAGTGTTAGTTACATAGAGAGCATTATGGGTCATCTGTGTAAACTGCTGACAGTGGTTAGTTTTCTAACTCAAAGCAGGTGAAATTTTCTTTTTAAACTGAGACTCGAGATAATTTTATTTCAGTAAATTATCCTTTGCAGATACTGTGTACTCTTTCCCCATCAGATGTCAAAAAAACCCAAATCATCCATTGATGGGTGTTTGTTGCAATTTTTTGTTTGTTTTGTTTTGTTTTTTGAGGCAGGGTCTCCCTTTGTATTTCAGGCTGGCCCTGAACTCACTATGTAGCCCAGGCTGGCTGTGAACTCACAGTGATCCTCCTGCCTCAGCCTCCCGAGTGCTGGGATTATAGGCCTGTGCCACTATGTCCAGCTTAGAATTTTTGCATGTGTTTTTTCCCCCTATTTTTGGCTTCAGGCTTAAATGTTACTGTGAATTTTATATTTTTTTATATAGAAAACAAATTCAGAAGAGAGGCATAGGGATTCAAAATTCTTTTTCTTCTTTATTCTTTTTAAAGTTATTTGCTATATGAAATACTTGTGTGCATAACATGTGCGCATATGTATTAATGGCTAATGTAAAGGGAGTTGTGAAGCCTTGAACCTCAGGAACATCGGCAAGAAGGAAGCTCAAGTGACAGTTTTGTGACTTTCAAAAAGCAGGCTGACATTTTTTTAAAGTATTTTTATTGTGGTAAAGTAGACATAAAATTTATCTTCTTCACCTCTTAAGTGCGTTCAGTTTGTTGTAAGCCACCATCCATCTCCAGAACTCTTCAGCTTGTAAAACTAAAACTCTGTACCGATTAAATAGTAACTTCCGTTTCTCCCCTTCACCCAGCCCTTGGGAGCCATTCTTCTGTCTTGAATTTCACTCCAGTGCCTCACATAGGTGACATCATAAAGTATTTGTCCTTTTGTGCCTCCTGTATTTCAGGTGCCATAATGTCTTCCGAGTTCCGTAATATCTTCAGAGTTCATCTATGTTGTATGTGTCAAAATTTCCTTCCTTTTCAAGACTAATATTCTGTTGTATGTATTTGTTACATTCTGGCTGTTTTGTACAATTGGATTATGCATTCAGCTGCCACCGAACACCTTGTATTACTCAGCTTTTCAGTGCTGTTACAAAAACCTGGGAAAATCAACTTCAAAGAGCTAATATTTATTTTGGCTCAGACTTTCAGAGGTTTTCATCCGTGGTTGCTTGTGGTGGCTTAGCTGTTGGCTTTGGGCCTATGGTGAGACAACATCATGGTGGAGAGGGCGTAGTGGAGGAGAGCGTCACCTCTTGGCAGTCAGGAAGGGAGAGAAAGCAAGAGCCCTCATGTTCAGTTACTTCCCAAAAGTCCATCAGCTGACAGGTGGTTGGTCCTGTAGCACATAGTCAAAACTTCATATTTCAGCCATAACACATTTTTGACTATTATGAATAATTTTGCTGTGAATATGAGTGTCCAAAGACTTGTTTGAATCCTTGGTTTCAGATCTTTTGAGTATAAAGCTACAAGTAGAATTGCTGTATCATAAAAAGATAGCGTGTTTGTTTCCTTTTAAGATGTTCTCCTTTCTTATATTGTAATACTTCTTGTGCTTGCAGTTTGATATTTACCCTATTTCATGTACAAAAAGCAGCTCTCTCTTGACTTGCTAGTTATAGCTCTCAGATAGCATTTTATTCCTATATTTTGGAATAGGAAGATGACAGTATTATATGTTAAGATGAATTGTAAAGTGTATTGAATGATCTCACAAACTCAGTAAGGTTTCAGTGTTTGTTGATTGTTACAGTGGCTTCTGCAGTATGAATAAGATAAAGGGTCCTTATTCTTGCATTTTGGCCTATGTGTCAAAGATGAGCTTTTAAGAATTCTATTCAACATAGTGTCTTTTGTTTATTAGTTAGTAAAACTATTGGGCCCTTGAAACTTATATTTCCATAGAAGTGCTGTTTGGGATAGTGGTTTAGTTTCCTTGGCCAGCTTGAAAGTATAGTTAACCCATGACATAATCTCCACATTGTGTAAAGGTGCCCATGAAAAAACATCAGGGAGTGGTAGGGAGAGGCAGAGCTTACGGTGTCAGAAGAGACTCCAGTGGGCAGGTAACGGTCATAACCCTAAGGATCAGGAGTATTCTGAGACATCACCATGGGACTGTAGAAGAGCGTTCAAGATCCAAGGGGGCTTGCAGAGCCTGGAACACAAGCAGCAACACTGGTCTGGGTCACACTTAAGCTGGTGGAAGCCTCATTTGGATCAGGAACAAAACCTTTTGGAGAACTGGTGCTTAAATGTATTATTGGTGATAAAGTATTCTATGTTGTGCTGCATGTTAAACAGTTGTTTCATGAATTGCTTTAAAAGTTCTGGCAATGTGTTAGTGGTTGCTATTGGATGCCGTCTGGTCTGGGGACAGCTAGATAGTTCCCCTAAAGCATAGTACAGGCACATAAGTAAGAAAAAACTGCAGGACTGGAGTATGGCTGCACTGTTGCTTGTACAGGTGCTGTGGATTTCACTGGTTTGTTCAGTATTACAGGCTCAGCAAACTGGTTTCTCATTGCCATTGCTTATCAAACCTTGCTTTTAGAAGACCTAAGATTGTATACTATATGATCTCTTCCAAATACCACGGCCCCTGTGACAGTAGAGTTTCCCAGGTTAGTCAGTTTCCAGAGGCTTTTGCCTTGCTAAGGGAAGAAAGGAATGGGTGAGGTAAAGCCAGGGTGCAGTATTATTAGCACCATGTGGTCCATCAACTGCTCTCCATTTTTCTTTTTTGTCTTTTTCTACTTACTAGCACACCCACCAGAAGTGAGGGGAATTCATTTTACTGCAGGTTCTGTGTTCCTTTTAGTAGAGAATTAGTAGTGCTGAAGTTTTGAGCTGAACACATTTTACTTTAAAAAGGACATTTACTGTGAAATTTCATTTCAGAGTTTCAGAATATTGGAAATTTGTCAGTAGATCCCTTTTCCAGTCTATTGCACTTGTCCTACTGAATTCCTTAAAAAAAATAAAATTTTATTTATCTTGGTCTATGACATTATCTTATGTTTTCAAATTTTTTCATCTTTAATCTGGAATAGTTCCTCAGTTCGTCTTTATTTCTCAGGACCTTCACATTTTTGAAGAGTAGAGGCCAGTTATTTTGTAGCATGCCCCTTAATTTTGGTTCGTCTATTATTTACTCATGATTGATTTCAGACTATGCAGTTTGGGCAGAAACATCACAGAAGTGATTGTTGTGTCCTTCTCAGTGCGAACTTTTCCAGAGGCATCTGCTATCTCCTTATCCCATTTATTAATGGGGTTGCTTTGATTATTTGATTAGGATAATCTCTCCACTATCGAGTTACTATTTTCCCCCTTTGTAATGAGTAAGTAACTTGTGGGGACTGGAGATAATCTGACACTGTGTAAATATTATTTTTCATATACTTTCACCCACTAGTTTTAGCATCTTTTGCTAATTCTTTTCTCGCTTGAGACATTTATGATGATGATGATGACTTTAGATCTTTAGAATACAAATTGACTATACTTTTCATCTTGGCAGTCACAGCTGAAATTTGGTTTAAGTGAGATGCTAGACTGTAGAATCTTTTCTATATCCATGTTAAATCTCATAGTAAACCTGGCTAATTTCCTAAATGGTGCACAGAGCTGGGAAGCAGTCGCCATGTGATATTCTGCCCACCAGCTGCTGTGTTACTACCCCAGCCTTCCCTCCTTGCTCACTGGTGATGTGCCTTGCTGAATGCAGCGTGAAGCTGCTTACCAGACACCTAGAAGCAGTGCTATAGAGACTTCAGGTTCAAGTGTGCTTGTGTTTCTTTGAGGATACAGTATTATGTTTCCTCTTTGATGTTTTGTCATTCTGCTATTGTAGAAGTGGGAATTTTATAATACTTGGAGTTCTCCATTTAAAAGACTTTTTTCTGTCAGACTTTATGGCAAGTGAGATCGCTTTAGAAATATATATTTCTAGCACTTAATAAGATAGGAAACATTTTTCTCAGTTATTCTTACTTCTCTACCAAATATAATGCTTTGTTGGGATTACAGGATTCTGATTAAAAGATAAAACAAAAATTTGGGCCCTATACTTTTCCCTAGTTAAATAGAAAGACTCCTGGAAAACGTTCAGACACAGACCTTGGAAAGATACTCATTCCATAATAATTAAGCACCTGTGAAAATACCTAATACAGACAGAGTTTTTGAGTCAGTAGTTTAGGTTGAGATTTATATTTTCCTGTTCATCCCCCTGGTGCCAGGCACCGTGGATGTGAGTGATGGTGTGAGTTTGGGCAGAAGCCCTTAATAGGGTGAGGTGTGCATTTGCGAGGTGGGTGTCCTTTTGGGAAGCAGGTATATTATATTGGTTTTTAATGAGTACCATTTTCTTCTTTCAAGAAGCAGTGACTGGGACCCACTGGTAAAGCCTTTGCTCAGGCACAGATCTCAGAGTTCTTAAAGCCTTTTCCAGCTGTAATAAATGAGCTAATTTTTGTGTTAACATTTATAAGCCTGTGAAACAAATGGGGCAACATCAGTTCTGAGAAAAATGAACCCAAAGTAGAACCATTTCTGACTGAGAATAACCCTGAAAACAGTTATTAAAAAACAAAACAAACAAAAATCCCACCAAAATAGGCTTGAACAGTGTGCTGTCATTGCAGCACAGTGAGCACATAATTTTCCATGGACCCCATGCCCATTTTCCCTTAAATGACTGATGACATTAAGGATGTATAGGGTCTGGAGATGATTCAAGTTCACTATGTGTGAAGCCTGGATTGTGCTTCAGATCATTGGTTTTGCAAGGCAGTGCATAGTGGGTTGTTTTGAGACTGTTCCTTCTTGTTGGTTAAATACATCTTTGTTGTTAACAGTCTTAGAAGAGAAATGAAGTGGAGACATACTTACTTTTGTGGTATGCTGATAAAACTGTTCTAATTTGAAAAAAAAGTTGTTTTTGCTTTTTAAAAATACATATACATATATAGAGAGCATACTTGTGGCTTGTTAACCTGTCTTAGAAGTACGTTATATTCATTCAGAGCAAAAACTTTAAAATGCTGACTTTTGGTATTATCTTTTCTGACACGTTATGTTCAGTGCAATACACATACCCATTTATAGCACCAACAGAAATCAGTATTTTGAAATTAAGTGCTAAAGCCTAGATTTAACTAAGTAGGCAGCAGGTAGGGTGAATTTCACATTTTGTGAAGAGGATTGTTTTTCTAAGCATCTTCATGTTACTAGTTGTAAAAACCAACCTGGTTTGGCAGCAGAACAGTGTGTTCCCACCATTTAGTGAGTCACACCTGCATTAGGTGCATTGCCCAAGCACATTTCAGTTGTGCCTATGTGTTGTTGGGGCAGAAATAAACAGAAGGCTGACTGTAAATTTCCTTTAGCTTTGCATGGCTCATGCCCCATAAGTAACTGAGACGGAGTGGTCTTTGGCTGCACCAAGTAAACTTGACTTCTTCAAAACAGTACTTTTTGTGCAGCGTTATCACAATTTTTTTTTTTTTTTTTTCTGGTACTGGGGATCAAACCTGGGGGCAGGTGGCGGAACCGCTGAGCTAAATCCCCGGCCCCTGTAACAATTTTTGAGTGACCTAGAAAGAGCAGTCATGTTGTTCTTTGATGATTTCCAGGGTTTTAATATTCACATTCAAGGTACTTTGGTTATAATCCAGTGCCGTCTTTGCCAAAGCCAAAATCTTTTGATTAAGGATAATGATATGATAAAATGTTTCATATTTTAAAACTCATTTTTTAAAAATGAGGACCCAAGGAAATGATGTGATGCCAAGCATATTATTCATTTAGAATCGAACCAAAGTATCACAGGTAGAAATGGTAAAATATACATATATTAATATTATTCTCTTTATGTGTATATAGATATATATATGTAAATATGTTAGGATGAAATAAACCAGGGATTTAATTTCGTTATAAATACAGTAGACCGCTTAAATTTGGGAGCTGCAAAACATAGGTAAAGTTAGCAAAGTACTAATCACTTGTTAATATTTAAAGGAGGAAGGAATGACCTTTTTTAAAAACTAAAGTTTAAACCGAGTTGTATGCTTTCATAGCTCAGTGAATTAAATGGGTAGACTGTTAAGTTGTAGCTCACACTGTATTTTCAGAGCAATTCCTAGAAAATCTGGGGCCATTTTCATTAGAGAGCTGTATTTGTATATCTGAGGAGAGTTGTTCTGCATTTGTGTTAACCTCTAAAACATAGTCATTTCTCAGAGGTGCTGTGGACACCATGGCATTTGCTCTAACACTTGGGATTTTTCCAAGTTAGTTTATTAGGTTTTGGCTTCCCCTGAGAAAGTTTGACTGCAATTCACCCTTTTCATTTTGGTTATTAATGTAGGTGTAAGTGCTCTTTATGGAATGGGAACTTGAACACCACCCCACCAAAACCTTCCCAAATAATACAGTTCTGACAGATTTACTTAACAAAGTACTTCAGATATTATTATCACTGGAGCTCAAACTTGAAACATTTACTTAAACTGTTAAATTAGAGTGGCCGTCAAATTGCTTCTAGTCAGTGCTGTTATGTGTGCCTCAAAACAAAATCAAAATCAAAAAAGCTGAATTGAAAGACATAGTAAAGCTATTTCTAAGCCTTTTATTCTGTAATCCAGAGAGCAGAATTGTTTTCTATTTTTGTGGATACTTTGAGTAAAAGTATATGGACAATCATGTTTCTAAGGTAAAGCAGTTTTCTCACATATAAAGCTGAACAGTATAGTCCAGTTAGCTATTATAAATATTTATCACTGGAACTTATGACCCTACTCAAAGGGGGCAGGTCCTTTCTGTTGTCTTAATTATTGTGATATCTAGCCACTGTAGATTGGGTAAGCACAGTAAAAATGCACTGAATATTATTTTTATATATTAAGAATTTATTTTTATGGAAAGGAGATTATTTTGTTGCTAGTACCAAAGGCTGTGTATGATGAGTACAGCCGATAGGTTTGCTCCATAAATACAAATGATTTTTTACATTAAATAATTTTGTTTAAGAGTCATTTGGTATCAGCAGACTCTGGAAGAAATACATTTTATCTTTCAAATTTTACTGTTCTGCCTTTGATTTCTTTTTTATTTTTTCTAATTTTTGTTTTTAACCTTTATAGTCAGGCAGTAGGGTTTAGGGCTACTTTCTTTTTGGTATATTTCACTGATGTGCAGTGGGAAAGAGTACAGGACACCAGAGAGGAAAAGCCCTCTCACCAAATAGGCTGTTGCTTCCCTGCAGCTTATTTAGCTAACTGGGGAGTTGGGAGCTCCCTGCTTTCGGAAGTGAGTGTAATGTGTGTCTGCTGAGGATCATTCAGAACTGACTTCTTTTTATTAACTTTGGTCCTCTCTCATTGCCTTTTAATCTAAACATTTGTCCATGGATCATTGTGTAGTCTGCACCAAGTCTGGGGTGGACGGGGATGGTAACTGGTAATTTTAATTATTTGAAGCCTTGTTCTTCCAAGTAATTGAGTTATTACATGTGGTGAACACTTTCTGTGATATATAGAAAATAAGCAGTGTCTGTCCAAGTAAGGGAGGGTCTGTGTGCATTCCTTTACATCTAGTTTCAAGATAGGTTCATTCCTGTAAAAACCTGTTCACAGCCTTGAAGTTGGAGCATTTTAACCTCAGAAAAATAAGATGCATGCTCAGTGATGGGTCTTATCTCAGGTTTTTAGGTGTACTCAGATCTCATTGCATTGTGGATGTTTTCTTTTAACCTTTGGGGTCTGATTGGGTGATCACCTTGAATAGCGTTCCTTATGCTGTCTTTTAATTATGTTTATCTGTGCTTTTAACTAACCTTAAAAAAAGATTTCAGATGTTACAAGTCTAATTAAAGAGACAGACAAAGCACAGTTTATACTGTAGATTTTTTCTGCAGTTCAATTAATCAGCATGTTTTCTCTTTTAATTAAAACCATTTTAGTAAATTAAAGCCCACAGCAAAACACATATATAATTTGTTTGTAATTAGCTCTTAATTGGTGGTAGTTGAAGCTTAGCACCCTTGGTTTCTTTCTTCATGATTGCCATTTTATTAGCAGCCAGTCATTAATTAATCTTTTTCTAATTAGCTTATAAAACTGTTGATGGCACATTATTGTAAATGTGATTTTAAGTTCAAAGCTTGTTAATAGGCTTTCTTACTTAGAAGAACAGAGATAAAGAAATTGCTGAAAATAGTACTACAGTTCTTTTAAAAAACTGTCTTTCTTATGGAGGCTGTGTAAAGCATCTAACAGCTTATGGTTAATTTTGTAATACTTTTTTCCCTTATGAATAGAAGAAGTTACTTGAATATAAATGTCTGTATCCAGGAGTAATTTCAACACTATGACATCTTTTTGCTCTCCTTTGGAATACTGTAATACTGCATATTATTTGAGGCCTTAATAGTCGTCATTAAAACAAGTGTTGTGTCAACCATTTCACTATGAAATGGGTATATGAATCTTTATGTATAAATGTGTATATGTGTATATGCACATACTATATATTATAAAAGGTACTTGTGCACATATCTTTTTGATATGTTTTAGAATCAGAATTTATTGGATTATGGTTAGAAATGAAGTGATACAAAGTTGTAGGCATAAAAGTAAACATGAGACGTGCATATAGCTATACACCATATAGATCCGTGTAGTACATGAGCACATGCAAGCACACGCCCGCCTGTACATGCACATTTTAAGATGACAATGAAATTAGCTTATTTCCTATAACAGAGAAAATGACCTGATTTAAATCTGAGTTAGATGATTAGATGTAGCATAAATCATTTGCTGTCATCAGAGGTTTGACATCTCAGGTGTGATCATGGAGATACGGTACGGTACTAGTCCAAATGCTGACACGCCGAGTCGGCCGTAGTACACACCGTCTTGCATTGCAGGTTGAGTGAGTCACTTTATTGAAACACACCACTGGTTTCATAAAACGCTTACTGCATGGCATTCTGAATTGTTTTTTGTTTTCATTCAATTATTAATGCAGAGTTTTGAAAGTCTTTTCTAAAAACACAGCATTACCAGTCACTGGAAAGTGCTTGTTCTTGAACTTTGTGTGTTATTTCAACTTTGGCTTTCTTTGCTTGTTTTTTAGAAGGCATTTTATGATGCCTTGCAAGAGACACTAAAAAGGGATAGCTGACAAGGAAAAAATTAAAAATTGGATAAAAAGTAAATGAATAATGTCATATTACTAAAAAGATGAGAGGCTAATTTGTGCCGACTTTTTGCTAATTTTGTTCAAGCCTCAAAATGAGGAGCTGTCACCCGTTCTGTGTAGCACTGATGACAGTGCCAATGATCCATGAAATAAGCTGCCGCTGGCTTTGTTCAGATAAGAATGAACAAATCTGCACAGTGTTCAGCTCCCAGAATCTCATTTTCATACTTGCATGCAGGCTAAAAGAAATAAGCTGTTTGCAGGCTTGATTAATCAGACATTGGAGGGGTTTTTGTCTCTTTGATCTCTTTCGTCTCCTAGGTAACTTGCTTGACATTAATGTTGAGCTTGAGTAAAGACAATCAGGAATTGTCGACTAAACTGATATAAAAATTAAAGACCTTAACACTTTAAGTACTCCAGTAATGGTTCCGCTTTACTTCAGAAAACATCTGTTTTCATTTAATTAAAGAACAAAAGGGAATGGCATAAATATTTTTCATAGAGACCTATTAATTCCATAAAAAGTTAAAGTATGATAATTGGTATTTTTAAATAAGTGCCTTGAAAGTGTTCAAAAGGGAGCAAAACTTCATAAATCTGTTACAAGCTAGTAATTTTGAGATGAGTAAAATATTTTATGAAATGGGTAAGAAGTTTATAGTTCTAGATTAAGCTGTTTGAATCAGATGTTTCAAGTGATTATCAGCAAACTTTATAATGACGTTTTGCAAGAAAAACTAACTTTATTTTGAAGTTTGTCTTTTAAAAATCTGTACCATAAGGATGTGCCATTGTATCTATTTTACAACCCAATATGATTTACACACGCTAAACCTATAAAATTGAAAGGAATTAAAAAAATGTCGCCACGCATTTGCTTGAGGTTATGCAGACGCTTTTACAAATCTTCCAAGTGGCTGTAAAGATGAATGCCTCAAGGGTCCAGCCAGGGCCCTGCTTTTCCAACCAGCTAAAGCCCTTATCTTAAATCCAAGCAAAGTACCATTAATCTTTTTGAAAGACCTTTTATGGCTTTTAATATATCCCAAATTAGAACATTTTACACCCTTGGTTCCTGAAATATGGTGATAAAAAGCCTTTAGAGCTTAATTTTCCTTACTGCATGCTCTGACCAATTTGCAGTTCTTTGTGATAATGTTTAGACACCTTAATTAAAATGCAGCAAAATATTGGATGGTCTATATGGAAAATGCTGATACTTTGGCTACACATATAAGAAAATCTGTACATATTTCTATTCATTTTTTATAAATTTCTTCCCGCATTGTGTTGCGGTAGTTATCTGATGACCCAAAACAGTCTTTTTAATATAGAAACCATTGGCCAAGCTTTTGTGATGTTTACATTGAGCAGGAAGATGCGTTTTTCTTTTTATGGAAGCAAAAGGGGGGTTCTTGTCGGCTTATTTTATTTGTTTGTAATACTGAAACACAGCACGATATCTTTTGTATTCTGGAACTCGAGTTAGTCATCTTGACTGGGAAACTGCATTTCTTCTTAACTGTCTCTTTTAGTGGAGGCCTTGTTACCCTATTCTATTTCCAGATATGTCTTATTCTTTTTTCTTTCTCCACAGAAATAAGTGAAACACATTGATTCTAAGCATGTGAAGGCACAAAAAGGTTATGACTTGTCATCATCATTACAAACTACAACATATTTTTCTGTGAAACATACATAGAGCAGATTTGCTTAATGTTTATCAGCTGATAAACATTCCATTTAACCTAGCCCATAAAATAACAGAAAATGTATGTTTTATGGGAACAACTGTATTGTTTGAAAGTGTTCCTGTGCACCCAGTAGTCTATTTATTTAGTTCACAAAATGAGGGAGCCCTAGCTTGTGAGTACTTGCTTAATGCATTCTAAGGAATTATTTTTAACAAGTTTATACAGTGTCTTAGGGATATACGCTAACCCTTTACTCTGGCACTGGTTGTGCTGGGTTTGGCATTAGCCTTTCCGGAACACTAAGAGCATTTCCATTCTTCAGGGCCCACTGAAGTCAGGTGACTGCACATTCAGACACCCGGAGATGCTCATTGGTCTGTGTGTCCCAAATGCAAGAAACCCATACTGGGGAATTTCAGTAAGTTACACATGTAAAGCTTAATTTACCACAGTTTTAGAGAAGAATTTACTCACATGGTTAATGGTACATGGCAAAAATATTTCAGATTGTTTTTGTTTCTTACCCAAACTATAGGCTTAATTTAAATATGATATGCTATCTGAGTTTTTACATTTATGTATATGATATAGGAATGGAGTTAATGAAAACTACAATTTTTTTTTAATGTCTTACCTTTGGGGGATAGGGCATGGGAAAGAGACTCATCCATATGAATGTGGCCAGCCTATTGTGCATCATAAACATGGGTCATAAGCTGGGTCTTGTGGCAGAAGACGGCTTCTTAGGTGCACGCACCATTCCTCTAGTGTCCGGTTGTACCTCTGTATTTTCAGGCCCCTTGCACTTAGGTGGACCCATGTGAGCAGTTCTAACCAATGAACCATGAATAATGTGTGTCACTTCAAGACTAAAGCATTCGCGAGCCGGTATAAACCCTGCAGATCTTTTGCCACCGAGAGTCTGAAGGCCACATGTGGAGATGCTAACATCGTGGGATCTTGAAGTGAAACAAGTGAAAGTTCAGCCAGTGAAATTTGGGGGTTTACTTGACACTGCATTGTTGAGTAGCCTCACCCTGCAGGTGCTAACTTGTTTTTTTATGTGTGTGCAGACAAGTGGGCAGCTTTTCAGTGGATAGGAATTCCATCCTGTTGAAAAATGATGCCACAGCATCCTCCCAGAGTTTCATTTTCCCCTGAGATGATGATGCTGCAGCCCTTTGATTCTTAGCCTTGTTTTGGTTGACTTAGGTGAACTTTCTGTGATAAAGAACTGGGAATGAAAAGAACCAGAAGCACAAAGCCAGCATTGAAGCGGTCAGCCTCATCCTTACCTGCAATTTGATAACAAGCTGTGTTTGGGTTGGGACTGTGTATCGAGCACCTACAGCACTGCCTGGCACATTGTACATTTGTGCCCTCATAAAGTAGGTGGGATAAATGTTCTTGTGTGAAAGATTATGGAGTAGAGCTGCTGACATTGCTTTGATTGTTGAGAGGATACGGAGTTTGGTCTGCTTCCTCCAGTGGGAGCTCAAGTCACAGTCAGTTTTTTCTTCAGCGACTATCCTGTTGAAGCAACTTGGTTTGCCAGCTTCCCTCCATTTGCATATTCATTCTTTCCTGAACTGAAAAGTGAGATGTTTTTCTCTCATTTATAAACTCTACTCAGTGTTTGATTACCCCTTGTCTATTTTGCCTTAAAGAAAACTGCTCTCCAAGATGAGCTAGAAGACACGTCACGTGTGCTGGACCTTGCTTCCCTAACTGGCTTCTTTCCTTGCACTGTGTTCATAACCTTTTTCCATGCCTTCCTATTGGCAGGCAGATCTCTAAAACTTAGCCTGTGACACACTGACCTCACAGTGGCTTCTGGGTTGTTTCTTCTCATCCACATATCTGCTTGTCCACTAATACGCATCAAGTTGAGTGAAGGATAGGAAAGGCAAGAAACACCAGAAAGGCTTTTAGCTTTTTCTGTTTCACTTGGGTTCTTAATGGATTTGTTTGAGGCATCCATTAGAGTTGGGCATTTTAGAATAAGAGGTCCTAGAAACTAGAAGATATCAGCACCCTTGTCTTGGAAACAGTTTTGCAGCTAGAAAAGGGCTGGAAGAATTCAGAGGTAAGGACTATTGTAGACTGAATTAGAGATGACTTCTTAGATGGGGTGTTCTTTTGGAACAGACCTGGTAGGATTTCTGGTTGCATGTCGGGGGGTCCTGTAGAGAGGGCCCCACCCAGGGAACACCCAAGTCCTGGAGTCCAGCCTTTTCACTTTCTAGGACCTTTCATATTCCATTCTCTCTCAGAGACTTAAAAGCTGTTCCTCATCATGCATAGTGCATTTATGAAGTAGTAATTAGCTTTTCCATGTTTTATTAATCCCATCTGTAACTGCCAATCAGAGCTTCTGATCAGCATGAGATAACTGGTGTGACCGTACTGAGTTGCTGTAATTCTAGCCCAAAGCAAAGAAAGTTGATGTCTCTGTCAGTCTGTGCAGCCTTATCAGGGCAAATTCCTCTTCAGCCTATTGAAATGCTGGGATAGCTTGAAGAGCCTCATTACTACCTTTGTGGACCCTGGAGGGGCCTCGCTTTGGAAAGCATTTCCATCCAGGACATGGTTCAGCTAGGGTAGAGGGTCTTTGGGGAGGGAAGGGAAATAATGGGCCATATGTGTGTATTCATTATACTTTGTTCAAGGAGCCTGAGCGTAGAATTTCTGGTCCCAGACATGGCTTTCTTACCTACACGTTCTCAGTTAACATGCCGCTGTCGTACTTACATTAGCCGGAATACTTGTTTTCACATTTTTTTTCTCCTTTGTAATTCTTAGCTTGGTGTAAAAATTGCCAAAGCAATTGCCTGTCACAAGTTTGTAAAAGCCAAAAAGGAGGCTGAAAACTCACAGGCGGCTCGAAAAAAGAAGAAACTCGCATGGGGGTAAGTTTCCTTATGAGTTTTAATAGTAATTCGACTGACTTTATAGGAATTTCACACAGCCTGTTAATACATTTTGCGAATCCAGTTTGTAGGTAACTTTTATTTTACTCTGTATTTTTGTTTATAAGATTATAAATAAAGAGCCATTTCTTCATCCTGTTGTTTACTTTGTAAGCAGTTGAGTGTGTGGAATTTTTAGGTTTGTTTTGCTTTGGTCTCTTAGTAAACATATACGATAGCAAAGTTTTTATTTTAGAAATAAATTGAGATTTTTATGTTCTTCGTTTCAGGTTTGAAGCAAAGAAGAGATGGGAAACCAAAAGCAACATGGGATATATGTAACCGGGGAGAATTCTTCAAGACACATGTAGACTTGTATGCTTAATTTACAGACAAGGTTTTTCTGCTTAGGTTAAATATGTCAGGAAGCTGATAAAAGTAGGAAAAAGTAAGCATAAATCTTGGGAGTTGATTATCTGCTCTTTTAAGTTTTTTTCCAAGGAGTTCATTCTGTTGAAGTGATGGAATGTACTTTGTTATTTATGTAAGAAATCTAAGCATACGTACAGGAAAAGAAGATAGGATTTTATTTATTTGTATAGACTTACGGTATAAAATCAGTTTTACTTTTTATCTGTTTGGTATAGCATAGCCTGTGAGATCTGTGTACTTTCTTATCTGTTCTTGGCATAACTGCACTTTTTCTGGAATTACGTTTTTAAGATTGGCTTTTGTTTAGAATGGATTAGTCGTAAGTGCAAAAAAGTCTCAGTTGATGCTATCTTTCCAAATGACTGTAATTACCTTAATGCTATAAAAACAATTATTGATTCTTTATTGGAAGCAATGGTATTGTTATTTCATAGTCTCATATAAAAGCAGTTGATTAATTTTTGTATACCTTCAGATGAAATGATTACAATAAAAAAGGGACAAAATACAGTAATTGGAGGCTCATTTAAATTCAGCTCTGTCTAGAATGTCTTCCTGTATCTCTCAGCCATGTCAGTCTTTAAACTATGAAGTGGTTCTTAGGAGAAAAAGTGATATGATGGTACTAGAAAGTCATAACCTAAGGCAACTGAATCATCTCAGAACTGGTTTGTTTTTATACTCTTCCCATTTACTCCTTAAAAAATGGAGTGGAATATTTATTAATAAAGATAAGGAAAAAAGATTGAATGAATTAATGCTCAGAAGGAGAGGCATGGTACCATAGGAAGTAGTTTTCATTAGATAAGTGTTTCATAGTGCTAATGGAAAGTTGCTTTGAGAAATCATATGATAAGCAGGTAAATAGGATCACAATTGGATAATATGAAAAATGATTATAATTTTATTACTGAATGTTAATAGATTGGTTAAAATTTATTAAAATGTAAATTAAAAGAGAAGCTCTTTAGATTTACTATCATCCCTGCTCATTTTGAACTTGCAACACATTTGAATGCAACACATTTATATAGCAGGTATATTTTTTAAGAAATAATAATAATTATAGAGATTATTTTGGTTGTATTACAGTAAATTTCCACCACTTTCATCTTTTTATGGAAATTTGGATAAAATGTGTAGCTACAGATAATTGGAGGTTTCACAATCCTTTTGTGGCCTCATGGCTTCAATCCAATCTGAACATTTGTTAATAACTGGAAAAGTATTGAGACCCAGGAAGATGATAAAATTAATACAAAGCTGTGAACTTTGTTCAGTAAGTTTAATGATATACTAAAACATAAATAAAACATAACTGATAGTTGGTTTTTGAAAACTGTAACCTAATAAAAATAAATATTGAAAAAAAGAAAATTCTAAGATAAAGTAAATTTGTTTTCATTAAGATTTGAAAAAAATAGAATCCAGATAGTTTTGAGAATGTTTTGTAAAATAAATTTAACATTTGTATTTGTAGACTATGCACTTCAGTTATGTCTAAATGCCTCAACAATATTGTAATCAATACCAGGATGGTAGATTTTATGTTCTCATGACACATTTGACTTCAGTTATTGCTCTCTATGATACTGACATCTTCCTAAATTTCCACCAACACAAAGCCTACAATAATCATGTACCTCATGTATATAATCCAGTCTGTCAATGTAGTACACAATTCATGAAGGATATGGAGGTCAGAGGGGACACTCCACCACAGAAATCATTTAAGAAATAATCTGACTCCTCTTTCCATGTTTAATCTCCGATATTCTTTTATTTTTTAATTTAATTAATTAATTAATTTATTTATTTTTTGGTACCAGGGATCGAACTCAGGACCTTGTGCTTGTGAGGCAGGTGTGAAACCACTGAGCTAAATCCCCTGCCCTGATATTCTT